>OX393569.1:14100815-14135815 GCA_947652115.1 Blastomussa wellsi
GTGCGCCATCTCGTCTAAAGTGGTGAGCCTCGGTTGAGGTGTAAATACATATTGCTAGGATTATCGGAGTCACTAATGGCACAGAGAATTTGCTGCTTTCCATCATGACAGAAGTTTATCTAAAACATTGCGAAAAGCATCGGTCAGTAAAACGTATTTGGGATTATTTTACCGCATGAAAACAAAACTTGTTCCAAGCCTGAAAAATACTGTCTATTAATTATACTGAGCAAGCCAAAGAAATAAAAACGGCAGTTTCGATTGGCACGAATTTTAGAACTCATGGCGCTGTTCTTACCTTTTCAAGCGGTTGAAACTACACAGGAGAGAATGCATGTAAAGCTTGTACCTTCAAATGAAGAGATTCTTGCAGCTCAAGGCTACATCTCTCACTTTGCATGACTACAAATGACATTTTCTCTGTTTCTTTGAATCCCATGCGTTTTCCAGATCGTTTTATGTTTTTTTGTCATCTATATACCAACTGCAGGGAAACTGAATTATTGATTCCAGTGCAGATAACATGTTACAAAGCACTCATTGTCCCGAGGAATCATCCCTAAGCAGCTGCTGTCAGATGTCCAGTGGTTTGTTTTTAAAACATAAACTCTGCCTGACTGTCAATATTGTTCGGCAGTGCGTGTGTACAACCTTTGTTTGCATTCTTGGCCACGGCGTACGAAACGGGTATAATTGTGGTGTTTCTTTTTTAAATCATTTCTCATTTCCAAGATCAGCTGAAGTTTTTGAACAGGTGACAACGCAAAGTTTTGCGTTTATCATGACCACACACAAAAGGTTATTGAGATAATCTTTTCTCGTGCACTGCAAACCTGGGAAAGCATTCGCTGGCTGCCGTGCGAGAACTGGTCAGGATATGTTAGGACAAGCAAAACTTACGCAAATCTTCGAGACGAATAGAACAGTCCAAGGGTTCAACGAACACTTTAATCTGTAGCCAGCAATTATGATCAGTTTCTAGAATATGTTTAGCTGTTGGTGCGTGAATAAAATTTGTTCTCATCATTCTTTTTTATAGTTTTATATGCCTGTAGGTAATCTGGTAGTTTGTAGTACATAATATGGTACATGATAAAGCCCTGGCATGGGTACACATTTAATAGATCTTAATATGGCGACTACCCAATGAGGCGGAGGTATGTCTGAATTGCAGAGCTAGAGATTCCAACCCTAAAGTAGATAGGTTTTGGGAGCAAGCACGAGCGCAAAAGGCGTGATTCTCTAGGGAGTCTGGGGGCATGCCCCCCCCCCCCCCGAACATTTCATACAAATGTATGCCTCTGCATTCTGAAAGGTAACAAGGATCGTCTCAGTTGTAAAACTTTTTAGACTTCCGTTGCTGTGTCATAAAATTCGACCCCCCACACGTTTCTTGCAAGATAAAATGTACCCCCCAAAATGGATCTTGTTTCAAAATTGAACCCCCCTCCAAAACCACCAACCCCCCCTGGGACGTAATAAACGATCGGCCCCTTATTAGGGTCGTAGCCCTTTTCGTTTCTCTTAGCTGGTGGGGCCTTGGCACCAGAAACGAAGACCTGGACTTCCGGTTTGTAAATCGATTGGGATGCCTGTGACTCACCGACCCAGGTCTCTGTGTAGGAACCATCCGGAACCGCCATTTTGCCGTTCTTGCAGCCAATATTTTTCTGATCTGAAGGTTGTTGTCCTGCCCCTTCCATAATCATTTTAATTCTGTTGTCTCCACTTCTCTCGCGAACGGCTACTAGTGTATGTCGTTCCAAGGAGCAACTTTGCACTTCTTCTGTGTATAATATTGCTGATCGAGGAAGGTTTGCTGTGATTTTATTTCAGTAAGCCTACCTAACCATGAGTGCAACTAAGGCAGAGAGAGATCGCGTAATAAATGAACTTCCAAAGGTAAGGAGAATGTTATTGAACCTAGATGCTATTTTTTGTTTCAGTACTGTGAAATGGACCGCCCAGCGGCTGGATAACTAAATATAAAATAACAATACCCACTCCCCCACACCCGGCGTGACCTTCCACCACCACCCCCGAGCTCGAAGCGGTAAAACAATGGTTCATGTGATCACCTCTGCCCTCACCCAGTCCACTTTTGGACCCATTTAGAAACACATTCACACTATGGAAGGAATTCTGTGAAATTTACATGACACTGTGATACGATTTATATGACATTGCATTTACATGACGGTGATGTTATGCCAATCAAAAGACATGTAATGGCTGATGGTCCAAATTCTGTTGGATTCTGTATAAAATGTTTCCTTAATTTGATAATTGTTCTAGAAAGAATGACAATGTTCAGCCGCATTACCAAGCACATAAGGCCATCATGTTGTCAGATGAACTCTCTGTTCTGTGCACCGCCTTGGCCACATTCTGACTCTTCCAGCCCACCTTGTTTCTCTTTCTTGACAGTGTTAATTGGTATGTCCTCTCACCTTTCAATTAACTGTCTGGTTTTCATGTAAGGGAAGGCTATACATTAATAAGCAAATTGTGGCTACATTTGACCTGAAGGAACATGGTAATATAAACTGCTGTTTTGCTTTTGTTTGTTTTAGTTCCACACGGCAGATGCAGCTCCAAGACAAGCTCTTAATTTTCACCCTAAAACCAGGGATGCATGTTCTACGGGAAACACTGGAAATATATCGTAAGTGTGTAAACAAACACCTTTCACCTTTCAACAAGATTGGTTAACATTATGGCTGAGGAGTTCTCAGATAAGTTATTTACTGAACACAAGGTCTCAAAAGCTAGAAAAAGGCAAGAGAATGTTCAGCTAATGTAGAGGGTTAATCTGTTCAGGTAAACTAGGGGTGGTGAATGGTCAGTGAAAAAATAAGTCACATTTCAGGTTTTTGCTTTATGATTGGCTCCAAACATCTTGTTTTGGGGTCTTAGACTTGGTCTTGTGGAGAATTGAAATTGTCACTAGTCTCACATCTCACAGTCTTGAATTTGCCATTCACCATTCCTATAATTATTTACAGAGTGGTGGGGGATTCAAATTAATAAGACAATCCAGATATTTTCTGGAGAGACTAATTTTTGATAATGCATAATGTTAGGTACATATTAATTTTCCCAATTATCACCATCAGTTTAAAGGTGGCCAAGTCAATAGTTGTTGGTGACAGTGCTGTAGGAAAAACATGTCTAGTCAACAGGTGTGTATGTTTAGTACATTTAACTGACAGTAGTGGCATACATGTATATGCTTAAATGTCATTTAGTACAAAGCATGAATGGTGTTATTCCGCATACTGTATCATGCTGCCATAAGCTATTGAAACTTGTATCTTTGAAAACAGTTGATTATCTTCTGGTCAAATAGAAGCAAATCTCTCAGTAAAATTAGCCCTAAATCCCGCATAGCTTTACAGCCTTGTTAAGAAAACTGTGAACACGCTGGATGCACGTTATACTCCGGATCAGATGGTCTGTTCAAGCCCTGACCAGGGCACTGCATTGCGTTCTTGGGCAAGGCACTTTACTCTGACTCATAGTCAGGGCTCGAAAATTATTTGAATTCAACCTTAAGTAACCCTCAAATTTTGCTTGCCAGGGGCACTTCCCCTCGTGCCCATGTTTTCAAACTCATTAATAATTCATGAACCAAAGAATGGAAGTCAAACTACAGGGCTGGTGTGTTTTAAGGTATCAGTCACTCATTTTCGTGACGTGCCGTTAAAAGTAAACCCCTATAAAGTATACATTTCCTGAAAGCTTAATAAATGACAAATTCAAATATGTTTTCCTTCTTTTAGAAAAAATAAAAGCTTTTGAAATTTTGCGCGGCGAAGCGATATTTCCTGTTTCTTCTTTGACATCGCAAATGATTCGTTACACATAACCCTTAAAAAGTGTGTCTCCGATTTCTCAAACATCACTAAAGCTTGATGGTCGAAAGCTTGTGATATCCTTTAACAAACAAAGCCATAACTTTTTAATGGAAAAAAAATTCGAAAATCAGAGACCCTTTGCAGAGCAGCTACCTGCGAACATTTCAGCAAAGTTTCAGCGAAATCGGTCGAAAGTGGCTTGTAAACGAACGTAAAACGTGTGCGCATTTCGGCCAATTTTTGTTTTCAAGATATGGACACGAAAAGGTTTTGTGGTTTTGTTTATTCTAGGTGATCGATGACACGTAAAGTGTTAGATTTAATCATGTATTGACAGATTAGTTCAGGGATCGACTTACCGTAACTATGGCGTTGATGACAATATACATTGAACAACCATGAATTCGTGGGAAATGTTGAAGATAAAGTTCCCGCGGCCGTATGCGATTTTTGGTTCACTGGAGACCAAACCCCATAAGTTTTCTGTTTTGGTTCTCGGATTTTTGCCGTGAAACGTTCACAGCACCGTAATCCGCTTGTGACTATATTTTCCAGGAAAGCTAAATCGAGCAGCATACTGCTAAGATGCAAAGAACATTGTGAAACGGTGGAAGATCATGGAAGCCAAACCACCAAGCTGAGCGCCATGTCAGTCCGCAACTTGTGGCAATAGCTTCGAGTGACTTGCACTAGGGGACGACGATTCTTTTTCACAGCCACCAAGCGCTTTGCTTTGGTGCTCGTCTAGTCACGTTTCTTGTTCATAATATGACCCGCTTGCTGCCAAATCGGTAGCCTTCGAGGGGGAAAATGGAACCTTATTTTTTCGACCTTTTTTCGGCTTCTTTTCCAAAGCAAACGGTCACGAAACTTTTCGTTTCCGTGAATTCATCAAATTAAAGGTCGGAGCAACATGTACAAACAGAGGGAAAAACGAAGAACCTGAAAACTATTACCGGAGAATCGAAGCGATATCGTGTGAAAGGTTGTGACTTCCCGTGATGCTTACGTGACATTTGACAGCAAACAAATAAGTGATGACACCTTAATGACACCAACTTGTCAACACGCAGTTGGCGGTAATTAAAATTCAAAATCGTTTTTTCCTTTATCTCGGAAGCCAAAACAGCTTTCCTCTCCATTTTTTGCAAATGAAAGGCCACAAAATTTCCTGACATGTAATTGAAAAAAAAAATTTAGATTTTTCGAGTGAAATTGAGGTATACTGATACCTTAATGTAATAAACCCATCTTGACTGTAGTCCTCTTAGTGCTGATCAGTCCGCTATTATAATTATTGTAATACTTGTAATACTTCCACAACTTTTAACTTCTTCATTCCGCTTTTTATGAAGTTGTACGGTTTGTAATAATTAACATGGATGAACACTGTTATAATCACATTGAAGTAGTGTGTACCCTACATTGTCAGATACTCTATCATGATTATCAGCTTTCCCAATACAATGTCACTGAGCTTTTTTGACTGACTGCTTTCATACGCCTTATGGCACCCTAATGTTTTTGTTCAATAATTCTCTAACACCTTGAAAAAAAATGAGGATTATGATTATACTGATGAACAATTTTGAAAAGCAGGCGAGAGCATATTTTTTCATTTGGGTGAATGAAAAATACATGTGGTTTCAGTTCGAGGGAAAACGTCTTCGTTTGAAAGAAACACTATTCTAAGTCATCTTCCAGGAACTCTGAAAGTATTTTGATGACTTACTTATCCATTTCTTTCTAATAACATAACACTTTCCATTTTGCGCGGCAGCGCCTAACTTGCATGTTTCGGCGAAAACAGAGATTTACCTGGATCTTAGCATCAAAAATGCTGGCTTCGTTTTCGCGGTAGAAATATATCGTTGTTTAGTTAAGTTTTGTACAGAGAAACTGAAAAATGCTCACAGAAAATTGCTAAAATTAAGAAATGAACACAGCGATTTCGTTCCCAATGCGGCTATTTTTATCCAGCTGGAAAGAAATTTGATCGGGGCAGATTTTGATCACGTGCTAGGCAACCACTTCTGAACCATGAGCGCGTGTCACGCAATCAACAAAACAACGCTATAAATTGTAATTTTCGTCAAGCTTCATCCAAACACTTTATTACCCTTGAGCCTAAAGCTTACCTTTCCTTCTCAAAACAGTTATCAAAAATTTAGTCGGCGAACAGCTTGCCTGGTTCCTTGCCCATCAGGCAAGGAAGGAGAGAAAGTTACTTGCCCGAAGGGAAAATCTACCTGTCCTGGACGACCGGACGGGTTTTTTTTTTTGAGCCCTGATAGTGCCTCTCTTCACTCAGTTGTATAAATGGGTAGTGGCAAAATAATGCTGGGGGTAACCCTGGAATGGACTAGCATCCCATCCAAGGGGAGCAGAAATATTCCTAGCTGCTTATAATGCTACAAAACCAGACAAGCTTTGGCAGTATGTGCCACTTGGCACAAGGTGCCCCCTTTTTTACGTCCAATAAGCAGTCAAGCTGTCAGTTGGCCAAGGGTGACTCCTAACAGAGCTTTGACTGTAACTGACGATAGCTGCTGTGGATTCCTTTGCAGATACTGCCGCAATTTATTTGACAGAGACTACAAAGCAACCATTGGTGTAGACTTTGAGGTTGAACGGTTCATGATTCTTGATCAAGAATTCAACATGCAGATGTAAGCAGGACATTATTTTTTTAAAGCTGATTATACATGTCATACCAACAATTAGTATTACCTAGTGCATACATCACACACTTACAGTATAATCATAATTTTGGGCCACCTCCTTGCATGATGCTGCCATCTTGCAAGAGTCGGGCTATTGCCAGAGCAATTGGTTTGTATTGTTCCGTTCGTCTAGAAAGCACCAAAATTTCTGAAATGGCTATTGTAAATCTTGTACTGTAACAATAATTAAACAACCCCAAAACTGATCATGTGAAAAAATAAAAAGTAAACTTTCCATACACATTCATGTTGATGTGTTGCCAAGTAAAATTTTCCAAGGCAAGTATGTCATCTAGCATATTTGCCCAGCCGAGGACTTAAATAACCAATATGGATCCTTGTGTACTAGAAGAATACTACCCAGTCTTTCTGGTGTAGACTGTGTAAAAGTACAAAAAAACCAACATAATTCTCCCAGTACACGTGATTTCAAGCTAGTGAGAGTTTATAAGTTCATTATATGGCTCTCTGTGCTGCATTGCTAAAGGCCTATGATAAACTTACGATTTTATATTGTGAAAAGTTTTGAACGGGCGAGAAGTGGTCAGAATGCAGGTTCCTTATCTGAAAAATTAACAAAGATGATGTTGTAGTAGATTCAAACTTAACTAATCCAAAGGACAACTTTTAGAATTGTTTTGGTCATCCACATGATGTTTTAGTCATCTCAGGCGACCAGACGACTTTGAATATGGATCCCTGAGTACATACAGCCCTTGTGCTGAGTCAATAAGAAGCAATCAACCCGCGTTACCAAGACGACACAACAGTTTGGGCAAAATGAGTTTATTGTACAGTGTGAAATCTGCTGAACAAAATACTACACAATAAACAGGAACGCAACTAGGAATAAAAAACTAAGACTAACTGTGACAATGAAAAATAAAATTGTTTAAGGGAGGGAGAGGTGGGTAAGAGATTACGCCTCGCCTCCGGATCTGACACAAGATGAGACGCTAGTGCACGCGCTCGCTTTTAAAGGAAACTCGATATCTTGTCACTAGTTAATTAAACATCATTAATCAATGATTACTCAAGTATGGCGACCAGTAATGATATTGCTTATTCATTATGTGAAAATACACTGTAGAATATTTTCTTATGTGTTGAACACTGTGTTACTGTACAGTTGGGATACAGCTGGTCAAGAGAGATTCAAATGCATGGCAGCGTCTTACTACAGAGGAGCTCATGGTAAGCTTGACACTTCTCCCTTAACCCTTTACTCCCCAAGAGTGACTTATAGATTTTACTCTGTCTAATGCCAGACGATTTTACTCGTCAAAGGGAGACCCCTTGGGGCTTAAAGGGTTAAAAAACTATCTCCCTTAACCCTTTACTCCCCAAGAGTGACTTATAGATTTTACTCTGTCTAACGCCAGACGATTTTACTCGTCAAAGGGAGACCCCTTGGGGCTTAAAGGGTTAATTCCTAGTGGTGATTAGATTCTAACATCACTTGTATATATGTTTGGCCAATTTCGTAGACCTGCCATTCATATAAAGGACTATGACATAGCCATCTACATGCATTGCAGGCCAATAATAACCAGTCATCATCATCATCATTATCAATATTGTAATCATCATCATCACCATCATTCTGTGCCAATAAGCACAAATGCTGTATATGGCCCTAAGATGCTAACAAGTTAAAGTTGATGTCAGGTTGTCTAAAATAGTATCTAAATTGCAAATTTTACTGGATGAAGGAGATACAACTTTCCATACTGATAAAGCGAAAAAAAAAGATTAACATTTTTAATTCCCTGTGCACCGCCATTTTAGGTTTTCTGACGTCAGTGCTTTGTCCTATTGTTTAATAACAATAAAGACAACACACTTATGTCATAAAATCCAACAAGGTGGCACACAGGAATTTTAAAAGCGATAATCTTTTCCTTTTTTATCATAAGATTATGAAATGTTATGTCTCCTTTGTCCGTTTAAATTTGTAATTTAGTCACTATTTTAGACTATTCAATGTCAACTTGTTTCATGAGCCGAGGTTCTCTTTAATCTCACTTTTGATAAATGTTGATGGTCCTGATACTCTGGTTTAGTTTCTAATCTTTGTTTCTTTCTTTGTTGCTAAGGTATCTCACTCACTCTGTTTCTCTTGCAGTGATTATTTTAGTGTTTGATATGACAAATATCAAGTCCCTTCACAATACAAAGTAAGCTCTCTTTGTCGTTTGGTGTTGTTTATTTAATTGTTTCAATTTGTTTGCATTGTCATCTATTGCCCTGATCATTTAGCCAAATGTCATTAGTGCTAAGAAAGTTAATGTTTTTTATGGTTCATTCCCGTGGGAAATATGACATTTTTGTAAGACAGTAACTATGGACCCAAAGACCACATACAGTACACCATGTGAAAGGTATTGATTGCGGTATGTCATAAATCATACTAGAGGAAGTTACTCTTTCAATTCAAAACCATCCAAAACTGTAGCTTAACTTGCAGCTCTTAATGTGTGGCTTGTATGTTAAAATTAAATGAGGAAAAAGTTGCAAAAGTTGTAGGCGTGGCTAATCAGGTCTCAAATAAGTGGGGAGGGGGGGGTTACATGTATGATTTTATGCTCAAACACCGAGATCCCCAAGACCATTTTGCTGTCCAAATTTCACGTAATTTGATCAAATATTGAGCATGTAATGGCATATGGCACTCTTGGGAGTCATTTTCTCTCTTGAACCAGTTCTCTCAATTCAACGTGATTGAAACATGATCTGATAAAGGCGGACAGTTTAAACAAAAACAGTTGTTAAAAAATGACTTGGCATGTTGCATTCTTGGCAAATATTACATCGGAATCCAGAGAGAAACAGAATACTAACTGTACTAGCTAGCACTTTATGGGCTGGACACTGTAAGCACTTTTCAGTGGGAGGCCAAAATGTTGAATCACTTTGCCACACATCCCAGCCTGGACAGTAATTTTGGGGACAGGATTCTGTCTAGATAAGACAGCTCATCCCCTCACTGGGCTAAACGAAAAAAACTCTTACTTTGATTGCACAGACAATGGGTGGAAGAGGCTTTGGAACAAAATACAACAACATGTCCAGAAATTTTCCTTGTAGGCTCCAAAAAGGATCTCTGTGTAAGTAGGGTTTTAATTTTTTTTTTGTTACAAGGCTAAGTTTCTTTATCAAACGGCGCCAGTGCTCATCTGAATCTTTTACAAAAACAGCAAAAGTTTCAAACTTGAACATAACACACGAGGAAACACAGAGAAGCCTATGTAAATTAGGTGTGTGATGTGCTGTAAACAAAGTAATTATATTTAACAATTGGTTCAATCTAAATCGAACAATGGTGCGGGAAGTTTGGAGAGCCGGCACAAAAGAAGCGTAAGAAAAGAGAAGAAAAAGCGTTAGGCTTTCACCTCGAGTAACTCTAGCTTCTTAACTCAACCGACAGCAAAAATCATGAACCGTTGACTGTTTGTTTTATAACATTGCCGGTGGAACGTACAAAATCCCGTACAAAACCCGCGCATGGAAACTCACGTGAGAAACAAATTACGGCAAAGTCTGCACTGTTAGATTTTGTGTATGGTTACTTATACCGAATTTGATTGGGCTGCTCTGCTTACTATGTTCAATGTCATAACATAACTTGGCTATGCTTATCTCCACCACAGAAAAACAGTGATCTCTCGCAGATGGAAATGAATGCCTTAAAAGTGGCAGACGATATAAACGCAGAATTCTGGAGCGTTTCATCCAAATCAGGTAATATACCCGGCTCAAGTTAACGTTTGCACCCATGTTTCTTGTAGTGAATCATTTTATGCTGTTTAATTTGCATGTGGAAAGAAACAGCCCTATATTTTTTGATAGCTTCTGTTTGCACAACAAAGCATTTCGACAGTTTTGGAAGAAAAAGGCTATGCCAAAACGTTTGTGACCTTCCATTCTTATTACATTTCATCACTTTTTTATTAGTTTCTTCGAAATTTAAATAGGCAGTTTTAGCTAGCAAACTTTTAACAACAAGAACAACAACAAATCTTTGTTAACCATCCATATTATGTACAAAAACCCCACGACCTTCGTGAAAGGACGCCTTCTCGCCTTCAGATTCTCTTGTCCCCTTAGCTGGCTGCGCCTTTGCGTGAGGAACAACTGACTCTTGGGACACACGATTTGATCGGCTGGCATCCACCAAAGGGAGTCCAATCCAGTCAACAACAAAGGGAGTTTAAAACGGTTGATAAAGAGATTGGTATATTTTTAGGTGAGAATGTCACAGAGTTATTCCGTCGCATAGCAGCGATAACATTTGAACAAGCAATCCTTCGTGAGCTAGAGACTCAAGGAAAAAGAATTGGAGGAGCCCAGATTGGGAGTGGAGGTGTTTTAAGTAAGTGTTTGAAAACCTTGTAGTAATCCTCTTTTTTATTATCTCCACGAGTGAATCATTGCTGAGAGAGTAAAGGAAATGTCTATATATACTGTTTGACTGCTGCGAGCTCAACAAAGTGTTAAATTACTTTATACCATATACAAGTTACAAGTGGTCAAGAAAAGTCCTTAGATTTGCTTTCAGCAGAAAAAGGCGCTACCAAAAGCATCTATCAGAAAAAATTTTAAATTTAATCACAGAAGTCCGTATTTTGAGGCCTGTCCCAGGCTTGCGTTCGTGTTTTCTCAAAAGTGACCAGGAGCTAATCTCCTAACTATTCATAAAGGGACATAGCACATCAAGCAGACAGTCGATGAAATAATGAAATTGGAAAAAAAGCAGGATGGTGTATGTTCTTGATTTTCATGAAGTATCAAACTCTCAGCACTGACATTAACGAAATATTTTGCCATCAGTAAAAATAATTAATAAAGCGAGTTGGAATGAGTTAATTCGTTTTACGGTACGGTAGCTCTCGTAAGAGCGTTATTACGGTTGGAAATGTTTTTGTGCAGTTGGACCTGAAAAAGTAAAAGTCGCGTAGTAGAAGTGTAACACTGTGTAACGCTTGGAAGAAACTACAGACCGTTTCTCGAACTCGGAAAATCTAAGGACCTGAAATTGTAAATCATGTAAGGATTTCTGATTATGTTGCATGAGGCAATGATACAGAATTATGGTCACAACCAGCTGCTTAAACATCGCCCTCTTGAACCGACGATGCATGTAGGAGTGCGCAAACTTGCTTTCTTGTTTCAATTAATATCACAGGAGTAGAAAAGAGAAGAAAAGAGGAAGAAGAAAAACAGAAACGGCAAAGATCAAAGTGCTGTGCTGGGGGTCACTAGTTAATTTTACAAGGCATGCGCGGCGGAACAATCAGCTGGTCTGTGATATGGTGGGCGCGCACAACTACTTGAAAGAAATTTTTGAAGAATTATAAAAGTTATCTGACTTGATGATGGCAAATCTCGATATACTCACAGAAATTTTGCATTTGTAATCTGATTTAAAGCAAGGACATCTTCTTTTAAGATGCTGCCAAGTACGGTACTGCGATTTTTCTTGCAATGGTTGCATGGTGCAGTCGAATTGCGTGCGAGGAGTCGCGCGACAATTCATGATTGCACGTACGAGCACTTGCTGTACTTGGTGACTGCAAAACGTGAACAGGTGAATTTAATGATGGATAAAGCTGGGGAAAATCAGCTGCAAATTATAAATGAAGGGGAGAATTTACTTTCCTTACTGCATACGCAACGCTCTGTTTCTCAAATATTTAACAAAATAGAAATAAAATTGTGAATTGATTATATTTTTATAGAAAAAAATACACATATATTATGAATTTTAATGATGTCACCAGTGTACAAAGCTGACGTGTGAATATATTTTAAGAAAACTAAGAAAATGTGATATATTTTGTGGTCTTTGGTACTGGAAGAAGTGCATTCTACATCTCAGTCTTGCGTGAAAGCACACGGTTAGTGCGCTGGACTCCGGATCGGGCAGTCCGGTTTCGAGCAATTGCTGGAGGCATAACCTCCCTGGCCAGGGGTACTGTATTGGGTTCTTAGGCAAGACACTTTACTCTCACAGTGCCTCTCTCTACCCAGGTGTGTAAATGGGTACCGGTGAATTTACTACTGGGGAGGGGAGGGGAGGGGTAACTAGCATCCCATCCAGGGGGGGGTAGTAGAATACTCCTAGTCGCTTCATGGTACAGCAGCTCCAGCCTGATGAGCCACTAGGCTTGACTCTCTAGTGGACTGATGCACCTCCTTCACTGGTTATACCTTCATCAATTGTCAGTTTGCTCTGACAGTTCGCCCTTCGGAGATTCAGCATGATGCCCAAGAACACAACACCATGTTCCCGACCAGCAATCCCCCGAACTTGGACCGCTCAGTCAACCCGGACTGACCATCAGGCCACGGCGCATCCCTCGCATTAAAAAGTCAGATTATTTATAAATTAAGAAATACGTGGATGATGTGCGTCCGAGTAAAGTCAAGGGCTTGTACCACGATAACACACAAGTCGTTTTGAACCATGCAAATGTTCTCTAAATCTAAATTTCGTCACAAAAACAACAACATTAATGACACTGTATTTTATAAATAGCTGGGTTTGTCCCTTCTCGGAATACTGTCTTCTCCAATTTGTTTGCGTTCAATACTAAGTTGCATCAATTCGTAGCTCATCTTGGGATCTGTTTGTATCTTTGTCAATCAACTGCGCGTGCGCGTGTAGTGCCACCATTGTTGTCCTGACAACCCGCGTCTCTTGATTTCCGTGTTCGGCTTCAAGTTGAAAAACCATGATTCACGAACTACTGGTCGTTCTGCGCAGATTCGGGGATTATTTTGCTCAAATTTGTTTTGCAAGTCTCATAGATCCCGATTCTTGCTGCTGATCAAAAGAATCACATCCTCTACAGACGAGAATGTAATGCCATGGCCCGTCTTCAAGATATTACTCACGCATCGAAGAGTGATTTCTGCAAGCGTGGCCTTCATAAAAATATAGCTGCTGTTGACCAAAAGAATCAGACGAGAATGTAATGTTACGGCCTGTCTGCAGATAGCTTAACACAATTACTCATGAATCGAAGAGTAATTTCTGTAATCGAGGCGCCTTTATAAAAATAGCAATAAACGTAACTATGCCAGTTATTATAGAGACCCACAACAAGGCTCGATCTAGGACTCTCGCGGCCATAATCCACTCCCAGTGACGAATGGCTAACTCGTTTTCTTCGAGTTCTTCGCCATTCTCATCCAGGACCCCTGTAAATGATAAATTACTGTCACACTCCCAAGCTCCGTCAGCCTCGATGCCGTTCAACACGATGCCATTTTCAGTGCTGTGGCCATTCAAGTTGGGGCTCTTGATGGAGTTGGCGTACCGCAGCCCTCCGTAGTCGAGATTTTTCGATATTATGAATACATTTTTGAGCTCAGTAACAAGTCCATCATCTCTTCTGTCAAGATTTCCCGTAGTGGGTTCGTCTATAACAGTAAAAGCTCCATTTTGTCTCTCTGCGTTAGTGTCTTTGTACCCCGTTATACTTTTGTCTCGCCGTAAAGATTTTTTGCGTTTGGGTTTTGGACAGCTTCTTTCCACGGTTTTTCTCAAAAGGACAACTCGCGCTGTCCACTCTAATAACAACTTCATCATCCAGCGCGGCATTTTCGTGTTTTTGCGCGCGGTGAAGTTTAAAACCACGGTTGTCGCAAAGAGTGAAATGCTGATTTCAACACTGGTGGCAAAATAGTACTGACCAAGAAGCGGGAAATCAAACGACGGGAAAATATTCGACGTCAGCTGCTGGAAAACGGTCATGGCAAGCAACACAGTGATGCTCAGTCCAATCCTCTCTCCGCACTCCGGAGGAAGAATGAAACCCAGAAATATCATGGTAGAAATTAGAAAACATGGAATGATCAAATTCACACAGTACACGAAATACGCTCGACCTATCATTATGGTAATCGTGACGTCATCAAACGCCGCGAAGCGGTACTGGACATTGTTTCTCTTAGATGTGATCTCTACAATGTCCCATTCGCCATTTTTTACGTACTGATTCGATGGGCCCGTCAGATTTTCCGGACACATGCGTAATTGCTGGCTGTTTGAAGCCCAAGAACCAAACTTGAGTGAACACGTTTGCATGTCGAAAGGGAAGTAGGTCACATCTAAAGCGCAGACTGTTTTGAACAGCGCAGGGCTTGTCCAGTCGTTTTGTCCGTTTGATTGAATGGCCACTTTGGTCTTGAATGTTGTTGGTCCTCCACCAATACGATCATGAAAGTCGACGCTGAAAATAGTGCAATATTTGTGCATTAGTCGCTTTGGCCAATAGTTCATTACTGGGAGTGTTTAGGTAATGTTATAAAACACATGCAAGCCAAGAGTGAGCTATTTTTTAGTAACCATGTTTCCTGTGAATTGCTTTTTTGTTTGATAAGAACCTTTGAACACGAGCTGTATCTCAAATCCTGCTAGACTATGCTGGGTTGCCTAATCGTCGTAACTAGACGATGCCTTGATTATCGGCTAAAGTTAAGGGTCGCCACGAAGCTCTTCGGAACGTCTCATAGGATTGGCCAACCTCGTTCCCAGGGCTTGAGGATTGGCTGGGAAAATTTTATACAAACAATAATAACAATGTACCAATAGAGCTTTGTGGTATCAAGACCCGATGAAATTAGAGGTTCCGAATAGCTTCATGACAACTGAAAGTTAAGGGTATCTTTTTCAGGTAGTAGCTGTTGCCATGGTAACAAGAAATGTCATGAAAATCACCACAACTTGTTGGTCAATTGTTGGACATTTGTTTGATATCATTACTGTAACAGCATAAAGAGTGGTAGTAAGGATAAGAATTCAATACATCATTATTATCTAACGATAGTTTACTGCATGCACGCAGCAACTGAATCAGTTTATTCGTGATGTTAACGGACCTAACCTATGCAGTTTTAATCGAAAATTGCTGCTGATAATTCGATGTTTTCGTTCCTCCCGACAAATGCAGGCTCTTGGTAGTTGGAACAGGCTAACTGCAGACTGGCTGGTAAGGTCACAAGAATGAATATTCTGCTAAATCAATTGGTTTTGGTACCGAAACGTGGGGGCGCACCCCCCCCCCCCGGCCAAAAGAAAAATACATTTGGAGGGGCTGCAGCCCCCCCCCCCATCCCCCCTGTTGCCCCTTCCCCCTTCTCCGCCGCTTACTGTAACTTTGTGTTGTCCCTTACTTGTTGTACATGAGTGTATCTGGCACCCAGACTGTCTCGGCGCTCGTTTGAATGCTTCGAATTCCACCATATTCGGAAGGCTTCCATGTGAGAAACGGATTGTGCCATTTCTGAGTGGAGATAAAAGCCAAGTTTTCTTGTTTTTTTTTACCGTACTTTAATTTCAAGTGCCTGTTTTAAACACAATACTTGTTAGGAACTGCCGGCAGTACTTTTTGCGCTGCAGCTGATCCATCACTGCAGCTAGGGATGTTTGGATTTTATAATGCAGCTTTTTATCTCTTTATTTTTCCATTATATAATAACCAAATCAATGCGCGCGCTCTGATTGGTCAATCAGCTATGGTTTATTGTGCCAGTAAACTCATGGAAAATCGCGCGTCTTCTGAATTATTATATAAAAGCGATAGACCACAAGTTCCTATGGTTTATAGGCCGATAAACCACTTGGGATGTTGGAAGAACACTCAAAGAATTCGTACATCACTGGCCTGCGGCTCGTGATTTACAAATTCTTCTCGTGTTCTGCCAACATCCCGCGTGGTTTATCAGCTTATAAACCATAGAAACTTGTGGGCTATTGCTTAATTACCTGTTATTTCTTAATTGTCTAATTTGCAATTTAGAGGTGACGCTTAATCGCGGAGATGGGTGGGTCGCAGGTAGCACATAGTGGACCGTGGTTCTTGGGTAGTGCGTCGTGGGTTATGGGTCTGGCAAAGTGATTATTTTGCTTTGCGAAAGCCTTTTCATTCTTATGTCTAACGTACAATGTACGTTGCGTTTGCCGGACAATTTTAAGAATTCATAGTAACTTGAGAATGCAAGTATTTTCTTTACCTTGGCGTGCGTTTTGCCGACTTTCACGCAACGTTTTGTGAATAAAGCATCTATTGGACTA
Source organism: Blastomussa wellsi (assembly GCA_947652115.1). Classification (NCBI taxonomy): domain Eukaryota; kingdom Metazoa; phylum Cnidaria; class Anthozoa; order Scleractinia; family Plerogyridae; genus Blastomussa; species Blastomussa wellsi. The sequence goes on from OX393569.1 coordinate 14,117,477, forward strand.
TTCTATCTCGTTCGTTCTTCATTCCTTTTCAAGAAGATGATCATGTTTTCGATATCAACTTTTTTCACCAAACTCATGCTCGCCAATACATCTACAGTTTGTTAACGACTCACGGTTTTTCGTTGCCTTTTCATGGTTTGTGTACTTTGAAAAATTTATTCTAAATTTTTCAAATTTGTTATTTTCAATTCGTCTGAATCTTCTCCGTCCTTAACCATCCTTGTTCCTTTTTGGTATAGCATCACCTCTTTGGTGTTTTCCTTCCTTAGTAAACTATTATTTTGAGGTTTCTCACATTCATCACACTTATATTTTAGGAAACCTAAAAATAATAGTTTATGGAGGAAAAAGACGCCAAAGGAGTGACGCTAAACAAAAAAAGAACAAGGATGGCTGAGGATGGAGAAGATTGAAAAGGAAATGACGATTTTGACAAATTTAGGCTGAATTTTTCAAAGTGCATGAACGGTTACGTAGCTCCTCTAAACATCGCGATATCTGATAACTCGAAGTACACACTAGCAAAAAATTGATATTACGAGATGGCATTTGAAACCGCGTATGTATAGAGGGGGTAAGTTTCTAAAGAAACTGTGGTGCTGCGTCGGTGGGAAGTATAACAATATAATTTGGTTTTATCAACTGGGTTGATAATGTGAATTGGCCACCGTAAAGAGATTCAAGAGCAGTGGCCAATTCACATTATCAACCCAGTTGATAAAACCAAATTATATTGTAAAATAATGTATATACATGTCAATCTTGGGCGCACGACACACGACCCACCCACCCAAATTAGGGAATCTCGCAATTTATTCGATGGTATTCAATCATTGCTACGGCACCATTGTTCTAGAATAAAATACAAAACTTCATTAGGGCAATTACCTGGCGCACCCAGCCATAAACTGTGATTGTCTGTTCCTTAGCGTTCTGAAATAAGGACCAAACGTATAAATCAGGAAATTTGCCAGGCCAGGAAAATCTTTTAAAGATCTCAAAAATAAACGACCTTATTTTTCCAAGAAGCAGCCGCAAACGCTACCAGGGAAGCAAATATAAATCATAGCATCGCTGCGAACTACCGGAAAGGCTAACAGGAATCACTTACTTCATTATTAGTACACGACTTTTATTCTTTTTCAACGTCAATTTGCAAAAACAGTCGAAATCTAGCAAAGCTATATGGAGTGGTTACAGCCCCTCCCAGCGGTTTTAGGGAACAAGGTAACTCGAACATTTATTTTTAAGGAACAGGGGATGCTTTCAAATTATTTTCAGGGAACAAGGGAACTCTTGAGTAGATTGTTGGGAACAAGGGAACACCGATCTACTTTCAATAATATATATATATTTTAACTTTTCGAGCCCCTAAAATATAAAATCTCTTATATTTACGTTCTTGGTCGTTCTCGAGTGTCAGGCAAGATCATTTTCGAGATGATTATTGTTACGAGCTGTGCAAGGAATCTTGGGAATGTTTGTTTCACCCATGTGGCATAATTGAAGATGACGGAAACTGACACAGTTGGAGCAACTATCACAATTGTACCAGTTACTGGAGCAATACACCACAATGGGAAGGTAAAACAAAGCAAACAAATATGGGGAACAATGACAAACATTTTTGGGGATCAAGGGAACAGCGCAAAAATTTTCGGGATCAAGGGAACATGAGCTAAAAACATTTTTGGGAACAAGGGGTTTTATTAATGGGGAACAAGGGATAAAATCCAAAAAGATTAAGGGATCAAGGGAACATGTACCCCCCCCCCCCCTCCCCCCTGGGAGGGGCTCCAAAGTTGCTTAGGTATCGTGTGACTTGTTTTGGTGAAACGGAGACGAAACGGGCCTGAAAATAATCACCAAGAAAACCAAACTCATGAGGATCAATGCAAAGAACATCAATGCAGTTGTAGTAGATGGTCAGAAAATAGAGGACGTGGACGGCTTTGACTATTTCTAGGAGCAAGAGTGACCAAAACCTGGAGGGGCTGAGGACGACATCACGGGCCGCTTAGGAAAAGCTTCAGCAGCATTTAACAAACTAGCCAAGATCTGGAAAAGTGACCAACTGAGCAAGAAAACCAAGATCAGGATCCTCACGTCTAACGTCATAGCAGTGCTACTTTACGGATGCGAGACTTAGAGAATGACCAAGAAGGACGTGACGAAGTTGGACGCATTCCTCAACAAGCACCTACGGAGGTTGTTTTAAAAGGATATATTGGCCAATGAGGGATACCAACGAAGAAGTGAGGCGAAGAGCTGGGACTTGCACCATCGGTGAGCCGATTAAGAGACGGCGTTGGCGATTGATACGGCATGTATTGCGTATGGACCACCAACAGAACCTACGCATTGCTCGAACCTGGGCACCCAATGGTAAGAGGAGTAGAGATCGGCCAAGGGAGACATGTAGGAGAACAGTACAGAGAGAGAGGCGGAAGATGGGCTTTGCCACTTGGAATGAAGCTGTTTCCGCTGTGAGAGATAGAGCAGATTGGAGGAGACGAGTCAATGGGCCCATTCTCCCAGAGGAGAGACAGGACAAATGATGATGATGATGATGACAGGACAACTGCAATTAACATAATTAACTTGGAAAAACCTTTTAGACTTTTTTAAAGAGATTTTATTTGAACGATAACTAGAAACATGCGCTCGCGAATTCAGTTGTTACTTACCACTTCTTTGATGGTGATGAGTTCAAAATCGAAGCGCACTTTGACCGGTTCTGACTCATTACAACGCGGTAGGAAGTCTCTCCTGTAGCCGTCGAACAATTTCCTGGACAGGTTCCGCCTCACAATGCTAATTTCTTCTTCTACAAATATGCAGTTCTTATTTAACATGAACGTTATACGTGTAGTTGGCTTGTGTAAGCCGGCGTTTACTCTAATACTACTAAGAAAAGACAGTAAGTGTCAGTGTTTTTCTTAGGCTACGTCCGCACTAAGCCGGTGAAATTTTAAAACGACGTTTTCGCCTCCAAAGCGGATAAAATGTTTTCTGTCCACACTACACTGTTCTAGTTGTTTCGTCATCGATATTGAAACGCTGCCTCACGGCACCAGAAACGTGTAAGGTGGCTCCAAGCTGTTTCCTGCATTTCTCAGCAGCTCCACTTTACGTTCAACTTTGACGGATCAATACCATGACTTATGGTATCAAACAGATGCCCATTCACTGGCGAACAAGTTGTGACAATTTTATTTTCATTACAAGCTACCATAGCAACAGTGTAAACCTTTTAAATAGACCCCTAGTTTTAGCTTTAACTACTAATAACTCAGTGATCATCTTTTGATCAGCGAGAGAAAATGAAACTTTGTGAAAAGTTTTAAAAATCCTTACATGAGGTTCAGAGCCACCTTAAATTTACAAAAATATAAGTTGGCTATGAACTGCATGTACAGAATTTTTTGAAACTTTGCAAATAGTTTCATCTTATCTTGCTGATCAAAATTCAATGATAAAAAAGTGTGGGTCACCGTGCTCGTTTTTGAGTTATTAACAGTTAAAGCTAAAATTAAGGGCGTATTTAGAAGGTCATTCTGTCGCTATGGTAATCTATTGTGTCATAAAAATTGATAACAACTTGTTACCTGAGTCACTTTATTCACCTGTTTTGATGTCAGCGTTTTCAAGAAATTCTTTTTTCGCCATCCACACTAACACACCTAGCCAAGGTTTTTAAATTTATCCACCTTGGAGAGCGTTTTCAAAAAGTTCCGTTTTCGGTGATCAAAAACGCCGTTTTAGTGTGGACGGAAGGCCAATCCGGAGAAAAAAAGTTGCGTTTTCAAATTTATCTGGATTAGTGTGGACGTTACCTTAGTCAGTCTTTTTTTAACTTCACGCTCGATGGGCTAAGAAATATAAGGGACTATTCACCTGGGCGGATATGTCCTTGCAAACATTTGACTGCTTTTTCACGAGGACTCATTTTGAAACTGAGACAAAAGACAACTCGAAAATGGCCTATTGTGTAAGCGCACATATAAGGGTCTGGAACCGGGAGTAACAGACACCGCGGAAAAACGTACTACGCACGCGCGTGATGTAACTATTTCTCGAGGTTTTCTTGAGGTGGTCATCGTCAGCAAGGAAGGCCATGATACAACGATGATTAGCATTTTAGTCCGAACGTGCAAACGTACGAACTTGTGGCAAAAATTGAAAGCAAAATTATGAAGGTCGAAATTGAGAGGTAAATAAACATAATAGAATCTACCTCTAGTACAAATCTTAACCTTAAATATTTAGTGGTGTCCTTAAAAAGTGCCGAAATGTTCACATGCTCTAGTTTTCCCCCAGTGTCAAGTGACATGTTCCTTCCGATCCTCTGCCTGACTTGAGCGAAGCGAGTGACGTCATGACCCAGACAATTCGCAGACAAATACACCGCAATAGTGCAAAAGATTTTTAAGATTTCTTCAAGCGAGAAAGCCGGTGATACTAAGGCAGTGTTCACACTTGATGCTAGGGTACGGTGCCCGAGTACGATTCTAAGCTGGCACCAATGTGAACACACCTTTCTTCAAGTACCCACGCCAGAATTCGGACACGTGCACCGAGTACAAACAAGGTACTTTGGTTTTCAGTGTCTGAACACGGCACACTTTTTTTCCTATTGCCCAGGTACCAGTGCTCGAGCACCAAGTGTGAACACAGCCTAAAACACTTTTCAAACGAAAACTTGTCTTCATTCCCTCTCTTTCTCTCGGAACGCGCGAAATGTTGTCCGAGTCTCGCGGGGAGTCCAATTTTTAGACTTCGCGCGCTATGCGTGATGACGTCATTTGACTGCAAATTCCAATTTTTTTTCTTGTGCCAATTAGGGCGATTGTTGGGATTACAAAATTTAAATAATAAAGGAAAACGAAACTTAAAGCCTAAAAACTTGCCAGACGGCTTATAACATCGCACCCTTTCCTTTAGATTGCATTTTCGTTAATGCTGCAGTCAAGAACAATTTATCATTTCAATTTACCGCTTTTCTTTCAGTTGTAATCCGACTTTGTGGCGGCAGACGACGTGGACGTAAAGACAATTTTCAGAATATTTATGACTGAGGTGAAATTAAACTAGCAAGGCCAATGGCGGTCGATCTTCAAATATTAAACTAATGCGATTCATCATTAATAATTGAATTGGAAAGAAGCTTATAGTTGCGTTTGAAAGTAGTCTGATTGAAAAACATTCGCTTGTAGTAAAAATAATGGGATAAAATTTATTCGCTGATCAAAAAATCCTTATACCATAGTAATAAAATCACAAGTTTGGATGGAATCCGTAGAATGTAACGTTACCACCTGTTCCATTCTTGAAGTTGCTTTAGGTGTTAAGCATAGATATATTTAAAATTGTTCTAAGAAAAACAGCTGTTGTGAATCATTTCTATAGAAAGTAAAGAATGACATCTTTTAAAGCATTTGCGGTATCTGTAGAAACCTTGAAGGTGACATCTCATTTGAGGCAAATTTCTGATCCAAACAATTTTGAATATTAAACAATTAAGCTGAGTTTCATTTTGGGTTGCGTTATTGGAAAGAGTAAATGATCGTTTCTGCCTATCGTGCGGAAAAAATTTAGTAGTCAATGGTTACTTATAATTAATGGAAGAAATTTTAATAAAGGAAAAACCTTTTATTATTTAGTTTTCGTAATAAAATCCTCTGTTAATTTTTATCAGAAAGACACTTTCTGTTAGCTTTCTGCTGTTAATTTTATATTTTTCGATGTCTTCTAATATCAGTTCACCTTTTCGCACAAATACTTAAATTAGGGCCTGTTCGCACTACGCGAGATTTTGTTTGTTTTGCAAAAAAATCTGTCAACGCGGAACCATTTTCAGTGCGAACGATTTTTTTCGTCCATGAAAACTTTGTCAAGCATCACCAAACTTCAAAGACACCGTCGAGTAGCTTTGGAGGCCTACAATTTTTTGTCAAGCGAGAAAATCTATTGTTCCGTGACAGCTACCCTTCAACGGGTCATCATATTTCGTAATCGATACCACACAAAAAAGGTATTGCGTACGTGATCCCATTTACCGCCATTTAGAAATGGATAGACGAGGAGAAATGTCAGACAGGGACAGCGATCCCGCACCATTTGTTCGAAATTCGTACATTCCCGAAACTCAACAATATTTAAACTATTATGGATCTCAATGCTACTACGAGGAGCCACAGGCACTTCCACAGTACTACTACTTTCCGCAAAGTCAACCACAAGGTCCACAAGTCGAATTTGGCATTTTCTTGTTTCACAGTGAGAAGTTTGCCAAAATGCGGTATAAATTTCAAACAAATTTCTGGTAACATATAGATACCAACTTTGGCTTTGTTTAGACCACCAAAAATCATTATCACAACCCCAACTAGCAATATATAATGAGATATTATCTAGTGAATATTCTAACAACTTTGTTTGCCTGATCTTAGCTTGTCTTCAGTTATTAGTTTAATTTCATTTTCGCTTATAATGACGTCAGTAGCGATAATATTCGAAATATATACCGCCGGTGGCCTTTACAGGTCTTTACAACATAACCAGAGATACGCGTTCAGTCATATAATGCAAAACAATGCAATCACAACAAAGCTGATTCTTCGTCTTTCATAATCAGCGTTCAAATTTTTCATTCCAGGAAAACACTGCACATTACGAACTTTGCCGACACATTTGATAAAAACTATAGAAAGTACGGGGGAGTGTCCGATGCACTTCACATCTAGACTTCGTTTAGAAAACGTTTACATTTCAGTGGCGCAATTTTTCCCGCAGTGACGCTGCAGGAACGAATTTCACAAACCATATGTGAAGTCCATAACATTAAGACGCGATTCCCTATATTTCTAACAACGTTCGTTTATCACTTTAATATCGCTAACAGAGCACACTGTGCGAGATATCTGTCAGAAGTCTAATATTTAGCAATGCATACAGTAATATTTTATGAATATATTTTTTTAAGTTGAGAACGCGCCAAAAAAGTCGTGAACGAAAATGGTTTTCTTTGTTTTCTGTCCTCGAAATATCTCCATGGTAAAACGGCCAAAATGCATACTTGAAACTTATTCTTTCAGTAAAAATAGACTTTTAAGTACTAGTTTTTAGGCTGATATTGAGTTCTAGTTCGCTTCAATGTGACGAAAAGATGGTTTTACATTGTGCTCTTTTTTAAAATAGGTCTAAGTACGAGTTTTTTTCTGCCTCGTCCACGCAACTCAGGCGCCTCCAAAGCAAAAAGATATGCTTCAAACTACTTGAATAATATTAACAATAAATATGAAAAAAGACGGAGGGGTCAAATGAAATTGAAACTGAAATTTCATGAGTATGTCACATAACGCGATCAATTCGCTGAATAAGTGTTTTGTTGACTTGATGTCAGTTTTCGTCGCTGAGGTATTAAAATCAGTCATATTTTTAGCTAGTTGCATATAAACTTACCTTGGCCATCACCGAATACTTCAAATGCAAAAAGAACTAAGCACTGAATGTATACCAGAGACGCGATAGAGGCAAAGGACGACATTAGAGTCAGCCCTGTGGAGTGCTACTCAGAAGTGATCTTACAATTGTACCTTACTGAAATCCACTCTAAGTGAGAGTGCAAATTTCTCTTGGAGATTGTTTAAAGTTTAATGAATGCCCCTATACTCATTATTCTACTAAAATTGCCGCCTTAGGGTTTACGCAATGAGCGGTTATTAACTGTGAAAAAACAGAAACCTAGTGTAAAAAAACATTGAAAACTGAAACTGTGAAATGTTAATGTTAATGTGTTTGCGACATGCTGATATTTAATGGCGTAATAAGTTCAGCGTTACATACGCAGTTGAAGTCCCAATGATGCTTCTTTATTCGCCTTTCACTGAATTGTGATTAATTGTTAATATGAAAAGAAAAATGAAGTTTGTTTATGGTGGAACGACGGCAATTGCATCTTAACTGCTGCGCTAAACCTGACATGTTTATCCGAACAAAAAGTGCGAGCTTCGCAGGGAGCTTTTGAACTTTACATCAACCAGGGCAACAATACTGTAGCCTAGCGAAATTATCTAATAAATGTGCGAACTATCAGCGACCCTAATATTGAAATGACTGATATTAAAAAGGTGAGCAAGAAAATGTTTATCCGAAAAATTTTGAAAACTGTTGTACAGCTGGAGTATTTAGGATCAGAACATGACATTCACGTGATTTGGAAATGTTTGCTAACAAGCAAACCATCTGTTTAAATGTGCTGCTGAACCCACTTTACTGTTAGTTATTTAAACTGGTGCCATTTATGCAATCGGTCTATTAACCGCCATGTTTTTTTGTGTAGCATTGTCACAAACATCACTTTAAAACCTGAAGAGTCTCAGTAAAGAGGTATGTACGCCGATGGAAACCTACAAACAGTGTTTTTCAGTTAAATGCTATACCAGTGTACTGAATCTATAAAAAGTAAAATCATTGAGAAACGAACAGGAGCTTTAGATGTCATCTTGAAAACGTTTGACCCTGGTTGCTTTGGAAAAAAGCTTTTAAAAAACGTGATTACGGTCCCCCCTTTTTTTCAACAATTTACTTGATATTTTCCTTTTGATCTCCAAGGCAGATTTCGTGTGTGAGAGAAAGAAGTTAGTCATAATTTTAATTAGTGCCTTTTTGCTAAATATGTAGAAAAATCCCCCCGTGACAATGTCTTTTTAATTAAACAGTTTTTTGAGTTGTCATTTTCTGTCATCAAAACCACGAAAGGAGACGAAAAACTTTCCAGGGGACGCTAAACGCTAAACAGTGCGTGGAAAGTGTTTTCGATCCCAATAAATAGGTTCAAATCATTATGGTATAATTTGAATAGGAGGAGTATGGTACGGAGTAAAATTATAAGTAGTTTCCAGAGCATTTTGCCAAAATTACGAAGCCCGTAGGCGAGTTACATCTCTCGGCTTTCATGGATATCTTTTCGGGACTTAGAAAGCTGAGGGTTTTCCAATTCACCAATTTCACTAGGGTTTAGAAGACAACGGTGAGATTACTGGATGAAATTAGTGCTCGTCTCAATTTGGCTTTTTGATATAAATAGGTATAGATGTGTACACCACCTGAAAGCTCGACCGGCCCTGTATAGTGGCTGTTATTTCGCTATTTACATAAACTGTGTTTGAGTCTGGTACATTTTCTCTTGCGGCTACCTACTTTGCACAAAAGCAATTGGACGTTTATTATCTGTTAATGAAGTAAGCTTAAACTAAGGCTTAGTGCCCCAAGTTACGGTTCCAAATTAAGGCTTAATTAAAACCAGACAGCGTCTCGCCGGGTATCAGCCAGTATTAACATGCAATCGTTCCGACTTAAGGTGGCTCAAAACAGTTCCCAACTCATTCCAGCTCTTATACTTTGTTGGGTCAGTATTTCCGCTCCTTGATGTTACAACAAGAGTATCAAACAAATGGCCAATCATTGGTGAACAAGTTGTGACTATTTTATTGCCGTTACTGGTTACCATAACAACCTTATAACCTGTCTAAAACACCCTTAATTTTAGCTTTTAGTACTTATAACTCCAAGACGAGCTCGGTGACCCCCATTTTTTATTACTGCATATTGATCAGTTTGCCAAGATACCACTTTTTCGCATTTAAAAAAAATTCCCAGGAGTAGTTTCAGAGCCACCTAAAATTTTGGAAAATTTAAGGTGGCTCTGAAACCGCTCCTAGGAATTTTTTTAACTTTGCAAAAAGTTGCATCTTAGTATGCTAATTAAAATTCAGTAATAAAAATGGGGGCCACCGTGCTCGTTTTTGAGTTACAAGCACTTTTAAAAAGCTTAAATTAAGGGCGCCTTTCTATGGTAATCAGGAATATCACGGAAATTATCACAACTTGTTCACCAATGATTGGGCATTTGCTTGATACCATTATGTAACAACAACTGATAAAGAATGGTGGTACTGACCGAACGAAGCATAAGAGCTGGAATGTGCTGGGAACTGTTACAGTGTACTGTTGTGAGCCACTTTAATTGCTTTGGTTTGTATTTCGACTCTGTGTCAAAAGAGCAATTTTTAATCGAGTGTCGTAAATTCAAAACCAACGTAAAAATTCTAACCAATCACAACGGACGCAGAAAGTCCAGCCAACCAATCAAAACGCGAAGCAAAAACAAGTAGCGGGCAGAAAAGCGCGGGAAAAGGTGTTGCTTTAGTCGCGTTTTTGGTTTTAATCTTAGCGATTGTAGCCTGCGAACACAGACGGATTTCCGGCTGAAACAAATGCCGGAAATCGGTCTGTGTTCGCAGGCTAGAGCGATTGAGACTGAATGTAGGAAGGAGTTTTCGTCGGTTTATTGTTCATGTGTGTTGTGGATTGGCGTGTTTCTGGTGATTGACTCTTGTGCTTGTCTAGTTTCGTTTGTTAAAAAACTTTCATTCTCTTTGCCCTTCTTCTATATAAAGCGACTTAACTTGTCATTTAAATACAGGAGGAAAGAGGGAGAACACGTTTAGAACATTGGTTTATTGTAGCTGTGCTAAACAGTTTTTCACTACTGTAAAACTTACTGCAGTACAGTATAATATAGTATATTAATGATAATGATGATGATGACGATGATGAATTTGAATTTGATACGTGTTCCTGTGCTGATACTAGTCTCCTTTGCACGACCCTAATGACGGCAGCGATGGAGACTATTGTCGATACAAGCTAATAACGTTTGTTAGTGGTTTTTGCTTTTGATCTGGTACATTCAATGGCAAGCAAATCTCAGTTAAACCTGATTAAGATGATTTAAGCGTCAATAAAATATAGAACCGAGGGTAATCCCTCTGCTAATAGGGGACACCTAACTATTGAATATAACTATGTATATTACCATGTGACTGTATATAACTGTAAACTATACATGAGTGAAACATAATAGTCGGCAAAATATCTATACAATAAATTCAGAACATTTATGAACAGGAAACCTAACAATAACATCTATTCAGTAGCAGCCTGTGCACCATCTTGTAAGATGCTCGATAAGTCTCGCTTTCTAAATGCGATTTAAAGGTCTTAACCCCAAGTCTCTCCTTTCTAGATAAGTTGCTCCACTGTTTGGGACCAAGGCATCTTAACGATGCTTGCCATAGGTAGTGGTGTTAAATCTGGGTAGCGCAAAATCGGTTTGTCTCAGGTATATGGAAAATGAATTTTCAATTTCCGTGTATGCTAAATCTTCAATTTCTTTGTATATAAAATATAAATCAGTATCACAAGGCGTTCCAAAAATTGAGTTGTCATTTTGCCAAAATGAAGACAGGTTCCTCATCCCAATGGGAACCATGCAGTCGGTTAAGGTTTCTATTCGTCAACCAGTGGTTCAGGATTATCTTTCGTTAGCTTGTCAAACTTGTGCCATAACTTCGGTGCTCGCAGGAATATTGCCAAAACCGTGACTATGCCGCAAATGATCGCTACAACGAGGAAGAAACGGTCCAAAATCCTTGCCACAAGAGTCCATTCCCAATGCCTAATTGCCAGCTCGTCCTCGCTCAAAGTGTCGGTATCATCCATGTACGGACGAGCTTCCTCGTTCTTTTTCATTGCGTCGTTTATCGACTCGTGCGACGTGTTGAATGGAAACGTGTTGACACCGTAATTCAGCTGCATTCCATTGTCTAGCTCTACGTTCTTAGCTTCGGAAACTGAAGGTCCACAGTAGATTGTATCACTAAACGTTACCATATTGAATCCCTGGCTGTGCTGGTCATTGACATCCTCGGTTTTCTTAATCGACCTATTGCGCACGTTATTCATTCTGGATCTTTGGCGTTTTCTTCGGCTTCTCCTGGTAGATTTCCGACGCATTATTTTTCGTTTCTCGGGAGTATTCGTCAGGAACACAATCCTCGCGATCCAATCAACCACAAGCTTTTTTACCCATCCGGGCATCTTTCTATTCGTTCGGTGGTAGAAGTTCAAAATCGTTGTCGTCACCACAACCGAGGCCCCAATCTCCAGGATAATGGCAAAATAGTACTGTCCCAGGATGGGGAAGTCGTAAGATGGCATAATCTCTGAAGTCAATTGTTGAAATACGGTCATGGCCAACAGCACAGTGATGCTTAAACCGATTCGCTCACCCGACTCCGGCGGTAAGATAAAACCAAGAAAAATCATGGACGAAATCAGACAGCACGGGACAATCAAGTTGATGAAGTAATCCATGCTTTGACGTCCCATCGTCATGTTAACAGTGATGTCAACAAAGGGCTCTGGACAACACTGGTAGACCTGCTCGTTTCGTCGCATCTTCACCTTGTAAATTTCCCACTCGCCGTTTCCTTGGTAATACTTGCTTGGGAATTTCAGTTTTTTGTCGGGTTTGATGTTCAATGTACGCGCATCGTACGCAAACGAGCCGAACTTGAACTCGCAAGTCTGAATATCAAATGGAAAGTACGTGACTTTTATTCTGCACAGGGATTTGAACATCATCGGATTGAACCAAGTGTTTGTTCCGTTCGAGTACAGAGCAACGCTCGATTGATAAATGCTTCTTCCTCCTACAAAGTGGTTTTGATCGTCATTGCTAAAGTAAAAAAAAAAGGAACAAAGATTAAAAAAACATCTGTTCTTAACGTAAACAGTGGACTCAAATCTTGGCCGCCATTTGGATTTTGTGAAATAATACATTCGCAAAACGAAATTAAAGAACTGTTGCTGCCTGGGGACAAAAACAAGTGTGTGACGTCATGAAATACAAAATGGCGGCGTGCAGAGTCACGAAGATCAGTTAAAGGGACAGTTTCACGCTTCGGCGCATGTGCGAGCCCAATCAACTCTATTGTACATGAACCAATCGGTTCCGAGTTGTGAACTCGTGCTTGTGTCCAGAATAAATCAGTCGGGCCGACAATAAATTCGGTATATTTTCAGCACTAAGTTTCACATTTTCTGTGAAAATCCGTTGACATTTCTGGTAAATGTATGCATCATTCTTTCAGGATGTATTCATGACATCCTTAAGAAACATAATACAAGTGCATAAACGTTTTTGAACTCGAGTTTTCCAGAATTTTTTTTTCCAGGATTTTTGCGATACTGATTCAGTGAACAAGGCACTTAAAGCATCGAGGTCGGAACCTCTATGTCAACGTTTTCGCAAATGACTGCGAAATTTTCAAAGGCAATTTTCCCAAAAAAATCATTTGGACGCTTGCGATTGTTTCTTTAACAATGGAATCCAATCGGCTGACGCTATGGCTTGCACATGCGCAAAACCGTGAAACTACCCCTTTAACCGTAGTACAGAGTCACCCCATATCAATAACTTCTACCTGACACCTGCAAAGTACATGGTCCTGGCAGGCATTACTAAAGCAAAAAGTATATTTATTTAAAAAATCGTTTATTGATGACGAAAACATTGGACACAAATCTTACCGCCATTTTAAATTGTGGCCTGATTATAGGGAAAACCGTTTGACTTCATTCAATCAAACCTAGCAGTATAACACAAATCCAACTAAGTCTCTTTGTCTTTACCGAGGGTGCGCATTGCGGCTTCAGCAAAAATCAAAATGGCCGCGGGAGACCGCTGGATATGGAGGACGCGCGCGGGCTTGAACCAATCAAAATGGCGGCAGATTAACCCATTCCTAATGGTTGGGCTGGAATGGGCACTTTAAAATAAGATGGGACACCTTGTGATGCTCAAGTTCAGTCCGCCCAGTTTTGTTAAGAAACTCTTTAATACTATTAAAGATGGTTACCTGGTGACTGGATTAACGGGGTCCTTGGCCACTGTTTAAGCATCCGAAGGTGTCCCACCTTATTTTGAAGTACCCGTTCCAGTCAATACCCATTCCTAATCTTCTCAACCCTCGGACACACTGCATCTACGCATTGCTGGCAATTTAAGTGTATGAAAAGCTCACTTTAGATATGCAGTCGTTTTAGATAGGTTACGAAGTGAGCAAACAACTGGGTACGAGATTAGCGCATTCCTTGACTTAGCGATATTCACACGATACATACATACATACAAACTTTATTACACTACGTACGGACACGGTCTTTTGCGCGAGATTTCAAAGTGATTTCATTGAAAGAACTTTATCATGGCTATCGACACTAAGAAAAAGGGAGCGACTTGGGGCAAGTCTAATTTCAACTTTTGGCCTAACTTTCAGTTTGGTCCATGTTCCATCAAATAAAAAGTAATTTGATTCAAGGTGAAGGTTTCTTTCATAAAGGCGATTTTTTCCTGTTAATTATTCATCAAAAGAACATGAAAGAAATGTTTATTGGTGAACGTACTACACACACTACTAGGACACTAAAATAACGTGCAACTGTTAGAAAATAACGATGAAGCACATGCGCACCGTATACTAGGAAATCTTATCAAAACATGCCGAAAAAAGGACAAAAATTACTTACATACCTCCCCAAAGTCAAAACAGAAACAAAGTTACGTATTTTTATCTTATGAGTTATAAAATTTAATCACCATGCATGACAACTTACTTGTTGTAAAGGTGAATGTCTGGAACCCAGACCCTCTTTGGATCTACGTGGAGTTTATTCATTCCTTGGAATTCAGATACATTCCACCGCAACAAAGGGTTTACCCATTTCTTGTGAATTAAAACAAAAACATATATCGACTTTACTAGCGTGACTATGTATATCTAGCATTTCTAAGAGATTTGTTTAAAAACCGTAATGCTCAGCGGAGTATTTTTGACAAGCGAATACGTTTCGAAATGTGATAAAAGAAAGCAAATAATATAATTGTAAAAATTTATCCTGATTAAAAACAAACTTTAAAACAGCGCCAATTTTATGGTTAATTACGTTTTTAACGAGACTCCGGATCGGACGGTCCGGGTTCGAGCCTCTAGCAGGGACACTGCGTTATGTTCTTGGGTAAGACACTTTACTCTCACAGTGCCTCTCTTCAACCAGGTGTATAAATGGGTACCACCGAATTCCATCCAGGGGGGAGTAGAAATACTCTCTGTCGCTTCATGCTGTAGAAACCGGGATAAGCTCCGGCCTGATGGGCAACTAGGCTCGACTGCAGACTTTACCTACCTACCTTACCTTAACGTAATGAATTAACTTTACGCAATAAAATGAGATTAGAGATTTAGACATTAAATTGATGAGTAAGAGGATGGTATGGTAAGAGGATGCCGTGGTTAGATTAGGCTCTGGACGTTTTGAGTATTCTTACACCACAGACCTGTTGAACCCAGCCATACACTGTCATGGACTGTTCTTTTGCATTCTGTAGTGAATAATAAAAAAAAACAACTAATTTTCGTAATTAGGAAATCAATATCATTATTCCGAGTGTCATGTGTACAGTCCAAACTATTAGTACAGACGCTGCAGAGGCCACAGAACATGTAGAAATTGTGGACACGTTTATTTGATTAATTAACATTCTTTCTACATGCAGATTATCCAAGCAGAGGCTGTGAAGCGCGCGGTCACAGTTTAGGCTCCTTGCTATAACATTAGTAATAACATGGCATAACACATTTTAATTTGCGTTCTTTAATAAAAAGGACCATTTGCTTCTGAACTTGCATCTTTTTATGTACATCTAACGATCTTTTGTATGCAATGAAATATTTATTTAGCCCTTAAAGCACATATTTCTTTTTATAATATAGATAGGACTCTGCACAAAAACCCATGTTTTATCAGAGTATAAAACATAGAAAAAGCGTGTTTTATTGTTTTTCGTCAGCTTTACTCTAGTGAAAATTCGCTAGGGATGGCGGCGAACATTTTCTATAAAGAAATTACGGACAAAATTCTGAGTCAAGCTGCAGAGATTGTCGAAGAAGCTTCTAAGTTCGAGATGAAAGTAGAGGAAGCGAAATTAAATTGCGTCAGTTTATCGATCGTGCGTGTTTTGGTGTTTTTACTCGCGGCGTATAAAATCTATATCATATCAAAATTGTTATTATATCTATATGTTTTACTCGAGAAATGTAGAAAACACTCGCCTGCGGCTCGTGTTTTCTACATTTCCCTCGTGTTCTCAAATGCCCGTCGTGTTTTATTTAACAAATGGTAAACGCCATAGCATGTACTATTGAGTTATGGGTGCACGCGGGAGGTTGCTAAGCACGAAAGAAGCGTAAGAGTCGCACGAGGCGATAGCCGAGTGCGACTCTAGCTTCTTGAGTGCTTAGCAAACCTCCCAAGTGCATCCGTAACTCAATAGTACATGCTATGGCGTTTACCATTTGTTTTATAACATAACACTGAGACACTGGGACAACAGAGCTGCTTTTATTGAGGTACATCGCAAAAAATGTTGGTGTAGTCTTACATGACAGGAGAAAATAAGCGCGCGAAAATTCATTCATGACAAGCGACTGCACACCAGCAACTCGATAAAGTTTAATCACGTTTCCTGAAATATCGATCAAAATCCTCTTTCTAAGGTCTGTATCCAACAACCGGTGAAATAGTTCAATAGAATTATGAACAAACTCAGGAAAAAAAGTAGACAACCGTCCAAAGTTATTAAAACACGAAGGACTGAATTTCACATCGATTCAGAGAATGAACCGTTGAAAACAATTTTCACATTTTGAATGGTGCATTCGCTGAAGCGCGCGCATTTGCACACACGTCAGCAGCATACACCCATGGGCAAATAGTAGATGCTGAACTGACCAATCAGAGCGCGCGCTTTGCTTTAGTTATGTTATAAGACTGTATAATACATGGCTTAGGCTTCTGTCTCTTGGTTAAATAAACCTTATGACGAAGTTCGTAATAGAGGGGTAGGGTGAGGTTACTGGGGAGGAGGGAGGCGTATTTGGTTGACAAAAAACTTTAACAGTGTTATGTTACCTTGTTTCCTGTTCATAAATAATGTTCATGATTTATAATATACAGGGGGGATTGGGGGAACTTAATGGGGGGGGGGGGGTTAATGTATTAACGCAGCCATTACAGTAATCATGTAAAAGGTTGCAATTTACTTACCACGTCTACGATTTTAATGAGCTCAAATCCAAACGAAACATCAATTATGCTAGAGATATTCTTAACAGGCAAAAGGTCGACGCTGTAGTAACTTTCATTGAACAAGCGTTTGTGAAGTTTCTTTTCTGGGCTGAAATCTTCACCAAGCGTCATTCCTAAAGTGCAAAGAGGTTAAGCATCATACAATAACCGAGAGAATTCTCCCGCGCTCATTGGTCGAGAACTATAGTGCATGAGAATGCAGACCATAAAAATGACGTATTATGTAACGCAACAGCAAAAACTTCGAAAACCTCGAGAAATTGGCCCCACTTTTTTATGGAACAGAATCTGGTGAATACTGAAAAGCGAGCTAAAACATTCAAGTAAAAGTTTACATTACATTACGGCTTCAAGATAAAAAATACCATCTTAGGAGATGCTAAAAGCACGTGCAGCGAGACAGTGATTTTCCGACCAATTCGATGTTATTGTCTAAAACAAATCGACCACATTTGTCCATGGTCTACAACCTTATAAACCTTGGAAATGACGTCATAAAACGATGCATTTCACTGTCCCTGGGAACACCGCGGAAAAATGTGTGGGCATGCGTTTAGTTCAAGCATTTCCGGTTTTACACGAGGCTCTCTCAGGATGGCACTTGATCGCCTGTTCAAGATGGCAGTTGAAATTGTATTTGTACGTGAATCATCCACTCCGGATGCCATTAAGAAGGGCCACAATGGGAAAAGGTGCTCACGGAACGGTCTACAACCGCATGATAAAACAAACAAATATGACCGCCACGACAACTAAATGCGCTCTTGTCGAGTAAGCACCGCGAACTTCAAACATGTTTTTTTCCCTTTTGGTGCAAGCACCAAAGCGCTTGGTGCAAAAGCTGACGACAGCAAGTGCTGGACGATGTCTTTCTTATGATACCAATTTTTCCTCTAACTTTTTTCGCAATCCCTTGGCGGTGTTTTCTCCTTGGGTCTCCGATGATATTTTGTGCGCGTGTACACCCTGATTGCATTGGATGAATAGCAAAGTGCTGGAAGTTTAAAAAATAGAATGCAAATTACTGAACTCCCCGCGAGATTAGGACAACATTAGCTTGTTCTGAGAGAAACAGAGGGACTGTAGGCAAAGTGTTTTAGGAACATCGGCTTTCTCACTTAAAGAATCTTCAAAATTGTGCGCAATGGCTGTTATTTCAGTTGAGCCTGCGATAATATATTCTTTGGTAAAGACGGCATGTGAACGAGGCGAAAAGGTTAAAACATCGACAACTCAATGCACAATGACCCGTTAGCCTCGTTTGTATGTCAAACCGTTGAG
>OX393569.1:14138315-14220815 GCA_947652115.1 Blastomussa wellsi
TTTAAAATAAAAGTGGGAATTCACATTCGAATTTATAAAATTTCGCTTCTGAATCAATTGCATGTGGACCAATTTGATTTGCAGCAAAACAAACAAAGTAAAGCTGTGCTTCCTTTATTTATGGAGTGTGTTTATTTTGATTCAGTTTGGATTTTAATTTTCATCAAAAAACCCTGAATCTACCAACAGCTGACACTGAGTTCAACAAACGTGATGGCTTTTTAAAACCGCCGATGGTGACTGGAATTTGCGCAATTCAGGTGTCCAATACACGTTGCCACAATAAAAAAAACATTCAGGTTTTTGTATAAAAATATGAAGCCAAGAAGATGGTCCCCAGTTATTTTACTTCGCTTTTGTAAGAAGTGAGCTGAATTGAGGGGAATTAATCGAAATAGAAAGGCTTCCTCGATTTAAGACTGATTTGTGATCGTTTATTTTTACAATAGCAGGCCTCCATGACACCGGTTACCCCGCATGTTAAATTGTTTTAGCGCTACGCTTCTGTAGTGTGAATGAGTTCCTCTAAAGAAAAAGTTATAATTACTTTTATTTTTTAGACACGAATGACTTGCGCTTTTTCTTTAAAACTTGTACGTTTTGTGGTTTGAATTCGTTTTGACGTCCCCAAATATCATATTGAGTAATAGAAAATCTATTGGAGAAGAACGTTCGTCTAGCTTTGCTCTATATTCTATAAATTATGCTATGGAACTTTTTTTCACTGAATGATAACGTGCTTTTTGTGCGGTTATATCGCTTTACCCGATCTAGATTTGTATGACAAAACCCATTGCTCTCGATCCCGCTTTTAATTTACAGACTAAGTAATGGCGGCATAGATTCAGTACTGAGAAAAGTATTAACGCTTTATTATATTTTAAAGCCTGCATAAGGAAAATGAAAAAAAAATTTCGTGAAATTAAAACATGTCAAACTTGGTTCGTGCAACACTATATATAAATTAGCATTGACAGATTCGACCACACCTGACCAAAACTTCTTCCGGGGTAAATCTTTCGTATTTTAAAGAATAAAATGACAAAGCGATAATAAAAGGTCACTTTTTCGTATTTTAAAGAATAAAATAGTAAAGCGGTGATAAAAGGTCACTTTCAGTATTGTACTTACTTTGATCCGATTGTTTCTCGTGAAAAACCAAGTCTCTTATTTGCCAAAAGATGGATTTTCTCGCTGTTAAAGTTCAGTTCCGGAAACAATAGTGACAAATTAGTTAGAACTGCGCCTCGCCTCGAACAGTTTATATAAAGAAATCACATAAAAAACAACCAGTTTTTGCTAGTACATGGAAATTCAACCGGAGATGGAACGAAGGAGACACTGCTATCTAAATGAATTTAAATACTAAACCGAGTCTTTTGTGACTTTTATGAAGCTTGATCGGATAAAACATTAATAAAGTGAAAACTTACCCAGAATGTAAGGTGATAGGTCCATTACCGTCAAAAACGGTTTTTTCTTGCATGGATGTTAGAACTGTTCAAGCAAATACACCTCGTTTTGTGCGTATATGTTTGTACTTCAGCATCTAATTATTCAAACAAAGCTTTGATGTGTTTTGCTTAATTATAGTCTTTCTCGGCAATGTGGTGGCAGCTGTTACTGGGGAGTGACTGGCGGCCGAGCTCCGGTAGGTGGACCAATTAAAAACGTGCGTTGGTTAATGTTTTTCTAAGTTGACCAATAGCGTGCCTTAAAATGAAAATAACATGCTTGGCATATCATTTATCATTACACGATTCCTCACAGCAACAGACTGAGGGGTTTAAATTACTTATATAGTATTTCCTTTAAAATATGATGGACGTCTTCGCTTCAAATCATGTTCATTTCGTCTCGGTCGTAGCAACTGCTTCGATTATGTGGCTGCACGTGATTTGTAGCGACTAACCATAATTGATCATGAAATTCAATTAAAGCAAAGACATTTTGCCTTCAAGCAAACTTAATTATTAGGGAACTGCAAGATAACGCCTTTGTACTAGCTAGTAGATCGATAAATAAGTGCGTGGAGCCATATTTCCCTGTTGACGTCAGACATGACGTGATTGTGTGATCAGGGACTATGTGTGGTTATATTTTAAAAATCAGCCGACGGCCGGTGATATCCAAGAATCAACTGAACAGTGTTTATCTTATTTATCCTCGGGCTTTACGTTATATCTACACGCTGTTGAAAGTCATATCTTATCATCGACAAACATCTTTACATTACATGTCGCATATATTGGCCTTAAAGAATCTGACCCGCCCATTATGCATCGCGAGTCAAACCGCCATTTTTGGGGACCCCGTAAAAGCGAGTTGTAGCGACCGACATATTTTATCTGTTTCCAGCGACGTTGGAAGCTTCAAGCAGGTGACATCTTTACGAAAATATACTCCTCGCTAATTTTTCTTTCTTTGCGGTTCGTTATTTTTTGTACAATCGCTTTTTGTGATAACAATAACAATAATAGAGGCGCATGATGCAAAGTGGGTGGGTCAGGATCTTTAACGTGGATTTCCACTGTTGTTGCATAAGTTTTCGTACGTACGTTTACGGTGGATTTCCACCGTATTTTTTTCGTACGTTAACGGGCGTAAATCTAACTGGCTTTACGTGCGTAAAATAAAATAGAAGACATGCTAAAATTATTTTGCCAGTGTACTGAAGCTGTATATGGAGTGACATTACTGTGATACCATCAGGACCTTTAGATCTCAGCTTGAAAATGTCTGGCTGTGACTTTTTCAAGTTTTGTCCTTGTGATCTGGAAAAATTAGCGAAAACATGTTTACTCTCTTTCTTGAACAATTTGCTTGATATCCGTATCCTTATGTTCTAGGAGCACTTCCTGTATTGGTGAAAGAACTTCATAATTTTAATTTGTGGCCGTTTTGCTGAAAAAGCGAAAAATATCCGTAACAGTGTCTCTTAAATATCTCACAAATAACGTTTTAGCTTCAACGTTTTTTTTCTTCAAAAAGGTATATTGTCAGTGAGGTCAACTAGCAATAGAGTTATTTCAGTAGAGTTATGGCTTAGAGTTAGAGTTAAGGACTGCCAAAATCCTGAATTCAAGATTTTGGCAGTCTTTAACTCTAACTCCACGCTATAACTCGATGAAGATAACAGTAGCCGTCCCCATTGTCAGTAAAAGGAGCGTATCCGACCGCCCGTGGACCAATGAATGAAGCTTAATTACAGTGTCTAATTATATGATGGGAATATACTATGCATGTTAATTTAGGCAGCCCGCTGGGACAAAATATTAGCAAAGAGGCAACGCTTTTGATACGCTCACCGATAGAACGTAATGTCTTCTTTGTGATACAAATAATACCTCTAATTTCATTGGATCTTAATAGCACGCAACTCTATTGTTTTAGAGCTAGGGTCCATTGTTATTGTTGTTTGTTTATCACTTTTTCAGCCAATACTGTGGGATTTTGTAAAGAGCTGCGTACCGCCCCTTTTAATCACCTAATCTCGTACCAACGTACAACACAACAAAACATGGCGGCGAAGTGCTCTGAGTCAGCAACTAGATGCGCAGGCTCATAAATACAAGCAACTAACATCTTCATGTAACAACACGAAATATAACAATATATAATGTAACGGAATATGAGTTCCTATAACGGGTACAGCGATTATACTACAGTCTTTTTGGACGCTAAAGTTGCCAGTGGGAAAGGGCAGGGCGGAGACATGCGTCAACGTTGTATGCAATACTTTAGCGTGTTCTATTTTAAATCCCATCGCGGATCTCAAAACCCCTTCCGGTCTGAATAAAGTTAAATGGGCCATAGTCAACTCGGCTGTAACTACACAATGTAGGCATCTCTATATTGTAACCGGCAAAGTTTTGTTCCCTTTTGTATTGCGCTCAACTTTGAGCAACTTTTGGACAACTTATGCGAAGTTTTTCAGCCAGAAATGAATTTCCACATTTTCATAGGATATCCAGTACCGTTTCAGCTAATAATAAAAGCCTTTTAAAAGGAGTTTCGCTTTGTTTTTGACTCCGTAATCCCACTTACTGGACAGGAGCCATTCACCGATAGCTTTGCTGATTAAATGGACCTCACGAGGCTTTCGTACAGAGTCACGTTTGTCATGTATTAGTTCAAGCGGGATTAGGCGAACGTCATTGATTGGATGCTGGAGTAGGATTGCTTTTTTGATTGAATGTTGACTGAATGTAATTTGAAGTTTGTGGTGCTATAAGTTTCGGAATCGTTTTTAGAATTTCAGGTTTCGCCTGCACTTTTAATTCGCCGAAAGCAGTTAAAGCTTTGATTTGTTATGGTAAAAAACAAATAGATGTCACTTTGTAAGGGTATGTCCTGTAATTGACCATGGACGTCATAATCATATTGTCACTGAATTTGTGTGCGGACCCACTCAGCTATCGCCCCTTAGGCCCACACCAAGTTTGACAATGTGATGACGAAATTCATGGTCGATTACAGGACATACTAACGTCTATTTCAGTGTTAAGTTGTCCTTCTTTAATATTAACCGAGGAACTGAACAAATCGTGAAAACATCATATTTTTTGTTATGCTGGAAAAGAGCCACCAAACAACTGAATCTCAAGTGGTAAATCACTTCGTTAATTACTATTTGATGAAACTAACTTGTGTTACAAATGCCAATTTTTGGTGTCCAGAGATCGCGCTCAGTTTTCGTAACCGCTGGCTGATTTCTCGCAGGCTTCGAGGACGATGTCAGTGAGCATATTAAAGCTAGCCCGTACAAACGACGCTTTGATCCACTGACAGCAACCGGAAGTCAAATGCTCTCTTTTTGGGGTGCAATATCGCAATATCGGCTTTTTGTCAAATACGTCAACTTATCAAAATACTATTTCCATCATTGATGGGAGAGAGAAAGTGCGCCAAAACACTGGTTATATTCCGTGATTCAAAAACGTCTGCGTTTAAGTTTCCTCTTGTCATTTAACACAAATAACTGCCAAAACACTGAATTCCATACAAAAATATCTACTCCGCGACTTGTTTATTTGCAATCGGTTTTCAGCCATCTGTTAATGTTAGAAATTCCCACGTACTTATCTTCTTATGTTCCTGATCTCTGTCTCCGACGAAATTTCGACTGATGGATCGTTTCCATTGATATAGCAAAGTATATTAGCTCGTAAGCATGAGGAAACAAAAGGAAACTAAAACAATAAATTTTTAAAAGACGGAAAATGAACTTGAAAATTAATATTCAGAAAATTATGGTCTTGTGTCTGTCATATCTCACTCGAGGACTCCAACTAGCTTTCGCTCCTAAAGCACCGACTTTTTTATATTTTCAAAACAAAGCACTGTTTAAATATGAACTGATTTTGCATGAAAAATAACTGATGCCTGGAAGATAGTGCATGGATAAAACGGCTTTTAAAGTGCTGTATATATAGCTTAAGAGCAACTAGATAAAATATTTTTTGTGATAAGAAAATTGTATTATCCAAACAATATTTTATTCCGGCTTTGTTTTAAAAGCTGTAATGGAATCAATAAATTATAATTATTTAGTCGCAACTGAAATACTGAGATTATTTAATATATTCAGTTCTTCGACGTCCTTTCAGCTGGGTTTACTCAGGTTTTCAGCATCAATGAAAGGAACGCGAAGTCGACTAAACTAAACAAGCTTCTCAATAATAAGGCCCTTTAATTTCCAATGGCTTCGTGAAAAAAGGCAAATCAAGAATTAGAACAAATGAGTAAAGAAAATTAAAGGGAATTTAGGTAACGAACTAGCTTTTGAATGAACCGTTAGATCTGAGGTACATGTATATAACAGATTTTAAAATCTAGTACATAGAACGTCACCATAAAGTTAACGTTGCTAAACTGTATTGAGGTATCAAATGATTTAATAATAAATTTCCGAACCGAGTTTTCGGTCTCCAAACATCGTTGAGAAAAACTTATTTTATGCCTTTCAATTACGCAAACGATCAACAATACTGAATATAAATTGCCAATATATTAACAATTAATTTATTCTGCGTTATTGTGGTCTTTTTAAAAGACTTAAAAGCACCCGAGCCCGAATATACAAAGAAAATCTGAAAGAATGCAAAAGCGACGTCAATAGTTAAGTTACAGCAAGAAATTAAATTAAATTTGCCCTCCTTCTGAAGACAGTGATTCAAAGCAAAGGTTAAGTCACTATATATGTTAATCTAAATTTATTTACCTTGGAGGACTAAGAGTCGAATCCCTTCGACTTTATGGCTTTTGCTGTTTTCGATCCGTCAAGCTTGAATCGTATAATAATATAGATCAGTAATATAATAATTAATGTTGTGATCAGTTAACCGCCAAATAATACTATCCCCTGTAGAACTGTTGAAAACAGAGAGCCTATTGAATGTTACTGTGACACTGGAGGATCTAAGTCGTTACATAAACGTTCAAAACAGCCTCGGTAGGTCTCTTTGGGCTCGAGTGTTTTTTTGTTGCTGTTGTTGTTTTTATATAATTGCGTTACGTCCTCACCTCGGTCTCTTGAAGCGGTCTTCTGTGCCTTTCCACTATCATTTATGCTTGGAAGAAAAAAAATCCAAACAGGTTCTCTCGAGGTTGATAAGCGAAGAAGTGTGTTTCTCATTGGTCCTCAATGCAGTGATCACGTGGTGAAGAATTTGGCCGATGACGTTTCCGCCGTGAGTCGCGCAGCTGTTAAAATCTGGTTTTGGTACCGCTGCTTATTAAGGTGCCGTATTGGAAATTTGGACATTTCCTTCACATTATAACAAGGACCGGGACCAGATTACACGCATACTTACATGAAGGTCATTCTACACTTAGTTTTATTTCAAAAGAAAAGAAAGAAAATATTTTATTCCAGACATTGAGAATCATCTCGCAAATATACAAAATTAATTTGCTCTGCACTCTCACTTATCGCTGCTTCAAACCTTTGTTCTTCCACCTAATTGTTGCAATCTGCTATTGATGATCTGAAAAAGATTCTACGTCGAAATGGTTACCCTAAAGGTATCATCACGTGCAATGCCAACGATGTTTTGATTAAGATTGTCTATGACATAGAGCGACAAATAGCAGTCAAGCAAAATAAGTTGACTAAACATTACAACAAATGGGAAAAACGTTTAACCTTTATTTGTACTTAACCATAGGAAATATATATTAATTTAATTTTTTAACTTTCAATTTCGTTTCTTGATTACTATGTATGTTTTGTTAGTATATGTGTGGATGTATGTAAAGTTCTTGCTTCTTTGTAAAGAAAATGTTTTGAACAGGCCATTGCTGAACATGTCAGAGCCACGGGACATAACATCAAATGGGACCATTTTGATATTCTGGTTTCGGGAAAATCTGATGTCCACCGTAAAATGAAGGAGACTTTATTTATCCAGGAGCTAAAGCCATCGATCTTTAAAATGTCAACATCAGCAGCGAGAAACTATTGTTATTTTCATAGTTAATTAACGATGTTATATTAGATTACTGCTGTAGATCATCTTTTGTTCTCAGACCCCAATTTCATGTATAAATAGTTATCAAAATATTTTAACCGTTACTTTTGAAAATGTAGGTAGTCTAGCATACGAAACGTCAAGTCGAATAAATATGCATTATTTTGGAATGGTTATCACCGCGGTTTGGTTACTATTATTAATGAAAGTTAAATTTTTCCAGAATGGAAAGGCACCCGATTTCCTCTCCCCCGCCAACTCCCCTCCGAGCTTGGCTCACGCTTTCAGGGGGATGTTTTGGGTTGGGATTTTTGGCTTCGCCCGGAAGGCTGTCCCGACCCAGCGAGGTGTTCGGCCTAGGCATTTCTTCATGAGTGGAAAGTAGGAGTTAAAAACAAAATAGCTTAAAAGGGTGAAATAACCACAGCACGAGCAATCAATACAGTAACGGAATAAGGTAAGCCTGTTTTATTGACAATTTTCTCGTATAGCTACCGATCCATGTATCCTTTGTAGGATTTCCCGTACAAACCCTTATACCTTATAATTTGAAGCCATATTATTGTTTGTACGGTTCACATAGAGAGCTTGGGCTGTCTGTGGAGCGGCGATTATGATGTCGCCATCTAAAGGGCCTTTGACACTCTTCTGCGCATGTGTGAAGATTTAATTTCTGGTCCGACGGACCAGAAATCAAAGTTAATTTATGCGATTAAAAATCCTCTTCCATCGACCTCGTGAGGCTTGCAAAAGCTCTGAAAATTGAGGTAAAAGATTATTTGGTCATTTGTGGAAGTTTTAAACGGAATATATTGCATGTTTTTTCATATTTACATCACAAGAAATATGATGTTCTCGAAGGGTAATACACAAAGCGGCTCGGGATGAAAGTTAAAACAAGGGCATGAAGTTACACAAAGAGGTGTTCAAGCGCAAGTGAAAACTCCAAAACAATTGCAGAAGGCCATGGTGGTTCATGGCAGCGTGCAGTGCGCAACCTTGCCAAGTTTCTTTTGGGTAAAACACTTTCTGTGCTAATGACGGCTGCATATGCGCATTATCGTGACAATGGCCCTTTAATCGAATTCAACGTTTTTGTCTAGACTTTTAGATCTCTTAGAAACGGATTCACTTTCACTGGCAGAGCTGTCGGGTGCTCGGTTTCTTCTTTTGCTGAAGTAGTTGATAACTGATTGGCCATCCTGATCCAGTCTTCCAAACGATAAAGATTATTTCGTGAGCGGGCTAATCGTCGGTGTAAAAACCTGTGATTTCAACTCACCAGTGACGTAAAACAAAGAACGAACAAGACAACAAAGAACCTCCAAACAATACAGGCAGAACAGAAAACAATAGCTCACAAACAAAGTAAACAGTGCAGGTTTTTACACCGAGGTAAACTCCGCGAGCGGGCTCGAGTAGCTCCTCACGCTGTCTTACTCAGCCCAGTCCCCTTGCAGATTTTGATTGTCGGTGTGATTGTTTGTTTGAACTTGGATGCCTCGCATTCATGCATTCATGCATGGCATTTTGATATCCTAAAAAAGTGTAACGCACAATCTTTAATTAAGACGCGTAAAGTATTCTTGTGCAAAATAGTATCAAGAATGTCGGACAAACGCAACCAAGGCTCTGGTCAAAGCGCAGAGACTGTCCTCGAGTTGGCTCGGAAAGGGTTTGCCTCAGCCTCCAACTATGAAAATGTTCGAGCAAACTATCCTATCGACGCAGTAAAAGTCTTCTTGCAGAATCTTGGATTGTTGAACGAGGTCAAGAGAGATTATCAGGTTAATATCTTGAACTTGGCTCGGGTACAGGCAAGTTCACACGAGTCATGTTAGAAGTTTTAAAGGACGAAAATGTCCAAGTTATGCACCTATCAATGTAAATCCCGCGGGGGGGGGGGGGGAAGTGCGGGCATAGGCGGGGGATTTGACAGTAGTTATCATCCCGTGGTGGGGACTTTTGACCTTTTTATTTGCATTTCTAGCAACATTTTATTGTCTTTTAGTGACTCTTTTGACAATCTACAATTGCCCTGGGGCCGGGCAATTGAACAGAAAATCTCAGCTCAGTTCAAATCCCAACCCTATGCTCGCACTCCCTCCCCTCCCCCCCCCCTCCCCCCGCGGCGGGATTTAAATCGATAGGTGCATTATTGCAAGTGAGCCTCTCGCTCGAGAACATGTGTGAAGATTTTAAACGTATGCTGCCCGAAACAGAACTCATCCAGTGTGCCGCCGAAAGCATAGGTAAGTCACTGGAAAATGAATTGCTCGCTTTTGGATAGACTGCAAGCAGTCTCTATTTTTGCTCAAAAATCGGTAACGAAACAGCGAAAGCGAAAATTTGCGCGCGCAATATTCTCGCGATCGACGAAGCCACGAGCCGCGAGTTGCGCGGGCGCCAGTCAGGTTCGCGCGAGTTGCGCGGGCGCCAGGCTTCGTCGATCGCGAAAATATTGCGCGCGCAAATTTTCGCTTTCTCGTCCCCAGAGGCCGCGATCCTTTTGGTCAGCACCAAGGAATCGAGACCTCTGGCCACCCCCAGCTTGTGAGCATGCGCAGAGTACTCGTTCTGTAGTTTTCAGCCAATCAGAATTGTCAGATTCGACAATGAGTCCGTGATTCGCGGACTTCCGTTTTTGGAGACGGCCAGACGTCGTGATTCTTGGTGCTGACCAAAAGGATCGCGGCCTCTGGGGACGAGAATGTATGGATTTGGGAGCAAAAATAGAGACTGCTTGCAGTGTAGGTTTTGGACGATGAAAACTATATTAGAGAAGTAACAGTTAAAATACCTATCTGACTGATAAAGCTCGTAATGAATTGACAGACAATGGAAGAATCAATAAAAGCCGGAATGACGAAATGGGAATGATGGATTGGTAGAACGACGGAATGGCGGAATCATGGAACGGTGGAACATGACACCAAATCCTAAAAGAAGGAATCGCTGAACGGCGGAAAGGCGGAAAATCACCACAAATCCTAAAATACGGAATTAGGGAAAATCACCCCAAATCCTAAAAGGGGAATGACAGAAGATCACCCGAAATCCTAAAGGACGGAAGCGCGGAAAATCATTCGAAATCATAAAAGCAGGAATGACGGAACGGCGGAAAATTCTCCGAAATCCGAAAAGACAGAATGATGGAAAATCACCCGAAATCCCAAAAGAGGGAACTATAAATACTGTGAAACAAAGCCGGAACAGCGGAAAATGACACAAATCCTAAAAGATGGAGTCGCGGAACGGCGGAAAATCACCCCAAATCCTAAAAGGAGGAATGACAGAAAATCACCCCAAATCCTAAAATACGGAAGCGCGGAAAATAATCCGAAATTCTTAAAGACAGAATGACGGAACTGGGGAGCGGCGGAAAATCCTCCGAAATCCTAAAAGATGGAATGATGGAGAATCACCCGAAATCTCAAAAGAGGGAACTATAAATACTGTTAAACAAAGCCACACTAAAAGCCACAGATCTGCGAAGGATTTCCTCCCTCCTCCCTCCTCACCCCCCCCCCCCCCCCTACCACCTATCTTTGCTCGTTTATATATCATATATAACATCATGTTGTGAGAGTTAACGCCACTCGAAAGATGTGCATCCAGCAGACTAGAGTTATTTCTTATTTATTGCCATAACAATCAACCAAAACAGCATACTTAATTGCCTCTTTTAAAATTTGTGTACATCTGCATACTTTTCACCTGAATTGTGACTGCATGAAACTGCAGTAGTTATTTGAAAGTATAAATCAGCTAAAATTAATATCAACGGTAATTAACATTAAAGAGAACTACCAATATCAACCATGTCAACGCAGGTTTCGTCGCCTGAAGTAACGTCGAGTTAAAATGAACTGGAAATAATCTCAACAATAACAAACATTAGCAAAAATCTACTAATCTACTAATATACTGATATGCTATATCTCTTTCCTAATGATCTGGTATATATACAAATAAACATCTTTCCTAATACCCGAACTGTTTAAGCTGCATTTTTTTCAAATTTCTCGCAAACTGTAATTCCTAGAATATAAGAATAATATTTTCGAATATAGTTTCACATAAGTGTTCTCCGGACAACTTATCTGAATTGTTTGATTTTTCTAGCCTGGCGTACGGGACGGGGGGCCGGGGGGACTGCAGCCCCCCCCCCCCCCCAAATTTTGGGCAACTCAGATTTTTTGGGCAGCAACAGAAATTTGGACAAGGCAACTTGGGAGATTTTTTTGGCAAAATTTTCACCCCCCCCCCCCCCCCATCCCCTGGCGAAAAATTGCCTGCACGTTTATGAGGGCCTCTTAATTCCGTTAATAGAGGTGGATTTTGAGGAATTTTCCTTGGACACTTTCAAACCGAGCCATAATTCAGAATAGAAAAAAACAAGATGAAATGCTAATTGCAAATTATTACAAAATAACTGCGTAAATTTCTTTCTTTTTCCGTGGTTTGTGATTCGCTGGCAGAAAAAGCGTGCAAACAATATCCGCGCCAAATTTTTAATCCATATTCATGACAAATTGTAGCACGTGCTTCAAACCAAACAGGTCGCGGATGTGTGAAGACGTGTCGTCCGGTGAGGTCCCGTTTATACCCTTGAAGGAAGATGCTTGATGTTTGGAAAGCCTTCCTTACTCTATTCCTTCGAAAGGTAAGCACTGGATTTGCCTAAATTTCCTTTCATTTTGTCTTGAAGGCTTCCCGAGTGTAAGAATGTTACCAACGAGAGTTAACACTTGCCCTTGCCCGCGTCGCTTCAAATAGAAAACTTAGTTGTACCACAAATTAAATTTCTTCGTTCACAATGTTGTAGTGTATAACATACCAGTGCTCCGAAAACGTTAACCGAACTAGTTCCGAACAATTTAGTTGTAGAATGGTTAAATCAAAGGCCAAAGAAGGCTCGTTTAAAGATACACCAGAATATTCGAGGAATGCTCTTTCGCCAAAAATATTTACCTGTTGAAAGCCGACAGCATGTGCTGAAATTAATTAGACAGGCAAATGCCTTCAAGATTATTTTCTGTGTAGCTTAAAACATTTGAACATTTGCTGATCTTTGAATTTATTATTTCTCTTTTTAGAAACCAGAGCCAACTTTACAAAGTGGAGAAAAATTACGGAGCATGGGAAATGGACAAACCGGAATCACAGAAAATAAGGGGGAATTCGTCAAAGATAAGAACTTTATAATTGTAAAATAAATTTATTGAAATGGTGGCTGATCAATCAGGTCTTAATTTGCAAGAGAATTTTGCTACTGGTTTATTAAAGAATGTGAAGATACATCGATCGTCGGAATTGAACACAACACGTGCAAGTTGGAACAGTTGAAGTGCAGTTTACATTTCAGCCACCATTTCACCGATTCTTTTGCAGACCCAACCAGAACGTTTGCTAACCTCGGTGATCACTTGATTTGCACCAACTGCTAATACTATTGTTTTGATCAAATTAAAATTAAGTTCACGTAGATTAAAATCTATTTGATTACTTAGCGTTTACAACAGTGCGGTGTTTATCGTGAGCATGCATTAATTGTTCTATGTCTGCAAAATACTCGGTTAAATGTAGCATTGATTACTGCCTCAGTTGATGAAGCAAAACTTACTTTTAAGGTGGCACTGCGTGACGTGCGAGGAAAACGAACGGACTAACAAACAAATTTGAAAACTGTTGTGTTTAAACACGAAGCGCTCTATGAAGGGGGATTCCTAAGAAGACTTTCAGTGAAATTGAATGAAATTTGCCAGTTTTAAATACTCAGTTTTAAATATTCTTAATCCAACGAATTATTACCATTTTTGAATGGCCTCTTTAGCTATCTTGGTTTATTTTTAAGTTCAATTTTGACAATGTTTGGCGTGTACTTTTTAACACTGAAATTCAGTCTGACTCGAGATTCGCATTTGCAATTGAACTGGATTTATTTTACCAATTATCTTTTTAATTATCTGAGGTCAGACTACAAGATATTTCAAAGAAGTTGTTAGCCTAAGGAATAATTTTCACAGGGAAAAGGAACAGATTTATTCCACAATGCTCCATCATCCACATACAAAACTGCGATGCAAATTGGACTGTCTATGGGAGGGAGGGGGTGTAAAAAAGGGGAGAAAAGTCCACTTATAGCGTGCCTTCGTGTTTTCGATTGTATAGCTTTCAAAGAATATAACAATTGTACCAAGCAATTTTTAATCCATTTTATGTATAAGGCACATTGAATAGTGCCGGTCGCCTTAACAGATTCGCATATTTGCTTCATCAAATGAATTTTACTGCACTTGGCAAGAGAACAGAGACTTGGGTTTTTGATGTAACGAACACATTTCTCCAAATCATTGTACATTGTAATTTGCTTCGACCATTTGGCCAAATACACGTCATATATCGGCGGGATTGCATGGTGGAACCCTGGACACGAGACTAACTGAATACAAAACTCGACGAGAAACTTTTGTCTCGACAATCACATTGCTTTATAGGCCACCGTTTTCAGCGACTGACTCGAGAATAAACTCTCTCAAGCGATTGCAGTTACTGACAGACGACTTATTCACGATTCAAAACCGACAAACGAACTTTGACTGCAGAAAGAATCGACCCAATCGCTAACAATCACGGACGAACCACAATTGACAACTGGCAATTACTGTTTACGAACATGACGCGAAAATTGTTACTCGGGTTGACTAACAACCTTACACTTGACTCCTAGAAGACGTCTGCTCAGATTGTTGAAACGTCAATCACCTGCAACAAGTCTTCATAGAATTAAGAATTGACGACTGACAATTACTGTCTACGAAAATGACGCGAAAATTGTTACTCGGGCTGACAAACAATTTTTTACTTGACTATCAGAAAACGTCTGCTCAGATTATTGAAACGTCAGTCATCTATAACAGTTCTTTATAGAATTAAAAATTGACAACTGACAATTACTGTCTACGAACATGACGCGAAAATCGTTACTCGGGTTGACAAACAATTTTTCACTCGACTCTTAGATCACGTTTGCTCAGATTGTTGAAACTTCAGTCACCTACAACAGTTCTTTATAGAATTAAAAATTGACAACTGACAATTACTGTCAACGAACATGACGCTTAAATTGTTACTCAGGTTGACAAACAATTTTTCACTCGACTCCTAGAAGACGTCTGCTCAGATTGTTGAAACGTCAGTCATCTATAACAGTTCTTTATAGAATTAAAAATTGACAACTGACAATTACTGTCAACGAACATGACGCTTAAATTGTTACTCAGGTTGACAAACAATTTTTTCACTCGACTCCTAGAAGACGTCTGCTCAGATTGTTGAAACGTCAGTCATCTATAACAGTTCTTCATAGAATTAAAAATTGACAACTGACAATTATTGTCTACGAACATGACGCTTAAATTGTTACTCAGGTTAACAAACAATTTTTCACTCGACTCCTAGAAGACGTCTGCTCAGATTGTTGAAACGTCAGTCATCTATAACAGTTCTTTATAGAATTAAAAATTGACAACTGACAATTACTGTCAACGAACATGACGCTTAAATTGTTACTCAGGTTGACAAACAATTTTTCACTCGACTCCTAGAAGACGTCTGCTCAGATTGTTGAAACGTCAGTCATCTATAACAGTTCTTTATAGAATTAAAAATTGACAACTGACAATTACTGTCAACGAACATGACGCTTAAATTGTTACTCAGGTTGACAAACAATTTTTTCACTCGACTCCTAGAAGACGTCTGCTCAGATTGTTGAAACGTCAGTCATCTATAACAGTTCTTCATAGAATTAAAAATTGACAACTGACAATTATTGTCTACGAACATGACGCTTAAATTGTTACTCAGGTTAACAAACAATTTTTCACTCGACTCCTAGAAGACGTCTGCTCAGATTGTTGAAACGTCAGTCATCTATAACAGTTCTTTATAGAATTAAAAATTGACAACTGACAATTACTGTCAACGAACATGACGCTTAAATTGTTACTCAGGTTGACAAACAATTTTTCACTCGACTCCTAGAAGACGTCTGCTTGGATTGTTGAAACGTCAGTCATCTATTTGACTATAACAGTTCGTTTTGGAATTACTCCCACCGGGACGACACGTGGACGATTCTCCAGGGTTCACATCATTTACTAAAATGAATTTGTTTTTGTGACGTAGAAGACACTCGTAGTTTTACTTTGGTTTGTTGTGCGTTCAGAAAACGCCTTTGCATCTGTTCTCTTGTCATGAATTGGGCGTTCATTGTACATGTGTAAAATCCTCATGCCTGGCTCTGGATGAATACTAGGAAGTCGAGATAAATGCAGCATTTCTAGTTATACTGACCACAGTAACAATTTACTTATCAAACTGGCAAATCAATTGGCAGTTCGACGTGATGGATATTAATTATCAATTATGACTTCAGGTTTTCCAAAAAGACTATAAAGTTAGCGATAAAAACAGGTTTCGGTTATCCTCGGAGACCCAGGGCCGGTTAGTCGGGCGACACGAAGAAAACCGAGCAGCGAAATCGGTACGAGCGGAAGTTTACAAGAATTCTCAAGAGTGCCCCTGGAATGCTACTCTCGTACGACCAGTTTCACGACCCATTCGAATGCTGGACTCTGATTGGCCACCAAAACTTTTGTGGCCAATCAAAGGCGAGCATTAGAAGGAATCGTGGAACTTGTCGTTTAAGAGTAGCATCTCAGCGACACTCGTGCGAATTCTTGTAAACTTTCGCTCGTACCGAATTCGCTGCTCGGTTTTCTTCGTGTCGTCCGACTAACCGCCCCTGGGTCTACGTTATTAAAATTTGAATTTTCAATTTCTATTTGCCGAGGCCAAAAATGGCAAATTATCCCTTTTTTTAAAAAAAAAATCAATCAACTTTCTCTCACTGTTTGTTAAGATCACTTTTGAAGACCTGCAGTGATTGATTTGACTTCACAATTACCTCGTTCGTTTCTATTTTGAATCATTTGAATTATTTTCTGATCTGATTAAAACAGTAGACCTGTGAATCATAAGGTTTGCGGGAAAAGTTCTTGTCTATCAAAGAATTGTGGTACACTTGCCTCCATACAGAAATTCAATTTGTCTTGCGTTAAAAGTGAAAAATATCATTGCGGCTGCTTTTCCAGTTCGTAAATTTGTATGGAAATAAAAAGGAAACGAAGTAACCAAGAAATTTAACACGAATGAATTGTTTTTACCTTGATTTTTTTGTTTACTGTGGTCAGTATAATTTTTATTAAGACTACTTTTTCAGTTTACTAAATGGTCGTGTTATGGGTGGGGACTAAACTTGGAGAATCGCTTCTGTTTTCTTTTACCAGGCATTTGGGTTTTATCTTGTCACTTACAAACTTGTATGTCGAAAAAGACCTTTTTCTTCTGGCATTCGTTGTAATACAGGACAGAGTATTTAAAAAAATATAAAAAATACAACTGAATTAGGATCAAAGATAATATAAGCAGCGAAATTGGCATATTACAAGAGATCTCGAGACTTGAACAACAGTTTAAATTGTCTGTTCTTGCTCCAAAAATATTCACTGTCGTTCAACATTGTTGAGGTCGGGGTTACGTTCTCTTTTCGTTTGAAATCAGATAGTAAACAACAGTTGAAATTGTTTAGTACTGCTCTAAAAATGCCTCCATTACTGTTGTAACAAATTTTAATGTGTAATTATTTGAATTGTTTCGTTTAATCGGTCCTGTATTACAAACAAGAATTGCCAGTTGTAAAAAGTTTTTTATCCGAGAACATCATCTTGTGCAAAGCATTTGAAAAACTGAAACGTTTCGGAGAGAAATTTTTTTCGAGCAACGGGCTAAAATCTTTTTTGGACGTTTTTCAACGGTGTTTTTCGGCGGGAATAAACCAAGGGAAGCCATCTTGAATTTTTTTGGGCAAAAAGTTGCCAGGGTAAACGCTGTGCAAATTTCTCCAGATTTTCCCGCCAAAAGACTTAGTATATATAGGGAAGTTTTTTGTTGACACCTTTTTAATAATTTAATTGATTTCTGTTAACTAATTAACTTATAATAATAGAATATTAGAGGTAAATAAAGAGTAATTTGCAAGACACTTGAATTGTATATGGTAGAAGAGTTTATTCGAGATAATAAAGAGGACAAGATCGTAAAGTAAATTGTTGACTTTATTGAGAAACGAAAGCTTATACATGAAGGCAATAAACAAGTTGTTGACTTGGGAGTTATAAAATTAATAATAGACAGATCAAGTTGAGCACACAGAAAGCAAATACAGTTTATTAACATTTAATTTTACGGTTAAAAATTAAAAAAAAAAAACGGCGCATGCGTATTTTGAGCGCCCGTATTTTTCTAAGTCTTTTGGCGGGAAAACAAAATATTTTCATAAGGAGTATACATACAGAGCAAGTAAAGATTTTTTAAAAAACAATGGCGCATGCGTATTTTGGGCGCCCGTATTTTTCTAAGTCTTTTGGCGGGAAAATTAAACCTGTTCAAACCAAGGTTAACAAGGAAACAACTTTTAAGAAAAAGTGGACACAAATTCTATTTCTAATTTGATTTAAACTACTGGCTTCAAACAATTCAAAATGTGCATTAACTGAAAATAGCAGATTACAAATTTCTAGCAATATTTTGAAATCAGCCATTTAAAATGGTAACAGGAGATTGTGCTCTATAAAAATGACTGATAATAAATTTACACAGTCAAATCAGACGTTCTTTTCTACACAATTTTGAAATGTTGCTGGCACAATGTTCCAACAGTTTACACGAAAATCTTTTAATCTGAATTCATATTTGCTCCAGCAAGTTAACATTGATCTGTTTGAATTATGTAAGTTTCAGTTTTCATTTTTGTGCATAAACGGAATAATACCACTTCTGTGTAAAAGAGGGCAAGTACGAATTAAATATTGGCAATTTGACAGTTTACCAGTTTACAAACATTTTCCCAACTGTTTGACACAGAAGTTGTATTGCTTCAGGTTGTACACAAAACAAATGCCAGAACTTATCATAACTCGAACGGAACTTGATAGCTTGCTGTTGTATTTGTGAACTCAATTTACAAGTTGGACAGGTAAACTGCAAATCAATATTGGAACATTGCGCCACAACGATGTTTAGCTTGACTGTTGCTGGCTAATAAATAAATCCTTGTTCAGTTTTGACTTCACAGTCAATTCATGTTCTTGCCTAAGTGACTGATAATAAATTATGTGAAAAATTTGGACTCCCAAGACAATTCAATTGATCGTTTCAACTGTTCTTGCTTCAGCGAATGAATAATTATTAGATTCAATTTTTATATTTTTATATTTTTGAAAGAAAAGCCTCTTTAGTTCTTTTCTACCTCTGATTAAGCCTTGGATAATTGTCTTTGTCTTGAAGTGTGTATAGGCTACAGCATCAATGGCTTTCAACAACCTGCACCAAAATAAGGTAAAAGGACAAATTATTGCAATCAAATAAAAAAATATTATTGAATTTTTTTAATGGAAAAACAAATAATTAGGGTCGGCAGACCTGGCGTTGTGTGACAAACAAAGTAACAAAGCATGACAGCCAAAGAGCCAAAGCCTACAGGCCAAGCGCTACTTGATGACTAAAGCAAAAAGAGGCCCGAACAAGGCTTAGTTCCATCTGCATTTAGGAATTAATTCAATACATGTATTTATCCTTACAAGTTTTTATCGTTATATTCTTTTAAGCTTACTGTTTGTAATTGTTCTTTTCTTGATTTTGTTAAAATAAGTTTGCATGTAACACATACTTGAATTAAAGGCTTATTGTATCAGCAGTATATGCAGTTATCTATAATTATAATACCAATCATTTGGTAATCCTTACTATAAAATTACATTCGTTATAGCTGATGATGTATGAAACACTAAAAAGAACTGTTGTGCTTTTAAAAATCATTGAACACTCGACTTTCAATAAACGCCTTTTCCAATTTGAGACGCTAGTTGCCAGTCATGCCACTCCCAATTTGCGGTGCGAAAAGTAAGCAAGTTGGTCATTTCGCGACCTTCGCAGATGCGATTTGATAGATACTGTAGGTATTGTAATTTCTGTAAAATATAGCTAATTACTCTCTCTTCATCACAACTGCCCTCCTTGCAATCGTAAATTTTTAAGGTAAAATGACTCCCTTGCAATGATTAACTGTTTATTGATGGAACATGGCTGTTAATTGGGATCAACTGTGTACATGAAATTTTCCAACCAAAATTTATTGTTAGTGGGTTTGATACATAAGAAACAGGGGAGGAAGCAGGGGAGGTTTGCCCTTTTATAGATACTGTCACTACAACAGTTAAATTCCTTAATGGTAATTATTTTGAGTGATTGCCCTTATTTTGGCACATCAGCCTACACTATGGTCTCTAAGTCTGATCATTCAGTCTGAATACGACTTCAAAAATCAAAAATCAAAAATCAAAAATCAAAACACTCATGAAAACATATCCAAGATCTCTGTCAGTTTATATGTCACGCTGTGTTTTGCAAGAGTAATCATGTGTACAAGTGTACAAGTGTACAAGTGTACAAGTGTACAAGTGTACAAGTGTACATGTTGTGGTGATAGATAAATTTAATTGTGCTGCACAATCTTTTCCAGAATTTTTTATGTAGTTAAGTTGTCAAAAATTTCTTTGCTTTCTAAAACATTGGAATGAAACATCATGAAAACAAAAAAAAGTACAATAATTCTACACTTAGAAAGCAGTAAACATATGGCATGACTATTGTCTGGCTTTTTCTATGACAAAGATATATTGTAAAAACTAGATTAATGTCAATTATTTATTACAATCTATGGTTAGAAAATACCAAAGGATGAAACTGTAAAGGAGTCCCAGACCCCCCATATATATATATATGAATATTATTGGTACAGCATGTAGGAGATCCTCAAATTTTTTGGATGTATTTTGCAATCTTCAAAAATTTCGGGAAATGATTGACTCATTGGAATGATTTAAATAACCTCCAGACAAATTTCCAACAAATATGAAAGCGAGTAATGGTTTCTTTCAAACTACATGTACATATACATGGAAAGGACAACTTTCTTTGATATTCATAGTTAGCAAATACAAGATTTCCATCGAAATTATGTAATGGGGTGAACGTCAAGCAATTTTAAATCTCCTAATAACAAAATCTTCTTTCATAGGTGTGGTTTGTAAATGACTCATTTTTACAACAAAGAGATACATGTACCAATTCATTCATATCATACCATCTTTTTTCTGTTCGATCCCTGAAAAATGCCCGTCGTGGAAATAAACGCATCAAGTATCAGAAATAAAAAAAGACTTCCTTTCTTTGTTTTCCCTTAAATACATGATTTGTAGCTATCAGATAGAACAGAAACCTGATGTAGTTTGTTTCTGAAGGAATCATGGCCCAATTTTAAAGTAAAAATTTGCTATCACAATTTGCTTCCATGCCTCCTTGCATCTACAAAAGGCACAGAGAAGTTTGAACTCTTGGCCATTCAAAAAACAACCTAATCAAACTGAAACAATAATATTCATAAACTAGTATCCCTAAATGGTAAAAATGCTGCCAAAGGGGAGGACGAAATAACTGTGCAAGCAGTAACTTTATGAACTGTACTATCTTGCCTGCTTGGAACAATGAAGAGATGCGAGATTCCATTCTTACAACTATGCTAATTTAAAGTCACATTTGAAACGCAAGACACATTTACTGTCAAGCTCCCCATCTTATACCACCCGTCTTCCATAAAAATTTGAACGGCCCCCCAAGTATCAACATTCTGCAAAGGACAGTACAGAAAAAAGCTCTTTAATAAAACTATAAAACAAGCATTTGTTGTCAGCTATTAACATTGTAAGATCAACATTTCGCTGTTGATATAACTAATGCCTCTTAACAGTAACTATCAATGTTGTAAAACTACAAACTATGATCATGAGAGACTCAATGAAACTGAAATTTTGGCATAAATTACGGGAAAAATTACCTTGTGAAAAAGATAAATTTCTGGAGAGTGTTTTCACTGGTTATTCAACAAAAGTTCGAAGATTTAGTCGAGCAATTGATGTTTTGTTTGCAACATTAGGTTTGTTTTTGTAACTTGTGAGAAAATTTTCATTTTGCATTTGAGCTGACAGACAGAGCATTGAATTTGCTCGTTTTATTAGACTTTATTGCGTTCGTCATAAATACAAAACGTGAATGAAAGCAATCTCAAAATTGAAAATAAAGACACCAGGAAAAAGCACTTCACGGGATATCTTGTCTTCACAACAGACATTGCGTTGAATTTGCACGTTATGTTTTTCAGGCTTGTGTGAGAGCGGCCGAGCGAACTCAAAATTGCTTTTAAATCGAAACCGCTAAAATTAATTACTTCCATTACAAATACAAAACTTGAGTTAAAGCATTAACAGCGCAATGATCACACATTTGCATGCTGTGTGCGTGAAAGAAATTTTCACAAGACAGCTTCTACAGTAAATCGAAACTCGCATCGCCAGAAGGGCCGGATTTGAAACGGTTGATCACAAGGAGTCACCCCAAAATACAAGCGATTAAACGAGGTTGTAAAAACCCAAGGTTTTACAAACAACTTGCGACAGCAGCGTTTTTGTCGTGCTTTTGTGACTTTTGCTCATGCTTTCCTCTGAATCCAAGAATCTCGTCTACATTTATATTTAAAAGGCATTTTTACCCAGCGAATATCTGGATAGTTTGTTTCTTTCAGTTTTCAAAAATCAAAAACAAAATAAGTTCAAATCACCGAGTTGTTTTCAAGCATAACACATGTCTGGGATGCCAAGCCCGGAATGCACATGTTAAGTTCTTTCCATCTGGCAATCAGCCGATCGATCAAGAACGAAACGTAAAATTTGGACTTGACCAAAGAAAGGTACATTTGATCTGATGAACATATTTCTTAACTGCAAAAGAAACCAAAATTCAAGCTGAACGACAAATAACCATAGGTTAGAAAGAGCCGACAAAAATAGTCCGTTAACGAAGCCGATATTTGCAGAACCTACTTTGGTGTAATCGACTGCACCCGCTAAGTCATCTTCTCACGCATATACCACTGCACATCCAAAACCACAATTCCTTGCGCCTTTGATCTTACCGCCGACCAGAATTCCTTGCGTTTCGTAAAAAAAACCTATAAAGTAATCATATGCCGATTAGAGAGCTGCCTCGCTCGTTCGCTTCATGCTCACTCGCTGTGGCAGCAATTAATAAAAGAGGTTCAGCTCTCTTAATTAAGGCTAACCACAGCCAGTTCGGTTTTGGCTAGTAGATTTTTGCTGAAAACCAAAATTCCGTTTTGGCTAGTCAGGGTTTTTTTTTTTGTAATTTGTTTTATTTTTTTTCAACACTTAACACTACTTACAATGCGTTACGTACAAGATATAGACACAAAGTTACTTACATCACACATTATCACTTAACTTACACTTACACTTAACTTCCAAAAAAAAAATTCTATATAACACCTATACTATGAGCTAACATGTGGCAAAAGCTTCTCCCATTTTTTGAAATGTGTAGCTAATTTGTTCCGCCTTGCTGCTATCTTTTTTTCAACATAGAATATCTCTCTGATCTTGGCCTTATAAACCCGTAAAGACGGATTCACAGATTTCAATTTACATTTATAAATATAAAACTTAGCTATTAATATCATATGATTTGGAATAATAAAGTCCTCCTCTACATTAAAAACTCCAAAAAAGATATCTGTTAATGTAAAGGATTGATGCTTAATGTTACATTCACCAAGCCAAGAACAGAAAGCTTCCCAAAACGTCTCAGTTGAAAAATAGATGTGCGAAGGATTCAATCTCGTGTTGACAAAATGTACACAAGGGCGAGTCCGTCATTTTTAACCTAAACAATTTTTCATTGGTAAATACTATGTTATTTAATATCTTGTACTGGAATTCTCTAATCTTAGCTTCAATCGTGACTGTGAAAGGCAAGGAGTATATTTTCTTCCAGTCAAATTCAAACTGTGGGAACTTTTCTTTAAACTTTTTTTGAGCAGTTGGAGGGACTTGCGTCTTACTTTTAAATTCATTGTAAAGCCATTTGGACGAAACATTTGATAAAGCCACCTCAAAATCTTCCATTCTTAAATAAATTATGTTGTCGATATAAGAAGGGAGGTGTTGCGTGCTTTGTCTAATGATCTGTCTCCATTCACAAGGGATTGCGTCGACGATGCTCATTAATTTAAAAAGCTCTACTGGCGACAGATTTGCATTTAACACCTTCACACCCTTTAGAAAAATTCCAGTGTCAGAAATAAGATCACCAACAGTGACAATTCCCTTAGTAAAACAATGTTTTTCAAAAAACGAGAACTTTTGAGTAGTAATATTCTTATTATTCCATATAACCTGATGGATAACATCCCCGTACGATTGTATCGAAGTCTGGTTTAAGAAGGACCAGGCGTCAAAACATTCTTTATAAAAGGTTGGAAGGTAAATAGGTAACTTTTTTGTATCAAAGTTACACTTAAGAATAAATTCGCCGCCTATCTGAGAGAGAAAATAATTCAGTGTTATTTTCCAAGAGCTAGAGTTATTCTTATCCGCAAATCTTTTTAATACCATTACCCTCTGTGCACGGATCATCGACTGAATATCCAACATCCTAAGACCACCGTCTTCAATATCATTGATAAGAGCGACACGTTTAATTTTGTCATTACCTTTCCAAATAAAACGGTAAATCAGACTGTTGATCTCTTTGATAAAGTCATCTGTCACTGTAATCAGCGAAGCTTTACTCAAAACTTTGGGAATAATGAACGCTTTAGCAATTTGTATCCTTCCTAGTAATGTAAGTCCTCTCCATTTCCACATATTCAATATGTCTTTAATAGACTTGATAATTGACTCACAATTTGCTTTCATCCTTAACGACACATTATAATCGAAAACTATTCCCAGAATGTTAATTGATGTTCGGATTTTATGCAGATAATGAGTTTGATTAAGACGATGATTGCCAATGGCAAAGATTTCTGTTTTCTCTTTGTTTACCTTGCGATTACAGAATCTAGAAAACAACTCCAGAATCGAAACTAAACGGTGATATGACGCATTATCTCTCAGGAAGCAAGTCATATCGTCGGCAAAAAGTGTTAATTTAATTTCTTCTTCCTTAACTAATATACCTTTAATTTCACTATCTTCTCGAATTTGGCACGCTAGAACTTCAAGGGTTAAGATGAATAATAAAGGTGACAAAGGATCGCCTTGTCTAACCCCACACCGAACTGGGAATAAGTCAGAAGTAAAGCCATTATTTAAAACACAACTGGTTATATTAGTATAGAACGTCTTGATCCACTTTAAAAAATGTGTTCCAAAGTTGAATTTTTTTAAGACTTTAAAAAGGAAGGTATGATTTAAAGAGTCGAAAGCTTTTTCAAAATCGACTGCCATGAGCACTCCTGCACAATTTGTAAACTGAACAAAATCAAGTACATCTTCAATCGTCCGAACTCTGTCCGCTATTGATCTCCCCTTAATAAAACCATTGTGGTTAGGATGAATCAGATTAGGTAGAATTTGCTCTAATCTTCTTGCAATTGCTTTAGATGCAATTTTGACATCCACGTTAATCAAAGATATCGGTCTCCAGTTTTTGATAAATCGTCTATCTTTGTCTTTCTTTTCTAGCAAAGTAATCATAGCCTGTTTCTGGGAGTTTGATAGTTGTCCCTGTTCGTGAGCGAAATTTAATGCGTCGACAAGACACCTCCATATGAGGTGCCAGAAGCCAAGATAAAATTCCACAGTCAGACCATCGTTTCCAGGAGTTTTATTTTTCTGAAAGGATTTTAATGCTTCCAAATATTCGTTAGTTGTAATTTTGTTTTCCAAAAACTCCCGCTGTTCGTCCGTCAAAATTTTAATATTTATATTTCTCAGAAATCGGTCAGTCGATGCATCATCACCGTCACTTGAATCGTAGAGATTTGCATAAAA
This sequence comes from Blastomussa wellsi, assembly GCA_947652115.1. Classification (NCBI taxonomy): domain Eukaryota; kingdom Metazoa; phylum Cnidaria; class Anthozoa; order Scleractinia; family Plerogyridae; genus Blastomussa; species Blastomussa wellsi. Next base: position 14,163,823 of record OX393569.1, read on the forward strand.
ATTATTTATTTCCGTCATTATTTGTTTCGGATCAGTTATGCATTCATCGTTTTCTCCCTGCAACTTTCTAATACAACTTTTTTTCTTTTTATAATTTTGTAAATTCAGGAAATATTTATTACTTTTTTCTCCATGTTCGTACCAATTTACTCTTGATCGAATAATTGCCCCTTGAGTTATGTATTCGTAGTGTCGATCATATTCAGTTTGAAGGATTTCCAGGTCGTTTAAGTTCTCTGGGGTAGCATTTGCATCACATTTTACTTGGCATTCTTTAATTTCTTTTTCTAACACTGACAATTTTTCCCTTCGCTTTTTGGCCTTCTGCTTACTGTATGAAATTGTTACATAGCAGATTTTGTACTTGATGAAGTCCCAAAGGACCCTGGGATCTTGAATATCTTTTCCTTCTTCCAGCCAATCGTTATATTTATCGTTTACTAAATTAATGTAATCTTCGTCCTCTAAAAGACTGGAATTAAATTTCCAAAAAGACGGTCCTCTTCCAGTTTCTTCAATTCCATTTATATGTATTGAGATAGCGGAATGATCTGTTCTTATTGCTGGAATAATATCAACATTCTCTACTTCTTCTTGGATATTGCTGCTAATTAACCAGAAATCCAAACGATGCTGTACTACTGGGTTCTTCTGTCTCCATGTAAAGCGCCTGACATCTGGATTTCTAAGCCTCCATATATCGATCAAATCAAAAGCTGAACACAAGTCCTCAATCTGTTTACAAGACTCTTTTACTTGTGGCTTACCCCCGGAACCATCCAAGTTGGCATCAAGGATAACATTAAAGTCGCCCCCAATAATAAGTTCGCAATTTTCCTCTAATTCTATTTCTTCAATCTGTTTTTGAATTTCAGCGAAGAAAACGCACTGGTCTTTAATCTTATTAGGCGCATAAATATTGATCAAAACAAACGGTTCGCTTTGAATAAGGCCCTTTAAAAAATAAATCTCCCCTGCTCATCTTCTCTATGAAATTTTATCTCATAATCAAATTTCTCTCTGAAAAGAATCATGACTCCCTTGCTGTGTTCCGACCCGTGACTGCACATGCTTGCAAAATCTGGCATGTCTTTATTTTGCAACTGCATTTTGAAGAGATTTGAAGCAGATTTATAATTATAACTGAATAGAAAATGTTCAAAAATGTTTAAAAAACCTTTTTTTTTTCAAAAACTTCAGTTGTCAATAGGTTAAACACTTGACCCAGTTTATCAATTGATTGCTTCTTTTGTCATAAATTTGAGCAATCCGTCCACATCAAGCTCGAAAACACCAAGGGTCACTTTCTCGTCCCAAAACTACCTCAAAATTTTGATTTGTGTGCATACCCGAGCTAAAATGTTGTTAAATGTGATGCTAGTGAAAAACCTGGCATGTCAGTGTTTTGCAAATGCATTTTGGAGAGATTTGAAGCAGATTTAGCCTAAAATCTCCAGGAGTCAATGGGTTAAGTTTTCAAAAATCCAGTTACTGGTAAACAAAGTTTTGAGTATAGCCCTTCAGCCACACCATTGTAAATGTCAAGGTTTTGAGCCCAGGAGAAAATTGTGCCAAAGTGAGGCAAAGCCAACATGAGATTGCTGATCTTTTTTTTTTTTCAAATATATCCCTTTCAACAACAGCCTTGGAGATTAATCATTTGACTAATTTTTCAAAGAGCTAGGAGTCCTTTTGCCACAAATTTGGGTAATCCATCCAAAGCAAGCTCAAAGACATCAAAAAGAATGCAAAATACAGCATTAAGGTTTTTATGTTAATGATAATTCAGAAACCTTTACGATGAGATATTCATGAAATTTTTAATTTTCTCAATCTTGACCCTATTTGGGAAAAGGGTATTTAAGGTGATTCAAGAAAACAGCGTTTTAACACATTAAAATGTTTTTTAAGGGCATTTAAACATGTTTTAAATGGTGTTTAAACATGTTTTGAATGGTGTTTAAACATGTTTTAAATGGCGTTTAAACATGTTTAAATGCGATTAAACACCACTATGTTTTATTCGAGAGGTCATTAAAATGCTGTTTATTACAAGCTTGTTGCTATTGAAGGTTGTGTTCTAGGATTTAATGCATTTTCCACGTGTTAAAATTATTACTGAAATGGCGTTTAAAAGTTAATTAATCGGTGTTTGAACGTTATAATCAAAACGCGTTTAAACGGTGTTTAACCCATTGACTCCTGGAGATTTTTGAAAAAAAAAAACGTGTTTTTTAGACATTTTAAACATTTTCTAGTCAGTTGTATCAGAAATGTTTGTATCAGAAATGTTTGACTCTACTAGGTGAGTTGTGCAATATGCGATTAACAATTATGTTACCATGGCAATATGCTGGATCCCAGACCTCCCCAATATTAAAGGCTATTCTGGCCATTTTTGGCTGTCAATTTTGATATTTCTCAATGACTCCAGATCTACATGATTTCACAAGCATATTTATGTGTTAGGTAGGTTCTTTCGCCTGGTTTAATTTTTCTGGGCTAAAAATCACTCAAATACTTAAAACAGATTCAATGGGACTGGAAAAGAGTGTGTTGCCATGGAAACCAGATTTAGTTATAACCATAGGTGTGTCGTCTAACGAACTGCTACTGTGCCAAGTTTCAACTGTCAACCAGACAGAGATAGCCCTATTTTTTATTTGATATAAAATTGGGTCGAGTAGATGATGTCATCAGTCCCCTAATTTGCATATTTTACCAACTTTTTAAACTTGAATATCTTGGGAACTACTGCAGAAATTTGAAAACTGAAAACAACATTTTTGATCTCACATGAAGCACTACATGATTCCCTTCAAAAAGCAAATTTGATCACAGTAGCACATTTGAATAGTGTCCGCATGTGGGTATCATGACAAGTTTGTTTCAGGCAAATGATAGACAAAATCTAACTGAATTTTCAGCAAATATACAAAACCCGATTTTAAATTGATGCTTACATTTAATCACATTACCATGGCAATAGCGCACACGCCACCAGAACTATCAGTCTATCCTTTTAACTTATGTCCTGCCAATTATGGGGACCTGGAGTTCAACAGTTTTAGAATAAAAGGCAAATGCAACACAGGTTTCGATAGCTGAACATCAACGTGCCACCAAGTCTCAGTACACAAAGAAGGGCTGGATGGACGAAGAAGGTAAGCATTATTTCCACATCATAAATTCTTTGTGGGATCTTTTTGATAAGGGAAGCAAACAAATATCTTCTCAGAAACGAGGTTCAAATTTCATTGTTGACGTATCGTGTTACTGAGCACGCGCTCTTTAGCACGTGTGCAATTTTAGTTTGCTTGATTTTCACTGTGCAGGCGACCGTTGCTCAATACAATCGTCATTACACTATAGACCAGAAAGCTCTTCTCGTGTGGGATCCTTTAGAAGGGTCCCTTCACTGAACAGTTGACAGACACTAACCAATGTGAAGTGTCTTTTATTATTTTATCTCATTTTAATTGTAAGTTCAGATAAAATTGCGGTCCTTTGATTTTGTTTCATGAAAATATTTGGCTATAAGACGCACCCCAGTTTCAAGAGTAACATGCAACAGAAAAAAAATTTTTCTGTGAAAAAACCGTGCGCCTTATAACCAAAAAACTATGTTAAACACAACTAATTGAGCACTGCTTGAGCACTCTTTCGTATACTGAATTTGAGTGTGTGGCTCTACTAGTTATGTTATAAATTATATAATTTGGTTTTATCAACTGGGTTGATAATGTCAATTGGCCACCGTAAAGAGATTCAATTGCTGACGTTTTGAGCGTTAGCCCTTCGTCGGAGCGAATCAAGGAATTGTGAGTCCTGTGTTGTTTATATACATAAAGATGGAACTTCGTTATTGGCTGGTGCCTGGTAACGTGAAAACAGATTTATAATTATAACTGACTAGAAAATGTTCAAAAATGTCTAAAAAACCTTTTTTTTCAAAAATCTTCAGTTGTCAATAGGTTAAACACTTGATCTAGTTTATCAATTGATTGCTTCTTTCGTCATAAATTTGAGCAATCCGTCCACATCAAGCTCGAAAACACCAAGGGTCACTTTCTCGTCCCAAAACTACCTCAAAATTTTGATTTGTGTGCATACCCGAGCTAAAATGTTGTTAAATGTGATGCTAGTGAAAAACCTGGCATGTCAGTGTTTTGCAAATGCATTTTGGAGAGATTTGAAGCAGATTTAGCCTAAAATCTCCAGGAGTCAATGGGTTAAGTTTTCAAAAATCCAGTTTCTGGTAAACAAAGTTTTGAGTATAGCCTTTCAGCCACACCATTGTAAATGTCAAGTTTTTGAGCCCAGGAGAAAATTGTGCCAAAGTGAGGCAAAGCCAACATGAGATTGCTGATCTTTTTTTTTTTTTCAAATATATCCCTTTCAACAACAGCCTTGGAGATTAATCATTTGACTAATTTTTCAAAGAGCTAGGAGTCCTTTTGCCACAAATTTGGGTAATCCATCCAAAGCAAGCTCAAAGACATCAAAAAGAATGCAAAATACAGCATTAAGGTTTTTATGTTAATGATAATTCAGAAACCTTTACGATGAGATATTCATGAAATTTTTAATTTTCTCAATCTTGACCCTATTTGGGAAAAGGGTATTTAAGGTGATTCAAGAAAACAGCGTTTTAACACATTAAAACGTTTTTTAAGGGCATTTAAACATGTTTTAAATGGTGTTTAAACATGTTTTGAATGGTGTTTAAACATGTTTTAAATGGCGTTTAAACATGTTTAAATGCGATTAAACACCACTATGTTTTATTCGAGAGGTCATTAAAATGCTGTTTATTACAAGCTTGTTGCTATTGAAGGTTGTGTTCTAGGATTTAACGCATTTTCCACGTGTTAAAATTATTACTGAAATGGCGTTTAAAAGTTAATTAATCGGTGTTTGAACGTTATAATCAAAACGCGTTTAAACGGTGTTTAACCCATTGACTCCTGGAGATTTTTGAAAAAAAAAACGTGTTTTTTAGACATTTTAAACATTTTCTAGTCAGTTGTATCAGAAATGTTTGTATCAGAAATGTTTGACTCTACTAGGTGAGTTGTGCAATATGATGGCAATATGCTGGATCCCAGACCTCCCCAATATTAAAGGCTATTCTGGCCATTTTTGGCTGTCAATTTTGATATTTCTCAATGACTCCAGATCTACATGATTTCACAAGCATATTTATGTGTTAGGTAGGTTCTTTCGCCTGGTTTAATTTTTCTGGGCTAAAAATCACTCAAATACTTAAAACAGATTCAATGGGACTGGAAAAGAGTGTGTTGCCATGGAAACCAGATTAAGTTATAACCATAGCTGATAGGTGTGTCGTCTAACAAACTGCTACTGTGCCAAGTTTCAACTGTCAACCAGACAGAGATAGCCCTATTTTTTATTTGATATAAAATTGGGTCAAGTAGATGATGTCATCAGTCCCCTAATTTGCATATTTTACCAACTTTTTAAACTTGAATATCTTGGGAACTACTGCAGAAATTTGAAAACGGAAAACGACATTTTTAATCTCACATGAAGCACTACATGATTCCCTTCAAAAAGCAAATTTGATCACAGTAGCACATTTGAATAGTGTCCGCATGTGGGTATCGTGACAAGTTTGTTTCAGGCAAATGATAGACAAAATCTAACAACTGAATTTTCCACAAATATACAAAACCCGATTTTAAATTGATGCTTATATCTAGTCACATTACCATGGCAACAGCGCACACGTCACCAGAACTATCAAAATTTGAAAGTCTATCCTTTTAACTTATGTCCTGCCAATTATGGGGACCTAGAGTTCAACAGTTTTAGAATAAAAGGCAAATGCAACACAGGTTTCAAAAACTGTGTTTGGCCACCTTAATGGCATTCAATAGCTGAACATCAACGTGCCACTAAGTCTCAGTACACAAAGAAGGGCTGGATGGACGAAGAAGGTAAGCATTATTTTCACATCATAAATTCTTTGTGGGATCTTTTTGATAAGAGAAGCAAACAAATATCTTCTCAGAAACGAGGTTCAAATTTCATTGTTGACGTATCGTGTTACTGAGCACACGCTCTTTAGCACGTGTGCAATTTTAGTTTGCTTGGTTTTCACTGTGCAGGCGATCGTTGCTCAATACAATCGTCATTACACTATAGACCAGAAAGCTCTTCTCGTGTGGGATCCTTTAGAAGGGTCCCTTCAGTGAACAGTTGACAGACACTAACCAATGTGAAGTGTCTTTTATTATTTTATCTCATTTTAATTGTAAGTTCAGATAAAATTGCGGTCCTTTGATTTTGTTTCATGAAAATATTTGGCTATAAGACGCACCCCAGTTTCAGGAGTAACTTGCAACAGAAAAATAATTTTTCTGTGAAAAAACCGTGCGCCTTATAACCAAAAAACTATGTTAAACACAACTGATTGAGCATTGCTTGAGTACTTTTTCGTATACTGAATTTGAGTGTGTGGCTCTACTAGTTATAATAATAATAATAATATACAATATTTATAGAGCGCTAATTCCCAATGGTCCAAAAGCGCTTTACATAATAAAAATAACAACAAAATCCTAAACCTACAAAACTACATTGTCATTCTATAAAAATTCCCAATGGAACAAAAGCGCTTTACATAATAAACATAACAACAAAATCGTACACCTACAAAACTACATCGCCATCCTATAAAAACATCATCATTCTATACAACATCATAACCAATTTTAAAAAGCCAAGTCTTGAGCTTAGATTTAAAAGAATAAAGGGAATTACAAGATCTAAGTTCGAATGAAAGTGCATTCCAAACAGAAGGTGCGGCAATAGTAAAAGACCGGCCACCATAAGTTTTAAGATTAAATTTAGATGTAGAAAGTAAAAATTGATTGGAGGATCTAAGAAGTCTACCAGGTGTATAAGGCTTGATGAGATCAGTGATATAGCTAGGTGCAGCACCATGAAGCGCCTTAAATGTAATTACTGCAATTTCGAAAGTTATTCTTTGTTCAATTGGTAGCCAATGAAGTTGAATAAGCAACGGCGTAACATGCTCATATCTATTAGTAAGGTGAATAAGCCTAGCAGCACTATTTAGGACACTCTGCAAATGTTTCAAAATACATTTAGGCTGACCGTAGAGCAATGAGTTACAATAGTCGATCCTTGCAGTAACAAAGGCATGAATTAGAGTTTTACATGTATCGTAAGAGAGAAACTTGCGAATCTTAAAAATATTGCGTAAATGAAAAAACGAAGACTTGCAAACAGCAGTAATGTGCGGCAACATCGATAGAGAGTTATTAAACATAACCCCAATATTTTTAGCCGTAGCTGAACAGTCAACAGTGTCAGAAGCAATCACCAGGTTTTTTAACACAGGACGTGGGCGATAGGAGGATGAAAAAACTATAATTTCTGTCTTCCCACTGTTCAGCTTCAGCTTGTTATTTAACATCCAAAGGTCAATATCTTTAACACAATCTTCAAGAGTAGATGAACATGTTGACATATCCTCAGACGATGACGTTTCAAAAGATAAATATAGCTGTGTATCATCAGCATAAAAGTGATAAGATAGACCATAAGATCTTGCAATATCACCTAAAGGGGAAGTGTACAAAGAGTACAGCAAGGGGCCCAACACGGAACCCTGAGGTACACCATAAGGTAAGGCATGCACATCAGAAGAGATATCTTGGATTCTGACATACTGAGTGCAATCAGATAAATATGAACGAAACCAGTCCAGTGCCTGGTCGCAAATGCCAAAACGGGTAGATAGTCTAGCAAGGAGAAGAGAATGATCAACTGTATCAAAAGCAGCAGACAGGTCCAGTAGAACCAAAACAACAGATTTTTGATTTGAACAGTTATGTTATAAATTATATAATCTGGTTTTATCAACTGGGTTGATAATGTCAATTGGCCACCGTAAGGAGATTCAATTGCTGACGTTTCGAGCGTTAGCCCTTCGTCGGAGCGAATCAAGGAATTGTGAGTCGTGTGTTGTTTATATACATAAAGATGGAGCTTCGTTATTGGCTGGTGCCTGGTAACGTGAAAACAACGGAATGAATTAGTTGAATGAAAAGCGTTTGTTGATACCGTGAGGATTAAGAGTGCCGATTTGAAAAAGAAATTTTTGTTCTAGAGTTTTACGGCTTTCCGTGTTTCCTTGGTGAAATGAAAGGCCGCAGACTGCCATATGTTGCTTAGAATGATTTGGGAGATTGAAGTGTCTCGCGACCGGTTTCGATGCATTTTTGTCGTCTTTCTCTACGTCACGAAGCTGTTCTCGGAATTGGTCGCCAAGTCGTCTCCCTGTTTCGCCGATGTATAACTTTTTGCAAAGAGTGCAAGTTATGCAGTAGATAGCAGATAGAGATACTGGTAGGTAGATAGAGGTACTGGTGAAATGATCAGTGATTTTGATAGATCACTTGGGTCCCGATATTTTGTCAACGTTGTGAATGAAAGGGCATGCTTTGCATCGTGCGCGAGCGCATTCAAAAGTTCCGGGTTGATCACTTGTTTGGAATGCACTTCTGACTAAAAAGTTACCTATGCTTTTGTCGCGTTTGAATGAAATTAATGGAGGTTGTGAAAAGATTCCACCAGTGTCGGGATCATTTTGAAGTAATTTAAAGTTTTTGAGAATGATGGATTTAACTGCGTGATTTTAAGGAAAAATCAGAGTCGTCACTACAAAGACGGCGAAGTCTAAGAAACTGAGAATAAGGAATGGATTTCTTGACATGTGATGGATGTGAAGATGAATACAACAAATAACTATGAGAATCTGTGGGTTTGTAGTGCACACTGGTGCATAAACTTTGATATCCAGGAATGCTAAGGAAGTATTGGAAATTTCCCAGGTATATTTAAGGGCAGGATGAAATGAATTAACAGCGGTTATAAATTGATTGAGATCCTCTCTGGTAGAAGAGGTAGCACCGATACAGTCATCAATGTAGTGACGATAGAGTTCAGGTTTTGGGCCGTTATATTGATTGAAAAATTGGCGTTCACTGTAGCCTACAAAAAGATTGGCATAGCTGGGTCCCATTTTGGTACCCATGGCCACGCCATTGATTTGTTTGTAATAATTGTTCGTGAATGAAAAACAGTTGAGTGTTAACACTAACTCAGCCAGGCGAAGTAGTGTTTCTGAGCTGGGTTCCTTAACAGTGCGAAAATCAAAAAAATGTTTGAGGGCTAGAAGACCTTCGCCATTTGGGATGACGGTGTAAAGAGATGTAATATCCATAGTGAAAATAAGTTTGTCTTCGCCCAGGAAATTGAAATCGCGAAAAATTTGAAGTGCGTGTTGACTGTCTTTAACATATGACGGTAAAGATCTGACAATAGGTGCCATAATTTTGTCTAAATAGCTGGAAATGAGTTCGGTGGGGCAACTACAGGCAGACGATAGGTCGACCTGGGTTGTTAGGTTTGTGAATTTTAGGTAAAAAGTAAATACACGAGGTTCTGGGAGTGGTAATGATGAGATTGGTAGCAGAAGCCAACAATTCTTGTTTGACTATAAGGTCGTTAATAGTGCTCTTGACAATTTGTCGGTTAGTGGAGGTGAGATCTTTATCGACTTTAGCATAAAAAGAGGTGTCAGAAAGTGGCCGCAAAGCTTCTTTTTGGTAGAGGTCGGCCCGCCAAACAACTAAAGTGCCGCCTTTGTCGGCCGCTTTGATAATTATGTCTTTGCACTTACTAAGGTTTTTTAGCGCCGTCCTCTCTTCTGAAGAAAGGTTGGAAAATTTGGTGTTACGATTGAAATAGGCCAATTCCAATATATTAAAATTCTAGCATGGGCTCGAAACATCAGCAATTGAATATCTTTACAGTGGCCAATTGACATTATCAACCCAGTTGATAAAACCAAATTATATTGTTATACTTCCCACCGACGCAGCACAACAGTTTCTTTAGAAACTTACCCCCTCTATTCATATGTTATAAATTAATTGACTTATTGAAATCATAATAATAAAGTGGACAAAGTCTAAAAATAGGCTAAAAATTATTGGTCCCCTGTGAGACTCAGACAACACTGGCATGTTGCATGAGAGAAATAGAGGGAGAGTAATCAGTTTTCATTATACACGGTGTTTTACATGTAGGAACACTGATTTTCACACTTCAAGAAACCTTTAAATCATCCACCATTCTGGTTTGTTTGTAAAAGTTTTGTCTGTGTCTGTACTTCGTCATTCAGGTAACCCAGGAATGAAACCACACGAACTCGGGAATTCAATAGCAGCTCAGGTTTGAGAATCGCACTACACTTTGAAAGAAACCTCAATTTACTTTGTCTTCATAAAAGTAGCTGACTTCTTCGTGTGAAGTAGTTCAAAGTATGTGATGCTTAACATTGGCTACTGGTGCTTACTGAAAACAGTTAGAACTGTTTTATTACAGTTAAAATGAAGTAAGAATTAATACGACTCATTTAAAAAAATTTAATCCAGGAGACACAATCAACAGTCCCAGGGCTCGAAATTGCAACCGATACTGTCACCAAATCGACTAAAATTTCATCTGTTGCTATCAGGGTTGGCGCAGTGGTGAGAGCGCTCACCTTCCATCAATGTGGGCCGGGTTCAATTCTTGGCCCCGGCGTCATGTGTGGTTTGAGTTTGTTGGTTCTCCACTATGCTCCAAGAGGTTTTTCTCCGGGTCCTCCAGTTTTCCCCTCTCCACAAAACCAATATTTCTATTCGATTTGATTTGATTTATAATTAATATAATTTGATTTGATTTCATTTGTGCTTTACAGTGTCCCCAATTAGTATGTCAGTGCTAGATACAGTTGACACTCAAATATTGGTTATTATATTATTACTATTACCAAAAGTTCTGGTTTAGTCACCAAAATGGCGACTAGATTTCTTTGTATTGGTGGTGTACAATGGACTTTTCTCAAACATTGTCTCCTTCCAGAAAATTATAGTGAAAGATGTTTGTTTCAAAATAAGAAAAGAAGACAGTGCTGAAAATAATTCCCATGAAGCCTCCGGTCACAATGACCGACCAAGTAAGTTTTAGCTTGGTCACACCTCGTTTCTGGCCAGAAAAATAAAAATTGTACTCTGCAATTTCCCCTAGTAGTCTAACGTTATGTCTCTTACTATAAAAACAACATTGCTGTCAAACAATTTTTGCCAATGGAATGCATGAATGAATTCGTAGAATCATTACTTTGTAATATTTGGGACGTGTAGTTTGCAGTAAACATCAATAATTACTGTAAATATTCTGCATCACTACATGTATCACATTGTGTTGAAATGTAAAGCGATAATGCAGTGAGCAAAGAAGAGGAAAAAACTTGCCAAGAATCAGATTTCCACGTAAAAGACTTGAGCCAGATGTTGTTCATTTCTTTCACTTTAATGAACTTGAAACTAACCTTGTTTGATTTAAGCTTTCACAAAAACTGAAGCAAACAAACCAGATAAAAAGCGATAAAGTATTTCCAAACTTGCGCCATGAATTAATTGTTATCACAGTCCGTGTCAGTATTCAGCCATATACTGTATTGCATTTCCCGTAACATGTGCAGCTACAATTTTTGATGAAATGTTTACTCTTTTCCATAACCTTTTTGGTCTTTTTAATGCAAACGTTTTTCATTAGTTTTTCTCAGTAGCAAACGCAAGAATGCTGTCACATTTTAAGTTCTTTTTTTGCATTCAGTAATAAAACTTCAGCTCTTGTTTCCAGACACAATGCCACATAACAATGATCATGACACAGCAAATGAAACACAAATAAACTTGAAAAGAAGCAAAAGTTTGTTTTAAGTATACCTGTTACATTTTCCTGAGCTTTGGAACTAATTTGCACGGTGGAAAAAAGAACAACTTTTTAACTTGAGTCTTCTGGTTTACAAACCCTAATAATTATAAGTCTTTTCCCTGCGAATCTATTTTCTTTTCAGTTTAAACAACAACACAGAAACTTTATTTCCTCAATATGATCAAATGTGACCAGTCAACATGACTGGTAATATAAAAGTTTGACCGGTCAAAACCCCAATCAGGAAGTCGAGTACCAGAATAATTTAAATCATATTGTGTTATTTTTTACCCTTAATAAAAGGCAAAGATGTAAGTAATTATCCATGATAACACCGACAACAGTTTCTTATCAGAGTCAGAGAAAAGGTATTTTTAAGATCCCAAGCTATAGGCAAAATCTTATGTGTAACCATTTTGTAAAATCGTCTTTAAAGTGTATATAGAGCGAAATATTTTTAATGTATATTTCTAAAGTTTAACATGTTGAAGGAAGAATCCGAAAGTTTGAGAAGGAAAGAGAACAAATTGACGATTTTACAAGCCTTGGAAGTTACCGCATTTTGCTCCAAAAATGAAAAAGATCAATCATATTTCAAAGTTCCATTATATTAAAGCACTAAAATTGTGGGTAAGACTTTGAAGTATTTTCCGTTTCAATGTTATGATGCGTTTACGTTCGATGAAGATGTCTGAAGACTCGACCTTGGATTTCGTTTGATTTCTTTCAAAAAACTTGTTTTTCCAATATTTTAGTTGCTAAATTCAGAGTGCGGCTTATCTGCGGGTGCGGCTTATCTGCGGGTGTTTACGGTAGATTTATCTTTATCATTTGAACTGTGCGTTTTCATTGTAGTGTAAGGGCCTTTTGTGTTTTTGTTTTGTTTTGCTTTCGAATCTGAACATGTTGTCATTCGTTAATGTCATCTTGTGGAGAAAGCGGACTTGACATTATTTTCACGGGAGACCGTTAGCAAAAAGGACAGTTTCTTGACGGCTACGCTACCCATTAAGGGATGCTGTTTTTTTCTAATGCTTGGGCCAGGCAATCTAACAGTTACTACATTTTCGTTAACGGTTACGCTAACAGTTCTAACGGTTTGAATTTAACGTTTAACGGGTAGGCTAACGCCTCTAACGTTTTAGAGATAGTTTTTTAATGGACATCTAACGGATGCTTAACGCCAATGCCCGTTTAACGGAAAAGCGTTAACGTACGTTTTCCCGTGCAAGGTCACATATTTGAAGCAGTAACACAAAAGTTTGCAATAAGGTCTAAATAATTTTGGTACAACAATTTCTTATCAGAGCCTAAGAAAATAAATTTCAAAGTTTGCCAGCTATAGGCAAAATCTCACATCTTTTAAGCGATTCAGACTCTGAGGAATTCAGTGGAACTTCGAAATTTGTTTTCGATGTTTGGTGTTGTTAGAAAAGATTTCTCTTGATAAGATATTTGAAGCAGTAACACAAAAGCTTGCAATAAGGTGTGAATAATTTTGGTACATAATTTTGTCCAGCAAATACTCGAAGTCCTGGCAGATTCCGCCTTAATAATTTAATAATTACAGATCATGGCTTGATTTTAGATCCTTTCACATGATATGCTCACACATCAGGCATATTATCCCTCAAACACCTTAATGAACGAGTTACAGGAGTAATTTATTAGTCACAAATAAAACAGGATTTACCAATTTGTATGCAAAATTTAAGCATGGGGTTATATTATATTATATGCAAATCTTCATTTATTTGATGTAAAGTATATGTTATTCTATTAGGGTTCATTCCCTTGGGATGATCCCGATCAGGATCAGTGATCCATTAGATCACTCGGATCATTATGCATCGAAGGTACCGATGAATCCACTCTTGGTTCCTTTGATGCACAATGATCCCAGTGATCTTGGATCCCTGATCCTGATCCGGATCATCCCAAAGGAATGCACCCTTAGTTACCATATTAACCCGTGTATAAGTTGACCTTTCACGACCTGAGAATCAGTCCAAAAAATCGCCCTCGACTTATACATGGGTCAAAAACTAGGACCCAAGTGCCGGTAAAATAAATTCGGCACAATTAGCACAACAATTGTCTTTATAATCTTACATAAAACATCTTATAAACAATGATACAAAACGCGATTCACTTGGCGGTCTGCATCTAAATTAGCAGTTCAAGTTGAAATGCTTTAAAATTGATCTGCTCTATGTAGACCCGAGTGTTGAAGATACTCCTTGGCACAATTTCCGAATAAAGAATTGACATTTCCTGCAAAATAAAGCCGTAAATCTACTGAGGAAAACATCTTTCTCGCTTTGAACTCCCTGCTTAGTAACCTGGCATGATGTAAGCACATGCAGTCATCAGTTACCAATGCTTGACCGATTTTGCAGATTGGTTACCAAGTTTTCTAAACATGCTGTTTATCGAGCATTCTCAAAGATTATAGACCTTCTTTGGTGTTTTGCCTGCCTGCTAAAGCTGCTGTTTCATCTTCCACAGTTAAAAAGGTTTCTCTGGAATTAGCATGTTTGATTTTGTAAACCTGTTTCAAACATTATGGACAAAATGCCCACATGTACAGGTTTTGTTAAAATGATTGCGGATATGCGAGAATATTAAAACTTCACATTAAAACTTGCTGTGATTGCTTCATATATCCATAGTACTTACCTGAACAATAATTCTAAGATATGCAATATATTTAGGTTTTTCAATAAAATGAAGAAAACTTAGTTTTTGGCCCCAAAATTAGGGGGTTGACTTATACACGAGGTCGACTAATACACGGGTAAATACGGTAATTATGATCAATAATGAACTTGCAGGGGTTTCAAAATGTTTTGAAGTAGGTGTCATCGACTGGAAGAGTAGGCGGCTGTTATAAGTGAGCTTTTTGGTCACAAGCTGATTGCTATGACCAGAGTAGCCGGCGGCATAATAGTCAAGTAGCCGGTGGAACTCCGGCACCTGCCGCCTTGCTTTGAAAGCCCTGAACTTGTTTTATTTATTAATGATAGTGTATATTTTTGCACAGTAATTCACTGTAATTTGAAAGCAATTAAGGCAGTTGATGCTAATGTAAATAGAACATGTGATCACAAATATATTTGAATGTTGTATTTAGGCATGCCACATTAAAAGTAACATTAATTTTAATAAGCTTATTTATATGCAGTGAAGAAAAAAAGACATTATACCAAATATCTTAATAATTCAATTATGAGATATGATTAATCGATATTGACAACACTAAATTTCCAAAAAATAATGTGTTATCGATTTTATCGATTATCGAATTTTGTCGATTGGGCTAAGCTGACATTAAATTTTTGGGTTTTAAATTTGCCGCCATTTTGTAAACTTAAAAATCATTAATACCCCACTGTTTTAAAAGGTTTGTCACACAATTTTTACAGGGAGCGATATCAAAAACACAATTAGTAGCTGCGTTATACAATATATCTAAACTTGAAGTAAATTTCTTTGAGTTTACAATCAATAACGACAACCCACCTTGTTTAATTTGTCCAATATGGCGGCTTCAAAATGTCACACCATTGGTCACCATTCGCCTTCATTCAAACTTTGCCTGGACTGGAATTAAGAAAAAGGTGAAAAAAATCAAATTTTAGCTTAGTGGGGCATTTCAGTTTTGTAATTGAGATAAGATAGCTTCTTTACTTACCAATAAATTACAAGAATATGTGGAACATCCATCTTTTCTCAGCACGGTCAACTTTGTTGAACGAAAGGCATTGTGGGATATTGCCCCCGACAGCCCCACGGTCCTTTGAAGTTTTCGTTCCTTCTTTATCCAAGTTGCTTCGAGTTTGAACACAGGTGACCAAAGCGTACTATAAGAGTTTGTATGAGAATTAAGCTGAAAATATCTCCTTTTCCCTTTGAAAAGCTGGAATAAAGTTTAAAACTTTACTTTTCACAAGAAGGCAAGAAAGGCCAAAAATGAACTCCAGGTAAGGTTTGAAACTTAATTACAACTTTTCAAAGGAAAAAGAAGATATAAATCATACAAACTTTTTATACAAACTCTTATAGTACGCTTTGGTCATCTGTGGTTTGAACATGAGAGTCATTAAGAGTTTTCTCTCGTTAGGTCCGAGTTGACGACAGTCGATAAGAGTTGACGAAAGGTCTCATGAGAGTCAGCTGTTATATATCCCGGTTTGGCCCAGACTGCCGTTTACACGACAGCAAAATTTGGCCCGAACTAATCAAAAGTATGGTCCGGACCCGGTTTCTCCATTTTACCCGTTTACACGAGAAATGAAACCGTGGCGTTTTGAAGCCGAGGTCACTTTTGACAGCGTTTCCAAAACGCCAAAATGACTCGGTTTCAATTCGGTGCCGTGTAAACTAAAGCGTAGACGCATCGAAAGCGATGCATTCTCGAGCATTCTCAAAGATTATAGACCTTCTTTGGTGTTTTGCTTGCCTGCTAAAGCTGCTGTTTCATCTTCCACAGTTAGAAAGGTTTGTCTGGAATTAGCATGTTTGATTTTGTAAGCCTGTTTCAAACATTATGGACAAAATGCCCACATGTACAGGTTTTGTTAAAATGATTGCGGATATGCGAGAATATTAAAACTTCACATTGAAACTTGCTGTGATTGCTTCATATATCCATAGTACTTACCTTATGCAATATATTTAAGTTTTTCAATAAAATGAAGAAAACTTAGTTTTTGGCCCCAAAATTAGGGGGTCGACTAATACACGGGTAAATACGGTAATTATGATCAATAATGGACTTGCAGGGGTTTCAAAATGTTTTGAAGTAGGTGTCATTAAAGGTTGCACTTACAGCGGGTCTCACAAGCAGCACTTTAACCAGTTTTATAGGTGGCACTTATAACGAGACTTACTGACAAGTTTCACTCTTAACGTCTTACAAGTGGCACTTTTAGCGAGTCTTATAAGTTACAAGTGGCTCGTTTGAAGTACTTTTAACGAACGATTTAAAAGTAATAAATCAGTAATGGCGATTACTTGAGTCATTTTTATATGCCTGAGTTATGAAGGATAATTTTCAGGAGTGGAATTATATAGATAGATTTTTGTAAACGTTTGTTTGATTTTTACAAAGGGGACTTGGTCTCGCTACTGATAACGATCCAGTCCATCCGTCATTTCGAATAAGGAATAGTAGAAAGATGCGACTAGTTTTCGCTCTGGCTTTTATTTTTATAATATATTCGGACAGCGCTATCATCAGCTGTCACGGGATAGAAACTGCACGAAATGGTCACGAAATAATAGTAGTACGAATAACTCACCGAATTTCGCTTGTATAAAAACCACATTATAATAACCAAATCAATGCGCGCGCTCTGATTGGTCAATCAGCTATGGTTTATTGTGCCAGTAAACTCATGGAAAAATCGCGCGTCTTCTGAATTATTATATAAAAGCAATAGACCACAAGTTTCTATGGTTTATAAGCTGATAAACCACTTGGGATGTTGGAAGAACACTCGAAGAATTTGTAAATCACGAGCCGCAGGCGAGTGATTTACAAATTGTTCTCGTGTTCTGCCAACATCTCGCGTGGTTTATCAGCTTATAAACCATAGAAACTTGTGGTCTATTGCTTAATTAAAATTCTGTTAATAAAGGAGCTACGTCATCGTTCGTGCACTTTGAAAAATTTAGCCTAAATTTTTCAAAATCGTTATTTCCAATCCGTTTCAATCTTCTCCATCCTCCGCCATCGCCTTGTTCCTTTTTGGTTTAGTATCACTCCTTTGGTGTTTTTCTTCCTTAGCAAACTATTATTTTTAGGTTTCCTAAATTTTAAAGGTAATTTAGGTTGTCGTGACGTAGCTCCTTTAAACTTGGCTCCCAGGCATAGACGGAAATATATCAAAAAAAGCAAAAGGAATTGTTTATTCACCCAAGCCTCGGAGCTGAGTTAGTATAGAAATAAGCTCATTGTGGCAAACGTTTTGAATAAAAATGACGTTCCTTGGAAAACACCCCAGGCGACGCAACTGTAGGGAAAACAGGATTTGTAGTCTTATGCTCCGCAGTTCTGTGTTATTCAGGCATAAACAACCTTGGATGGAAATGTCAACAAAGAAGAAAATGAACTACTACATCACATACTGTTCGTCGTTAAATCACCAAAAGACATAAACGCAGGATTTTAAATACATGTACAAGGTGGGTAAATGTATTTGCGCTGCTTATCCTTCGTGTTAGACAGAATCGTTCTCATTGCCGGTTCGGAGGAGATCGCTGCGGTTTCGCAATGTGAGAAGTTTGTGGCTGTTTTCGTCCTTCTCACGTTTAAATCATGTATGGACCAAGAGCAACATTAACAGACAACAACTGAACAGAAATTCACTTATATTAATTCGTCCTCTCTAATTATTATTTATTTCTATTCCAAATTTCATTTCACTGAAGTCGCGGATCCGTCGTTGAAAATATGTTGTATATATATGTTCTTTGTACCGACCAGTTTTATTTTTACCCGTAAGCACTGCAAATGAAACCACTGAGTCAAGTTGGCGCTTTAAAGTACATTGTTTTCTTAACAAAACGGAATCAGTAAGCAATTTTCTCGAGCTGGAATACGTTCGTTGGTTCTTTTCATCTAACGAACGGTCAATGTTAGTATATCAACGACAACTTTCACATGGTCAGAATGGGCCGTTCATAATTGAATCTGTTCCTCGCTTGTGATACTCAAACAGAAGGATAATAGTGACTGGTAGAATGATAATCGAAATGCGTCAAATGTTCGACAAGTTTTGCTCAGTGTTATTGGGAAAATTTTTCCTAAATGTTCCGTTCGTATGATGAGTAAATGATTGCATCACATTCCTTTAATTGTGATATTCCTTTTTTATTTTTTGTTTTTAATTTTGAGACGCAGCTGTCAGAATTCACACAGCCCGGTACAGTATACTGCTCTCAAATGTCCGGAGTGTTTTATGACAATATAATACATGGTTTAGGCTTCTTTATTTGCTTTACGATACAGATTTTATACGCCGCGAGTGAAAACAGCAAAACAAGCGCGATCGATAAACTGAAGCAATTTAATTTCGCTTCTTTTACTTTCCACTCGAACTTAGAAGCTTCCTCGACAATTTCTGTAGCCTGACTCGGAATTTTGTCTAGAATTTCTTCATAGCAAATGTTCTCCGCCATCTCTTGCGAATTTTCACTAGAGTAAAGCTGACGAAAAGCAATAAACACGCATTTTTTGTGTTTTATACTCTGAGAAAACATGGGTTTTTGACCAATCAGAGCGCGCGCAGAATCCTATCTATATTATAAAAGGAAATACAAGCAAACTGTGTATATCATTGTGTACATTGTCCTTAGTTAATTCAAACTGTTCTGGCAGAGCATTAGGCACGTTCTTGCATATTGAGTAGAACAAAACAAATTTCGTTAAGTCCCACTAACAAACCCAAGGCTTGTACAACTCCGCAAGAAATTTTAAATAAACCAATTTTTAAAACGGAACACTGAAGTCTGAGATTATGCATGTCTGTAGTTACTGGGTGCTTAGTATGCCATTTGTAGGAAGAATCCGGTCGGTGAGATCGTTGCATAATGGTAAGCGATTTTCAGAAATTAGCGACTGGTCGGAGGAGATTGTGCTTTCCAATTAGCTACAAGACGTTCCGTTGCGCTCGCCCCTTTGAAAAGGGCCTGGAAACGGAAGATTTGTTTCAAAAATGGTAATTAAGGAAGTTTCCGACTTTTCGTTCCGAACGGAAAAAGAGGACTACCTCTGGAGGTTGTCCACAATAATATTTCCGAACGGATCTTCCGGAAAATTACCTTTCCATTTGACTTCAAACCGAAATTTTCGGATTTTTTTAGCTAAATGGTAAGCACCCATATCGTTTATACCGTACATTTGCAAAAATGATCCGGCACGAGTTTAGTTCTTACTGATGCCTATCGATTCGTGGGAAGTTCCACAGGACAGCCAGGCTGTCCAGTGAAAACACTACAGAGCGTTGTTCTGTGTAATGGTAAAACTGTTTATCACTCGACACGTTTGTTGTGCGGTTTTTCAACAAGAATACTTCAGTGCCAGGGAATTAAGATCTTGTACAGCAAATACCTGGAACAAAAAGCAAGGAATTCTTTATCCTTTATTGCGGGCTTGTTACTGTCCGTTAATTTTTTACAACGGAGCATTTTCGGAAAATATTCCGTTTGTAGCGTCAGAGTTAAACGGTTGGCATTTTCAAGTGAAATGACACATACCAGGCTAGACTTGTGTAACCTATTACCTCTGAAAACGGTTTTAAAATGTACCACGTTTTTTTCCCCAATTTACAATTCAAAGGCGACAGACCACAATCTCAATGTTGGCTCCTGTAATAAATATCTAATTGCCATAACCGTTCATCAGTAGGATGCCTAAAATGCTTGTAATTCCACAATTGGTTTCGGCTCCATTAAATCCTATACCAATTAGTTCTCTAAAAATCTTACAACGTTTAACACACGTTGTATAATCTGTGCTTCACCTTAAACTAAGAAATATATGAATAAAGCATTATATTGACATGCGCCTACAGGTCCTAAAGTTAACACACACACATCAGGGGGCATATTGAACCTAATGTAGGATCATTAACGAGCCAACTATAGTTTCATTGTATAGCTTCAATTTGTAAGTTTCATTGTAATTGATAAATTTTATTATATATATATATATATAGTTTGTAAATGTCATTACGTGCGAGCTGCTTGCAGTGGCTTGGCAATTTGCATATGTAGTCATGTGGATCGATATTCCTCGCTGAAAATATGTAGTTGAGTGTAGTTTTGCACTGAAAACGGACTTGAAGGCAGCATTCGCGACGGAACTTCACAGCCTACGTTCAATTGAACAATTTCCTCATTTTCTAAATGTAAGTGCATTTTCAGCAGTCTTTTTTTCTTATATCCATTGTATTGATGTCTCTTATATATAATCGTCGTTGATGTATTTCAATTTTCCTTTTGCAGTTGTTATAATAACTAAATTAAATCTTACTTCTTTTTTCCAAGAACCTTTGTCTGTTTATTTTTCAAGAAATCAGATTTGAAAATTGGCCATTACCGCAAGATAAGGTTAAAATAACGAACTGACAAATTTAAAGCTATTCTCAAATTCAAGATGCTTTTTTCAAATTTACGAAAAAAGTTTTAATACTTAACTGATCTCTGATAAGATGCTTGTCTTGCCAGATATCAGCACAATCTCCGGCTTTTACTACAGCAATGTGCCAAACATCAACATGACTGCAGGTGAACTTCATTGTTTAAATAATAAAAGCTTGTTTAAACATCCAACACTCAAGAAACCAATTCCTAACATTTTACAGTGCGGACACTCGAACCGTGAACACTTCAGCCTTTTTTCCTTTTCTTGTGACGTTTTAATGAGAGCTCTTGATATAGACAAAAGGATAAGTGTTTTCAGCGTCTAAAAACACTAATTCTTCTGTTTATATGAAGGACTAACATTAGACAGTGACAAAAAGAAAATGTACGAAAAATGTCCTCACTGTAAGGCAAAATGAATCGATATGATTTACTGAAACAAACATATATATTGGTCGTTCCAATGCAAACTTGAAAAAAATCCTGTCTTGTCTTGCAGAAAGACAAAATTACACTATCACCTACGCCTCACTCGATCCTAAAATCAACAAAAGGTTTTATAAAAGGCTCAAGATCTGATTAGTTGAGTGTTATATGTAAGACTAGTCAAATTGGTGTTGGAGTACCAACTTTTACGATCTGGCTTACTTTGCTCTCATGATCAAAAAATGAACGTGACAGTTTACTTCAACTTCTATTTTAAAAATCACTTGTCATAAATTTAACGTCAGCAATTTGCTTTAACAAGAAATCTTACTGCTTAACCTTCCTTCTCATATCGCACTTACCTCACCGTTGACCAAACGACGAATATATGATAAACCCTCGCCACGCAAAGAAAAAACAAATTGTTTTGACTTAATTTTATGTAATTGTGTCTGCGGGATGATAGTGCTGATAATTTACATTTTTATTTCCACGTTACAAATGGAATACTGCAAAGCAGCCATTATCTGCAGCTGTGGATGAGATAATTAGATGCATGTTGATGAAATAAAACAGGAACTATACTGATGCTTTTCTGTTTAGCTTCTCGTAATAAAGTCAGCGAGACAATCCTACGTGCGACAGTCCTACGTAAGTAGGTAGAATTGTTTACTGAATGTGGTGGATATATTGCTCAAATATGAGTATAAAAACCCGTATTGTGTGTGGATATCTTTATCCACAATGCACTGAGACACAGTGAGGTCGGATATTGAAGGTAAGCAACTTTACTCTATACAGGCTATAGATTTTTTATTGTTGTACTGTATCACGTACTATGACTAAACGAATAACTGTTTAGAACGTTTCATTTCTAGTAAAAAGCGCGAGAGAAGTTACTAATATCCAGGCAAAGCCCTTAAACAACCACATTAAATTGTAGATCGTATTCTTAAAATATAGTTTAATCGTTCCAGTTGAAAGTAACAATTCATCTTGCCAACAACATTTTGCTCGTGATCCAAGACAATGAGTAGCAAACTAAAACATTTTAATATATATATATATATATATAAAATAGAAAATAGGATCTAAGAAAATCTTTAACCCACTCATGTGATGCGGAGAAGTACTGGATGGCTTTTGTAAAGAGAAGTTATACATTACAAACTGAAAAGGTGTGAACAGAAAAAAACAGTGCAAAAAATATTGTTCCTTTTGAACGAAATTTTTATGTCAAAGCTTTAAGACCCATGCTGTATCAAAGTCGTCGTTTTTATACAGATAACATTAATTCTTAAATAAACGCTATTCTAAAAAATAATCAGCAAAAGCAAACTTTAACCATCTGCCATTTGAATAAAAATAAAAACGAATAAAGAAACCACGATAAAGGTGTGAAAATACGGAAAACATTTACAATTTTAAATTGCATGCAGCAATCAAGGCGACTGAAAAACGACAGGTCTTAAAAATATAGCGAGGTACAGGTCACAATTACGTTATTTTAGTTTTATTTTTTATTTACGTTTTTTAAAGTTGTTATTTCCAGATATTTTGCCCAATATAAGCTCCTTTATGTGGTTTTATTGTGAGTTGCTAGTTTATTAATACTTTTGCCAAACCTGACATCAAAAATCTTAGAATCAGGGAATTCGTTTCTATCATACAAAGCTCTTCAGGCTCGTATCGGCGTTTTTAATGTACTATATGACCTATGCGAAGCAAGCAAAAAACATCCAAACTCTATATTGCGTTATCAATAAAAGGTGCGATACCACTTTATATTAATAGATTTGCATATAACAAACATATTTACTTTGTAAAATGGCCCACCGGCATATGAAGACAGTACACGGATAAACAGCAAATAAGTCTTCTAAATACGTTGTCATGCGGTAACACACAGCACGTACTCTAGGCTTCCGCTGTGAGCTACGCTATTATTACGACATAGTGAAATAACTAGCAAATATTACTGGAAGAAGATGGCTTGGAAGTGGCCATTTGCAAATTCATGCGGCATTTTAAAGTTTTCTTGCTGGCTTCGAATTTTATATTTGTGTTTTAAGACCATTGCAAAATATAATCAACACAAAGTGATTTGTCTTCAACTACTGTTATGTATGATCTGTCGTTTAAGAAATAGCAGTTTATTTTGACTTGATGTATCCAACTATGTAAACTTCGAACAGGTAATTTTTGACTGCCTATATACGACTTCAATTCTCGAATACAGTATGAATATGTAGTTAGACAGTTTGAACGAATTTTGGGCCTCGTTGAACTTCAAAGAGGATGCAGTCAGCTACATAGATTTTCTTTGGCTTCGCCTCGTGCGCGGGCTCCCTAATGAAGATCTCATGATTATATTCCTTTTACCTATCTGTTTGAAAATGTATTACTTATGTAAAGAGAATATAGTAGTTGATCAGCTCGTCAACGGCTCAGTTCCTGAGTAGGTGACTGATATGGGAAAATGAACAGATGAAGACCGCTTGAAATATTTTAATATAAAGTGAGATTTCAATGGGTTCCTTCCGATCTGTTGAATCACGATATCAAAATGAACGGCAAAATAATGTAAGCTATAGATCATGCTATTTTTAAAATTGCACTATTTTACCTTATTCGAAACAAATTATTTTATAAAAAGTGAAAGTAACATGTTCAGAAAATGAAATTTGGCAAAATGTAATTTGATTTCAAAAGTAGCTAGTGATTTATATATAATGATTAGTTTGCGCACGTTTCCCCGCATGTAGAAATGAAAACTAAAAACCTTCAATTTATTGTCCTTGACAGGGGAATGGGTAGCATTCATTTCGGGTTAGCGATCAAAACATAAAGTGCTGTTCGTGTTTGCATGGCTTTCAGTGAACTTACTTTTCCCTCGTTTAACAGTGTTTACTAATTCATACTTCACGAAACAACCAAGGGTGATACAAAGTTGTATTTAAAAACAACAATTAGTATTTTACACGCACTAGCTGTGATTTTCGTCATTAAGGTCCAGCAATGATGTTGCATTTTGCATGAACTCACGGCTGTGCATGTGGTCCATCAATGTACAGGTATCAATAGATCCACAGTTCTATAACAGTTCGTATACGTTTTTTTCTCTCTATACTAGATGTGATCTAAGATTGTATTTCCATGTGTCCAAGCTGAATAGCTATATAATGATTCAAGCGGGTAAATTGGTCTCCTTGTTAAAGCTCATTTGTTTGGTCACAGGTAAGAACTAGTTGCGTATAGTAGTAGCGAAATATATTTTATGAAAGAACTAGGTACGAATACCGAGTCAATAGAGAAATATGCTTTATGTTTTCATTTGCATGCTCTGGGCTAGGAAGCAATTGGAGACTGAACTTGAAAATGGCACATTGGAAAGCTTGCATTGGTCTTAAAATCAAGTTTATTTTTCGATAAGCCGAGTTGGCAATCATTATGATATGCTTGCGGGTCTAACAAATTAAATTTAAAAGTTGTATATTTATGTTGGGAGCTCATCGTTGACGTTCTACCCTTTCCACCCGCTTGTGCATGGGAAAAGAAAATTATATTTACGAATAGTTAACGATAGCCTAGTCAGGCAAATTGATAGACTAACAATAAACTAAGGCTTGCATGTTTCTGACAAAGAAAATTAAATTTTATAATTCTTTCATAAAAGTAGTCTTTGTATTTTTTCTATCTTTTCTCAGTTCTTCGCTCTTTAGAAGCAGCAGTGGAAACGAAAGAGACACGACTCTATAAAGAACTATTTCAAAACTACAACAAGTACACACACCCAGTTGTCAACCCGTATAAACCTGTTGAAATAGTATTTGATTTCCAGCTTATTCGCATTATCGATGTGGTAAGTCGTATCCAATTTACAACGTTGTTTGCGTGACTGAATACCAATGTAGTTTAAAGAGAAGATAAAAATTATTGAATTTTTTTATTCACACGCGGTGAACTTATATCAAATGACATTTTGTAATTTTAGTTCTTTAAATTGTGAATAAGTGAACCGCACGAAATGTTTACGGGCACTCGATTCTAGGTATAAAAGTGGTTGATGCTAAACCTACGCCCTACTAGACGATGTAGATCTATCGAGAACAATAAATCAGTGTGATAGACATTGGAATTTTTTTATACGTAATCAAAGATTAAGATATTTTTATATCTCACTTTTTATCGGAAACACGTGATGCATAAGTTGTTGAACAGTGTATGTATATGTGGTATCAGTAGTAATTTCTCTCTTTTAATATTTTTGTCCACAGAGCGCTAAAGACCAGTTTATCAAGACATATGCCTGGGTCAACCAAGTAGGTTAACAAGTCACGGCTTTCGTGCTTTAAAATTTGATGTCTGACCAGTTTGGAACTAAACTAAACAGACATATCTTTCTACTGAAAAAACTTCTTGCGCGTACATAAGCTTCACTGTGTCTCGCGGACGAACGATTGCCAATCTACACGGTGGAACAAAATGACCATAATATCTTGTTTATGAATGTGGGCGGCGAGGTGGTTAATGGTTAGTGCGTTGGATTCGCATCGAGCGGTCCGGGGGGGGGGGTACTGGGGGTAACCCTGTGATGGACTAGCATTCCATCGGGGGTGCAACCGTCTGCTAATTCCAGGTTGGGGGGGGGGGGGGGGAGTGCGGGTGGGGATAGAAAGAATCCTATACCTGGTAGTCGCTTCATGCTAACGTAACCGGGATAACCTTCGGCCGGGCCTCTCGGATCGCACGCAGAATTGCCTTTCACCTCTTTACCATTAATGTCTTTCCTTTTCTTGTTTAATAGTACTGGAATAACCCTCACTTAAAGTGGGACCCTGAAAAGTACAATGGAATCAAGGAAATTCACGTGCAGCCTTCAGATGTCTGGGTTCCTGACATTCTCTTGTATAACAAGTAAGTTCCTTTTCTATACTTCCAATTTTGTTTGCTTTTACTTTTTCTTTATCAAAAAAGGCAGCACGTAAGACTGCTTATTAAT
Organism: Blastomussa wellsi; assembly: GCA_947652115.1. Lineage (NCBI taxonomy): Eukaryota > Metazoa > Cnidaria > Anthozoa > Scleractinia > Plerogyridae > Blastomussa > Blastomussa wellsi. Next base: position 14,190,224 of record OX393569.1, read on the forward strand.
CAGGCTTTTAGTTTTGGTTTTACTGTTTAGTATTTTCGTCTTTTAGTTTAGTTTCATTAAAGAACTAAGGGATATAGTCTAACTACCATACAGAGCCGGCCTTGCAGGTCTTTTGATACTGCATCATCAAATTTCAGTTTTCTTACCTTTTTATCATCGTTTTACGAGCTAACTAACTAAATTAACTTTTGAATAAATAAAATGTGTATGTTCGAAGTATGCAGTCACATACTTCAGCGAACAGTAACTTCTATGTCTTTTATTCCTTTAATTTGCGCCTCTTCTCTTAAACAGCGTGAATTGATCATGTCGTACCATTTATAAATTTCTTGCAATCAACTTTCTCTCCCGGCGTACGTTTCTCAAAAGTCCCGAAGACATTTCGGGAGAGACCCGAGAACTATTTCTTGAAATTCACTTTCAATCAGATGGCGGTGTAGTTTGAAGGCGAAAGCCAGCCCTTCGTGTTTCGTAAAGGCAGGATTTTATTTCTCACTTTTCATATCAGCAATCAGTGAATCTTTTTTGTTTTTAGTGATCATTTTGCAAACACAACAGCTTTTCGGGTCCGAATTGTCTTAGGGACTTTCGATCGAGAAACGCACGTCTGGACATAACTTTAACTTAATTCGGCCTCGATCAGTAAACCCCTTTCTCAAAGAAATTTCCTTTTTTTTTCATACTTTGGGTCGTTCAGCTTTTTGATCACGGTATAAAGCCATCACCGTTATGAGATTTCTCTGACTTCTGGGCGTGGACAGAAATAAGACTTCGACTCCGTCCAATTCAAAAGCTTACCGATATAATACTGAATTTTGATGTTTTCAGCATTATTCTCATATACTAGCTACTATATTTTCCCTCTTTTTAGCGTTGACGATGAAGACCGTTTCGCTGGTGGAAGATTTACGTACAAAACTAACGTCGCCATGCAATACGACGGGAATAGCACGTGGTTGAATCCCGCCATCTTCAAGAGCATCTGCAAAGTGGACGTCACGTACTTTCCATTCGATGAGCAAGAATGCATCCTTAAGTTCGGTTCGTGGTCTTTCGACAGTTCAAAGGTGGATCTTTATGCGCATAGCGGCGAAATGTTGAACAAGAACTACGTTAAAAATGGAGAATGGAAGCTCACGCTTCTGAAATCGCAACGAAACAAGCTGAAATACCAATGCTGCCCGCAAGAGTTTGTAGACGTCACCGTACAGATAAGACTTCAGCGCGAATCACTGGATTTCATTCTTAAACTCATTATTCCATGCTCGCTGATCTCTTCCATGATATTTTTAGGATTTGTCCTTCCGCCTGAATCTGGTGAACGCATTGGTCTGAGTATCACAGTTCTTCTGGCCATGACCGTGTTCCAACAGCTCAGCTCAGAGCTCATGCCATCGTACGGTTTCCCTCTGCTAGGGCAGTATTACTTCGCGTGTATGATTGAGATAGGGGCTTCTTTAGTTGTTACCACTCTCATACTGAACTTTTATCACCGTAACAGTCGACGGATGCCAAAAATTCTACGAGCTCTCATCTTGAAATGGCTTGCTCGCGTGGTCTTCCCTCGTAGAAATGCTAAAGAGTGGAACGTGGATTTATCAAATATCGCAGCCACGAACGTGGAATACAAGAGCAATTCAAGCCATGAGGGAGATCAGAGTTCTGAGAGCGAAAAAGCCTCACTATCGTTGGCCGACTCGCTTTTTGCAAACAACGAATCCAAGATTTCCTCCACTTATTCCGATCCGTGGATCCCTTTACAAAACTTAAATGACTTTGGTTTAACAACCAACGGTAAATTGCCTTACAAGAACAATAAGACTCACGACTGCGACATGCTATCAGAAAACAGACCCAGGTGTACCGCTCACAACGGAAAAATGAATTTATCAAGCAACAAAAAAAAGACCCGACGAAAAACCCCGAGGAATGATATCTGCACTCGACGTCAGAGCCCCACGAAACAAATCTCGACCGTCGTTTCGTCATCGGTCACGCTCGACCTTTTTCAAAATCCTGGAGAAGAAGAGCTTTCTCCAGAGAAGCTGAAAAATCAAAAGGAGTGGATTAAGGCGGCACGTGTCTTGGACAGACTGTTCCTGATCGTGTCAGTGCTCATTGGCGTTATCACTCTCTTAGCTTTGTTTCTGAAAGCGCCCAGGTTTCACTGAGCGACCTCTAGGCAAGATTCTGCCACCATTCGTGTACGCTTTACATTGGTAAAACTTTTAAAGAGTTTGGAATGTAATTTTAAAATATACATGACATTTATATATCCGTTTTCAGAAAATACAAGAATTTTTCTTTGAATGTAGAAGATTTTTTAAATTTGAGACAAAAATTTAGATTTGGCAAAAATAGATTTAGCGGGAGGTACACTTTAGTCTCTTCATTCAGGGCTGATATTTCATCGAGACCAAGAATCACTGGCATTGAGTAAAAGTAATTAATTATCATGTATATAATTACTATGCAATTTTTAAAGAAAGAGAAATACAGTGAAAATCTCCTTTATTAAAGGGGGAGACCCCTAACTACAAAACGGTTGCTATAGATGACTTCTAATCGTCATACCTTGGGTTCCCTTTCAATCCTGGGATTAGTTTTTTTTTCCATGCTTGTTCGATTGAAGGCTCATTTCACTTTTGGTAGTTTTGACCATATTTGGAAAGTCACGTGCGAGTGTGTTCTGTGTGTTCTGTGCGAGTTTTTCTTTCATCATTCTCGCATGAAACCAAAGCCAATGGATAGAGTGCGTTCAGATGCAAAATCTGTCGTATGGATTTGTGCAGATTCCCATGATAAAATTTTTGTGACGTCATAACTTTTACAGTATTGCGAATTTCAACAAATCCTTGGATCGAGCTCCCCAATTTCCAAAATTTTCGACATTTTTCGGGCAAAACGCTCAGGATTCGGACAGCAGCAGTTGAAAAGTATAAAAGAACATTTCATATAGCTAGAATTACAGGAATTTTCGAACGCGTCTGCACAATACAGGGAAGACGGTATTTTAACTTGTCAAAGAATAGTTACTGTAGGATTTTTATGAAATAACAATATAAAAAAACGTTTATACTAAGTGTACACCAGGCGCACAGCAGTTATTTCTATGAGACAAACCGAAAATAGGATGAATGAAACAAATGTAGTTTATAAGTAATGAACCAGCAACAAGCCAACTAACAGGGGCCTGAAGGGGTACAATGGGACTGGGATTTGCCTATTTTTTACTGGAAATGAGAATTCAGAAAGAACAAAATTAATAGGACTGGCATTTGGGTCACACTTTGGCTGGGAAATAGGATTTGGTAACCCCGTCCCCTCCCAGCCTCAGGACTCTCAACTTAAGTGCCACCCACTAGGCAACATAATTGAGGCGAGAGTTTTAAACTGAAAAAATACATCCTTTCTGTTAATTACTATCACAGCTGCCAACAACCGAGATTCTTGCACGAAATGAGATACAAAGTTCCTATTGAAATAATCGCGTAAAAGGCAGGCACGAATTTGTAAGAAAAAACCGTTTCTCTCAAATCACACTTCCTCCCTTAAAAATCCCCTTCCCATCCCCAAACAGTTTTTTTTTTCCAAAAAAAATGTGGGGTTCCTGTGTGGCAACAATCTGTCAGCGGTCTAAGTTACAATTCGGTATGCGCTGGCGGGAAATCAAACAAGATGGACTACAAGATGGCGGACTGAGTTGGTTGGTCGAAAGTCTTCCAAGTTTAGCAGCTTTCAGTGTCGCGGCTTCTGGAGATCATCACATGCCCACATCTCGAAAGAAGTTTTCCTTAGACTTGGACTGTTTTACGTCCGTTAGGCAAGAAACGAAACGAAGGATTCTCGCTTAAAAATGGTCGTTTCCGAGCCAAAACGGAATCTTCCTTGGTAAGTTGACGCCGTACAAATGTAATCTGCAAGCTAAAGAGAGATTTCCCTGTCAGTTCCACGATAGAGGATCCTTTTCAAATGTACTGTCTATTTTTTAGTATTTGTATAGGTAGGAGGGCTCGATTGCGTTCGATTTCCGTGCCCAGTCGAACTCAATTGTACAATGGGACGTTCCAGTTTCTTATCCGAATCGTGCTATTAAGGATGGCGGATGTTTGGAAATGTTGTTTCGGATTTTATCTGCAAAGAAGCCGACAAAATTTGGACCCTTTAGATATTTTTTCAAAGGTACTGACAAAAAAATAAACCCTCGGATTCCTGCCATCCTTAGTGAGGGTGCGGATAAAAAATGGAATGTCCCCATTAGCCTTCCGCCTAACAATCCCAGGGCATTTGCCCCATTTTGCTGGGTATGTGCCACTGGCCTATCTGAATCCCTACCCCATAATTATTTTATAGTCTATTCTGTGGCCAATAATTATACATGTAGACACCATGTTCGTCACCATTTGGGCAAATGTAACTTTCGCGATCCGACTGTAAGCTGATTGTTGAGTATTAAAACAACAGCTTTATTAATGAACCTATTCTAGTATGTAACTCTGCTGATTATTAGTCATGAAAATGTGACCCCATCCCAGCAGCACATCCCCATAGGCCTATTACTAGGAAGTACCACCCCGAGACTCGCCTGTCTCACTTTTCTTAGCCTCACTGCACTGCAGCTTCTTTAAATGGCCAGTTCATTAATATATATGGGACTCTAGTACGATATATATTGGACTCTAGACCAGCAGAAGTACCCTATTTAACAGTAAATAGGTTAGAGCAATTCAGGTAAGAAGTGTTGGGTTGCTCTGCATAATTCTAGTGAAATATTATAGACTGCTATTCAATAATTTTATTATTGATTTACTCAAAATGATAATATTTCAAGAACATTGTTTATATCTCAAATTCCTCTGCAGGGTTGAAAAATACAGACCTAACAGTTTAGAGGATCTGATCTCCCACAAGGACATTATCACCACAAGTAAGCTTATCTCTTGAGAGAAAAGTCAAGCAATTTTACTTTTTATGCCGCTATTCTACAAAATGCCTCTCCCTGAGGTCTGTTACAGACAAATACGTTGCTGGTGCATTTGCAATTTGGGACTTTAGAACATGTACATGTACTGGTAGATGAACTCGTTTCTCTGCATTAGTTTGGAAGACATGGTGGCCTAATGATTAACTTGCACTGGACTCATGAACAAGCAGTACATGTTTGAACCTTGGAAAGGGCATTGCATTGTGTTCCTACAAGACATTTACTCTCATAGCGCCTCTGTTCACCCAGGTGTATAAATGGGTACCTGCAAATTTAATGCTGGGGGTAACCCTGCGATGAACGAACATCCCAATCAGGGAGATTACAAATACTCCTACTATTATCATGCTATGGAACCGAAGCCAGGATGTGCCCTTTATCTACACCTTGGCATCCATCATTGCAAAACAGTCAGTATTATTGTTTTCCACATTAAAAAGGCAAAGTGCACCACATATCAACACTGTGCCAGTTCGGTGCTAGTTCTGTGCCAGTTTCTCTAAAACTTACACCTGACAGAAATTATAATTTGCATGTATACAGTATGTTGTGGTTTAAATTTATCCTTGGTTTAAAAAAAATGAAACCAGTTTGATGTTGATTTCCCTATGTTTCAGATTATGCTAATCAACATGAAACAAAGGGATATCAACATCAAACTGGTTTCATTTTTTTTAAACCAAGGATAAATTTAAACCACAACATATATTTACCATATTATTTTTTGATACATTACTAATTTGTGCATTTCCATATTTGTTATTATTTTCCTTAACAGTCAAAAGGTTCATAGAGGAGGATCGCTTACCGCATCTGTTGTTCTATGGCCCACCTGGCACTGGAAAGACTTCTACCATATTAGCTGTTGCGAAACAGATCTACGCTCCAAGGGAGTTCAACTCCATGGTTCTTGAGGTAGGAGAGTTATAATATTATATTTCAAAAGCTGTCAGATACTTCATCTACTAGATAACTTTAATAATTATTGTTATGGGAAGACTCCGTCTAAAAGAGGTACCGATCTTTATACTGGAGATACAATACTTACGAATTCTGATGAAAATTGAAGTGCATTTAAATGTATGGAAAGGGTTGTGAAATCTAAAGTGGTTACTTAAAGGAGCTATGTCATAATATGTTTGAGTTATTTTTTGTGAAGAAAGAAATAACTCTTAAAACGTGGGAAACCTAAAACTAATAGTTTACTAAAGAAGAAAACACCAAAGAGGCGGCACTTAACCAAAAAGGAACAAGGGTGGTTAAAGATGGTGATTTTCGCGAAAAATGTAGGCTAATTTTTTTAAAATACTCAAACAGTGACGCAGCTCCTTTAAGTAAAAACATTGGAAAAGGATGTACATCATGCATTACTTAATCGCTCCTACATGTACAGCACCTTGTTTTGAGAGCCAATGTCTGTGGTCAGCCTTTGCTGATTAAAGTGGCTCATTTGACACCATTATTGTGAGTTTTTATTGCCTGTAGTGAGATCCCAACAAAGGATTGTAGTATTTCTACTCTTAGACTACAATTTTCTATGGATGGTGTCAGGCCTGCCAACTCCTGATTAAGGAAAATCTGGAGACCCATGAAAAAAAATCGGGAGATTGTACAAAAAGTAGCGAGATTCTATTTTTTTTTTCCGATCAAGATTAAACAAACCCATTTTCCATCGAGACAAAGTCCTAAGCATAAGCAAAAATCACAGCAGTTCGGTACAAAATAGTTTATTCGACAAGATAATTTATTTCATTTCAGAATGATATTTCCCCAAAACCCGTGAGATTGGGAGCCTTGTCGTGAGACTGTGAGAAATGACAAAAAATCGTGAGACTCACGGCAGAACCGTGAGAGTTGGCAGGTCTGCGTTATACAAAATGGGGTTGGATGTATCAAAACGTTGTTGATTTACCCCCCTGTGAAGCTTGATTTGGTTAATTCACTTTCAAAAGCACAGAGATTCCAACCCTCCCATTTTTGGCTGGAAATCTCTCATTTTCGGTGAATATTTCCAACCTCCCGTTTTCACTTAAAATTCTCGCAGTTTTTGAAACACTCCCCAGCCAAAGAAAGATAATGTTTTCTCTGTTTAGCCAGTAGTTTTAGCACAATTCTTTGCCATTTTTCTGTGGTTTCTCAGCTTTTTTTTACCCGTTCGGCATCCTAGCATAAGCTTTGGTAATTTTGGGTGTGATAATGCACTGGACTGCCTCACTGCCTGTTAAATGCAGGAAATAGCATCTTAGAGGTGCGTATCTTAATATTTTCCCCAGGGGAGCATGTGCCCGGACCACCCTAGTGGCTCGTGCCTGTGACGCTCGTGGGTGTGGCTATGCCACGCCAACATGTATGCTGCACCAAAAACCTGCTGTTTTTCAGTACACAGGGTTGGAATCTCTCAAAGCATTCATGTTTTAAGCTGGGCAGGGTTACTAATATTATTTTGGGCATGGCTGATCATCTTCCTTTTGACTATCTTTAATTTTGAACAAACAAAAGCTGAGGCCACTCATGCCCAGCCTTCTTGCAATCATGCTGTCAGTTATTAGTAGAATGTTAATGATTATTTTAATGATTATTTTATTGTTCGTTGTTACACGTAATATATACTGTTGCAGTTGAATGCATCAGATGATCGAGGTATTGGCATTGTTCGTGGAGCCATTCTAAGCTTTGCAAGTACCAGGACAATTTTTAAGTGAGTTTTTAACACAAGTAACTGTCAACTTTTATCGAGTTTTTTAATTAAGGCATAAATATTAACCATTAGTTTATTCATCATTTATGGTGTACATGTATATACATGTATTATTATTTTGATTTACTCAGTCTTTAAGATGTTTTGTACCAGATGTGGAACAAACCTTAATTTTAGCAACATGTCATTGGCCTCATCAGGTCTGGTTTCAAGCTTGTGATATTGGATGAAGCAGATGCTATGACACAAGATGCACAGAATGCCCTTAGAAGAGGTAGGATTAAATTTAACTCCTGATCACCCATAACAGCTTATACTACTTGTACTTACAGCAAGTTGTTACACTCTTTGCCTTCCTTTGCAGTAATGGAGAAATTTACAGAGAACACAAGGTTCTGCTTGATCGGTAATTACCTGACCAAGATTATTCCTGCTCTACAGTCACGTTGCACAAGGTTCAGATTTGGGCCTCTCGACAATGAACAAATGACGAGTAGACTGGAACATGTTGTTAAGACTGAGGGGTGAGTTTCTTGTTTTGCTACAGTGTCATGTTATACAGAACCTCTATATGAAGCGTAATGTACTACATGTATACACAAAACCAGACTTGAGGACACACTGTTGGTAAGTACTTGAAGTACTTGAAGTACACTGTATTTGGAGAACTCCAATAATTATGTAAACTGCCATTTTACAAGAATTTCCACTGGGAAAAAATTAGCAAACAAAGAAGCCAAAGCCATGTACAGTGTATTATACACAAGAGAGTGGACAAAGTAAAAGGTTAAAGACAACGTAAAATGTAAACTTTAAGTTACTGAAATCAATTAAAGATGATAATATTTTTTGGCCTAGCTCTTCAGCGATTTGGGTAAGCTAAGTTTTTTAATTTTGTCTCAACCTGTTGTTCGTTTGCTTTATGATATAGATTTTAAATGCCACAAGTGAAAACAAAAGAAAAACACCCATGGCTTGTCAACTTTTTTGCTTTTTCTTTCCTGTTGAACTTAAATGCTTCTTCAACACTTTCTGTTGTTTGTGGCTGCATTCAGATCTTTCTATGCAATTTTCACGAATGTCCAGCTATCTTCTCTTCATCAATGTTTGGAAATCTTCAGTGAACTTCAAGTAATTTTGTTCCCTAAATGTTCAGAAACATGTGTACGACCTTTAGGCTAACTTCAAATATAATTATTTGCTAGTCTTTAACTTGATAACAGAAAGGCACTGCACTGTGAGAGTGAAGTGTCTTGCCCAAGAATACAGCACAGACAGTGCATTTTCATGTACGTACAATCATGCAGAGCTTTTTAACAAGCTCTGTAGCAGATGACACATCTCGAAAAGTTAAGCCTAAAATTTTTAAGCTTATAAATTACAATTCTTCCTCATTCTGAGCCAGCCTTGTTTCTTCTCAGTTTATTGACACATATTGGTATATTTTATCTCCACAACGGAGTACACAACATGAGCGAAAACCATTAGGTTTATTTTGGAGGTTTAGGTGTTGGCCTAGAATAACTATCCCACATGATATAAATCTCTGAAACTCATAATGCACTTGGACTGGGGTATTTATAGTCCCTACTGCTCTAGTGCCGCGGAAACATTTCATTTCTGGCTAATTTGTGTACACTCAAATACCGAAATTCCTTTTTTCTACCTTGGGCAGAGTTGGGAAACTGTTATTTCAAGGTTTTCTTGGATTTGAAGGCAATCTTCATTCATAGTGACTATTGCCCTTTAATCATGCTCCTCTTAAGCAAAAACGGTAAACAGTAAACAGTCACACCTTTACAACCACTGGGCCAGTCCTCCTCCCTATCTAGCATTTTCATAGATTGTATACCCTGGAGTTTGCTTTCAGAGTACACGTTTCAGAGGATGGAATGAAAAGCTTGGTCAGGTTGGCAAGTGGTGACATGAGAAAAGCTTTAAATATTCTTCAGGTCAGTATGGAAGTTCACTTTAAGATTCCTTTGAGGAATTAAATTCAGGGTTCGTACGGGTCCTGGAAAACCTGGAAAGTCCTGGAATTTTATTGTGGCATTTTCCAGGACTGGAAAGTCCTGGAAAAAGATTACATGCCCTGGAAAGTCCTGGAAATCTGTTAAAATCAAGAAATGAATTTTTCTGCACTAACTTTATAAGAAATGCGATGCTTGCAGTTCTGAGAATTTATATTGGGATCTTGGAAGGGAAAAGGGTTAAATGTGAATTTTGGAGTCCTGGAAAATTCGTTATGAGCCCTGGAAAAGGCCTGGAAAAGTCCTGAAAATTTGTCTGTGAAATGGGGTACGAACCCTGTAAATTGCAGAAAGCTATAGTATTTTAATAGCAATGCTAAACTTATGCATTGCAATGATATGTTTTCAGAGCACGGCCATGGCATTTGAGATTGTCAATGAAGTGAATGTTTATACATGTACAGGACAGCCTCTGAGATCAGACATTGCAAACATAGTGGAGTGGATGCTTAATGAGGACTTTAGTACCGCTTACAACAGTATCCTTCATTTGCTATGGTCGACAGTCAATGCTGAAATTTGTCATAATAATTATTCTCATAATAATTATCCCCAAATGTCCTTCCCACCTCAACAGCCATGATCAACAACTTGTTAATTTGTTGAACAAACAAGAGGATCTGGGGACCTGAGACTTGTTGAACCAAACAACTACATAGAACAATCAAACGAAACCGTGATAGACCAAATAACAACTGATGAGAATCAAACTACAAAGCAAATCATGAGAGCTTGGACCTTTCAAGGACTATTAACTATTTTCTGATGTATAAAATTACTTTCAAATTGAAAAATAATACTTTTCTAAGGTATTGGAACACCAAAGATTGGATGGTGAATAGTAAATTGGAGACTCTGCAAGACAGCGAGACTGGCATTGAGTTTTTGGATTGCGAGACCGAGAGTGAGAAACCAAAACATATCTAAAAAATTGAGACAACAGGATCATCGGAACCGTTCAAAAAAATGAGACTGCAAGACCCTTGAAATTTGAGTGAAACTTTGTGAGACCTTTATTTTGTAAGGGACCATTCATGATCTGTAAAAGATTGAACCGAAGAATAAGTGGGCGTGTTTGTGATGAGATTGGATTACAAATGACAAGCTTGAAAAATACTGGGGTAATGGTTATTGTTTTCAAGGTGAACCTCAATACAGGAACTTCATAATATTTATTCTTAACCTTGTAACAGATATAATGAAGATTAAAACTTTGAAAGGACTTGCACTGCAAGACATTCTCACTGAAGTGCACTTGTATGTCCATAGAGGTCAGTTAACAATGTTTGTACTCATCTTCACAACAGACCTTGAGTATTCTCTATTTTTTTTCCAAAACTTGGCGCATTAAATTTAAAATAATACTTGTTAGTTGCTTTCCCAATAACCCTGATTCTCCTAGCTTTAAAATCATTGCTAACTTCACATTCACTTAGCTCAGTTTCATGAGAAAGGAAAGTGTACAAACAGCTCACATAACTGCAGTGTTACAAGTTCAAAGTAACAAGTGTATACAATTAGACATTTTTCTTAGTGGAAGTTCCATCTTTCCTCTGTTGCAGTGAACTTTCCACAGAAAATCAGAATTCACTTGTTGGAAAAGATGGCAGATGTTGAGTAAGTTACAGGAAAAGCTAATACTAATTTCTAAGAGATACTTGGGGTTGGCCATGATGAATTATAGCACAACTTGGGTAAATCACACAGTTCTGATTGGTCAATTTAGCATGTACTATTTGCCCATGGGTGTACGCTGCTGACAATATTAGTGCACGCTGATGTGAAGCGACGTGGCATGTTAGGAAGCGATCAAGGCAGAGAAAAGAAAGTGTAACTTTACGAGTTTGCTCTTCTTCTCTTCTTTTTATGGTTAGCGAATATGAAAAGCTTCACATTTAGAATACATCTCTCCATAATACTGAAAGAATTTTTTCATAGGCTGCGTCTGAAAGCTATTCAAAAGGGTGATTTCCTTTTATGTTTTCGTTAGGAACTGCACGAGTCAGTGCACGCGTTTGTTCAAAATTCAGTAAGCGCGCACAGTTGAAACTCAGAGAAATTGCAAAAATTGTAAAATACCTAAACGTTGTGCTTTTAAAACAAATGGTAAAATGCCATGGCATACACTATTGAGTTATGGATGCACTTGGGAGGTTTGCTAAGCACTCAAGAAGCTAGAGTCGCACTCCGCTATCGCCTCGTGCGACTCTTACGCTCTTTTCGTGCTCAACAACCTCCCACATGCATCCATAACTCAATAGTGTACACCATGGCGTTTAGCATTTGTTAAGTGGAGAAAGTATTGACAAATTCAGTTACAGAAACCTGTTACATAGTTTGCTCAGAGAGATTTTCACTTATCAAAAGTAATTGTAGCTAGTTAAATTTGGTTCGCAAAACTTTCTCGACCAGTCAGAAGTAAAACCAAAGCAAACTGTTGCTGATTTGCGTCAGCTGCATATATTTCCTCTGAGTTTTGATTGGTTCATTGGATTGGCTGTGTCCTTTGTGATTGGCTCTCTTTAAGTGATTATCAGTGTTATTTAGTTAACCTATTGGGCGTATTGGTGGTTGTCATTATCAGTGACATGACTGTGTTTGTTGTTTTCAGGTACCGCCTAGCAGCTGGAACGTCTGAGAAGATTCAGCTTAGTTCACTTATAGCAGCTTTCCAAGTTGCCAGGGATATGGTCACTCCTGACTCATAAAAAAAACTGACTTACATTACCCTTCTGGGTAACATACACTCGGACAAATGCCTTAGATACAATGCAGTTCACAGGAACTGTCCTCAGCTAAACCTTGCTTGAAGAGAGCAACACTATACGTAGAGATACATGTATGGAGTGTTATGCAAGTTTTGATTAAAAGTTATGACAGGAGTAGTCTATCCTGCAGTTGTAAAGAAAGAATAAGTTTTTTGCAAAACTTGAACTATATAATAAGCATGCAGTTGTATTACCTTGCGTCCTCAACTTGTGTTGCTATTGTCTTGCTTTCAAAGTAAATGATCATCTATCGAAAAGTTACTGTACCGTTTGAGGCATGAAAAGCGAGATTAAAGTTTTCTGGAAAACTGCTGACCTTTTACTCCTAGTAGCTTCCATTCTCGGAGACCCAGGGGCGAACGTTTACAAGAAAACGCAAGAGTGCCCCTGGGATACTTAAACGACCAGTTCCACGATGCCATGTGGGAACTCATTTCAGTTGACGTTGTTTTGCTCGTCATCTTGGACATCTCGATCAATTGACCGCTGGTCGACGAAATGCCAGACCGAAGATCAAACACGCACACCACTAAATTGTGTTGGTGTAGTCTCTTTTTAAAGAAGACTGTGTTTATTTATTCACTTTCAATTGATAACATTATATTTGAAAATATCAAGGCCTTCGTAAGAAATTAACCGAAAGCAGTGACATGTTGCCATCTCAGTGGAAGCAACTAGAGAATGAATGAATTTTGGTTTAGCTCAATTATGTGCCAGAAAACATGGCATACTAAATGGAATGCAAATCAGTGGGTTTGCATTATGTGCTAAGTTCAATTTACAAACCTAAAGGGACCCTTTGTGGTAAATGTACCCAGCAATGTTTTCAGTGTCTTTTAGATAATACAAAACAGTATATTGTAAATACCGTGACAAACACGTGCAAAGATGAGGAGTACAAAGGGGAAAGAATCGTGATCACGCTCTACGCTTTTATATTGCACAAATTTACGCTCCACGCTTGACGTCGTCATTTCTTTTCCCCCTCTTTGACTAACTCCCTTCAATAGTCGTTATTTGGGTAATCCCTCAGCCCTTTTCACTAAAGACGCGTTGCGGACGCTTTTCTAGTGGCGAGTAGCGTCACGTGACTAATCAAATAACGGCTGTAAAGCCAGGCCCCACCACCCGGGTTCATTTTCAGTACAGACGGAATCTCGGAGCACGCAGGAAGATTGTCAGGAGAGTAAAGAGGGAAACAATAATGGAAATGATTAAAAAGAGTCTGTCCAAAACACGCGCTGCCTTTATCCACTCCTTTTGATTCTTTAACTTCTCTTCGGACCAGTCCAGCACATTTCCCCCAAAGGGCAGTGAATTCACTGTCAATTGCCTCTTGAAAAGTTTTGTTGGTGAAGGCCGCTTTTTTCCAGTGCGACCTGAATTTTTGTCACGGCTACGAAACTCTCTGCTTTTCTTAAGTCTCCTTATCCAGTCTTTTGTGATCCCACCGTTCTGTTTGCACTCGTTTTTTGGAGAGACTGCGTGATTGCAGAAAGAGTGGTTGCCGCTAGCGCCGTCGTTTTGTGAAAGCGTGTGCACTGCCCCAGACTCCTGCATGACCCATGTGTGCACGTGCGGATCACGCCGCACGCTTTTCTCCTTTGGACAGTCGTAGACATCTTCCTCACAAGAACCTGAATCAGTGCTGCTAAGATCCCCCTTAGCCTCCATATCACTACAGTTCGTGATTTTCTGTCGTAAAGCTGTGCTTCGTCTATGGATTTCGTTCCAATCCTTTGGTTTCTGACAAGGAAACAGCAAGCGCGCAAGCCATTGCAGAATCACTTTCCTCATAGTCTTGGGCATTCGTCGCCTGTTGCGGTGGTAAAAGTTCAAAATAAGCGTTGTAACTGCGAGAGATGCCCCGATTTCTAACATAATTGCAAAGTAGAACTGCCCAAGTAGAGGAAAACCGTACGATGGCATGAGCTCTGAGCTGAGCTGTTGGAACACGGTCATGGCCAGAAGAACTGTGATACTCAGACCAATGCGTTCGCCAGATTCAGGCGGAAGGACAAATCCTAAAAATATCATGGAGGAGATCAGCGAGCATGGAATGATCAACTTCAAGATGTAATCCAGCGATTCCCGTCGGATTTGCACTCGTATGGTGATGTCCACAAACTCGTGTGGGCAACACTGATATTTCAGCGCATTCCTCTTCACGGACAAATTCAACAGTTTCCATTCGCCATTCTTGATGTAGTATTTGTTGAGGGTGCTATCGTTTTTTACGGCTAAGTCAATCTTTGATTTATCGAAAGCCCATGAGCCAAATTTGAGCACACATTCCTGGTCATCAAAAGGAAAGTTTGTGACATCCACGCTGCAGATGCTCTTGAACATGGCTGGGTTTAACCACGTGTTGTTACCATCATGTTGTACTGCTACATTGGTTGTGTATGTGGTCCTACCACCTCCTATCCGCTCCTCCTCGTCTATACTGTAACGAGAACAGAGAAAAAGAAAAACTTCCTTTATTCATGAACCGAAAGCTTCATAAACTCTATGCTGTAAGTGATAGAAAGTTGTTCCCAAAAACGTTCACAATGCTAGACAAACTGCAAGTGCCATGTTTTGCAGTGATCGATGTTGTGATCGTCTTCCGGCTGACATGTAATTCGCCATTATTAGCCGTCCACAACATCTAAATTGCATTTGCTTCTATCGGTTTGCGAGTACTCTTCTGCAATATCATACCACAGTGACTATTTTTAGGTATTCTATGCTCCATAACAGACGACCAACCTGCCTGCTACAGGGATTTGCTAATCGTTTTAAACTAGACTTTGGTTTGCTTCACTTCGGAAAATGAAAACAGAGATTACTGCAGCCCCCCTCCCCAGTTTCGAAAACTGTCGACATTTTTCGGGATTGTATACCGGTTTAATGCTAACACATTCGGAAATTGTGAATTTGTTTCGGGCAGGGAGGTTACAGCTCCCCCTCCCACCCAACCCCACCCCCCCCCCACCCCCAAGTCGGAAGGTGCCCGTACGCCTATATGCTCGTGTGGTTTCCAAGGAAACTGGTTTTAACTTGAGTCATACCAGGTAAGATGTTAAAAAATAAGATAATTTATCTGCTCTCGCTTTCCCTTTCTACAACGTGGACAGAAAACACCAACAATCTAAATCAATCAGTCAATAATCTGGCATATTTACAACTAATACCAATATTGATATGTGGTTCTAAAATGACTCACTTGTTGTACAACAGAGTATCCGGTACCCAGATGTCTTCAGGAGACACGTGAATTTCCTCGACTCCCCCATAATCCTTTGGGTCCCATGTCAGCAGATTGTTCTTCCAATACTAAAGTAAAAAAAAGTCTGCAGCCGGGCCTAGTGGCCCATCAGGCCGGAGCTTATCCCGGTTTCTGTAGCATGAAGCGACAGAGAGTATTTCTACTCCCCCCTGGATGGGATGCTAGTCCATCGCAGGGTTACCCCCCAGCAGTAAATTCGCCGGTACCCATTTATACACCTGGGTGAAGAGAGGCACTGTGAGAGTGAAGTGTCTTGCCCAAGAACACAACGCAGTGGCCCGGCCAGGACTCGAACCCGGACCGTCCGATCCAGAGTCCAGCGCACTAACCATTAGGCCACTGCGCCTCCAATACTAAAGAACAATGCAGAATTAGGCTTCGTATTTCACACCATAGCTTCTAGAAGGGTTCTGATTGAGCTTTCCTATGCATTTTTGCAATATTAAGTGTAATTACTGTTAGCATAACACAGCTGACTCACGGAATAAAGTGATTAAAGAAACCATCGGATGAAATGTCAACATAAGCGATCTTTTAAAATCGATTAGAATTTTCTTTAAGTAATCCTGTTTGTATGACTGATTAGCGTTTGCACGTTGATGTTCCAAAATCGAGGTCTATATCCATTACCCAGACAACGAAGTTATAATAATAGAATTATTATTTGATATTCTGGAACTTCAGTTCAGTTTTCTTCTCAGTGATCGGCTTTTCGCCAAAAGGCGGGGCAAGATTTTTAAGGAAACAAAACTTTTACTAACAGTAAGCTTGTTTGCTTCTTTTTCTGTCTAAAAATCCTAAGACCGTTACTAATGACGTTGTCTGATCGCACAAGTTAAATTGAGTTGAAATATGACTGGCTACAATATAATATGAAACTTGTAACGTCAGCTCTCGAATCTCTTTACGGTGGCCAATTCACATTATCAACCCAGTTGATAAAACCAAATTATATATGTTTTTCAGTTACTTGTTACTAGACAAGCACTGATTACGGAAGGGGCATTTGCTTGTCTATGACAGAAAATGCAGCTCGGTGTCTGATCATAAAACGAGAAACTTCGCCGAGCGGAGCAAGAATGGCGGTTTACTTTTTTATACGTATTAAACAACCCTTTCTTCAGCTATGATCGATTGAAGTTTAATTAGTGGATTGCAAATTAAACCGGCTTCCCTTATAGATTGGTAATAAGTATAACAGATACTGCACTGACATCAGTAAAAACTAATGAAACCTCCAAATAACGATTTGTAGACTAACACAAAAAATATCGAGTTGCCTTGCATGAGTATCGGCGAACAAAGTTGTTCAAAGGATTAAAACCGATTGACTCACCTGATTTACCCAAGCGTATGTAGTGATATACTGACTTCTCGCGCTCTGTTGATGGGAAAAATCACGTCACGAGTAAGCTGTACAGCAACTTAGGAAACGAGAGGTCGTGAGAGTTCAAACTTTTTCTTCTGCTTTCAAGAACGCCAAAAAAAAATCAATTACAGTCAGTACAGTGCTGTGAAGCACACAAGTTTGCTAGAATTTCCTCATCTACACAATTTCGTTTTTGCAAAGGTGGTTAGCTCTCGCCATTCAGTACTTATTCTGTAAATACGCATAGAAGCTAAGCTTCCACGAGTTCAATATAGATCACTGTTCTTCTGCTCGCCCAAGCCTTCTCTTCAAGTAAACCTCCCGTGCCCCATCATGCATAGCTATTTTACAGACACAAAACGTATAAAAAAGAAAATTACGACTACTTACATCTGCCTCTAAATTAACATAACAACATAGTCACATAAATAACCAGCAAAAGAACTCCTCAAAGGTTGAGAATGATCTAGATCTGAAACCGTTTTTTACTGATACTGTATGATAACATTGAACATGTTTTTTTTTTCAGGCTTCTTCTTTCCAATTGCCTAAATTGGAAATTCACTGCAATGATCATCCCTCACTTTCAAAACACACTACACAAAAGCGTTTAATCGAGTTTAAGCATGTTACAAAACTCACCACATCAAGAATACGAATGAGTTGAAAATCAAATGTGACCTTCACTGGCCCCGTCCTGGGTAGCCTGGGTTGAGTGTGTTTGTTATATCCTTCGAACAGCACCTTGTGTAGTCGAGTTTCGTTCACTTCCCGCGCGCCTTTCACTAACAAAGCAAAAGTAAATTTAATTCAAAATGGTTTATTTTCAGTTTTAAGGTATTATTTTGTTGGAGAGCTATTAAGATCAAAGTTCAGATAGCTTACGAACAATGTATATACTTTGAACCGATCGTTTTCAAGTACAAGATTCCCCAAAATCATAATGTAATGATAACGAAATCATTAATTCTGTGCGGTTAACCCTGTAAGTAAGAACACGGATTTTAAACTATCGTAGTCGAAGAGACTTCGGCTCTCCTAGTAATTCGACCACGATTAAAATTGTCCCACTGCTTTCGCTAGTTCCTTCCGTTACCCTCGCTAATTTGTGAACTGTATAAATATTCAAAAGACGAAACTTTCATTCTTAATGAAAAAAGACGGCTGGAATAAAACTCATCTTGTTTCGAGTTTCAAGAAAATAACTCGCGTTGAATAGTTTTCACGGTTTCTAACGCCATCTTGACTGGGAGGTGCCGGGCCAAGAAGGCAAGACTCATTGTAACGCATACATAGAAAATTAAACGAAGAACGAGTCAAAAGTTTTTGTTGGCCTTCATTTGTTTTTCAATAGTTATTGCTATTATAATTTCAACCCGTCAGATATTTTTGAGCCTATTTTTGAACGTCACTTTTTCGATTTCGCAACCAAACCTTGGAACAGGACAAATTAATGGCGGCCGCAGATTTTTTGAAACGAAAGTCTAAAAAAAAACAGCTAGGGAAAACTCACGCAGTAATGCCAAACCCTCCCCTAAAAAAATTATCACAAGTAAACTGACAACTGTGTATCTTACCTGTGGAATGTAAAAGGCAAATAAAAAGCAACACTGCATTTAATCTCATTCTGCTCAGCTCAGCTTCAGTCAGTTCTTTCGATTGCCTTTTTGTTTCCGAATTGCGATGCAGATCTCCTGAAGATAAAAAATTATATAAATACGTAACTTCTCGCGTGATTTATGATTCAGTTACAGACGGTCTAAACAGTTGATAAAGCGGCTTAATGTGACTATGAGCTATTTTGAAGCAATTTGAAGGCCTGTTTAAGGTATAAAAATAAACTTTAGTCATCACCTCAAACAATGTACAGCAAAATAACTGCCTTTATTACAAAGAAAGATTGTCAAGTGCTTTGCCATATGCAGGTAGGAAATTCGTTGTAGAATTTTGTTGGCTTTGTGGACATCACTTGCTCACTTATGGAAAGAAATACAGTTCTGGTTGGCGAATTGCCGTTAAAATTCAATCTTTTATTTCTTCTCGACACTTAACAGAAGGGGTTCAATAGAGAAACGGTTTATTAGAGAGGGTAGGGCTTATTTCACTCAAACCATAAATGAGAGTAGCGCTGTTTATTAACAAATTTCCCAAAAGGCATAACGTCAAAAAGAAAGTGTGGTGAACGATTCATTTTAAAATTATCTTGTTTTCTTGTTCATAAATTACCACGATCTACCATCCACGGGGCGGGGGTGGGTTTAGAAAACAGCAGAACCTTAGCTTTTTCACTTTTCATCTGGAGAGCAAATTTGCAAGCTGTGTTTACATAAAGTTCAAACAAAACTTCTGGAACGTTAATTTAGATCGTCTTTTTCCGGGGCTACGCGATGAGCAACTTGAACTTTAAACTTGAATGATTTGTTCGCTTTTAATATAGCAGTGACGACACATTCGCAGGGTTTAAAGCCATTGATACACGGTTCAACATTTGTTGAGCAACAAATGTTTCGACAAATGTTGAACAGTGTATCATGTGATGTTGAATGTTGAAATATACCATTCAACATGTTGAACTTTGTTGACGTTGTAGAACGAAAATAGAGCTCGGCTCTATTCCGTTCAACAAGTTGCCGTTTGTTGAACGACTTGGGAAAACGTAAAAACGTTTCAACAAGTCGCAACGATCGATGTTCAACATTTGTTGAACAACAAAAGTTAAAAGATCCTGAACCGTGTATCATTGGCTTAACATGTCTCGTTCAGTAGATGTTTTACGTTTGTGCAAAAATACATTATACTTATCGATCAGCGGCGCGGTGCAAAAAAATTCAAATCTAGATATAATTAAGTTCAGCATCGCAAGAAATCAGGAGAAAAAATTAATCAAATTTTAAAATTGGTGAAATATAGAGAGTAAAAAACTGATTAAAACCGCATGTGCAAACTCCATTTCGGCTAAAACCTAAAGTGTTTGTGATTTCCTAATGTACATTTAAACGAATTTCTCTAGAAACTAATAGTATTGTTGAGATTGCGGTTTTCGAATGTTGCCGACGAACCGTGACTTGTCAAGCTCCTTATATGAAGAAATCCTAACTTTTCACTGTCAAATCGGCAAAGAAGCTAAAGAGATTGACAGATGTTATCTATAAGAAGCTTTACAAGACCTCGTCATATTCAGTTACAGCATATATAAATAATGGAAAATCCGGATTATAACATAAAATATATCATATAGTTATTTTTTAGAAGTTAGAATTTCCAAATCAAATTTATTAATTTGAAATGTATTCTGCAGTCCAAATTCATGAAAGCCTCGTTAAAACGTAATTTAAAATTGTTCCGTTTCCCGTTTAAACTTCGTCAAGCGATTTTCGTCGGCATCGTTTTGCCACCGAAAGGGAAACTGAAAGATTTTTATAAGCTTTTCGTATTTGGAATCCGCCTGATAAACTATTGCCGGAATACTGAATAATTAATTGTTAGCGTTTATGGCATATAAACTCTTGAGAACTCTACATTGATGGATAAGAAAAATGTCTGCTTGTCAAACATACTGACTTCAGGAAGGGTTAGTTCTGGTTTAATTCTCGATAATTCTTCAATAAAATGAGATCCTTAACGGTGCATGTAAGAAGTGCCTGGTGCCGCATGCATATGGTTTTTCCGTTTGGACTGTTGTCTGTTCTATCAAGTCGATAATGCTGATCCTTCGAAACTTCTCGAAGGCAGGAAAACTTCAATTATCCATCCGGTTCAACGTCATCCATCCTCTTGGTAGACTCTTGATACTGCTAACTAGCCGAGGTTTGTGGCGGTGCGCTTTGTGTACCATGCATAACCCAAAGTAAATAACGAGTTGTTAGAGTTTAGCTGTTAAATCGGAAGAACCAAAAATATGAGTGGGCTGTTCAGTAAATAAGCTTTAATGAACACGAGCATATTAATCTGAAGTACGATATAATGTATGAAAAAGATAGAAAAATGCCTTGTTAACTTCAATGCGATTCCAAGAGCTCGACAATACGATCCTGATTGAACAATATCATTCTCGGAGTTCAAATTACGCAGGTGCTAAAATTTAAGAAAACAGCGAAACCGTTAACTAGCTATAAGGGGTGTGGGTGGGGGTGGGTGAAGTATTGTGCCTTAATGTTCCACGGCAAGTTCGCAGGCCTAGCGTTTTTTTTTTTGTTTTCTTATTTGGTAGCTTACCTGTAAAATAGCTTGTTCGCATTGCCGGTTACATCTGCAGGACACACCATAGCAAAGCATGGTGTCTAAGTTTAACAAACATTGGGCATTTTCGTGTGATTTTCAGGCGCCCAGAAAGGGCTGATAACATTCATCCTATAAAATTGGACAGAGTTTTGATATTCTCATTCGGTGCTGACAAATCAGAATTGTCCCCGATGACACGCAGACTTCGATATTGCATTTTCAATTGTTCTCAAAACGAAACGTAGTAGGTGGTAACATCTATATAATTTTAATTTTTAAAACTTATATAGTTTTATTTTTGCGGCTGACACCCTGTAGAGGGATGGGAAGACGGCAGTGTTTCTAATTTGGGGAACACGTGCCATAACGAGCATGCAATATGTACGTAGCATAAGTCTAAACAGGGTTTCTAGCGCGTAAGCCTCCTAACGAAGTTTCGATTGATAAAATTTCGACCTAAAATTTCGATTTATTTGAATTTTGTTTCATAACGTTTTTACAGTGGAAAATAATTTATAAATAACTTTTTCAGATGCGGAAACGCGGTTTTCGTTTTCATCAATTGCGTCTTAAATATAGGCTGCTTTTTTTTAAATTTATTTTGACTAAGTAAGCCGGTTGAATGTATACAAATTGATTTGCCATTTCAGGTTTGTATAGAAAAAAAGCTTTTTTTATTTATTCTTGGAGGATCTAAATTGGCACAAAATTACAGCGATAACTTTAAATTATTCTGTGTAGTTGGAAATAAGCCATATATTTTTCTTCGAACCAAGTGAAACCCATTTAAAGGTGTGGAATAAAATAGGTCTAAACAGTTTGCATGAAACGACTGCCTAGATTATGCAGATTAGATTATGAACACGAGCATATTAATCTGAAGTACGATATAATGTATGAAAAAGATAGAAAAATGCCTTGTTAACTTCATTGCGATTCCAAGAGCTCGACAATACGATCCTGATTGAACAATATCATTCACGGAGTTCAAATTACGCAGGTGCTAAAATTTAAGAAAACAGCGAAACCGTTAACTAGCTATAAGGGGTGTGGGTGGGGTGGGTGAAGTATTGTGCCTTAATGTTCCACGGCAAGTTCACAGGCCTAGCGTAACATTTTATATCGATCACACTTAAATATTTTTCCTCTACCTGTTGTCATTTTATTCAAGTTTTTTTTGTTTTCTTATTTGGTAGCTTACCTGTAAAATAGCTTGTTCGCATTGCCGGTTACATCTGCAGGACACACCATAGCAAAGCATGGTGTCTAAGTTTAACAAACATTGGGCATTTTCGTGTGATTTTCAGGCGCCCAGAAAGGGCTGATAACATTCATCCTATAAAATTGGACAGAGTTTTGATATTCTCATTCGGTGCTGACAAATCAGAATTGTCCCCGATGACACGCAGACTTCGATATTGCATTTTCAATTGTTCTCAAAACGAAACGTAGTAGGTGGTAACATCTATATAATTTTAATTTTTAAAACTTATATAGTTTTATTTTTGCGGCTGACACCCTGTAGAGGGATGGGAAGACGGCAGTGTTTCTAATTTGGGGAACACGTGCCATAACGAGCATGCAATATGTACGTAGCATAAGTCTAAACAGGGTTTCTAGCGCGTAAGCCTCCTAACGAAGTTTCGTTTGATAAAATTTCGACCTAAAATTTCGATTTATTTGAATTTTGTTTCATAACGTTTTTACAGTGGAAAATAATTTATAAATAACTTTTTCAGATGCGGAAACGTGGTTTTCGTTTTCATCAATTGCCTCTTAAATATAGGCTTCTTTTTTTTAATTTATTTTGACTAAGTAAACCGGTTGAATGTATACAAATTGATTTGCCATTTCAGGTTTGTATAGAAAAAAGCTTTTTTTTTATTTATTCTTGAAGGATCTAAATTGGCACAAAATTACAGCGATAACTTTAAATTTTTCTGTGTAATTGGAAATAAGCCATATATTTTCTTCGAACCAAGTGAAACCCATTTAAAGGTGTGGAATAAAATAGGTCTAAACAGTTTGCATGAAACGACTGCCTAGATTATGCAGAATTGTTTTCTTATAAAATCATCTGTCTTGTCTGTTATAAGCATTTTTGTTTACATTGTACCATTAGAGATATCGTGATTGACAAAACCATTTGTGGTTATTTAGACATGGATAACGTGAATGTTTGAAAATATAAATTCTAGATTTTAATAACAAGTACAGTTACAGAAAAAACTGGAAGGACGGCGGACGTTTTGATGTTAAATTTCCCTTCAGGCAATGCTAAAGTGATTCAAATCAGTTAACAAGCTATGTGTGGCAAATACATTTACAAACTTCCATAAAAACGGTTGAAACGCCCCGTTTCCTGAAAGAAAATGGAAAGCGTATATATTTACGCGAAACACTGTTACACTGATACTAAAGCTGAAAATGATTCACACTAAGGGTCTAAAGCGAACGCGATACAGCTTAGGAAGTAAGTTATGCTCGTGCAATGTGAGGTAAACCTTCTGGCCTACGCTAAGTGACTTTTGAAATTTATTTTAGATGGCTGATCGATAAAATTGACGAAATCACGCTATTGTAAAATGAGAAGAAAACGGCTTGTTTGCAATTTACTGGTTATGGTAGCAAAGGAGAATTCTCGTGACGATTTTCCAAATTGTATAAATTGACGGCGTTAAATGCCGTGATACAAAATAATTTACATCAAGCGCATTTTAAAAGCAATAAAAATTCGCCTGACGGTAAAATCCACTGATCTAAAAACTATTGCCACTTTCTTCAGTTCACGTTAGGTTAAACAAACACCCTAGAATGCAATGTAGATCTTTACTTATAACCAAACAAAGGCTGTACGTACCTATATGTTGTTAGGCAAGCCACGACTACCAAAAGAACGAATGGTAATCCCTTATTTTTTCTAGTGAAGTTGGTTTCCTTGCAATTGTACTAGCTTTGAGAACTGACGACTGCTCCACAAAGGGATATAGCTCGTCAGAAAAACAATTTCAAAGATTTCGAAGATGTTTGTAACCCATACACCTGCCTCTGGGGGAGAATTGACTTGGCACGGCCGGACAATTCGATCGATGAAAAAAGTGAGCCGAGCTAACTACGATTAGAATAATGAATTTTTAATGACGAAAGCCAAAATAATGATTGGGCAAAAGATACATCGTTGCACGCAATTTCGAACATCGTTCACGGGCATACTGAAACACAGCGAAGGAAATTGCTCACTCAAGGGAAAAAGCACCAGGCTTTCATTCGCTTACAGAATCCTTTTTGTGATCCTTGTTTAATACTTACATTTTAAGTCACAAGGCTTATTTTTAACGTTTTGATTGTCTCCATTGAAATACTGATTGGAATCGTATCCTTATAGAACTTGAATTAGTCTGTTTTGTACTCTAATTGAATGAAAATTCATCACGTCACTGTGGTAAAACAAATGCACCCAAGTCGTCCAGCAGTACTGAAGAAAACGAGAAGTCAACTCGCTCTGCAAGTAGTAGCTACCAACTGAAGCAATTTGGTTTTTAATTACTATGGAATTACGCCAGGAATGGTTTTTGAGCGTCCAGTTTCTCCTTTCAGAAATGTATCATGGTTCCATTTCAATATTAACAACCATCAATGTGAAAATTCCAATTTTTAAAAGAATATATTTTTTGAATAAATTTGCAGTATGCAGGAAGGCTAACGCTTTCCTCTAAAAACCGCACTGAAAAAGAGAAATTAACCACAGATGCTCTAAGTTAAATTTTGTTAAAACTAAAGGGTATTTAAAATTGCAAACAAAGAACGTCAGGATTAAATAAAAGGATATTAACTTGCGCCTTAAAGTGATATTTGTCTCCAGGCTAAATCGCGGAAAAAGATTAAGCTGAAAGCAAAGGATTTCAAATATTTGTAGCTTGTTTTTGGCCTAACTAACGAAATTTTGAGTTCTAGTAACTCATCAAGTTTAACCACAGGGCGTATTACTCAGCAAACTATATTTTGAAATTGACTTCTTGTTAACACAGTACAGTTTGGTTGACAGTTCTTTAATAGAGTCGAGATCTCAGCGGCTTTTTGATTACTAATAAGTTTACCCTGGCGGGAATGTGGCAGCTAATTAAAAGTCAAATAACATCTGCCACGAGTTAATTCCAAAGTAAAAAAAGATATTTACTGATCGTAGAAATTGTCCGATTAGGGTTTTCTCATGTGCACAGTTCTTATCAGGCGGTACGAATTAGCACAAGAAACACATGTATGAAACATCCCCACCGTCGAACTGAGGCCTTCACCAACGATCGGGAAACGAGCGACCCTCGAAGGATCGAGTGGATCGATATATACGCGATTTCAAGTCCGAAAATAACGAACTTCCGGTTAGATTGCTGATGTCTAACTTTCAAAAGCATGGCTCAACGAACTCCTTAGTATTTTACTTCCGCTTATTTTTATTGTCTTCTAAACCAATCAAAATCGATCCTGTAACGGAACTTTCGGAGTCGCTCTTAACTAAGCCTGTGTAGTAAGGAACGATGTCTCGAGGTAGGAGATTGGACGCTCCCGCTCCTAGCAACAGAGGCTCGGTTGTTTCAACGACATCAGAAAACAAGTAGCGCTGGGAACGAGAATGACCAACAACGAGCATTCGCTTTACTTGACCAGTGATTTCAGATTTCATTGAAACTATTTTCGTTTCCAAATGCTTTTCTCGTGCCCATTAGCAGAAAAGGCTCTGAAAACAAAAATTGAACTTATCCCGTTTATCAGCCTTTGCGACGAACCCAATTCCCCTTAAAATGAAGAAAACCTCTAAATAATAGTTTACTAACTCTAAGGAAGAAAAACTCCAGAGGTGATACTAACTCAAAAAGGAATAGGATGGACAAGATTGAGACGGATTGCAAATGACGAATTTGAAAAAATAGGCTCAATTTTTCAAAACTCACAAACCAAACAATAAATTTGAAGGGCACTGAAATCGTGGGAATTTTGGAAGGTGGATCACACATTAAAACAGCAGGTACTAATTGTTTAAGCGCATTTTATTTCATCATATGTATAGGTGCTGATCCTATGGAATTTTATTTCCAGTAATAATTTTTGGGTAAGCCTGGATTGCCGAGCATTTTGAAATACCAGGCTGTAAACCCCTAACAGACTGGGCCAAACAACATACTCGTTTCTTCTCAGCAACGTTCAACAGAAATGAGTCTTGTTCGTGTTTAGAAGCCATCTAGTAAAATAACGCACTGCGTTTGACTTGGAGGAAGCAATTTACTCCAATTTCTTGCTGTTATTCGTGACGTTATCATAACACATGTAGGCAACGAACTCCTCATCTGTGATGGCTTGGTTTCTGCATTCACCAAGAGCTTCAGCAAGATGAACAGCAAGTAGGTGTTTACACTGTGAATTGGTTAAAAACTAGTATTAGAAGTTATTGACACCGTAAGATAAACTAGAAGTCCGAGGTTATTATACAACAGTTATACAAAAGTATCATAATTCCGAAGTTTCCATCTATGGTAATGGATATGCCTTTCGCGAGCAGTATAGGTGACTGGACTTATGCTGCTCGTTTTTTCCGCCTTCTCTGCTGTCATTTTCTCATCACAAAAGAGAACAGCCGCCAGCTACACAGGCTAGCCACACATTCTTTTCATCTAGCTTAAAGTTTTATAAAGACGGAATCCGTTACGACTTCATTCATTGGACAAAATTATGTACCAAAATGATTTACACCTTATTGCAAGCTTTTGTGTTACTACTTCAAATATATTATCAAGAGAAATCTTTTCTAACAACACCAAACATCGAAAAAAAATTTCAAAGTTCCACTGAATTCCACTGAATCGCTTAAAAGATGCGAGATTTTTCCTATAGCTTGCGAGCTTTGAAATTCATTTTCTCACTCTCTGATAAGAAATTGTTGTACCAAAATTATTTACGCCTTATTGCAAACTTTTTAGTTACTGCTTCAAATATCTTATCAAAAGAAATCTTTTCTAACAACACCAAACATCGAAAACAAATTTCGAAGTTCCACTATAATTCCACTGAATCGCTTAAAGACGATTTTACAAAATGGCTACACGTTAGATTTTGCCTACAGTTTGTGATCTTTAAAATTCATTTTCTCGGGCTCTGATAAGAAATTGTTGTCGGTGTTATCGCGGATAATTAGTTACATCTTTACCTTTTATTAAGGGTAAAAAATAACGCAATATGATTTAAATTATTCTGGTACTCGATTTTTGTCCAACTCAAATAAATATTACTCAACTTCCTGACGGATTCCGTCTTAACATCTCTTTTTCATTGGAAATCCATCTTGATTAAAACCCAGGGCCGCGTCTGGACTTTTCAGGCATGATCTGCAATCGCCAAAAGCGTGATCCTCCATGGAGATCTGGGGGCATGCCCCCTCCCCCTCCCTCGAAAAACAAATTAAATTTAGAAGCTCGTCATTCTCTCAGTCAATTTGTGCTGCACTATTTGCTCTGTAAATTTCGGATCACACCGTATAATTATATACTAATTTCATTGCTTATTCATGTTTGTAATAGTAACATACCCACCATGAGTGACTCCATCTTGACTAGTACTGACCAGAGGCAACAGTGCATGAAAAAAACAAGCAAAATCATGAAAAATTACTTTGTTATTGATACAGGATATGAAATATTCCAATTCTTGGTAACTATGAACATCACTGTCAAAGACTGTCTAGCAAATGCAAATCATCATCATCTCATGAACACCCTATGCGAGACCGATAGGGAGCATATGGTCCCTTTTATATGTGTTTGTCATAAAGAATACTGGTTATTTTAAATTAGCCCGGAGGTCAATGAAACGGTTTATCTTGTTGTTATTCAATACTGTATTTCTCTCTTTTACTTTATTAGTTAATTTCTGTTTTCGTATATTTTTCGTATATTTTAATCCTATTATGGCATAGACTAATCATGGCGTGGCCCACCTAGATTAGCTTTTTCTAGTTGCAGGCATGCTCCTTTGTAAAATTCAATTTGAAAAGAATAAAGTGTGAAGTGTGAAAGTTAATGTGGTTATGGCATCTTTTCTTACGAGACGTGGCTAAGCCATGCTGATGAGGTCTAACGAGGCTGAAACATTTGCCCATGGCTGCCTCTCCATGGGCAACTGGCTGAGTGCTGTGCATGTGTAAAGGCTTTGGCCAAACCGTGTGTTGTGCGACCATTGCTTTTAATGACTTATCTCTAGAAACACCACACAGAATCCTACCTGTGAATGTGTAGGATGGACAAGTGCAGAACTCGCCAGTTATGAGGCAATTATAAACCTGGTTGGAACTACCAACAACCTTAAACAAGGACATTTCACAATGTATAGTTGTAGCAGAGCTAATTGACAAGAACTAAAATATGGCAAAATTGTGGCTAACAAGTTCTAAAATCATAGAACAAACAGTTATGATGCACAATATAGAAGTGCTCAAACATCAGGTCCCAAACAGGAGTAATGAAAATTGAGCAAAATCAAATGTTGAGTGTAATCATGTTACAAGTGGAAGCTAGTGCCTTTATATACACTTTAATCAAGTCAATAATCTGTCCAGAAGTACCTTTACTACGTGGAAAATGTGGAAGTGACATCTATTATAAGTACTAGTTCAGGAGAAATAATTATTTTGTTTGGAATTGGGAAACTCAAAACCTTTACTGGGAAAGTAACCTGACAAAATATCATGACACTGGAAATTGGGATCATCACACCCATTTTTTCAGTAAAAGGCTAAGTCTGTTCGAGCCTAGCCATAGCATGAAGTGACTAGAAGTAGTTCCACTCCTTTATAGGTGGGCTAGTCCACTGCAGGGTTAAACCCACCATTTAATTCACAGGGAAACCCATTTATATCCCCGCGCAGAGAGAGGTATTGTAACAGTGAAGAATCTTGCCCAGAAGTACATAACAGCTGTCCAATGCGATGGAATCACACATTGGACCTGGAGTACTAGATCTGTAGAACTTTACCATCATGTCACCATGCCCCCACTGCTCAGAGTTTAATACAGTATGTTGTCACTCCCATGAAAAGTACTATACTGGCATGTGACTCCAATGCAGATAAAACATTGATAGGGGGAAATTTAGGAGCAAGGGTATGATGTACAGTTGAACCCCAATAACTGGAACCCTTGGTAACTCTAACTCCCTGCTAGCTTGAAGCCAAACTGATTTCCCTTGGCTCCGACGAAGGGCTAACGCTCGAAACGTCAGCAATTGAATCTTTTTACGGTGGCCAATTGACATTATCAACCCAGTTGATAAAACCAAATTATATGATTTCCCTTGGATTTGCTTCATATACTTACTGTAATTTTAACCACTGTAATTTTAACTCGAAACCCTGATAACCTGAAAACCCGCTAAATCAAAGCGATTTTTACTTCCCTTCAGGTACTTTTCTCTGCAGTTCAACCCTCAATAGCTAGAAATCAATCATGTGAATAGATTTCTCAACAAAGGTTAAAGTAAGATTTAGCTCTAAACATTTTGAAAAGTAACCAATTTATATTTCGTGCTTTGTCATTTTTATGCCCTTACATTGCTAGAAATCTTACAATAAAACTTGTATAAGTGTTTCTGGTCTTTATTTCAAAACCCCTATAACTCGAAACCCTGATAACTTGAAGCAATTTCAATTTCCCTCAAGGCAATTTGAGTTACCAGTGTTCAACTGTAAATTGACATGTCAGATTACTTCAAAATGATTCCGACACTGGTAGAATCTTTTCCCAACCTCCATTAATTTCATTCAAACGCAACAAAAACATAGGTAACTTTTTAGTCAGAAGTGCATTCCAAACAAGTGATCAACCCGGAACTTTTAAATGTGCTCGCACACGCAAAACATGCCCTTTCATTCATAACATTGACAAAATATCGGGACCCAAGCGATCTATCAAGATCACTGATCATTTCACCTGTACCTCAGCCAATGCCATCTACTGTATAACTTGCACTCTTTGCAAAAAGTTATACATCGGCGAGAAAGACGAGAAAGACGACAAAAATACATCAAAACCGGTCATGAGACACTTCAATCTCCCAAATCATTCTAAACAGCATATGGCAGTCTGCTGACTTTCCCTTCACCAAGGAAACACGGAAAGCCGCAAAACTCTAGAACAAAAATTTATTTTTCAAATCGGCACCCTTAATCCTCATGGTATCAACGAACGCTTTTCATTCAACTAATTTAT
>OX393569.1:14223315-14280815 GCA_947652115.1 Blastomussa wellsi
ATTTTTTCTCGGCGGATGGGGGGGGGGCGCTTATTTGAAGGGGGGCGCTTATTACAAATTTTGAACCTTGGGAGGGGCGCTAATTCGAAGCGGGGCGCTTATTTGAAGCTGGGCGCTAATTCGAGCATTTACGGTAGTTAAAGTTATGCAATTGTATCTATTTTATATTCATATTTTTATGATAATGGAAATAATTATGAAAAAATCTGAGGACAACATAACTTGAAAACACACACACACGCAAACGCACACACAAAACTGTCATGTTTGGCAGCACCACCTAGCATTATAATTTACTTGAAAGTTAGCCAATTTCTAGGGTTTGAAATCTGAATCTTGTCAATTGTTTCCTGAGAAATCCCTCTCATCAGCATTTTTGGGACAGCATTCACTTGTATGTGGGCGTATCCATGGCCACCATATTTGACAAGTCGATGACGGGTATGGATATCATGAGCAATGACAACTTTATCTGCATAACCCTCGGAGGCCAGAAATTTGATATTCTGGATTCTCTGTGCATCGCTTATTCCATCAACTGCCGTGTTAGGCTGATAGTAAGACAATTCAATTCCGAAAAAATCATATTCCAGATAAACCCCTGTGGCTGCTAACTCCAGGAGTTTTGTATGATCAAAAACAGTGCGATCAAGATGTGAGATAACTGTTTTGTTGATATCTGCACCAGCTTCTTGTAGGATTTGGACAATCTCCAAGGGTGATGTCTCATTCCGCCCAGGGTGGATAATGAGAGGGGCACCAGTTTGAGACTGTGCTGCAGCCGCAGCTAAAAGAGATCTTTTCTCTGCAGGCTCCAGTGGCCATGAGCAGCCGATTTCTCCTATCACGCCACACTTGATTGATGTATTACCAACACCCTCAGTTAGTTCCTTGACCATTGTCTATTTAAGGAAAAAATGGACATTTAGAACAATTTATGAAGAATTTATATCCGAAGAAAGTCAGGAACTGTAAACATATTTGCTACACAAATTTGGAATAAAATGTACTTGAAATTCATTGTTATTTTATTAATTTTTTATACCAACAAAACAAGATTCCTTTTGTGGGTGTTTTTGAAATTTTCTGACAAACTACCCCATCATTTTTATAGGGGAGAACTTTTCCCCTCCACCACAGGATAGCGACCAAGACATGCTCCCAGTGCTCAAAATTAGAAAAAATCCAGGTTGTCCTTATGGTAAATGCTGGACAATCTCAGGCAACCAGCCCTTTATAACTGGTTGTCTGAACGAAGTTTTAGTCCTCTTGGCCAACCGGGCAACCGCTAATTTCGAGCACTGCGCTCCTGCCTAATGGGCCACAAGTCTTGAATGCAGACTCATAAACCTTTTAGGCAGGCATTTGTTCTGGTATCCTCTTCTGGGAATAATATTCATGAAGCTAACCTTACTGAGCTCCTCCACAGAAGAGCACTTCACTTCTGCTGGAAGGGTGTGATCCAAATAGTAGCCTGTGCCAGCAATAACATTCAAGCCAGTTGCCGACGCAGCTTTAGCTAGGTACTCCACATCCCTGGAGATACCAACAGTGGTCACTTCAACAATACTTTGACCTCCCTCCTCCTTGAACAAGTTCAGTTCTCTTACAATGTCCTCAAAAGGCTCATCTCCGAAAGACAAATTGGACCTGTGACTATATGGGTTCTGATGTATCCAACCAAGGTTAGCCAAGTTAAACTCAGAATTCGTCATTTTTTCAGCATCTGATTCCCTCCAAGGTGGTCTTAGGCAGTTTTTGTAATCCATCGTGATGTGCTCATGAGTTAGGGTGCGACCCAAAGCACTAGGTGCAATAGGACCAAGGACAGATTGGATTTGACCTGATGCCATTTTTTACCTGTAATTAAATTGGATTTGAATTTTAAGCCTGACTTGAAATTTTAAATATAAAAAAACCAGTCAAGTATGTTAGAAAGTTGTTCTTGAACTCAAATTTCCATAAAGCTTTGTGAAAGTACTGTAGATGGCTTTGGCTTCTCTATTCATTTATTATTACTTTTAATATAAATTCATTATTGTTGTTTATTATCATCATCAGTGATATTTTGTAGGGGAAGTGGGATTGGAAAGTTAATTTTGGATCATGGCATAAACATTGTTTGTTCCCTTGCCTTCACCCTTTGGAAATGAATAACTGAGGTTTTTCTTTATATTTACATGGTGGGAATGGTAATAAAGCACCCGCATTAATGTCAGGGCTCATTATGACCTAAATTCCAAGCTTTTTAGAGTGGAGGGCACACACAAAAGCCTAGGAGAAATTCACGTTGAGTAAAATATTGCTAGAATATAATGTCCAAAGAGTACATTAGAAACTGTGTAAATGTGGTTACTCTATGGAGGCAACAGAAGAGAGGGAAAAAGCAAAATTCCCAATGTACTGGGAAAATAGGGAAACATTTTACAATAACAAAAGCACCAGGAGTCTAGATCACCCAATGAAGGATAGGGGTGCCGCTGGATGTCCGAAACCCTGACCCTGTTTAGGACAAAAATAACCTCAAACATATACCCTGTTTAGGATATCTAGTCCTGGAAATGATCTAATGGTGACTGATGACCGGCTAAATAAATACATGATGAACATTTCTGATTTCGGATATACTTAAAACTCGACGAAAGTCTTGAAGTCATACCCCGTACAGGTCAAAAGCCATACCCTATCCAGCCCATATATGGGAGGGGGGTGGGGTTTCCACCAAGGTCTTGGGTCATGCCACATTGATCTCCATTCGGGATTTAATTCAAATATTGTGACGACCTTTCCTGCTCCTTTCTTTGGGAGTCCTCGCACCCCCCATCCCCCCATTTTCAACAGCCAGCTGTACCAAGGGAATTAATAGTTATAATTGAACCACAATATATATTCACGGCTCTGTCATCAGTGATGTCAGGTTTATTCTCGTCCCAGAAGTTTCCTTCAATCCTTCTTGTAAACTCAAGAGCGACAATACCGTTTCACGGACGAGCTTGAAAGAAATCTGAAAAGAAACAAAAACATCCAGGGCTCGCGCGCGCACTCATACACCCGCTTTCGATCCTCTGGCTGGTTTTATTTCTAACGGACATTTAAAATATGCCAAGCTCAGCTCTGTTAAAAAAGCCTTTTTAACAGTCGGCGCATCATGAGCACCACTTATTAAAAACGCTTTCTGCAACAAAACAAATACAAACCTTGCAAGAACGACGGTTCTTCTTCTGGAACATAAGGGGCACGTCGGGTGCGCAGTGGCATCGTAGATTTTTATAGCACTGCGCATCGGGAAGTTTCAAGATGGCGTCCGCTAGTGCAGATTACATCGAGAGTTTGATCATGAAATTAAGCCTCGAATCGGACTCTGGAACTAAAAAGGCGCTGACACCGTTGACAAAACTGACTAAAGTTAAAGAAAACGTAGATTTGTTTTGCCGTAAAGGTGGATTAAAGCAACTTTTAGCTCTTATCCAACGACCGAATAAAACGATTGCTGATATGGCGCTAAGCGCACTGGCGAACTGTGCTCGTGAAGAAGCATGCAGAAGAGAGGTATGTGTCCCTAAAATTAAACAAAACAATATTTAATTAGTATTTTTGTCAATTTAATAGCTTTTCTTTCATTTTCTAGATAAGAAGACTGGATGGCATAGCTATCCTTGGTGAGTAATTATAAGTCTTTAGCTCAATTATAAATTCATCAGTTAAGAATTTTAAAAGCTCATTAAGATTTCATTCGAGGAGATGTGACCTATGTTTCCACGATGAAGTTCGTAATAAAGAAGCCTTACATCCCATTTGAAAGAAATTTGATACTTTAGATGTGGTTTTGCATAAAAATCTAGCGTCACTTTTTCAACCAGAGAAATATTTTACTTCAAGTTTTGGTTGGATCACTGGATTGTCTCTATCCTTTGTGATTGGCTAAAGTAGTTAATAAGCATGATAAAAATAGCTAAATTTTGAGTTAAAAGAAATCAATAATGCAGATACTCGATTTTCTTTCCGTCATTTTGCTGAAATGCAGGAAATGTGGTTGTATGATGAAGATGCTGTGGGCTCCCCAGGGGTTGCACTCAGGGGGAAGCTGCTGATATATTGTGCATTAGTTTTGGTTTTATGACACTCAGCTGAAACTCATTCTAATGTTTCAGCAAAACTGTATATAGGGGTACATATGTACTGTCTTTGCATGAAACGGCTGTCCCTCCTGATTATTGTATCAAGAAAGAGGTACAGTACCGCTCAAATGTAAGTTACCACCGTCTCGCGAGACACGTCTCGTTTCTCTCGAGACTTGTCTCGTTTCTCTCGAGAAGTTTCTAGTTTCTTGCGAGTGCACTGCAAGTACATGTACCAATGCTTCGCTTTCTGTTGCAAGTACAAAATACCAGTGCTTGTATTCAGTTCAAAAACAATTGTGCGAGTAAAAGATATGATGTGTGTGCGTACGACGTATCGCATCAATTGTTCGAACTACTCAAGCTACCCTTTAGAAAAAATATTGTCAGCCGTTTGAACAGCTGGAGCTAACCTTTTCGAAATAGATTGCCAGTCGTTCAAACAGTCTGAGTAATCCGTTCAAAAATGTTCAGCAGCCATTCGAGCTTTACTTTGTCAAGTATTCACAAGCGGTCACGTTACGGACTTGCTTTTGTTTACAATTCAAACACCACGTGAATAGTCCTGTTCTCTTTCTTCTCCTCAGCCGCGGAGTCAGGTAGTTTACCTCTTCACTTTGATAACATTTGATCATTGATATTCACTTCATTCATGAATTGGATTTCATTTCAAGAAGTCTCAAGATCTGTAGAACATGACTGTTTCGCTTTTGACAATATGCAAATATCAAGCGGTTTGAGGTCTGAAGATATCTCCCATGGGAATGCACTGTTGTCTCATTCAAACCCATCGAAATTACCGGGAGAGCTTTTTTCTCTTTTACAAATATCGTCTTCGTTTACCGTTTTTCTTTTCTTCAGCAATTTTTGTTCTCACGCTTCAAACTGAAAGCTTCTTTTGTCTTCACGGTGCGTGAGACTGGCACATGATGAATTCATTTGAATTCTTTTGTCAATGAAATTGATAACACACTAGTGAAACTTGACACTCGATACTTTCAAACAATCACACAAGAACGTCAAGCGTGGAGAGAGTTTCGAGCCGATTTGATTCGTGTGAACATTATCCCAGTGTTTCTGTTGCAGTAAGATTTAGACGCTATTTAGATTTAGAATGCAAGATATCACATGTTTTAGCGTGGCGACGCTACCATGCCGACAAGACATCGTTGGCACATTAACTTGTGGAAATAAACATTTCCTCTTTGCTTATTTAACTGTTAACTGTGTTTTGTCGGTTATGGACTATCTGAATCAAAACGACTAATAAAAG
Organism: Blastomussa wellsi; assembly: GCA_947652115.1. Classification (NCBI taxonomy): domain Eukaryota; kingdom Metazoa; phylum Cnidaria; class Anthozoa; order Scleractinia; family Plerogyridae; genus Blastomussa; species Blastomussa wellsi. The sequence continues at coordinate 14,228,707 of OX393569.1, forward strand.
TAAACAGATGTGGTTTTAGCAAAAATTCATGACAAAAACTAGTCCTTACTTAGTTTAATCATGATGTTTTGTCAAAATTGTTTCTTAATTGTCATAGAAATTATTTTTGTGGAAAGCTTTTTTCGCCGGGCAGATTTTAGGGAGGGGTGCATGGGGTATACAGCTCCCTCCCTGAGATGACCTGTGGCTTTCTAATAATCATAACCGGTATTCTACTTCCATCATCTGTCAGTTATGTCAGTGGTTCCAGAGGTTTTCTCTTTTTATATTCCTCAACTGAAGAGCCGCAAAACTGTGAAACCGAGCCGTAAAGGTAGCGGTTATGCAGCTATCATGATAAGCCAGAGGGGGGGGGGGACCCCTGGGCATATGTGGGGCATTTCACTTTTCAGAAGAATTTCAAAATCCCCACCATGGGGGGCCCCCGGAAAATGGGTAAAATCAGGTCAAATATCCCCACAAGGCTTTTAGTCAGGATACGAATAGTGGCCATCCAAAATACACTATGGGGCCTGCTAAATTGAACAATTTATAAAGCAACATATGGAAAATGAAACAATTTTCTTTAAAAAGTGGCCATCCACAGGATGCCTGGATGGCCATCTGGCTAAAAGCCCGATCCCCACCCTGGGCTGACTATGTTATACAGTACTCGATCAATGATAAAGGATACTTGAACTTTACAGTGTGTAAAATCTTCCTGTACAATTAACATGATATTTCCTCCCCTCACGATGCATGAAGAAACAGAACTCAAACTTGAATTACGAAGCGGAGCAAATTTTACATCGCATCGTGCAGGAGGTACAAGACCATGTCTTCGAAAGGTTTGTTATTACTGTACCTCCAAAATAGCTGTGCTAGTTCGGACTTCTCCACAAAAGTATTCATTCAAGATGGCCACACAGACAAGCACATCATGATCTGTCTAGGTCCCATTCCTCCTTGCAAAAAATCAAACATCCCCGCCCTGGGGCACAGAATTTAGTCAAATTCCTGAGTGCGGGGAAGGCAACTGAGGTCAAACGCCCCACATGTGCCCGGGGTCCCCCCACCCCCCCATTGGCTTAACATTGATACTGTAGGTGCATTACCGCTACCTGTGGTAGCAGTAACCTCAATTCTTACTTTGATGCCTGAGTTACTTGTAGAGTTAAGATCTGACCCTTGGGGACTGATTGGTAGTTGTTTATTATTACCCCTTCAAATCAGTTTGATTGGTTTGCATAATTGAAACTACTGACGGGTTGGTGAGAAGATTTGCCACATCACGGCTTGAGGTCAATTTCCACTCTTCATCAGAGACGACCTGTCATACATGTATTAATTTTTTCGATCAGGAAAGATATTGTTTAGCGACTGATCACAAGTATAAAGCCTAACAATGCAGTTTCTGAGAATGTTCACATATCTGTGAAGTGCTTTTTAGGACACAAATAAAACCCTGTTTACAGTTGCATTGCCAGGACATTATCTTAACAAACTCAAATCAGATTTCTGCAAGCAATTGGCTCTGCATAGATATAACAACACCTCAAATTTCCCTCAGAATTATTAATCTAATGACCTTTCTTGGGTAGCTGATGAATCGATCAACAGTGAAATCATGAAAATAAACAAATGGTACTCAAAAGCTGATAAAAGTAATTAACCAGCTTAAAAAATTAGCTGATTGGGCATTTTAACATCTGTATAATTTACATTATATATTTTTGTTTTTTCAATAGCTTCTGTGCTGAAGACTAGTGAAAAAACCAGCATTTTAAACCGCACATCTAGAGCGCTGGCAAACTTAGCAGAAGATGAACTTAGTGTTCTTGTCATTGAAGAACTTGGAGTAATTCAGGAGCTAGTAAAGCTTTTAATGAAGACATCTGATAGTGATTGCCAACAGTCAGTCTTACGGGCTTTGAGAATTGTTTGCACAACTTCATCAAGGAAACAGGCTGTGTTGGATTTAGATTCTGTGAAAACACTCATGGAACTGCTCAAGTCTGACAAGCCAGCACTGGTGAATTGCTGTATCAGAACTGTGGCCGAACTTACCAAAGGATGCGACCAAGAAATGGCTCAGCAAATTCAAGAGTATGGTGGTGTGAAATATATAGTTGAGCTGGCCAACAGTAATTGCTTGAAAGTTAGACACCCAGCTTTACTGTGTTTGGTTCATTTGGCCCACCATGCCTATGTTCGAGTTTGCATTGGTAGTGAAGGAGGAATTCAGGCTCTGACTGAGCAACTTAAAAGGGAAGAACCTGGCCATATTACTGTTAAGGCAGTTGAAGGTCTTTGCCTTTGTTGCCGAGAAGGTGTAAATCGTGCAAAGGTGCTAGAGTCTTGTGCACTAGAACTGCTTTTAAATGTGTTATACTTGGGAAAATCAGGTTTGCCTCTTGAGATAAAGATCGTGAGTGCATTTGCGTGCTTTTGCTACTGTGAACCAGCTTTGCCAGTTCTTCTAAATGGGGATTTAGTTCCAGCTCTGATAACTCATCTGAACAGGATTGTTTCTCATGCACCATCCAGAATTGAGACTGAAGATCACGATGGCGAGTTTTCAGATCAGCTTCCTTTTACATCTGACTTTTCTTCAGACAATCCATTGAGGGCTACCACAGTCAAAGATGTATGTTTTGATGGAAGTGTAATGAATGAAAGTTTCATTAAAATGCTGGAGGAGACAGCCAGGGAAGTTACCGACTCCAAAGTAAGCGGCAGACTTTCCAATTTTAAAAGGAGAAATGGCATGAAACTCAAACCATCACCCATTCAAACTACTCCACCAGGTGTGTGTACCATTGGAAATGGACAGTCAGTGTTCAGCTTTGCTTCCAGACAGACAGACACAACATCGCTGGTGTCGGTTTGCACATCTTCCCGCAGTATTTCATCTGTTGCATCTTTGTCAAGTCATAGTGCAAATCTGTCAACTTCCAGTTGCCCAAGTGTATTGCCATCACATCACATTTCAACTCCAACAATCAGTATGAGTGATTCAGATGAAGCACGTGGATTACCAGCTAAAGATACCAAGTGTGTGTGTGTTATGAGCCAAAAACCATCTCCAACAACTGCTGCCAGCCAAAGCAATCAGTCAACAGTCCCTTCTGGGAACTCCGAAACTCAAACGACAGGAAAAGAAAGCTTACTGTCCCCTTTATCACCAAAGGCTCAAGTAGCATTACATCACTACCATGGCCCTGGCCACAGTGCCTTGCTGTTGTTATCTCATATATCACAGATGACCGATCCAAGCGCCCTTCTTATCACCAAACCCTGCATCCAAGCACTGTTGGATTATCTTCGTTTGGTCATTAATCCTGATCCCAAGTGCGTACGGCTCTTAAATCGCTTGGCCAAAAATCTTTTGTGTTTTGAAGCATTTATTGTGAATGGTGCTGTGGTTGCAGTCCACCATCAGTTGTGCTGCATGTGTAGTGATAGCCAAGAAATTGCACCTTCAACAAGTGAGAACAGTACTGGGTCACCAGACTCTAAGAGTCCACCTCATTCATTTGACGACCAGAGTTTGGAAGCATCCTCCAGCAGGAAGGCAGGTGTAATTGGCCATGCCATGTCTTCGTCGACTCAAAGCTACTGCCAAGAAACCGGCACACAGTTACTGCAGATACTTTCAAGCCAAGCACAAACTCCATTTGGAAAAGGTGTCCTTGAAAGTTTACTTCTGAAAGGTTCAAAGGGAGAACGTGAAGAGTGTTTGGTTGCCCTGCCACTATTATGCAGGTAAATAAAATGTACAGTGTACATGTTGTGGTACAATTTTATCTTTGGCCTACAATTTTGTAAACTTTTTCATTTCCTCATACATGTACTCACCAGTAGAAACTCAGCTGTGTTCCAGGAATTCTGTGAATCTGATTAGTTCTCCCACTTGACTGTTTTCTCTTTGCCTGTAGAAAACAATTGTGTGTGCATCGCTCTTTGAGGACAAGATTTTTAATTAATTATTTTGGCTTCAAAGTACATAAAATGGTAGCTTTTGGAATGTAGTCCTTGGAGTTTCTACTAAAACAATTAGACTATGAGCCACGGTAGGTGTCAACTCTAAGAAGGGCTGTTTTGGGAGAAAAACAAAATTCTTCAGGGAATCTGAAGATTTTGCCAGGAATTGGGAGACTTGGAAAATTTTCTGGGAAACACGAAGTAAAAAAATTAAAATTTCAGGAACTTTGAGGTTTTGGGGGGAAATTCTCACAAATATTCGGGCCGATATTCCAGATTTTCGGGAGGACTTTTGTTTACACACAGAACTGCTCCAACAGCGTTTGTTAGAGCTGTCACCTCCCGTATGAGCCCAAGTGTTCTATGAGCCATTGTCAACCCGGCTGCGCCTCGTTAACTTTTCACTCGTACCATACATAGAACACTAAGGCTCGCAATGTAATATAGGTTAATTATCAAATATTGAACCATTCTCGTCCCCAGGGCCGCTTGTCCCTCTTAGCCGGGTGGGCCTGTGCACGAGGAACAAGTGGCTCTGGGGACACATGATTTCATTGGCTGAAATCTAACAAAAGGAGTCTAATCACATCTGCCGTTTTAAACGTGCTAATGATTTTGGATTTTAAAACAGCTGTAGATGTGATTGGACTCCCTTTATTTGATTTCAGTCAATCAAATGATGTGTCTCCAGAGCCACTTGTTCCACATGTGCAGGCCCAGCCGGCTAAGAGGGACAAGTGGCTCTGGGGACGAGAATGATAATTGAACAGAAAGAAGAATAAAAAAATCAATCTGCTTTAAAACATTTACTTACTTAATCCTCTTCGTGCTCGGTAGCACATAAGGCCGAGCTTTAAACATAGAACCAAATTATAGATAAGTCCTGCATCTACATTTACATGTATTTACTGCAGAAATTATTTGTAAACTAGCCCCCACCCACCCCCCCCCCCCCAAAAAAAAAAAAAAAAAAAAAAAACTATGATCATGCTCTATACCAATGTGCTATTGACCAAGTAGTGTACATTTATTTTTCTTCTTTTGATTTTAGGACCAAGAAACTGAAGAAGGTGATGCTTCTTGAAAGGAAGGGATTGAGGATGTTTTGTGATTTGTTCACATCAGCCGCTCCAAATGGTGAAACCTTTACAACTGCTGTGGAGTCTCTGGTTGTTCTGGCCAATGATTTACAAGTAACATTCCCTGATGAGTTTGCTGATAAAGAAGATAAAGCCCCTTATGGCGTGGTTGAATCCGCAGATTACAACAGCCAGGATGCACAAGCAAGAAGCAATGATACATGTGAATTATGCCAAGTGAAAAAGTTGAAACTGAATTCCAGTGATTCACAATTGTCGCTCTTAAAGAATAATGTACCAAAGTGTTCTGCAAAAGAGAAGCTTAATTCTCCCTTGTGTCCATTCAATGAAGAATGCTTTGGCCCCCCTGATGTTGCATTTCAGATGGACAATGGAGACATGATCGCTGCACATAAGGAAGTTGTCAAATCAGCATCTGATGTCTTTACTGCCATGTTGTCCAGTCATTACAAAGAATCAACTCAGTCTGTCATTCCCATTCCAGATGTTTCTACAGGTGTCTTTGAATTTGCTGTGCATCACATATATGGCTGCAAAGTTGTGCCCAGTTGGGAAGCGCAGTCTTCTGCACCATGCTGCTGTGAAGTATTAGAAAGAAAAGTCTGTGAGCTTCAAAGGAAGAGCACCACAGTACAGTTCTTTTTGGAACTGTTAACTTTTTCAGACAGGTTTATGCTAGAAAAACTAAGAACTGTCTGTGACAAATTTTTGATCAATTACATTAGTACTTCCACTGTTGTGCAAGTTTGTGCCGCTGGGCTCCAACTAAATTCCCCACAACTGTCCTTAAATTGCCTTTTGTACCTTTTAAATGTGAAGATATCAGATCTGCCATCTCACTTGCATTTATTCAAAGAACTGTTTCTTTGTGTTGACAGAGGAGATATCGTGGAACACCTGTATCAATTACTCATTTCTCGTTTGAAATGGTAGAATGTACATACATGTACAGTACATTCTTGTTGCGGTCAATGTACACTGGAGTGGATTGTTTAAATGGATGACATGTTATGTACCAGTAGGTCTTATCTGATGAGTTGAAATTACTCTGTTCACAGGGTGATTGCATCTGTTGCTTGTAATAATAGCAAACATCATCATCATAATCAGCAACAATATTTAAAACACCTAAGAACTGATAAAACAGTATTTAAAAGTTAAGCGTTCTATTCAATGGTTTATTCCATTTGGTAGGCAACAATAAGAAGTCAACATGCATTTGTAATACTTAGCTAAGTTAACATAACTAAAATGCATATTGCATGTCCGTTTGTTGTGTACTTGTAAGGGAAAAAGCAGAGGGCATTCTAATAAAAGATAACTGCAGTAAGATGTGGACTACAGTTATTTTTATTGACCATTCTGTTTTGATTTTCATGGAAGGCTGAAGTTGACAACAACAACAACGACAGCAATCCCCAATTTCCTCTAAGGTTGCGTTCGATTGACCTTATTCCGGAATAAGAATATATTCTGGATTACCCCTTCCAGAATAGCCATTCCATCTGATCGTCAATAAAACGATTATTCTGTTTCTGGAATAATGGCTCTTTGTAGAAAGGGCACCGTCTCCTGTCATTTCCGCTCTTGTTGTTGTGGTCCTCGAAATTTGCGGAAGGCCAGTGTGAGGGCTTTCCACTTGCCCTCACACTGGTCCGACCGTGGCGAATATCTCCATTCCCCTGGCTCTCGCGTTGGATTCTCACTGCTATCATTTCCCACACTTGTTTCTTTTTATAATTCACATTTTGGAAATAGTTTGCCATCTCCTGATATAAGGAGATGAGCAGAAGAGTTTCTTCCTGACTCCAACAATAACCTTTCTTTCGGAGAAACTCGTTTTCTTTGTCTTGTTGACTTTCTTTTGCACCGCTAGCGGCCACCATTTTTGTTCAACTCGGCGAAGTGAGGAGGATGTGACGTCATTATTCCGGATTATTCCAAGCATTCTGCTCCAGGGAGCGTATTCCGGAATTGGAATGGCTTCTCAATCGAACGGATATTCCATTTTATTCCATTTATTCCCATTCTGGAATAAGGTCAATCAAACGCACCCTAAGAAACTTGCACACAGGGAATCATGCAGTTGTATTCATCACATGTACAACATCTTTGAGACTTGACACACAAAGTTGAATACTACTACCATGATTCCCAGTGTGTGCCTCTCAGAGGGAATTGGCCATTGGATAAAATATTAAATTCTAAATATTCATTTAGGAGGGGCTGAATTAGGAAGTACAACAGTGACAACGCAATTTTTGTTTTGTGGATTTCTTCTGCTGCATCATTCATTGACAAGTGAACAGCATATTTTATTTTTACTTTTTCTACAGACATAAAAAAGCGTGCATACCTTTTTTGTTTTACGCACATAAATCCACTAAAATTCACACCTGTTAAGTAAACAGGTACAATATAGGTACAATTAAGCGACATTAACATCATTAGAAGAATGTATTTGCCATTTAAAGAATTTTTGAGATAAACAATTTTAGGAAATAACTAGATCAATGTTTAGCTCAAGTAAAGTTGATGTGCTACATCTTCCTTCCTTGATTAATATCAGCGCCGGTTGATAAAATCTTAAGTCTTGGTAACACATCTCCTGCAATGGCTGAAATTTTAATCGAAGCTAATTTGTCAGCTCTTGTTGCACCAATGTTTAGAATTGCTATTGGCTTGCCCTGCTGCCAGGCGGCATGAGCAAAGCGATATGATGAATACACTTCAACGGAAGATCCTATTATCAAAACTGAATCCGATTCAAGGAGTCGTTCGTGAATAAAGGACACTGTTTCCTTAGGAACTGAATCTCCAAAGAATACCACTTCTGGCTTTACGATTCCACCACAGTTGAGACAGGCAGGAACAATGAAGTCTTGCACCTCTTCATCTGTGAGGAATGTATCTCCATCAGGGGCTAACTCTCCTGCAATAGCCTCCCAATTTGGATTAAGCTCTTTTATTCTCCACTGAAGATCATTGCGTGAAGTTTGCTGCTTGCATCCAAGGCAAACAACCCTTAAAAAGCAATATAGCTTGTATTAATATTTAATTTCACTATGTTATGCAAACCATGCTTGACACATAATACTTCCCCAGAAACCACGATGTAGTTACTGGGGTGGGGGCATTACCATATATCGACAATATGGGGGTATGTGCCACTCCATAGGGAGGTTTTTGCCTCAGGGTATAAAAATCATCCTTTCTCTGGGACAGTGGGTTGATTATTTTCCAGAATCCTTGTTTATTTATGATCAAGTGTAGCTGCAAAACTCCACTCCCATTGACCTAGACACTTTTCTGGCAACACCCATTATTAACTACCCCACTGGATCCCAGTGGAGACAGTCAGAGGAAAAAGAGGAGTCACGTTTGACCTTTATGTGCTATTCAATTGTTTACACATCAACTGTATACCATGTTTCAGTCAGGAGATTTTCCCTGACAGATCAAACTCTATTCTCTGAGACAGTCACAATATGTTGACTACTCAGTACATACGGTTACTGTAGCCTCCCACGCAGATATCCTTAGCGCGTGATGAAGCCCAAAGGACCATACAATAGATCCTTTGCTACCCAAATTTGAATAACAATACTTGATACATCCTTAGCCTCTTGTGGATGTTTATAGACAAAGGATTTTATAAGTGAATTTGAGGCTAAGGATGTATCAAGCATTGTTACTCAAATTTGGGCGCCATTCACGCAAACGGTCTATAGTCCAGTTCTCTCTCTGTCACACAACGCTATGATCTCGCGTTGCGTGACAGAATACCGCAAACCGATTTCTAGCTGGAGGGGGTAAGTTTCTAAAGAAACTGTGGTGCTGCGTCGGTGGGAAGTATAACAATATAATTTGGTTTTATCAACTGGGTTGATAATGTGAATTGACCACCGTAAAGAGATTCAAGAGCTGACGTTTCGAGCGTTAGCCCTTCGTCGGAGCTAACGCTCAAAACGTCAGCTCTTGAATCTCTTTACGGTGGCCAATTCACATTATCAACCCAGTTGATAAAAACAAATTTTATCGATTTCTAGCTACCTGTGTGAGCAGCCATGAAGCTCTGATACCCTATGAGAACCAGCTTTGGTGTGTAAAGCGTCTACATTTTGTGTTACAAGCCAATGAATTTTTCCTAGTTTTTCGAGTTCTGCTAGAGCAAAATGGCCTCCATTTGGCTCCCTTGTAGAAAACTCTGGCCATCCAACAAAATTTCTTGCCCAGTACCTCTTCCTATTTGCGGCGCTGTTGAGAAAATCAGAGTATTGAATTGGTCGACTGTCGCTTATCGCATACAGGCCAACATCTTCGGATCGATAATCGCGTATTCCAGATTCTGTAGAAATCCCGGCGCCAGTTATGACGAACAAATTTCGACTATTTGCAAAGTGATTGTCGAGTTCCTTTACAACGTTTACGATTTCTTTATCAGTTCTTTCGCACTTGGGGACGTAAACTCTGTGATTTGATCTTTTAAACTGTCGAGATGTCTTTAGAAGGATGAAAAATTTACGACATTTCCGAGAAGTGTTCATCGTATCTGCTTACGCCTGCTTACGTAATGTCGCTGTTTTGAAGGTTTTTACCGAGATAGATTGGTAGCTAGTGAAAACGAACAACATGGCATCCGCACATGAAGTTGCACTGTTTATTTCGTTTGCTTTTTTTTTAACTGAAAGACTTCTTTTTCGGAGCACACAACGCAGCATGGAGTGAATTTTTGACATTTTGTAGAGTTTCCTTCTTCCTTCCTGGGTTACAGAGGTGGTTAGAAAGATTCATTTCGTGAAATTTGCTCGACCAGACTAGAGAACTCGAAACTGCTGAACCTGTGATCAAGCCGGATCGAGATGGCGAACTACGTAACAAGCTCACGTAATATTTCCGAAGACAATGCGAAGCATATGCGTTGCCTTTATAATACTCTGCAAGAACAGGAAATGGTATGAAGCTTGGTTATTTGCTAAAAATTCTGATCAAGTGTCAGTCGCTCGACAGTCACATGCTTGCATTTACACATGACTCTTGGCACATCACGTGCGTACACTGACTCTGACCATAGCTGTCAGCTTACTGTTTTTATTTTATAGCTGATTTTTGTTCATGAGATTAAGATTTTATTTTCATAAACAATTTCAAAAACAACTGGAAAATGTTTAGAAATTGATAGTCATGAAACCGTGTTATTGGAAACTGCAACCTAAATCACTGTCCACTTTATATCCTACATGTAGTTTTATAGCATAGTTAGTCACTGGATAGGAATGTATCCGTGTATCCGTCAGTAAATGAAAATCAATCATTGGTTGCCAATCAATGTAATCAATACAAATTACAATGTCGTAGAGCGTTTTCATGGAACGTCATAAAATTATAAAAACCAAAACCAATGAGCCACCAAAATTTTTACGCTTATCAGGCATAAAAGGTGCCAAATTTATAGTGGAGCTCCGGCGGCCCAAAGGTCCGCAGAGTGGAGCCCCATACCTATAAAAATAGGAGAACCAAGCAGGCATACAAACTACAAACAGGAGAACCATGCCTTTCATTTCTCATGGTCAAAACGACAAGCAGCAAATATCAATATGGCGGCCATAGTTCAGAGTTTAACCTGGTTAATAGTTTTAAAGGTTACCACAAGCTTACATCGTTGCCATGTTATGGTCAATTGACAGCTGTCAAAAGAAGGTATCCGCTGACCAGTATCACATGACCAGATTGTGGGCTCAGATTTAGAATTTATCGAGGTAACATGTTTTTTTTTAAGTTGACCACTGACCAGGAATTGTTTTTTCATTGATCATGGGCTCAGGCACTATTTTTTTGGGATTCTGGAAGCATCTTTGTGGTCATTCTCAGTGGAAATTCTGCAATTGGACTTGACGTTTTTAATTATTCTTATTTATTTCAGCTGTGGACTTTTAATTTCCGAAATTATTAAGAACCAGCAAAAACACGGAGCTCCGCTTTTAGGCTTGGCTAAATCTTTATATTATCTGTGTACAAGTTTTAAGCTCGAAAGTATCCTTCATTTGGAAAGGGTGTGGGAATAATGCGAGTCTACAAGTTGCGAGTTGCGTGTTACGAAGCTGCATTATCTTTCTGGTTTCCAAGGTCTAATATAAGTTACTTAGGTGGCGAAAAAAAAAAGAGATAAAGGTGAAGATAAAACGAGTGAAGGGGCGTGGGGGGGAGTTAAAGTGATATAACGATTAATTCAGTCTAAACTCAATATCCCTTCTTTCGGGTAAACCCTGGGCATTTGAACTTGTGAAGGATGTTTTATTTTATTTTTCGGTTGGGGAGTTTAAAAAATGAAATGTTCGACGTTTTCCCTTTTACTGGACATTTTATACTGTCACTTTTACTTTTAATGTCCTGTATGCCTTTTGATAAAATGAAACATTACTTACCATTACACTGACGGCTGGTGTCTTCCATCAAATCGCAAATGGCGTCTTCCATCAAATCGCAACTCCGCAACTCGCAAAATACCCAGTCCCATTTGGAAACCAGTGCATTTTGAATTTTAGAGTTACAGTGTATTGTGGTGCGTGACAAAGTATGTCACTGTATGGTCATGTTTATCGAAAAACACATTCTTGTGAGTTTTAGCCATTTTCAATATTAAAGTGCACCTAACCCCAAAATATTTTTTCATAAAAATAAATCTTTGCACCAGTTTGAAGCGCATTGCACCTTTTGTTTCTCCTTTTTAGTAAATGCTGACTATTTATATTATTAAAAAGTTATTTGTTTCACAACTGAGTCATAAGGGGCGTGGGTCTATTCCTGGGTAGACGTCACAAACCGATTTGCATGCATGTTTACAAAGACTTGATGCGATGTAAATCAGTTTGTGACGTCAACCCAGGAATAGACCCACGCCTCTTTTGGCTTGGTTGTGCAATAACTGATGCTCGGTTTTTTGTAACTTTTGAATGCTATAAAAAGTCAGCATTTGACAAAAACGAGAAATGAAAAGTGTAAGGCGTTTCAAACTGGTGCAAAGGTTTCTTGTAGTGAAAAAATATTTTGGGGTTAGGTGCACTTTTAGTCTTGGGAAAAGTGTTCAATACACAAATATTTGTTTGTTCAGTGCAAGTAATTAAATGTCTATTGATTACTTCCAATTGCCAGTCATTGATTTTCATTGATCTTCAATATCAATCAATTGTTATTGATTAGCATTGATTGTTATTGATTTATTGATTAAAAAAGGGCCTTCTGCATCTGATGGCACGATGAGGATTGATGATGATTTTCATTCTTTGATATCGCTGGGAATTTATCTGCCCCTTGACCAACTGACCCTGCCCTGCCATTGTTGATTAATTGCATCACTGACAATTTTTCTTTTCTTGATTTTATAGAAAAAGAACATTGCAATTATTTATATTGTGACATCAGTGCTAAGGTAGGTAATTAAATAATAAGTACCTACCTAGTATTAAATGTTATTTGTTATTCATTGAATTGGTCAGGAAGATGTACTTGTTTTCTATCATTCATGTATAACAGGTATAACAGCTGAAAATTTGCCATCACTCTCATTTCCACAACTCATGATGATAGCGACGTTGCTGCTCCTATGCAGTATGCGGGACGCATGTCTCATAAGAACTCAGTAAAAATGACCTAGCTCTCCAGGAGTTCTCGTAGCTCAGTGGATAGAGTGCCCACCCGGTGTTTGGGAGGTCATGGGTTCGATTTCTGTTGGGGACTCAGAATTTTTCTTTGTTCCACGCTCGCGTCATGTTGATAAATTAATCTTTCACTTTAAATTTACCGAGCTGAAAATTTACCATCACTCTCATTTCCGCAACTCATGATGATAGCGACATTACTGATTCTAGCAGTATGTGTGACGCGTGTCACATAAGAACTCAGTAAAGATGACCTAGCTCTCCATGAGTTCTCGTAGCTCAGTGGATAGAGTGCCTGCCCGGTGTTTGGGAGGTCATGGGTTCGATTTCTGTCGGGGACTCAGAATTTTTCTTTGTCCCACGCTCGTGTCATGTTGATAAATTAATCTTTCAGATATTCTGTATTAGTAAAAATCTACTAGTATACTAATGCAAATGCCGCAATCTGATTGGCTGAGCTACTGCACACTATCAGCCATTAGAGTGCAGTGGTTGAAGGTCATCTTCAAAATGGCGACGCGATGAATGTTCGATTCCAAAGCGCGTGTTTTTCTAAGCATGACAAGAGAGTCTGACAATACATGTAGTCAGCGGTGTTTACACGTTCGATCGAGTGTACAACACTTGAACGTTTGGTCTATTTGAGCCATTTATTTCTCAAGAGATCAGTCAAGTGACAAGCTCAACTTTCTCGACTTGAGACTCAAAACTCGATCCTCAAAATTCTCGACTCAATTCTCGAAATTTTTGAGAATCGAGTTTGGAGTCTCGAGACGCGAGGATTGAGATGCAAGGGACTGTCAACTTACATATGAGTGGTACTGTAGCTGTAAAATGCTCTGACAATTTGTTGAATAATAAAACAATTATCCTACTCAATCTTGCAGAATATTATCTGATTTTAGCCAACTTGGCCTACGGCTTAAATCAGCTAAGTATCAGGTAATATTCCATGTCATTTTACGGGATAATTGTTAAATATACATCAAGTATCGGACATTATTATTCAACAAATTGCCATGTTGCCCATTGAAGTGAATGTTATCCTTCATCTATTCTTGACAGATATTCTGCGATATACGTTAAGTAATGATAATTCTACTGAAGTCTCATAAAGTGCTGCATAATGACAACTTTTCTAGCTTAAAAAGTGCTCTGTTGACAATTATTTTGTTGAATATTTATTATGATTTTTACCAAAACAATTAGATTATTCGCTCTCGATTTCTATGAGGTGATAGTTGATTCGGCCTTCGGCCTCATCAACTATCACCTCATGGAAATCTCAGGCTCATAATCTAATTGCTGCCGCAGCGAGTGAGCATGAAGCGAACGAGCGAAGGCAGCTCTCTAATCGGCATAAGATTACATTATAGGGGCTTGCAATCACTTTTTTTACGAAACGCAAGGAATTCTGGTCGGCGGTAAGATCAAAGGCGCAAGGAATTGTGGTTATGCGCAAATGGGAGATTTAGGATGCGCAGTGGTATATGCGTGAGAAGATGACTTTGCGTGTGCAGTCGATTACACCAAAGTAGGTTATGCAAATATCGGCTTCGTTATCGGACTATTTTTTTCGGCTCCTTCAATGGTTACTTGTCGTTCAGCTTGAATTTTGGTTTCTTTTGCAGTTAAGAAATACGTTTGTCAGATGAAATGTACCTTTCTCTCGTCATATCCAAATTTTACGTTTCGTTCTTGATCGATCGGCTGATTGCCGGAGGGAAAGAAGATAACACGTCCATTCCGGGCTCGGCATCCCAGACATGTGTTATGCTTGAAAACAACTCGGTGATTTTACGTTATTTTGTTTTGGATTTTTGGCAACTGAAAGAAACAAAAACTATCCAGATACTCGCTGGGTGAAAATGCCTTTTAAAAATAAATGAAGAGGAGATTCTTGGATTCAGAGGAAAGCATGAGCAAAGAGCACGAAAGCACGACAAAAACGCTGCTGTTGTCCGTAAAACCTTAGGTTTTTTGCAACCTCGTTTAATCGCTTGTATTTTGGGGTGACTCCTTGTGATCGACCGTTTCAAATCCGGCCCTTCTTGCGATGCGAGTTTCGATTTACTGTAAAAGCTGTCTTGTGATAACCTCTTTCACGCACACAACATGCAAATTTATGTGATCATTGCGCTGTTATTAACGAAAGGAAGAAAGTGTTCACCTTTGCTGGTGTCTTTATTTTAGATTTTTGATAATGCTTTAACTCAAGTTTTGTATTTGTAATGGAAGTAATAAATTTTAGCGGTTTCGATTTAAAAGCAATTTTGAGTTCGCTCGGCCGCTCGCACACAAGCCTGAAAAACATAACGTGCAAATTCAACGCATTGTCTGTTGTGAAGTCAAAATATCCCGTGAATCGCTTTGAGCAAGCTTTGAGATTGCTTTCATTCACGTTTCGTATTTGTGACGAACGCAATAAAGTCTAATAAGTTTCGATTCATGTTTGCTCGCACGTAAAACGAGCAAATTCAATGCACTGTCTGTCAGCTCAAATGCAAAATGAAAATTGTATCACAAGTTACTATAAGCAAACCTAACGTTGCGAACAAAACATTAATTGCTCGACTAAATCTTCAAACTTTTGTTGAATAACCAGTGAAAACACTCTCGAGAAATTTTATCTTTTTCACAAGATAATTTTTCCCGTAATTTATGCCAAAATTTCCGTTTCATCAGTCTCTCATGATCATAGTTTGTAGTTTTTCAACATTAATAGTTACTGTTAAGAGGCATCAGTTATATCAACAGCGAAATGTTGATCTTACAATGTTAATAGCTGACAACAAATGCTTGTTTTATAGTTTTATTAAAGAGTTTTTTTCTGTACTGTCCTTCCAGAATGTTGATACTTGCGTTATGGAAGACGGTGGTATAAGATGGGGAGCTTGACAGTAAATGTGCCTTACGCTTCAAATGTGACTAGGAATTAGCATAGCTGTAAGAATGGAATCTCACATCTCTCATTGTTCCAAGCAGACAAGATAGTACAGTTCATAAAGTTACTGCTAGCACAGTTATTTCGTCCTCCCCTTTGGCAGCATTTTTACCATTTAGGTATACTAGTTGTTAATTAGTATTCAGTGTGTGCAGCAGCCTAACACTTCCACTCATACCGGTACTTATTGAGATAATAATGTGGCATAGGATATTTTTTGTGTCATTAATGGATATACAGTGAATGGTTTGAACCTGGGCTAAGTCAGTCGATCGTGTACTGTCATTTGATCGTCCGGGTGAGGGTAGTCCTGAAAAGGACTGTTGTCAGTGAAAGCAACTGACGTTTTGACGACCTAAGCAGAAGTCATCTCAGAGTTGTGTCAGGTTGTCAAACATCAGTCACTGTCACCGACAACAGTCCTTTTCTGGACTCTCGTGACCCGGACGATCAAACTACACAATCGAATCATGATAATTGTATTAATAGTTATGTCTTTTAATTTGAAGTATCTTTGGAGCTGGATCAGTGATAATATATGCCATTGTGAAAAGGATTGTAAGAAGCCCAGAGGTAAAGTATATGAAAATATAATTCAATCATTCTAACAGACGAAAAATTAGTTATTTTTGGCATTTCTTGGTCATGTTGCAATTAGGTACATACATGTATGTTCACACTATGTTACATAATTGTAATTAGCTTATTGCTTCTGCTACTTGTACTGACAATGGAAGCTGTACTTCCGAAACATGTCTATTAAAATTGTTGCTTTTTTTCTCAAGATTATTTCTTGCCTGCTAGTTTCACGTAAATTTAGAATATTTATTTAATACAATCAGGTTATTTTAAAAATGTCTTGATATAATTCTTATTATACGTGTGTTTCACACACATAACACTGGGTGGTTTTGGGCCACAAAAAATTTCCCTTTTGCTGGCTTTGCATACCCGACTCCAACTTGTCGCCGAGTATGCAAAGCCAACAAAAGGTAAATTTTTTGTGGCCCAGAGACCACCCAGTATTATGTGTGTGGAATGAACATGGCAAAAACCACTGCGCATAAGAGGAGGCTGCACGCCTTCAAATGGAAAACGGGGGCACAGCGCGGCCATGAAATCGGAAAGGCAACTTTCAATGAAACACAAAATTTCACATTTTGGCCCAGGAATTATTTTTCATTTGAAGAAATGTGCGCACATTTATAAAGAACATGGCTGCAGCACGCGAAGATGATGATGACCTTATTCTTGATGCTGCAATCAGAAGGCTACAAAATTTGCAAAGGCAAAGGGGGGCTGAAGAACCTGAGAACATGGCAGCAGCACGCGAAGATGATATTCTTGATGATTTAATAAATTTGGAAAAAAATGTAAGAAAAGATGAAAAAGAAGAAAATTTATTCATTGAAAGAGCATTTGATGTTGTTGAAAGAGAGAGAGCAGCAGGCCGGTTGACGCAAGAAAGATTGGAAAGATTTATCAAAAATCTTGTCAATCAATATGAAAATGGAACAAGCAAAAGAGAAAAATTTCGAGAAGTTGAAGAGTGGGTCAAACTTTTCCAAACCCATTATGACCCTGTTGAATATGAAAAGATTGCAAGAAATTTATTTGATGATTTTCCTGGACTTTCTTTGCAAAGTGTGAAACTTTTACTGGAAGGATTGCAAAATGGATTTCTGGAAAAAAAAATTCACGACAGATTTGTTTTGGCAGAAACAAATTTCCGAGGATGGCTCCACGTGTGGTCAATGCAGGTATCAGAACTTAACCTAAAAAACAAAGATCGTTGGAACCCCCATTCAAAAGATTTTTATAACCCCGCTGCAAGTGATATTTTAGTTTTTGCAAAAGAGTACCGTGAAAAGTACATTGAACTGCTAAAAAAAGAGTTGAAAGAGATGGGGATGGTGAAAGTATTATTTTCTTTTGATACAATGTTTTCAAGAAAGAAAACTGAAGAAGAGGGTGGAAAGGAAAAAATCAAACAGTATTACAAGAGTGAACTGTATATTTTCCAAAAATTTGACGAAGAAGAGATCACGGAAAAATTTAATGAATTTATTGAAGAATCAAAAAGCAAAACGGAAGTCTCAGTTCAAAATTCAGAAATGGTGTTTGAAAAAATAAAACAAGTGTATGTGCATGTTGCAAAATATGAACCACTGAAAGGAGGAACATGGTTGCCACTTCCGTCAAAACTTGCAGCAAAGAAAGCAATTGTTAACGTGAAAAACGTGGACAATGAATGCCTGAAGTGGGCTTTGAAATCAGCACTTTTCCCTGTAAAAGATCATGCAGAAAGGCCGAGCAAATACAAAAATGTTGATGACAAAATCAATTGGAAGGGAATCGATTTCCCCACACCGATTAAACAGATAAAAAAGCTTGAGGCACAAAATCCAAAACTGGCAATCAATTTATATGGTTGGGACAAAGAAAAAGACTGTTTCATGGGAGGTTTATGGTTCAGCGAGAAAAGTCATGAAGTGCCAAGGATCAACCTGATTATTATTGTGGATGGGGAGAACAATCATTACTGCTGGGTCAAACGAATGAGCTCATTGGTTTATGATCAGACAAAACATTGTGGAAAAAAACACTTTTGCAATATGTGTATTACACATTTCAGAACAGCGGAAAAGTTGGAGGAGCATCAAAAACAATGTGAAGGTTTGAATGGCAGGCCAACAGTGATCGAAATGCCGGAAAAAGGAAAAAACATCCTGAAGTATCAAAATTTCCAAAAACAGATGAAGGCGCCTTTCGTGATTTATGCAGATTTTGAGGCGCTTGTAAAAAAGATTGAATATCGCGAGTGTGCAAGAAGTCCAGAACAAAGTTACACAGAAAAAACTGAAATCCACGAAGCGTGTGGATACGCCTGGATATGTGTGAGAAGTGATAAAGAAATAATGAATTCAAAAGTTTTCAGAGGGCAAAATGCAGTGGCAAATTTTCTGAGCGACATTGTGCAAGAAGAACAAAATCTGAGAGAAAGTGTGGAAGAGAAAGAACCAATAAGAATGGAACCGGAAGATTGGGAAAATTTCAACAACGCAAAAGATTGTCACATTTGTGGCAAAAGTCTAACGAAAGAAAATTTCCTTGACTCACTGCCTGCATGGAAAAAAGAAAAATATTTGGGACAGGTTCACAAAAAATGTTTCTGGTTTGTGCAAAAAAAGGTTGGGTTTCTTTGCATGAAAAAGTTGGACAAAAAGCACAAAGAAGCAGCAGACAAACAAGAAAAGTGTCAATTCTGCGAAAAACCGTTGATCCAACCAACTTTCAGAGACGCGGTGAAAGACCATTGCCATGTGACAGGCAAGTTTCGGGGGGCCGCGCACAACGATTGCAATTTAAAACTGAAACTGAACCCCAAATTTTTCAAAATCCCAGTTGTATTTCACAACCTGAGAGGTTACGACGCGCACCACCTTATGCAAGCGATGTCGCAGCAGGAAAAGGATGTGAAATGTGTGGCCAACAACATGGAAAAGTACATCACATTTTCCATGGGGAATCTGCAGTTCATAGACAGTCTGAATTTCATGCAAGGAAGCCTCGACGCGCTTGTGAAAGCAACACCCCAAGAAAAGTTGAAAATCACCAAAACAACAGTGGACAACCCCCAGGTTGATTTGTTATTTCAAAAAGGAATCTACCCGTATGAGCACATGGACTCATGGGAGAGGTTCGAAGAGACAAAACTGCCGCACAAAAAGCTGTTTTACAGCAAACTGAACGACGAAGCCATTTCAGACGCTGAATATGCGCACGCGCAGAAAGTGTGGGAAGCCTTTGACTGCAAAAACCTGGGAGATTATCATGACTTGTATGTGAAAACAGACGTGGCACTGCTGGCGGATGTTTTTGAAAATTTCAGGGATCTGTGTCAAGAGCAGTACGGGCTGGACCCGGCGAATTATTTCACATCGCCAGGGCTGAGTTGGGACGCGCTTCTGAAAATGTCTGGCATTGAGCTGGAGCTCTTGACGGACATTGACAAGCATCTTTTTGTGGAAAGGGGGCTGCGCGGCGGGATCTCAAATGTCAGCAAAAGGTATGTCAGAGCCAACAACCCAGAAGTTGAGGGCTATGATGAGACCAAACCGAAAAAATGGATTATGTATCTCGACGCGAACAACCTTTACGGCTGGGCCATGTGCCAGCCAATGCCCGTGAGAGGATTCAAATGGAGAAGCGTGCTGCCCACGGAAGAAGAAATTTTGAAGAAAAAAGAAGACGCCAAAACCGGCTGGATTCTTGAGGTTGACCTCGAATATCCGGAGGAGTTGCATGAAGAGCACAACAGTTATCCGCTGGCGCCGGAAAAAAAGGCGGTAAAAAAAGAGGACATGTCAGACTACCAGCACCGTCTGATGGACGAACTGGAAATCAAAACACCAAAAGAAAAGAAACTGCTGCTGACACTGGAAGACAAAAACAACTACGTCGTGCACTACAGGAACTTGCAGTTTTATCTGCAACAGGGGATGAGGCTGAAAAAGGTCCACAAAGTTCTGGAGTTCGAGCAATCACCGTGGATGAAACCGTACATCATGATGAACACCAATTTCCGCAAAAGAGCAAAAAGCGCTTTTGAAAAAGACTTTTACAAACTGATGAACAACTCGGTGTAATATCCAGTCCAGTATTCCGAGATTTGCAACATAGATCAGTTCGCACATGCGCATTAGCAACACTTTGCATTACCACGTTGTCAGCTCGAGTCGGAGAAGTTTGTTCTATTAAAGCATTGTTTATACTGAGAAGACTAGCGGTTGTTACACTGGCGACGAGGATACCACGCTAGATTAAGCACAAAGAAGAAAGAAGAAAGCAAGAGAAACCAAACCAGAGAGTTTTGAAGCCCAGCGAGAGAGGTTAACAAGACAAACACGTCAACGCGTGAATCAATCGATCGACAAAACATGCCCGACACCGAAGAAGCAACCGGCGGCACCGCGCCAGCAGCACCAGTACAAGTTATCACAGCGACGAGAAATCTCAAATCTCAACCATTCAACCCGGGAGATGACCCAATCGGCACAGGTAAAGCGTGGGACGACTGGCTCGAAGAAATCGAGCGCGAATTCAGATATTTCAAGATTACGGAACCGCTCGACAAGAAAGATGCACTCATCATTTATGGCGGGAAGGAAATCGCTCGTCTCGAGAAAAGCTTACCGAACCCAACGGATGGCGGTAACGACTATGAGAAGATGAGGAAAAAGTTGAACGACTACTTCAAACCCAAGAAGAATAAACACCACGCAAGATATGTATTCCTCAAAATGAGACCAGCACATGGCGAAACAACGAACGCGTACGCTGCACGTTTAAGAGAGAAAGCCAACGACTGCGAATTCGAAGCAAACTGCGATGAACGAATCCTAGAACACCTCATCCAGACAACACAGAATCGTTCGCTAATCCAGAAGGCTATTAACAAGAAATGGGATTTAACACAGTTTCTCACCGAAGCTGCACAGATCGAAGACACAACACTTCAAATAAGCGACATGAAAATTCCCCAAGATGTAAAGAAGGTC
The DNA here is from genome assembly GCA_947652115.1 of Blastomussa wellsi. NCBI lineage: Eukaryota > Metazoa > Cnidaria > Anthozoa > Scleractinia > Plerogyridae > Blastomussa > Blastomussa wellsi. The sequence continues at coordinate 14,249,933 of OX393569.1, forward strand.
GAAAGACAGTCTGGAAAGTGGCATCCGCCCAAGAACGATGGAAAAGACAAGAAAAAGCAACCATGTGGATACTGTGGACAAACAGGCACACACGAGGAAGGCAAGAACTGTCCAGCATATGGGAAGAAATGTATGAAATGCCAGAAGTTTAACCACTTCAGCTCAGTATGCAAGTTCAGAGGACCTCCCAACAGTAAGAAAAGCCATGGGCACAAACACAGACGAAAACCACCAGAAACTTCGAGGGACAAACACCGTGTCAAGCGAACCACAGAAGAAGATGCTGATAACTCAACAAGTTCTGATGACGAATTTTTCTGCCAAGCCGTACGTCATCTTAAGCAGGTGAAGAAAGTCAAAACAGATAACGAGAACAGAACTGTGTCAGTGAAGATAGAAGATGTTGATGTTAGAGTTGAGCCGGACAGTGGTGCAGAGGTGAATGTTATGGACGAACACCAATTCAAAGCACTGTCAAATCGATCAAGCGTAAAGCCAACACTACATCCAAGCAGAGTGAAGCTGAGTACCTTACAAAGTGAACTTCCCGTGAAAGGAGAATTCACAGCGACCGTAAGGAACCAGACCTGCGGAGCAGTCGCAAGATTTGTTGTGGTCAGGGGTAGAATCAATTCCCCACCGCTCATCAGCAAAGACACCCTCAAAGAGCTAGGTATGTTACAGATCCGAGAAGATGGCTCTTTCGCCGAGACTAATGACCTGAGAATCCAGGAAGAGTTGCCAGACATCAAGAGTGTCAAGCAAGCTGTAGCACTCAATCCCGAAATCAAAGCAATCACTGATCGATACAGCGATGTATTCAAGGGCATTGGGAAGATACGAGACATCAAGAATGGAAAAGAGTTCTATGCTAAATTCAGCATGAGACCAGAAGCTGCTCCTGTAGCCCAGAAACCAAGACCAGTCGCATATTATTTGCAAGAGCCCTTAAAGAAATGGCTTGAACAGTGTGTAGAAGAGGAGATATTTGAAGAGGTACCTGAAGGTGAACCAGTAACATGGTGCTCTCCATTAGTAGTTCAACCAAAGCCAAAGTTCAGCAGCGTAGATAAGGAAGACCTGGAACCACACATGATTAGGGCCAGTGTAGATCTCAGGATACCCAACCAATTCATGGAGAGACACAGGATAACCCAAGGAACGGTTGTTGAGGACTTTATGTACAAGTTCCACGACTGTACCATCTTCTCCAAGTTTGACATGAGGCAGGGTTACCACCAACTGCTTCTTGATCCAGAATCAAGAAAAGTTGCCACCTTCAGCACACCATGGGGGAACCTGCGACCAAAACGTCTAATCTTTGGAGCAAAAGCATCGCAAGATCTCTTTGATGAAGCTATCTACCGAATTTTTGGAGACATACCAAGGTGCCTCAACCAGCGCGATGATATCCTGATAGGAGGGAAAGACATAGAAGAACACAACAAAACATTGGAAGCCGTTCTGCAGAGAGCAACAGATTTTGGTGTCACTTTCAACCCTGAGAAGTGCCAATTCGGAGTGGAAGAGATAGAGTTCTATGGGCACAAGTTCACGAAGAACGGATTAAAACCAAACCCAGAGAAGGTCAGAGCCGTGAAGGAAAGCAGCCCACCAGAATCGAAAGAAGCTGTACGAAGCTTTCTTGGCATGACTGGGTATTTATCAAAGTTCATCCCCAAATACGCATCACTAACCGCACCCTTGAGACAGCTGACCCACAAAGATACGAAGTTCAAATGGGAAGCAGAAGAGAATGAAGCATTTGAGAAGCTCAAAGCAAGCATAACAAGTGAAAGCACAATGGCGTACTTCAACCCAGCAAAAGCTATTGTTGTGAGAGTTGAAGCCAGCTACCATGAAGGACTATCAGCCGGATTATTCCAGGACACAGGCAATGGCCTCCAGCCAGTCCACTTCATTAGCCGCAGCATGACTGACACCGAGAAAAGATACAGTCAGACAGAGAAAGATGCCCTCTCCATACATTGGGCAAAGAACAGATTCAGCATTTACCTTCTGGGAGCGCCAAAATTCAAGATCATCACAGCTCACAAACCATTACTTCCATTGTTTAACAAGGCAGCCATGCGACTCCCACCAAGAATAGAAAAATGGGTAATGGGAATGCAAGATGTTGACTTCGAGCTAATCTATGAGCCTGGAAAGGATGACGCCGACCCACTTGACTTTCTGTCGAGACACCCTTTACCAGAAACTGGAAAGGATACCATAGAGAGAGTGATCAAGTACACGGTGACAGCCGAACATGCTGTTGTTGTTGATCACATCAAGGAAGAAACTCTCAAAGACACCCAGCTTCAGAAACTTTCCATCAGAATACTCACTGGAGATTGGGAACAACACAAGAAGGACCCAGACATTGCACCATTTTATAGTGTACAGAATGAGTTGTACGTAGTCAATGACCTAATCTTCAGGATGAATCAGATCATTGTCCCAACAAGCCTACAGAGAAAGGTCATCAAGGCAGCACATCACCTGGGACACCTGGGAATGACAAAAACAAAGCAGATGTTAAGAGCAAAGTATTGGTTTCCAACCATGAACAGTATGGTAGAGCAGATCATCGGTCAATGTTACGAATGTCAGGTAACCACGAAGCAGCACAGACAGGAACCCATCAAAGTCACAGACATACCAAAGAAACCCTGGGATATCATATCTGTAGACTTCAGCGGACCCTATCCTGACGGTCATTATAACCTAGTGGCCATTGACAAGAGAACAAGATACCCTGAAGTCATGAAAACTCACTCGACAGCATTCCAGCCGACCATGGAAAAGCTCAAAACCATGTTTGCCACTCATGGGACTCCAAGACAGCTAGAAAGCGATAATGGACCACCATTTAACTCCAGAGAATTTGCCGAGTTTGCCAAAACAGAGGGATTCCACCATCACCGAGTTACCCCAGAACACGCACGTGCTAACGGAGAGGCGGAAAGCTTCATGAAACTACTGAATAAGACTGAGCAGATCGCTCGTCTCAATGGAGGAAAAAGCAGTGTAGCTGTTCAAGAGATGCTAACAGGCTATCGCTCAACACCGCATCCTGCTACTGGCGTGCCACCATATGAAGCCCTAATGAACAGGCAGATCAGAACCAAACTAGATCACCAAGCGAGGGAGTGCAATGAGAATCCCCGTGACACAGCCATCGATAAGCGGGATGAGAAATACAAAGATAAGATCAAACAGAATGCCGAGAACAGAAACACCAAGGAGCACATTTTCTTAGTCGGAGATCATGTCCTGTTGAAACAGAAAAAGAGAAACAAATGGTCTACTGCATTTGAACCAGCATTCTACAGAGTAACTCGAATAGACGGATCAAGCATTGCAGCAAAAAGGATCACAGATGGACGCGAAGTGTACCGTGACGCAAGCCAGTTCAAGATTGCTAACTCATTGATCCAGGGAAACACCAGCGAAGAAAATGAAGACCAGGAAGAACAAACGAACCAAGAGGATTGGAGAGAGAAGATTCTACTGAATGCCAACCCTAACTCAGTCCAGGAGGAGACTAAGGAAAGCAGCGCAAAGGAAACAGCTAAAACCAACACCAGTGACAAAATGGACCGGAGCAAACAACCAGTGCCAGCAGCTACCACCAGACCAAGGCGTGATCGAAAACGTCCAGAGTATTTGAAAGACTTTGTCACCTAAAGACTGTACTTAAACTGTACCTAACACAGAACAGAAAGGACTGTGCTTTAACATAGCATGCCTAGTCTAAGTTAGGACACGTTTTAAGTTGCGTTGTTTTTCACTTAAGGAAGAGACTATCTCGAAAGAAAAGGAGAAATGTAATATCCAGTCCAGTATTCCGAGATTTGCAACATAGATCAGTTCGCACATGCGCATTAGCAACACTTTGCATTACCACGTTGTCAGCTCGAGTCGGAGAAGTTTGTTCTATTAAAGCATTGTTTATACTGAGAAGACTAGCGGTTGTTACACTCGGTTTTCGGGAAAACGATGGAGAACCTGCGGAAGCGCACGGACATCAAAATCGTGAAAAGTGAAGAAAAAGAAAAAGTCAGAAAATTTGTTGCCAGTCCGTTGTTCTCAAGGTTCGCCCAATTCACAAACAACATGGTGGGGATCCACATGCACAAAGGGAAGCTGGTGCTGAACAAACCGGTGTACACGGGCATGACGATCTTGGACAACAGCAAGATCCTCATGTACGACTTTTTCTACAACCACCTGAAAAAGCGGTACGGATCAAAATGTGAACTTGTTTACACGGACACGGACAGTCTTCTGCTTGAGATCGAAACGGAAGACGTTTACAAAGACATCGCGACAACGAAAGAAATGTATGACCTGAGTGATTACCCGCAAGACCATCCACTTCACTCAGACGAGAACAAAAAAGTCTTGGGCAAAATGAAAGATGAATGCGCGGGGACACCCATCGCGGAAGCCATCTGTCTCAGGTCAAAAATGTATTCCATCCTCCGAGGGGACGAAAAAAATATCAAAAAGGCGAAGGGGGTCAAAAAGTGTGTCGTCAAGAAAAACATTTCCCATGAGCAGTACCGTGAAATGATTTTTGGCGAGAAGAAACAGCTGAAGCATGGAATGAACATTCTGCGGAGCGAGGGGCATGAAATTTACGGAATGCACGTGAACAAGATTTCACTGTGTGCGTTTGACTCAAAACGCTGGATTGCAGATGACGGGATCCACACAAAAGCATACGGTTTCAAAGATGCCCCACTAACAGAAGAGGATTTGGAAGCGCTGTTGCTGGACACAGAAGCTGTCACAGCGCTCGGGGAGTGGCTGGAAGAACAGTTTTAACAATCTCTCTCGGGCGCAAACTGCGTAAATAATTCAAAACTCCAGGGTCAATAAAAATTTCTTCTGGATTTTTAACGGTGTTGTTTCTGCCAAAAATATCAGAATATTTTTGGTTAACGTCACTTCTTGTCCTTCTTTTCCCAATGGTTGAAGCTTGAATGAGAACACCGTTGCGTCCACGGCCCATTTTTCAAAATTTCATTTGTTTGTTCAACTGTCCACGCTGGCCGGCGGGAGAACGGTGTTTTTAGGCACAATCTGCAGCTCTTCACGCACAAAACCGCGCTTGGGTCCATCATGCAAATAGTACAGAACGGGCTGATCCGGTTTTTGTAAAACCTTTTCAATGGTGAAAACTTTCAAAGACCAAATCGGATCCGTGGCTCTTTTTTTCCCCCCTTCAAGCTCACCAGGTTCGTAAAGATGGCGAACCTGAACAAGATATGGCAGGATTTTTTCATCCTTCCCAACAGGTCTGTGATAAGCAGTCGAAGGTTTCGAAAAAACAGATTTCTCTTTGATTGCAACAGCGGGTTTCTTTCCGATGAGGCTGGTCACCTCGTTGTTCAAAGCCGAAACAACTTCAGGAAGTCTTTTCACCCATGCCCTGGACCGCTGGCCCTCAGGCATCCGCATTTCCACGGCATACTGGTGACCGAACAGGCGTTCGGCAAGGGTGCGGTTGAAACGTTCAACAATGGCCTGATCGCGGTGAATGTTGACGCGCCCGCGCCGGATGAAAGTTTTGTGATTTTCCATGACTTTCGTCACAGCGCCCATGAATTCGCGCCCAGGGTCAACTTGCAACATTTCAGGCCATTTCAAAGGGCCGCGCTTGTAAATTTTCTGAAAAGCCTGGGCAACCTCATCAGAATTTTTCGAGGTCAAGGGTTCGGACTCTTTGAAACGGCTGGCCACGTCGACAACGTTCAGCGCGTATTTCCAGACTTTGCGACCGCGAGGCAGTTTATCGTGAGGCAAAAAAAGAAGGTCCGCCTGGTGGACCTTGTTGGGTAAGGACACGTCGAATTTCGGTCGAGGTATATGCTTCGGCGCCGGAAGGAATATCTGCCAGAGGGCTTGCTGGATCAACCACTTTTTTGCGGTGTCTTCCGGGACGTTTGCAGCCGCGGCCAGTTTTTTGATGGCGGCAATGCCTTTCCAATAACCGCCAGGGCTGTAGTATATCTTCGCGAGTTTGGTGTCCATATAAACGAGGTGAAAAAAAGTTTAAATGTTAGCAGATGAATCTTGTTTTGGTTTTCCCGCAAGAGGCGCATTTGACTTTCAGAAAGGTTTGCCCATTTTTTGTTTTTCCGAGTCTTTCACTCCCACGAACGTTGGGGGTGATCTTCTTCTCATACACACAGTAGAAATCCATATAAAAGAGGTAAAAAAAAGTTTAAAAGAACCGGAAAGCAGCGTAGCCCAAAGCGAGAGCCCCGGCCCCGACGAACATGAGTTCACCATTTTTTTGCCGCTGGCTTGGTTGATAAAAATCCGAAAATTTGGGCTCTTTTAGAGGAGCCTCTTCAGGATGCGCCTGGTTGTAAAGTTTTAAAGCGTAGTCAGTGTTTGTGAAATCCTGCTTGGCGTCAGCTTTCATGCGCTCGTTTGTTTCAATCCAGTCGAGACGTTTGGTGCGGTCGCGCACGAATTTGTTGTACGCAGCTTGATACTCCTCCATAGCTCGGTCGTGGCGCTCTATTTCTTCACGCGAGGCCTGGCCATCACCATCCAAAGCCTTCGCCAGATAACTGCCGCCGATGAAAGCCACTGCGTTCACCAAAGCACCGCCAACCATAATTGCGATACTTGCCATGATTATAAATTGCCGCCATTTTTTCAAATGATTTTTGGGTGTTCAAACGTTGGTCGGGAGGATTTTCTGGTCTTCCAGGTACTTCTTGAGCCAGATGCTGCCCGTCATCACACCAGTGAACATTGCGAAGTTTTCGATAGAATCTGAAGGGTCATCTGTAAAACTTCTCCTGAACGCTTTTTTGACAGCCCACCCAATGCCAGCAGAGAGGCCAACGAGAGTCGCGGCCTCCATGGCGTTTTTTACAAGATTGTTTTCAGGCATGTTTGGTATAAAAGAAAAAAAAATAAACGTTCAAAAGAAATTAATCATCTTCATCAGCCAGTGAATCTGCATAGCTTGGCGGTTTCTCGTCAGGGTAAATTGGCAACACAGGAAACTCCTCATCTTCATCTTCATCTTCTTCAATGAATGGTGCATCCCAGAGAAGCATGATTGTATCAGCAAAGGCGAAGGCAAGTTTGAACCACACAAAGGTGATTGCAAAAATACCAACGCCTGATGCAACAGCTTGGGCACCGTCAATTTTCATGTTTTGTTTATTGTGTAAATATTTAATCCATCGGTCGAAAGGCATTTCTTGATGGCTGCGTCGCCACCCTGGGGTGTGGGGCTTGCTCCACTGCAGGTGCTGGCGTCGCCTCCACGGGGTGTGGGGCTTGCCCCCCTGCAGGTTCCCGTGTGAAAAAGCGCTGGATGTCTTCACGCTTGACATAAGTCGTGAAGAGCGCGACGCCAATTCCGGCGAGTGTGAGCCATTCGTTTGTGCTGAGACCGGTTTTTGCGGGGTGTGGGGCTTGCCGCACGGTGGGCTCCGGCGTCGCCTCCACGGGGTGTTGAGCTTGCGCATTCCCAATTGATGCAAGTTTGCCATTTGCTTCATCAAGGGCTTTTTTCTGTGCTTCGCGGGCCTGCCGAGTTTTATCAGCAGTCGCTTTGCCCGCAGCCACTCGATTGGGATTTTTGGCGGGCTTTGTTGGTGGCGTTTGTGAAGTCACTTGGCTTTCCTGTGGTGCAAGGTTTGCTTGTGGTGCAACGGTCGGTTGTTCTTCAGCCATGGTATATTGAAAGAAATTTTTGTTTAATTTGTGAGGAATTATTCAGCAGTTGGTCAGGAATGTTCAGCAGTTGGTGAGGAAAGCTCAGCAATTTCAGTCGTTTGCGCTTCGTGCTTGAAAGAATCAAAATCAATGTGTTTTGCAGTGATCATCGCCGCGTTGGCCACAGCGAGACCACGGCCGCAAGTCAAAGCTGTGCTGCCGGCCATGTTGGAGAGCTGATTGTTGATGATCCAGTCGTTTTTGATTTCTTTTTGATAAGCCTCGATGTCTTTGATTTTGACGACCATTCCGACCGCTTTGGTCAAAACAAAAAGGAAGCCGTCGAGCAAACTGTCCGTTGTCTTGGAGCCCACGTACGCATGGTAGCGTTTGATGTATTTCTCAACATCTTTGTCAGAGAGGCGCTTCACATCGTCGTGTGAAAGCTGCGTCCCGATGGCTTCTTTTGATTTTCCTGTCGACACCAGCACGGCCAGCTGCTCGCGCAGCGCTGGGATATCGGGCTGCGTTGAAACAACTGCGGGGAAATTGCTGGCCGGTGCGCTCGTTGCCTCAGCTTCAAGCAAGCCCGCAATGTTGGTCAAGACTTGTTCATCAATTTCGAGTGTTGATGGGTTCGCCATTTTGTGTATAAGTTGTGAATTTTTAATTGAGCTTGAATTTTATTCCGAACGGGTGCCGAAGTGCGAACACAAGGCAGGAGAACTTATTTTTTTTCAACCTCGAAATGAGGTCTTTGTACTCATCTTGAGAAAGTTCGCCGGCGTAATCTTCAAAAACCGCTTTCGTTGTCTTCCACGAGGGTGTGTAAAAAAGCACAAGCGCCGCAACGTTTTCGCGGAAAGAGGCTGTGATGCTGGTCAGCTTTTGGGCGAGCACCCACACGCTGAATCCTGTGTGGCGGGCGCTGAACGCGAGATTGACCAGCTGGCCCGTGCGCTTTTTCACATCTTTCGAGGCCGCGCAGTCATCGAGGATAATTAGCGCATTGGTGCCCTCCAATTCAAGGCAAACCACTTTCAGCCAGGCTTCAACAAAATGCTGTTCACAAATGATAACTTTGAAACGCGGGTCCGCCAAAGCGAAGCGATGAAAAGTCCTGTTGTGCGCGAATGTCGGGCAGATGAGCGTGATGAAGTCGAACTTGCCGTGGAAAGGACCGCGGAGCTGTTCCACCACAAACTTTGATTTGCCCGAATTAGTCGGCCCGACGATGAGAGCGTTGAACGGGATGTTGTTTGGGTCCATATATCAGTGCAACACTGAAACTAATTGCTGATTTTTAATGTCTATTTGCGCGTCCGAAATTGCAAAGATGTGGCATTTCACATCGCCTGCGCCAATGAGGTCCCGCTCGATTTCAAGCTGGACTCCATGTGTTGTGTTCACAAGCCGCGTGCCGCTTCCATGCAGCGTTGGATCCCCCGATGTGCGCAAATCAATCAGAAGCCCGAACCTGTCTTCGGTGAAAAACTTTACCGGATTCATGTGCTTTGTTTTTTGGGCTTTCTTTCCGAAAAAGCGGTCAACTTCGGCCCAAGTATCCGTGATTCCGAGGCCGTTGTTGAAGAGCTTGTTGGTCGAGCCGTTCACCGTGACAACGACTTTCTTCAGGGCCGGATTAATGTACTTTTCTGAATCCCGGGTTCCTGCAGTGTAAGGCTCAACGAAAAGGAGAAGAAGGCCTTTCAGGGACCTTTTTTGGGCGTTAAATTTGATGGTCACGCTTGAGGCCACTTCTTTTTTGAAGCTGACCACCTCGGGCCGCACCACATGGTCGTATTTGAACCCCTTTCCCGCGGTGTAAACGCTGCGAGCCTCGTCCGCCAAGGTCTTGCTTCTGATTGTTTCAAACTCGAGCTGGAGGTTTGTCAGCTTGTATTTCAGTTTATCGGGGTCAGAGCCTTTGACAACCTGCGAGGCCGGCGCGAGCTTCAGCTGAAACAGGAGGTCGTGGAGGAGCGCTTGGGGGTAAAAGACGCCGTGGTCGGTCAGTATTGAGTGGTCCAGGCGGATCCGGTATTTTTTCCCGTAAACCTTTTCCAGCGCGTTTTCTTTGGCAACACCCGAGGTTTTCTTGTCTCCCGAGTCTGAGCGGATCTTGCAGAGGTCTTCAGACTGGATGCCCTCGAGCAGCATGTCGTCCCGCTCCTCCTGCGAGAGAAAAAGGTCCTCCCAGATCTTGTAGATGTCATATCCATCCGTGTCCTGCAGTGTCTCCGCGCCGAACTTCACGTGCAGTTTATCGACCAGGGCGCGGGTGACGTTTTGAACGAGGAAGTTGTCAGCGTCCCCTCCCGCCAAGTCGATTTTGAAGACCAGTGCGAGCGTGCCTGGCACGAGAACCTCGTTCTGATCCAGCTTGGGCACGTAAACATATAAGGTCTCCCCGGGGTTGGCTTCGCTGCGATCAAAAGTGATGCGATTGACCACGCGCTCGGCTTTCATCGCGAGGCCAGTTTTTTGGCTGTGCTCTGGATGAAGGTTTGTTTGCACCGCACGTTCCACTCTTCTTCCGTCAACTTCTGTTTGCACATACATGGTATTGAAAGCTGCACATTTTTATTTAAATTGAAAATAAATAGAATTTATATTTCGCAATGGCAATGATGGAAGAAGAAAAAGACCCTCTTTTGGAACATGATGATGATCATGAGAAAGATGCTGAGAAAGATGATGAGAAATATGAACATCTTGATCATGGCGACGGGGATTCCGGTTTTCCTGAAGAACAAGAAATGAGAGATCGTCTGAGGGAAAGGTCAAGGAGTTCTTCCACTGCAGAAACCTCTTATATCGAAAATCTGCCTGATCCTCCAAAAAACGATTTGACAACAATCACGGTTGCTAATGATTTTCTTAAAAAAGAGTTTCCATTTGCAAAGTTGGAAGATCTTAATGTCCGAATGGAAAACAATAGGGTGAAAGTCGGTTTATTTAGAGCCACCAAAAAAGGTGTGAAAACAACAACATATTTTTTAACAACAAGAGACACAAAAACGAATAAATTCCGGATAAATCCTGCACTTCCAAAAGAAATAACTCGTGAACTTGGGAAAAGTCGAAGAGAAACAATCGATGAAAAAATTGGAACACTGTCACAAGACATTTATGAAAATAAAAAATTTGCAGACGATGAAAAGCAAAGCCCAACAGAAAGAGAAAAAGCCCGAGAAAGAGCAAAAAGACAAATTGCAGAACGGACTGATCTCCAGCGAGAACTTGAACGGTTGGAAAACAATAATTACGAGTCGATTGATTTTGAATCGATCCCACTTCAAGAATTTGAAAAAAATGAAGAACAAAGGACAGAAAAAGAAAAAGAAATACAACAAGAAAAAGAAAAGCAAAAAGAAATCGTTAATGATGAAAATGCCCCGTCTGATGAAAGAGAGCACGCCCGTGAAAACGTTGAGCGGCTCGTGAATGAAGAAAATCAAATCGAGGCTGAAAGAGAAAGAGACCTTGAAAGGCTTTCTTTCCGTGAAAGAGTCAGAGAAAAAATCAAAAATGTCTTCAAAAAATACGGTTTCACGGTGACAGCGATCTCAATTGCCGCCGGTATTCTCATCATGGAAATCGTAAAGCTTTTAACGAAACCTGTTGTCAATGCTGTCAAAGCTTTCGGCAAAGCTTTGGGAAACGGGCTAAAAGACCTCGGTAAAAAAATATTGTCCGTCCTTCCAGGTCTCCTTGGCTCGATTGTTTCTTTTCTTTTCACAACTGCTGGTAAGGTCGGGTTTCTGGCTGAGCACGCCTGGCTTGTGATTTTGGCTGTTGTCGCCTTTTTGATTGAGCGCTTGACCAAAAAACAGAGTTAGCGGGTCGCCAAAAACACCAAACCCGCAAGTGCGACCACACCAACTATCAGAGCCGTTTTGTTCGTGTCATGAGCCTCACTGTCCTTGCTGGCTGTTTCAACCGTTTGTGCGCGGGGTGAACCCCGCACCCCTGTTGCAGGTGTTTTGGCAGAAGGCTCCAGATCTTTTTTGCTTTCAGCTGTGGCCGCTTTGTGAATTGGGTTCGAAGGGTGGCTGCTTGGTGGGTTGTATTTTGATTTCTCTCCATCCATGGGTTGATGGGTCACTTTTTTTTTGTCCTTGTTGATCTGGTTGTTTATTCCAAGTTTCATCCCCGCCACAGCTTGTTTGAGGAAGTTGTTGTAGCCCATAACGCTTTCTGTGTTGATCACCATGTAGCCTGGCATCAGCCATGCGCCCGGGCACAAAGCAAGGTTCAGCCTGACTTTCGCCTCGTCAATGGCAAGTTGGTATCTTTGAACAGACGCTGACAAATCTGGCTGTATCACTGCGTCTTCAAACAGGTGAAGAAACTGGCTTTGGACCTCACGCGCTCGGCCTCCAGTGCCCTGGATGCTGCTTCTTTGATCCACTTGTGCGCCGAGAACACAGTACACGAAAGCCTCGATCGACTGGTTTATTCGGCTCAAGCCGGCTGGTGTCAGCCCTTCGGCATGGTTCGCGCAAAACCAGTCGTATTGGTTGTATGCGACGCTTGTTGGGTGGCGTTTGTAATGCGGCCCGCCTGGCCAATTATGAAACGTCCCGCTGCCGGGCGTGAAGCGGAAGTCATTCGTAACCTCGATCCCAAATTCATGGCAAATCCTTCCGTACGAAGCAACATCATAAGGATTGTTTCTCTGGGTAAATGCTGGATCACCCGGCAACGCGAAAATGTTTTGGGGGCCTCCGAGCTGATACAAAATCCGTCTGACCGTGAAGTACACGTGGAAAACAAAAAATGCCCTGACTTGCGGTGGCAGTTCCAAAGATGTGTGCTCTTCATCAAAAATATCCCGTGAAATTCCGCAGCCCGTGGTCGCGCACCAGGTGGCAAAATTCAGTTGCTGTGGCCAATATTTCATGTCAGGCGTTGCCAGCCAATGCCTCACCTCGTCAGCGCCATCCTCCCCAGGCGATTGGTCCAGAGGCAGCTTTGTTTTTTGAAATACCTCTCGGAACCGCGTGGTAAAGAACCAATCCGGTGTCACATATATGTTCACGTCATTGTTGAATATTTTCTTCAAACTGGGGGCCGCTTCGTGGAATGGCACCGCTGGAATTGGCAAGTCTTCTTTTTCACTGATTTGCGTAAGCCATTTTGGAAAACCGTCAATATATTCCACAACAGGTTTTTTCTTCACAACAGGTGTTTTTTCCACTTCTTGGGTGTGTGGTTTGCTGACCGGTGCTTTCTTCACATCTTGGCTTTCTGAAGTGCCATGTCTTGATTTATTTCTCTTTACCCTGCTAAGATATTTTGCAAAATCATCACCATACTCTCCTTGCATTGCGATTATTTAAACTTTATTTTTTTTTATTTAATACAAAATGGTTTTGCTCACAATCATCGCTCCTTCAAACGACTACACAGTTTATTTTCACCGGCCCCTTACGCAGCCAAACTATATCAGACTTTTAAGCTGCTCGCTTTACAATTCGTGGTTTAATTTTAAGGGTGGAATGATCACGTTAATCGATAAACAGCAAGATAATATAAAATACATGATAAATTTACAACCCGGTTTTTACAATGTTGAGACTTTTGTTGAAGCTTTAAAGAAAACCTTTAAAGAAAACTTTAAAAAATACCCAAACATAAATTTTACAGATGCCAACACACCCGCGGGCGTTCTGATTATTCAAAATATAGATTATAATCGAATCAATATAAATTTCAGCGAGGAATTTGCCAAAATGTTTGATATTGAAGAAAGTTTAAAAGTGTTTAGATTTAACAAAAAACACTTCCTATCTACTTATTTTATTCATTGTGACCTTGTTGACAACGAGAAGAATTTGCTTAATGGAAAACCGTCAAGTATTTTAGCTCGATTCGATGTAAGAGGTAAACCTTATGAAAAAATCACTTACAAGTCGGATACAAATGACTTGCGTGAAACTTCTTCTGTTCAATATATAAACGGTGTGACAGTATCAGTTAGAGATGAACTCGGGGAGTTATTAAATTTCAATGGATTCCCTCTTCAATTTGAATTAGAAATACGTTAACAATTAAAAATAAAATCTGCTTTTAATATAAGATGTCAAAATCAAACGTATTACCGAGCGCTCCGGCTTATGTTGAACAAAGCAGGATATACCCTGTTATAGAAGGCCATGAGTCTTTGCAAATGACTCAACAAATGCCCCAAGACTTTCGCCTTGGAAAGGTGAACGAAATCGCTGCAAAGTTGACTCAAGAGGTTGACCACTATAGGCTTGTTCGAAAAAAATTTAAACGCACTAAAACGGCTGTTAACTGGATTTCCGGCGGTCTTGGCGGACTCAGCGCTGTTTTTTCTAGTGCTGGACTTGCGTCTGCTCTAACAGGTATTGGGATACCCGTTGCTATACCCTTAGGTGTTGTGGGTGGCTTTTTCTCTGTTTCTTCCTCCATTTTGATTCTTTTTGGAAAAAAACTTGACAAAAAAATGTCAAAACATCAGGAGATTGTTACTCTTGGCCTTGCAAAACGTGCGAGTGTTGACAAGCTGGTTTCCAAGGCTTTAATTGATAATCGCATTAGTGATTCTGAGTTTCAGATTATTCTTTCTGAATTGGAACAGTACAATGAGTTAAAAGAAAAGGTACGAGCAAAGCTCACAAAAAAACCATCTTTAAGTAAGCTGCCTGATGTTGAAAAGATAAAAAAAGAGCTTCAAGAACAGCTTATGAGAAAACTCGCGGCGCCAAGCACTGCAAATTTGAACTGAAGTTTGAGGGAAAAACAAAAAAAATATCTTTAAGTATAATTAAAGGTTGACTGCATAACTCAAAATGATCACGATATTTCACATGCTTTTCGTTATTTTTGCGGAACTTTCTTCTCCAGTTTGGCTGAATGATGTCAGACAGATAGCTCAACAAGTTGTTGAGGCGATGCGTGAAGCGGACGAAAAAACATTGTGAAATTTCAGTGAAAGACAGGGCGGCCGATAATATGCCTCTTTCCGTTTTTTAAACACAGGTTGCACAAATCAATTTTCCTGAAACTACAAACTTTCCCGCATGACGTAACTTTTGTGATGCGTTGATTTTTTTCACAAAATGGGTGCATTCTCATTTCACAATGAACTTCAAAAAAACGCAGATCCCATTTCTCTTGGATCTTGATTTTAATTAATTCTTTCAATATCATCTCACGAATTTCGGGTGGGAGGTTTTTGACCATGTTCTATATATGTGCGCGCATGTCTTCAAATAATTCCTGAGCCAAAATGTGAAATTTGAGTTTCCTCTCCAGTTGCCCCATTGATTTTGTGACCGCGCTGTGCCCCCGTTTTCCATTTGAAGGCGTGCAGCCTCCTCTTATGCGCAGTGGTTTTTGCCATGTTCATTCCACACACATAATACTGGGTGGTCTCTGGGCCACAAAAAATTTACCTTTTGTTGGCTTTGCATACTCGGCGACAAGTTGGAGTCGGGTATGCAAAGCCAGCAAAAGGGAAATTTTTTGTGGCCCAAAACCACCCAGTGTTATGTGTGTGTTTCTCCTATATTGCTCTGACATTTTTCCTGTATTTTAGGTTCATCCTTTGTTCCACTTAGCCTTAGCAGACTTGGTTTTAGCTTCTTTGTGGTTCTCTGGGGCTCTCCTTTGGTTTCATGAAAAGCATGGCAGTTGCTTTTATTTGGATGTTTCTGGAGAGGTAAGTGGAATATATGAAAATTAAATACAATGTCTGTGAGTCCCTGATGTGATTCAAACCCATAAGCTTCTAGATACTGGCTTGCAGAAGAAACAGGAGATGTGCAAGACCAGAGCAGCAAGCATCCAGCAACTCACACCCACCCACATATGCCCAACTTGTGGGAGAGGTTCCCATGCCTGGATCGGCCTCATCAGCCACCTCTGGACACACTGTATTTGGTCATCCAGCAATTGATGTCGTGGTTATCATAGATTTCAAAGGATGAACAACACTGGTTGGGCACTCTAACCAACTTTGGTCATTTACTAAGTTTGTGGCATGTGTCCTGCCTGCTGCTAGGATTAACAATGTCGAAAGCATCACGAGTACAATAAATAATGAAAGATGGTAATTTTCAGCTTGGTAAATAAATAATGAAAATAATTTTGTTAATATTTGTTAATCACCAGATAGCAAATCTTGCCACATTCTTTTTGACTGTCAATTATGGTTTAAATGCGTACATCAGACTGCGGGAGAAGGTTAAAAACATCAGGCACTTGCAGTTCTACTCAGTAAGTACTGATAAAGATATTATCAATCAGACAATTGTTGAAACAAATAAAAACATTTAGCTGAATGGGAAATGCTCTCATGTTGTATGTGTGAAAAATTTATTTTCCTCTCTTTAAAAGTTGTTGTTTTTATGCTATAAATATTTCTTTTTAGTAGAACTCCAGAACACGTTTGAAGCATACCAGCAGAGCACCCTGGGTAAAAATTTTTGAAAAACAAATCAAGCCGAGATGATTAAATTTGATAGTCACATAACCATACAAATGTCCGTCCCTCCATCCGAATATACTTTGGGGGAGGGGGAGGGGAGACCCATATCCAAGAAATAGGCCTTGGTTAACGTCAAGCATCGTTTTATGGTCAATTGACAGGTGTTAAAATGAGGTATCTGCTGACCAGTATCACATGGTCCTATCATGGGCTCAAGTGTAGAGCTCATCAAGGTCACATTTTTTTTTGAAGTTGACTGCTGAACAGCTAATGTTTCAATTGGATCACTGGCTCAAGTGTTTTCATGCATTGTTAAAAACATGCAAAAAATATGGATCTCCACTTTTAATTTAGGTTTGGCTAAAATTTACCATATACGTATTATTTGATTATTATTTTGTCAGGTTTCATCAAGTACATTTTATGATATTTGGCTGTCCAGGATATTTTATGCAATGTGTTGGTGAGTACAAGATAGTGCGTTATAGGACAACGTCTGATCTGGGCCTAACTTTCAGCTGCCACATGTGTAATTTACATGTAGAGTATTTTGTACATGTACATCACAGAGATCTGTGAGCCAGTTTGTCTTAAAAGGCTTTAGTTAACTGGACAATGATGCTATTGATGTGAAGTCCATATACTTTTAACAGGTGAACAACTTCCTGCAAGTTCCTGCATGTGGCAAAAATTGGCCACCATGTATACATTTTGGCTTCCTACCATTTGCATCCATCCTTGAAGAATGATGAATTTTACACAGTTTTACTTTTAAAATGTTAATGGTTTTACCTGGTCACATGTCACATTTGACCAATGTCCTGATTGCTGCCGGTCATGAAATTGACAGCATTTTTGATACAAAAGAATTGAATCATTCACAATTTTTAAATGTCTATTTTGTAGTAAATTATCCATACCTCCCCCACAGAAGACATTTTTCCTTACACACCCCCCGAGTTGTAATCTTCAGACATTTCCGTACACTTTTTGGCCTTTGAGAATCCCCACCCCAGGAATTTCCAATCCCATCTGTGGGGGAAGTATGGATATTTCCTGGAGACTACACGTTATCTAGCAAGTAGTTTTTCTTTATCTAACACTACTATTGCATGGTCATTCTGAATACTAAAGTCACACAGCACCTTAACCAGTGCTTGACACTAACTTTTCAGCTTACTAGCCTCGTGGCTAGTGACAACTTAGATGTTTTACTAGCCCAGCGTTGGTGTTGGCTAGGTCCGCTAACAGTTGATCCCTAGCAAGCTGCTCCTGCCAATTTCATTTTGTTTACTAGCTAGCCAAAGTGGCTAGTGGAAATCGAAAACCTACTAACCAAAAGTAAATTTCTACTAGTCTGTGGCTAGTTGGCTACCGTTAGTGTCGAGCCTGTTAACCATGTCTGATTCACTGGCTCTCTTGAAGTAGTATTTTTTGATAAACAGCTAGTGACATTAATTTTATTTTAACCCCTTCTCTCCTCATAGGTTGATCCCTGTGGCAATTATGGCACCTTTACCATTTCATTTTGAAGACATCAGTAGATCTGAAGATTGTACACAGTAAGACCTAAGTTACTGTACATAATCATGTTATCCTTACTACAAGGATGACAGATGTAAAGTTATATGGACCCTTTGGATTATATAGGTTGGAAACAATTTAGCTCTCAAGATCTCAATATTGTCCATTTGCAAAGATCTGTATTTTTATTGCAAGGATCTTCCTACAGTAGCTCACGTAGCAAGCATTCCCACATGAATAAGTATTTTCCACGATTTAGCTGCTCAAGAATTGACACAAGGGTAAAAAAACTGCCCCCTCCCCCCCCCCCCCCCCACTTTATCTCATCGCTTTTTTGATTTTCAAAAATGTGGCGATGCTAAGCTTGCTGTGAGGCCTAGAATTTGCCAAATCCATAGATCATCCAGGTAGAGTTTAGCTAACAACAGAGGATTTGCTTTATGACATCAAACATCTGGTAGTTGTAGTAAAGACAGCTATGCATAAATGACAAAATTATCACATGTAAATTTCATGTAATATATCAAACATGAGAGACAGTGTTTCATCGGGATATCCACACACAGAGAAGAGAGTTCAAATATGACTCGCAGCGGAGTATTTTTAACGAACTTCAAGGTGTTTGGATAGCCGATGAAACACTGTCTTGAGTGTTTGATATATCTTCTCAATCGAGAAAAAACTAAGGAGTAATCTATGCTAATTAAGACGGGGTATCCAAACCATCTTCACGGTTATGATTTTCTTTGTTTTAACGCAATGATTTATTAATGAGTTTGAGAAGATCAGTATAAACTTCAAAATGTGAACATTACTTTATCTAGACAAGATAGGTTTGGTCATGCAATTCATCATTTGGTCTACCAGCGTACCAACGTATGTCGCTATTCAGTGGATGGATGGGTGGACGAGCGATGTATTTCACACCAATCAGAATTAGGATTTTGTATCAATATTTGTTTCGGATTCAAGGGACGGCCATCTTTATTTTCGTATAAACTTGGCCTTATTGGGCAGTGTTGGCATGATGTCTCTATTTCCAGCACTTAGTGTTTATGTAGCTCTGGTGTACCACGTTGTGTGTGGGTTTTAAGTGGAAAACTGTTCGGAAATTTTCATGGTGGTGAAAAAGGAACGAGGATGTGAAGTTTTACATGCTGCGAGCAGTCTGTTTTGGCGGCTTTGGGTTGAGGGATTGTTTTTCGATTGCGGTTAGTTGTGAATAAGAGCCATGTTGAATTTTAAAATGTTTCTGACTGAAGTAACGATAGCTTTAATTTTGGTTAAATTTGAAGTTGCGGATGTACGCAGCTTCCAATTTCTCGGAGATGAGTTGTTTGAAATCAGTAGAGCTGAGAGATCAGACATGATCAGAGACTTTGCTTCGGGACATAGTAGATGTCATACGGCATTTAAGAATTTGAAGTTAGGAAGGCCAAATACTCAAGAACGCAGGGTACAGTAATTCCAGAGAAACAGCTTTCATTGCAGACGCACCAGCTCTGGTAAATATTTCACGAACCGTTCGTAATTAAATATGCAAAATCTTTCACCAGTATTTTCGGGACAAATTTCATAACAACCAGAAAACAATGTACTAACTGTACTACGTTTAAAAAACCCTTTCGAAAGATATATTTTTCCATTTGATCCGTTGATTGTCTTTCGATAAAATACTTTGGTGCGGGTTTAATAAATTACAAAATATGACGCTTTGTGTTGAAAATCAGTGATGCAGAAAAACAAAGTATCATGTTTCAATATTTCGAATAAAAACAAAAGTATCATATTACAAATAAACAAAAGTATCGTGTTACTTGTTAAGGCTAGGAATCACGTTTGGTGTCGCATTCTGCACTGTCCTGGAGTCTCTGGGTTTTTCATTTTCAGGTAGAAATAGCTTTGTTAATTAGAATTGGCATTTAGTCACAACAAGCGGTAGGTGGGTATGTCTTCACAACATTGTAATGCCGTGTAGTAATGAGTAGTGTTAAAGAAGGGAGTTTAAAAGCATTGATATTTTCTAAAGATTTGTGGCTCCTTTCCTATTCTTTCGAGGAAGTGGCAAGACGTATGGGTTAGATTTCTCCTTCAGTTTTCTTTATAAAAATAAATGTAGTCTTCATGATTTCGTTCAAATAGCGTTCAAATTCATGAGTAGACGTGCAACAATTGCAAGTCGGCCATTATATCTTTATTAAGGACAACGTCGCGATAACAAGTGGCTAAGTCGCGAGATACCAGGGACTTTGCGGTTGCTTTCAGAAAAGTGTAGTTCTTGAAAAAACTTCTTCATGTACTTCTTTTGCTATTTTTACAGAAATCAGTATTTTAATCTCGAATTTGTACACAAAATGACGTACTTGTGTTCGACGAGGAGTCCCGGGGGTGGGGAATTGTCTTTTTCTGTGTGCCCAGGGGTGGGGAATACACTGCAAAATAGTTAAAATATGGCAAATGCCCAGGGGTGTGCTCGGGAGGGGGGGATGGTTACGGGAAAATTGAACCACGCATTAGTGATGTACGTCAATCCAATCAGGTTTGGGGTTGCATCAAGAAACCAGTCAAATTGTCAATCTCATCCCCAGAGCCCGCTTCTCTTGATGAAAGAAAGAAAAGCGGGCTCTGGGGACAAGATTGTCAAATTGTTTGATAAAAATGGAATGACGTGTGCAGTAAAGTGATTGATTAAACTGATTACTGCAGTTTTTACAGATATATTATTCATGGTCGACAGGAAAGTTTCGTCATGAATGAATTCGCCAGTCAATTTTGCGTTGCGTTCATTTACTTAAAATGCACACAGCGTCAGCAAAAGGCCCAACACTAAATTGGTCATTGAGCATTAGTTTTGGACGGGCTAGCTTTGCTGACCAAAAAAAAAACCCAATACGTCCATATCAAAACTGAAAAAATAACTCTCGCACGCATTGCGTGCCTATGTTTAACCTAAGAGTGTTTCCAAGATATACCGGTAGTTAATAAAATAATATTTTAGCAGAGAGCCCACTTCACCACAAGGCACTCTTCAATGGGGTCCTGAAGAGGTAAAAACTTCTTTAGCCACAGCTTTCCATATTTTTTTCCTCCAGAAGAACATAGAGGTAGCTCTCTGTTGATTTTATTTCCATTGTTGAAGCAATCCGGTGAACACCAAGCTTCATTGCACAGTTGGCCTGATCTTTACTACAACTACCTGAAACCATTGCGTGTTTCACTGGCTTATTGACTGCTTTGGGCAAGACACTCACAGTACACACTTGCAGTGTATGCAAGGGTATTGTTTAGGTAACCCTAGCCTGCCATAATCGTCAGGCATTCCATGCACTCATTATGATTTGTAATGCATTCTTTTGTTTTTTTAGTTGCCTTTTACTTTTCGATCGACCAAAGGCGAAGGTAATTTTCATAACTATTGCATCATACTAATGCTGGAAACACATCAAGTTTGTTGACTCAGACTAAACCTGTGGACAAAATCTACATCACCGTAAATTTGTTCTATTCTCTGTAACAAATTCTGCCAGATAGTTTCTCTTTGATTCAAGATTAATTTTCATTGTAACTAAAATTTACATTTCAGCTAAAGATTTCAACTGTGAAATCAAGAGCCAATATTCTACTTGTTTTAGTAACAACAAGATTATCCAAATCTTCTATAGAGGCACTGAAAACACTTCTCAAACTCAAAGAAGCAGCCACCATTTTGTTGACAACCGCTACTGTCATTTATTATCACTCACACAGAATAGATAGTGAGTAGCATAATCAATCAGAGGAAAACATTATTTAACAATTAGATTTGTGACTTTTGTCTTTTCTGGAACAGCCTCGACCAGTAAACTGCCTAAATCTTCTTCACGGGTAATCCGAAAATGCCAAGAAGCGGCTGCCATTTTGTTGACAACCACACTGCTATGCTACTCACTATCTATCACAGAATAGCTAGTGGGTGGCATAGCCAGTCAGAGAACCACATTCGTGATAGAACGCTAGTAGATTCATACTAATTTATGATAGAATGCTAGCTAGTAGATTTATACTAATTTCCATCAGTAGAAACTTAGCTTTTTTTCTAATGTAAACCTGTGACTCTGATTGGTTCTCCTACTACTGTTTTCCATTTACTGATAGAAAATTATTGTGCTTGCATTGGTCTTTGAATGCACCAGTTTTCTTTCTTCTTGGTTGAAAAGTTCAAAAGTGGTATCTTTTGAATGCAATCCTTTAGTGTTTCAGTGTTTCTACTAAAATAGTTAGACTACTACTCACCCTTGCTTGCTATGAGTGAAGTAAACTCAGCTGCATCTCATTTACATTGTACTATACACTTGTAGCAAATATTGAAGCAAACTGTGAAACTAATTTCAATTTCTTCGCAATATTTTAATTTGGCACTGTTACAATTTAATAACTCGGTTGCTTTACAGTATACAACAGCTCATTGTCACTTTTCCTTTTTCTTTTTACTTAACTTGTATTAACCTATTGTTTTCCTTTTATTTTGCATTTTATTGTGTGGCATAATTGCAATAAAACAATAATAATTTGCAGATATGTATTAATCTGTTGAAGATTTGAAATTTCAATCATGGCTGGTTGACATATCTGATTTGCGTTTTGCATTCTATTTTATTTTTTTTCCAGAGTGGTCTGAAGGCAGGTTCAATGTGGGGACCTTATGGATCTATAGCGCTTGTCGCCACGTTGTCGTTTTCCATTGTGGCCCTTGTGGTTAGTAATAGCATTAAATTTATATTAGTAAAAATCATTAGAGCGACAGAAGAAAATCTGACAGAACTGAAAAATCTGCTTGGATATTTGTCCTTGGACATTATCTGTTCCTCAAAGCTCACAGTTTTCCTCGAGCCCATGGTATAGTGTTCATCCCTGAAGTTGCTAAGCAACATGCCATATTTGCTCGCATGATTACTTTCGGTGCATTTTCCAGCTCCCATGCAAGTTTTTGATTAGATAAATTAAGTCTGAAAACCCTTGAGTGCCTGAAAAAAGATTTGCCAAAACTGGCACTTGTACCCCACTGCGCTCAGGAATAAGATTGAGTGAGTGACCCGGGCTAACTTTTTCTTCGATGGCATGTAAAAGATCCTTTTTCTAAAAGGGGTTGGAGGTTAGTCAGGTAAAGGTAACGTCTGTATTCGGGCCTAGTGGCCCATCAGGCCGGAACTTATCCCGATTTCTGTAGCATGAAGTGACAGAGTATTTCTACTTCCACCTGGATGGGATGCTAGTCCATCGCAGGGTTACCCCCCAGCAGTAAATTCGCCGGTACCCATTTATACACCTGGGTGAAGAGAGGCACTGTGGGAGTAAAGCGTCTTGCCCAAGAACACAACGTAGTGTCCCGACTAGAGGCTCAAACCCGGACCGTCCGATCCGGAGTTCAGCGCAGTAACCATTAGGCCACTGTGCCTCCCATAGGAGGTTAGTCAGCTGACAATATAATGTATATTTTTTTGACAGGTGCTTTATTTTTTGATGCTTCGAGTTTACAGAAAGGCTGTTATTTTTTCAGGTCGGTGTTTCGATTGTTCGTACATTTTAAACATTAATACTAAACAATATTTGTTCTCATAATTGTGAGCCTATAGTTTTTCGAAAGCGGATAACTCTAATTAAAGGAATGAGGGTTCAATTTCTTTGGAGGACAGAAAAGACAGACGGGAGTTGAGGACAGAACGTAATAAATAGAAAATCTCACTAAAAAGTTAAAAAACTGACACCAAAGTTCAAGCTAATCCTGGATTATTTTAGTCGTGCTTTTAATGACGCGACCCTGAAGACTTTACAAACCCCTCTCAACTTTGTGTGCTAAACTCTGATCTTAATCATATCTTTTGCACCTCTTTAAGGTCATTCCCCTGAAATAGAACTGACAATAGATTTTCGTTCAAACTTTGCCCATTTGGTGTTCATCGTAAGGGAATATAAATTTTGTAATGAAAAAGAGGGGTTCCCATGTTCGTTTAGGAGCAGGAGCACCTTGAAAATACCCCATAATTCTTTAAAATATCAGCTTCAGAAATGTTTTCATTTGACTAGCTCATGCCACGTCTTATGGGTGAAGAAAAAAATAGGGAGAAAGCAAAACAAGGGAAAAAACTATAGATATACTGTATTGCCTTCAAGGTACAATTTAATATATGTTTCATTATGAAAGCACGCATTTCCAGTCGATCTTGATTCAACTTGTTACTAGTATGCAATGATCTCGAGGCCACAATATCTGTTTAATAAGTTCACGTTTCCGTCGATTATTTATTTTTCTGCAATAGGAATTTGTTTATATTCTTGTTATAGGAAGAAAGTGATTGCTAGTCTCAGAAAAAGGTAAAAAAATATAGGTCACCATACTCGTTTACGCGAAAACGACGATTTATCTCCTTCACGAGCAAAGCCGTAAATAAAACACCGCAGTTTTCTTTAGGTGCGCGCGCTGATGACGCAATAAATCGTGCGCAGTAAGGATGCGCAATGCAATACAGGGGAATGACCTTAACAACTTCAATCTTCAATTTCTTCACTTTTTTGAGGGTGAAATTGCTGTTGTTTCATGTTAACATGAAATCGCGGCAGCATGCAAGAACCTAATTTTATGTGCACCAAAAATTAAGTTGTCTATTCAAAACATTTGTATTTGCTAAAACTTTTGGGGCAATCGAGACGTAAAATCTCCCAAGCCAAACACAAACTGATTTACTACCATTTGTATGGTACAGTTTTTGGCTGGAACTTAACTACCCGGTAAGTAAACGTAAATCACTAACTTTTTGAGTAGCCAAGGCTACTGGGCTGGTTCCCTTTCAGTGTTAGTCTCTACATTACGTTGATTGTGATTTGTTTTCAGGAGTATTAACGGACCTTCAGCGGGCTGGCATAGACGCCATCCGCAACAAAATCTTCCTGTACATACTGGTGTTTCTGATTTGCTGGAGCCCAGGTAAGTGGGATTTAATTTAGCTGCCTTTTAGAGTGGTTTTCAATTGAGTGTCGAAAGTAATTCTTATTGTCTTTGGGTTTGAGTTACTCTGCTTTGTGATTGGGTTAAAAAACTTCCGCCACTTTGCCAATCGTTAAGAAGCAACCAACCAATCGAGACTCGCTTGCACACGTTTTCCCGCGCTTTTTACCGGCTACAAGCTGGCTACATGCATTTACTTTGAGTATTGATTGGTTCACAGAGTTAATTTTGGTTTTATGATACTCGATTTCAAACTGCTGTATAACTCTAGCTAACATTCAAATTCGTCTCAGTGACAATATTTCCCCCAATTGTCGTAAAATTAGAAATGATTAGCAGCGAAAGTAGCTAGGAGTTTTGTCCTTTAAAAGGTGGAAAATCCAACTCCCATGTTGTGTTTTCTGGGCTGCCATCACTGAGCCGATAAGCAAAACATACAAGGAAAAAAATTGTACTCATCATGAAGATTATATTCCATAAAATGTTTCTCTTTTTATTTTCCTTACCATTTATAAGGAGACAGCTCCATAACTAATTGTCTTTGCCAAATGAGAAATTCCGTTTGGGATGGTTTTCTTCAAAAGACCACCGCCTCGCACATTGACCTGATTACTGACTCCGCGACAAATGTTGTATTGTTTTTGCAGCACTTGTGGTAGCGTCGTGCGATATCGATCCCACAATAACACTGACTGAAGAGCTTAACTGGCCCACAATGTTTGTATTGCAAGTAAGTGTGATCACAACACTTTTGGCCACAATAACTTACCAAAGTATCACTCCTTTCTCCAGTAAGACAGAAAATCAAGATTATAAACACTCATGAAGTTTGGTGTTTATATGAAAAGTGCCTGTGAAGTTTAAAAAATATGTGTTTTTTGGAAGGGACTCAAAACAAATAACGTCTATGAAAGAAAGTTCGACTTTTTTACCCACTTAAGTTCAGATTTGGCAACCGAAAAGTGCTTGTTTACACGCGACCAAAATAATTGCTGTGACGTAGAAACGGTCTCATTACTACGGGCATTATGGCCGAGAAGGAAATTTCTGATGTGTGTGTGCACACACGGTGGAATCATCCCATCCTAAATATCCACAGGCAGATAACTGCTTCTGTCATCGTTTCTACTTAGAAACTTGCCCCTGTCTTCCTAGAAATGGGGGCCACGTTTGAGCGTTAAAAAGTCGGATTTTCTCTCTTCATCCTTTTTTGGCCTTTTCTACAAAAGATGCTATTTTTCACTTCATAGTACTTTAAATCAGCGAATAAATTACTACCTTAGTTAATAACAGGCTGAGCCACAATCCGTTTCTGTATTTAACCCTTGGAGGTTCTTCATTTTACCGCATTGTTTACACGTTGAATCGGCCTGAAATCAGCCAATAAAGCACTTTTCTACACTGAAACAAGAGTTTCGTGAAGATTAAGTCTCAAAATGTCTAAAATTGGAGTTTGGTGCATGCGCACAAGCAAACGTTTGGCCTTTTTTTTTTGCAGAATCGTTCTGATTTTTTTTGCTCGTTTTCCTTTCTTTTTTCTCGGCCTTTCTTTTCTCGCTACCTTCTACTCTCCACAGCCTTTCTAGCTGGATAAGTTTCGGGCCAGATCATTATGCACCGAAACCCATCAGGGTGTTTTCTTATTAGCTCTGTCAGAATTATTTCGATACTCCTAATGGACAGTCGTGTGGAAAGGCCTGTCCCAGCTTCATCAGATTCTTTTCACAAACGTCCGCTGACATGCAAACTGATGACGTCACAAGCGGTACAAGGAGCATGATTATTAACTACGCATATATTCGTACTTCGTACTCTTTCGTAAGATTTTGGCGCCAATCTCTAGCCGACAAATGACGTACTAATGAACCAGTCAATTTGCGCCCTAAACTCGCATGTGGTTTTGCTGTTGCATGTGATTGGCTGATGTAACAGTATCATCATTGTGATTGGTTAGATTTGGAACGTTGCAAAGTGGACGCGGAGACGCGACGCGCGTTCAAGGCAGTCAAATTTGATGGATTAAATTAAATTAATTCATCATTTTTCTGTACACAAACATTCACATAATTTAGATGTAATTTCTCGTGTGTTTGTTGATAGGGTCTGACAGCACCAATGCAAGGCTTTTTAAACTGTATCGTTTACGGCTGGGCCAGAAAAAGCTTCCGTGACGCTTCGGAGCAGCGAAGAAATATGTTCCTGGATTCCGAAGATTATGTCTCTCCTCAACGTCGAAGAAACTCTTACGGATCCATGGGTTCGTTCTGATAACAACGTCATTGTAAATATTGAAAGAAGCGTTCCTTTCCCCGTGCCGGGTTTGTGTAGTGAGCTTGTCATGCAACCTTGTCTCGTGGTGAGGACTGCGTGACGTGTCAAAAAGGAAAACCAACTCTGCTATTGACATGGACGATTCTAGACTTGCCCCAAGTCGCTGGTTTTTTTCTTTGCGTCGATAGGCATATGCGTTTCAATATTTGATTAGAATAATTTTGTCCATGCGTAGCTTGTGAAGATCCACGCCTCCCTTAAGGGAGAATTTTGGCACATGTGTGTGAGAGCACATTCTCTTTGTTAATAAATTAGTGCATGCTAGAATTTGATATCATTTATATTATCGCGAGCAAGCAGGCCTTGGGTTCATTTTTCCATAATCTGTGAGGGAATCAAAAGTGGACATCACTATAAAGCAATGAGTAAGTTAGGTTTATTCGCAGCTGGAGCTAGACAGAAAGAATGCAGCGAAATAGGACGGCCTCTCATAAAAGAGTTATTTAGTAAGAATTCCAGGTTTAGATTGTAGTAATTTGAGTGGAAAAATATCAGGATTTAGTCGCCTGTTCTGCATTTCACGCTGCCGAAGAATGGGCAAGAAAGCATTATAGTGGCAACAACAACAACAAATCTTTATTTACACTACAAAAGGTAAGACAAAAAAGAAGCCATAGAAAACAAAATGATAGAAATGATGTAACTATATACAATTTGTATCAGTGCACAACAGCCAAAGTAGCAAAGCTTTCGAGTTGGCTGGTGCTTATTTACAGATAAAGAAAGAAACGAATGAAACAAATAATCATTAAGACAAAACTAATTCACAAAGCAAGAAATGAAAACGGGATGGGGATTTAAAGATTATTACTTTCAGAAAAGCAAAAAACGATATTAGATATGATTTCAAAGTGAATTTTAGTTGGAGATTCAGAACTATGACTGATCGCCATTCGAGGGGATGAAACAACGTGCCAATAAAAAAGCGACTGTTTCGTCAGGTTAGTTTAGGGCACGTGATATTTTAGCCTGATGTTATTTACACCCCCGGAGTGGGGGTGTACTTGACCCGTGTTTGGCTATAGGGTGCCGCTGAGGTTTAAAACCCTAACTCTGTTAAGGACTAAACACCTACCATGTTTAGGACGAAGGAAAAAGTTTTTTCTTATACTGTAGTGCTAATATTTAGTTCTGAAGGGTCAAAAACTATCCCCTATCAAGCGGCACGTCCCAGTATAGGCAGTTTAGGGGAGTCCCTTGGCCCACCCTCCCCCCCTCCTCCGGTATTATGTCTACGCTATCGTAGTAGAAATTGTTGCACCTATTATCCCTTCATATCCCTTTTCTCGAAATTTCGCCCGACAAAATGTCATTAAAACAAATACTCGTTGAGATTAACGAAACGAATGTATTTATCACATTAAAATGTATTTTTTAAAAGTTATATTTTATTTGTTTATATTGTTTCATTGTATGTACTAAAAATTCTTTGGTAGGAAAATATGTCGTTGGAATAAAATCACTCCTTTCCTTGACACGATGCAGTGGTTCTTCAAATGTTTTCAGTAGTTGGCCCCTCTCTGTTCAGACCGGGCACGGGTGTTGGGGTATACCCGTGGGAAATAGAAATAGATGCTGCTTTTTCCATTCTGTAAGTATTTGTGACGAAAGAAACTTGAGATAAGCCGGCCTTCTTCGATTAGGTTAGCCGAGTCAAACCGCGCTTATCTCGGAGTATTTCTTCTCTCCCCTGTATGGGGTTCTAGTACATTGCAGGTTATACAAATACTGAGAAAAGTACTGATGTGCGTATTGGCTAAAGCCTGGTTTTCACTAGCGACGGAGTTGGAGTCGTAAGACCTAGTGAAAATCGGAGTCGTAAGCGGAGTCAAGCACGGAAGAATCAGAAGGTTTCCATTTTCTTCCGATTCCGCTTATGACTCCGTCGCTTACAATCTAGTGAAAACTGGATTGTCGGAGTTAGAAGCAGAAGTTGAAGAACAAACCAATCACATTGCTAGTTTCAGGCACTCCGAGTACTTTTTTCTGCTCGGGACTCCAACAATCTAGTCTTCACTATAGGTCATAAACGACGGAGTCGTAAACGGAATTGGACTCCTTCGATTTGGTTTTCACTAGATCATAACGCTTACAACTTCACTTACGACTCTGACTCTGTCGCTGGTGAAAACCAGGCTAAGAGCTATGGTCAGTGAGAGTACTGACCATGAAAATGAGTAAACTGTAACGCAGTGTAAGGCAACTTTTAGAAACCTTGAAAAATCCGGCGTTGTCTGTGAAATGTCACCTGGAACATTTATTTGAGGTAAAAAAATTTCCAAAGATTTTTCGTTTCATTGAAAAAACGCGATTAGCTTTCGACGCGCGCGCGACTTCGCACTTAGCCCATAGAAACAACACCATAAAATGTACAATAACTGCTTGCCTGTGGCTCGTGGTACCACTTTAAATTTTAAACTGAAAGCCGGCCTGGGCCAGACACTGAGGAGGACGAGAGTTCATCAGAATTGACTTTTGTAAGAGTTTTTGTCAGCAGGCTCGTCGACTGAGCGAGAAAAAACGTTAATCGACTGTCATGAAAATTTGGACCAAGTTCAAACTGGATTAGAGCGCATGAGAGTTGGTGAGTGGCCCGGATTTAGGCCACCATTTCTCTGTTTTATAAAGTGGTTAGTCCCTGGAAAAATGTGTTTGATTTGAATGGATACCCTCGGGATTTAATTGGCCGGTGCCCAATAGATCATTATTTTGCGAGTCCCTTTGCCCTCTGATTCAAAACGACTCCAAGTGCGAAACCATTCATATGAAAATGAGTTTGATTTACGTAAAAGTAAACTTGCACGTACTGGTTGAACACATTTTTCATATGAATAGTTTCGCACTAAGGGTCTTACTGCGTGAGCCAGGCTCTCCCGGTTAGCAGGGCTTGGTTCAGTTTGCCGAGATCTCAGCACGTCTGTTAAACGCAACAAAAATCAACTTCTTGATTACACGACAACCTGGCCAGCCCGGTTAGCCGACAAGGCAAACCAGCCCGGCTCATGTAATCAGGCCCTTAGACTCGTTTTGACACTGAGGCAAAGGAGAACTCGGAAATGGTTTATTAAACACCTGAGTGGAAAGAGACATGGTGAAAGTGAAGAATACAAGAAAGTGAATCCGAGCCAAGGTTGGCCGCCAAACTTACAGTGAGGACACTCGAACCGTGAACACTTCACCATTTTGTACATTTTTTTTACCATTATCCATTGTTAACCATTCATATAAACAGAAGAATTATCTTTCTTAGGTGCTGAAAACACTAATCCTTTGGTCTAAATCAAGGGCTATCATTGGATAATCATAAAAAATGTAAAAATGAATGTCCTGAATGGCAAGTGTTCGCCACCTCATGCATTGAGCGCGCGCGCTGAGGAAAACCAAGGACCAGAAGCCGTTTCGTAACTTTGTTGGTAGTTTACGCTCTTGAATGGTCAAAAAACGAACAAAAAATCAATGTGGGAAGTTTTTAAGTTTTCTACCCACAGGACATCGAATCCTTGCAGCTGTTAGGCGAGTGGAAATGTGGTCGCTAAATGCGATTTTTTTTCTTTAACGAACCACACCAATTGAATAATTTCACTTTATGGGTTCACTTAAACAACATTTGGCAGAGACCCGTTCATTTCAAAGGTTTATTTGCAATATTTTTGGGCTTACAGACACTGTAGCCGTATTCGCCAAAGAAACGCGAGTTCAGATTTAGGGTGTTCTTCCGGGCATGTTATCTAACAATAGTAACTCATTATCTTACAGTGGTGAGAGTTTCAGAAAAAATTCAATGGTATAAAATTTTTGCGCGAACGTCCTTAAATCCACCTTACGGCAAACTTCGAATTAATTTCCCGGTATCCGCATGTACACGCATATAAATACTTCAACGAGTTTTG
>OX393569.1:14285815-14310206 GCA_947652115.1 Blastomussa wellsi
ACACACATGTGACCCCCTTCTGTAAATATGGTTTAAAATAAAAATTTTCTCACACCCCGCTATTACGGACTCTCGCTATTACGGACACCAAATCGCGGTCCCGAGGGTGTCCGCTATAACGGGAGTTGACTGTAGTTGTAAAAAATATGGCAAAAAAACATGGAAAGAACAATATTGACATCAGCAAGATAGCCAAGGCCTCTTCCATAATTTTTATCATAATCCTCGACTGCCAGATTATGCAGGGCCTCTTTATGCCATGAACTGCATCTAATATTTCAGTCTGGAGTTCCAACCTAGCTTAGTTCTTTCTCTTGTTACAGTTCTTCTCCATGTTTCTTGAGACGGAAACAGACTTGCCTCTGTTTGGCTCCTATTTACAAGGCAAATGAAGTTTTGCTAACACATTTAAAAATAATTTCCAGTTGGCATCACATTTATAGTTTGGCTTTCGGGCAATCATATCTCCCATTATAGTTCCAGCAAGGAATAAATTATGAATTTATTTCCAAGTAAAGGGAAGACAAATTTGATCAGTATTGATCCAGTATTCAAATTCCTTAGGGAGGTGTCACACATTTTAGCCTGTTTCATGCTATCGATCCGTGGAAGATAAGTTGGGTGAAGGAAGAAAGATAACAGTTCCCTTGACTCAAGAAACAGCTTCTACTTTCCAGAATGGACAGAATGAGGTTTTTGAAAGAACATGGCTCACACAGGCATTGAAAAGTCCTTGAGAAAGCATCAACCCCTTGAAAAGTCCTTGAAAATTTAAAAAAAGGCCTTGAGAAGTTCTTGAATGTTCCCCAGTAGTCCTGGAATCTTATAGAAAGCTCCTTGAATAAATAAAACCTCATTAGTAACACAACATTGTCTTGCACACAGAAAAGTTTGAAAACTCAGTTGATGTACCTTGGGAACCATTGTAAACATTACAAGTGGAGATAGCACAGTATGGACTGGAAATCATCTTAAATTATATCAAATTTAGCGGAAACCAAGTCCTTAACAAAATGTGATTTGTCCTTGAAAAGTCTGTGAAAAAATAGGTCTGACTCTCAAGTTTGTATGAACCGTGCAGAAAGATCAAAGGTTTGACTCACATTTCTGAGGCCTCCCACCTTTTCTCCCCACTGACCAAGAGCCTGGAACAGTCTACACGCATCTTGGTATGCTAAACTAACTTTGTTGATAAGTAAAATGCCTAAGGTTTTGCTGGGGCTGTGAGAGGGGTGGCTTGGGAATAAATAAATAAAATGCAGTTGGACAGCCATCAATTTTGCTCAATTTTCTGTCTATCCAAGGTTTGGATGTATCATGTTGTACATTGGAAGGAAGAGAAATTTCGTTCAGCAAAATTGTGGACGATCCTGAGGTCACAGAATTGGATAATAGACTTATCAAGGATTCGATAAGTGTTTTCGTTTTCCTGATGGGTAGGATTATGGAGGGATGTGAGAGGTGAGAAAAATGTACATACAATGTTCATGTAGTCAATCAAATCATTAATTATTTTAGCAATGTCTGCTGTCATATTCATTTTTTAAACTTTTTCTCTGTTGTTAGACTTCCTTCCTTCTCAGTTGAAGTGCACACATCAATTCCCATTGGTGCTGGTCTTGGATCATCAGCATCCTACTGTGTTTGCCTTTGCACAGCACTCCTGGCAGCAACAGGAAGGATTTCACTATCTTCAGTGACGGCCGCTCCTGTTAATGTCTCAGCCACAACTCCATCTACTGATACGAGTGCAAGAAATGTGTTTTTGTCTGCTCGAGATCTGGAGTTAATTTGTAAATGGAGCTTAGAAGCTGAAAAGCTTGTCCATGGAAAACCTTCTGGCATTGATAACTCAGTTTGTACGTTTGGTGAGTACAAGTTGTAGCCATTTTGTGGAGTGACAAAACCTGCTTCATTGTAGAGCATCACATTACATGAGGTTACAGGAGTGATTAGCGACTAGTAGCAAGTTGCTCAGTGCTTGACATAGCGTTAGCTTTTATTAGCTTACTTTGAACCATGTTGCCTCTTGGTGCCAGTTTTCATAACTTATTCAGGCTGTGTTTGCAGGATTAATAGTAGTTGGGCTCACTTTATGCATGCACCAAAGTTGCATGTGTTCTTAGCTTTACTTTGCTCTGCACACACGGCATGTTGCTTTGCATAAAGTCTGCCATGATTTTCTACCCCACCCCGTTTTGCATTCGGGCACCCATTCTTTAGTTAGCAGGTAACTTCTGTCTGTTTTTGTCTGACTCTTTATTTACTGTCAATAAAGTGTACAGATGTAAGTCGCCAATTCAAGGATTGTTGTTAACTATAATTTTTTTCTTTTTGTAGGAGGTGTTCTTACATTTCAAGGTGGTATCATCAAACATTTGACAAGGTATTAAATGATTAATCCAAATTACAAGAGTCATCAGCACCTTTTAATTTGTTGAGTAACAATCAAAGCAGAGGAAAACAAAGTTGATTAATGAAGAATTATCACCCATTTAAGAATCAATTTGTTTTAATATTACGCCTACATGTGCCTTGTTGCTTCTTTCATTTAAGCAATACAGGACTGGTTTCTCTGCAATTGTACAAAAACACCCACATCAATGCTTCTTTCCACCAGTGGCTGTGAGAAGTTGACCAAGTGATAAAAAATTAAGATATATTATTTAATCTGGAACTGTATACATTGTTGAACTGAATAAGCCATTTTCTAAACAAGTGGGGGACTGGGAACAAATATTTAAAACCAATTGAATCGAAAAATTAAGCCTGTCACTGGAAAGAGAATTCAAACATTTGTATGTAGACAAAGATGTACAGTTAGTACACAAACAGTATGAAAATCTTATAATTAAGAGACCTTTGTATGGTTGGAGGGGCAGGCATCCCTCTATTCCATACTAAACTCTCTTGTTTCAGGGATGTTTGACCTAGTATCTAATTCAATCTCATCCCTGGAGCCCGCTTTTGATTTGGTTAGCACCAAGAGCACGTACTCTGGCCAGGACCAATTTTTGGAGCATGCACATAGTGCATTGTTTCGATTCTCAGCCAGTCAGAATAAGTGAAAAAGTCCTGAGTTTGCGCAGAACGGCCAGAATCTGTGTTCTTGGTGCTGACAAGAAGAAAAGTGGGCTCTGGGGACGAGATTGCCGCTACTTTAGAAAATGGGTAATTTAAAATTTGTTATAATGTACCACAGAATTCCCCAGCTGAAGATTCTTGTGACCCATACCAAGATACCTCGTAGTACAAAGGACTTGGTGTCTGGTCTCAGGGAAAGATATCGACAGGTAAAGTGATGAGTAATTAATGGACCTTGTTCACATCTGGTGTGTGGTGAGAGGCAGGTATGGAGTTAATTTTAGGCAAGGTTAAACTCGAGACAATACTGGCCAGCGGTCCCATTCATGAATCTGGGGTGCCCAAAGACTTTGTAGGGGCTCATTAATTTTACAATACTGTAATTCTCAAGTTGAGGTCAAGCCATTTGCTCGCATTATGCCACATGCACATCACGCTTTGCTCCCGTCCCTCCCATCCCTTTTGGTAAGTACATTATGGATTAGTTTGGTGATTTCTTTCCACTTCATCGAGTTTTGCTCAGTGTGATGGTGCCTGGTGGTTACAACTCACAGGGTTGTCATGGTTACCATTTGCACTCACTAGCAGCTCCCACAGGGACGTCAGGCACTTTCCCTACACTTAAATTATCTTCAATAACTTCTCTACCTTTTTCTTATGATGTAATCAATAATATCTTCTTGACACTCTACTTCAGCTCCCAGCTGTTTATAACCCTCTTTTTGATGCTATTGGTGCTATCGCAGAAGAGAGCTGTATGTATCTTGAGAGACTCTATGAAACCCAAGGTATGTTAAGTTTTATTTCTGATAATTTTCTGATAATTGGGTTCAAACCTTCTCAAGCCCTTGAAAGACAATAAACAACATGTTTTTTCTTTTATTTTTCATTGCTTCAGTAGAGAATCTTTAGAGCGCCTGTAGGTGTAGGAGTATGGTAGTTATTTTGCCACCCACAAAAATAAGTAGTGAATGGTTGTCATGTGTTTGCAGTGACTCATCCATTATTCACAAGAAAACGTCCTATTTATTTTTTAGCAACTGAAGTCAAGAAGATAAAGCAAACTTTTCAAGAGCACTATTGTGTGTTAGAGGTAGATATTGCTCATAGTTTATATGTTTTCTTCTTCTCAGTTTGAATAAACAGGACAAACATGATCCACCTTTTAGGCTGGAAGCAGAAACTGTCTTTTCATTTGGTCAAACAAAAAATCACCATAAGGGTTCCATTTAGACGTATTGCACAGTATGGAAGGGGGGGGGGAGAGACTGGAGATACAAAGGGGAGAAAAAAATAGTTTAAATTGTGATCTTTATCTGAAAGGTTTGTCCAAAAGAATACCGATACCGTGCTAGGCCCATATTCCTACTAAGGAAAAAATATTCTGACTGGTTATAAGCTTTCCCTCCTCAGGATATTAGCCCTTTCCCATTCAGCTATTTTCATGTTAACTGACTAATGTCTGCATGTAACATTGTGCAGGTCAAAACATTTAATAACCAGAGTGGCTCTCTTGGTGTTGATTCGTTCTTAGCATTTTAGATGTAAAATGCTTCCTTGTAAGGTCATTTCCAAACAATGTTTTTATGCCACTTTAAGGTCCCATGGATTGAAGCATCTCCACATACAGATTTCCACCGCCTTGAAGTTCCCCCATAACTTATTATTTTACATGCTGGCTTGAACAAGGTGTGTATAATGATTCTAACTTCATTTTCTTTTTTTCATTTTCAGAAACTTATTGACCTGAACCAACAGTTGCTGGTGACATTAGGAGTAAGTCACAGCTCATTGGACCAGGTGTGTCAAGTGACAGCCAAACATGGTATGCACTCCAAATTGACTGGAGCCGGCGGCGGAGGATGTGCTTTCACTCTTGTCACGCCAGGTACTCATGTCACGCCAAGTTCACTTACCCTCGCTACAGTGCAGTAGTGTTAGCACTGAAGTGAAACTACATGAATACATTGGGTGTAATGCTCCAGCGACATTCAAATCATTATAATCCATGCTGCTGAATTTTTACACTTGAACCATATCCATTGGTGTTTTTCCTTTTGGAAACTATTATCTGTAGAATTTTTTAATTGAAGATTGTGTTGTGTATTGCAAGAATGATTTAGCTTGCGAGCACTATCATGCAGAGAAGTGCGCTTTTCACTTACCCCCAAAATTGCCTCCCTTGCTACAATGTAAGAAGGTGGCGACTGCTTCATTGTCTGTAGAACGAAAACTCTCGTGTTCTTTGCAAGGATAAGTTGTCAGGATTGATAAGGGTGATTGTTTTCAATCCCGAAATTAACACCAGTACTTATAAAAGGGTCCTTTGGAGAAGTTGCTATGCAAGGTGAACCAAAAACCTTTTTCTTAAAGGTTTTCTGATCTGATTTCTTTCCTAGATATGAGTGAGGAATCTGTGACTAAGGTCAGCCGTGAACTGTCCAGCCTAGGGTTTGAAGTCTGGGACACGTGCCTGGGAGATAATGGCGTCACACTGGCGTTCACCTGACCCTACCCTCCCTGGGGATTGGTGAGTCATTCAGTCGTAGAAGTAGCATGTTCTAGTGAGTTGGGGAGCAGCACGAAAAACAGCCATTTTTATTGCTACAACTTGGCGCTGTTCCACAACTACCCAACGGTTTAAACAGGCTATATTAGATGTCACGATCTAGAGATGCCTCTCACGCTTATACACTTTATTCTTTTACCAATAATGATAATCTTCGTGAAATATTTATCGAAACCAAAGCTAATCTTTAAGCAAGTGCCGTCATCAGCATTACTGTGTGAAGACTGTTTGCCTTCACGCATTTTATTTTGCCATCGTAGACAGATTCCACAAACTACGGTATTCTTATTTTTTCCTTGCAACCTAGCCAGCTAGGTTTTTAAATGGAATACGAAATGTCCTTTGTTTTGCTGCTTTTACTGCGTTATATTTTATGAGATGCTTGAATTCCTTTGTACATTTGTCATGTTACTGCTTTTACTACACTGTATTTGTGCAAAATTTCCCTCAGTTTCTTAAGTGTTATTTTTATGTACGCATAAACATTGTTTGCCGAGGTCAATAGATTGTTTTCGTAGCAAATGACGTTAGCGTTCTTTTGCATTTTGTGTCTTGCCGTAAGGATGTGGCGTTAAACTAATGCAGACCTTAAGTCACGGTAAGCTACATTAGATAAATATTTAAGGCCGTTTCATTCGAATGTTATCCCCAATTGAGTGGGCGACCTTGACGTAAAGCATAACTTAAGTAAGGTACTTAAAACCAAAACTTCGTTCTTTGCCAGTTTTTAGGAAAGCACCCTCGAAAATACTTTCTTCATTCTGTCTCTCTTGTAGTGTCGTTGAACCTCTTTCCAGTCCTCTCGGATTTTCTGTTACGTACAGCGTTTGGGGTTTTGTTTTAATCGATGAGGAAGTCTGGCTGATGCATGATGCGATAAATTTGCCCTCGACCGTGGGTCAGCGGTTAAACACAGCAGTTTTACATACGGGCATCGTAGTTCATCGCCCCGCCCGCAGCCAGCCGACCACTGCGTCCCATTCTCCTCTCAGATCTTGGGACAATTCATTGAGCGTTGCTACGGTTACAAACATAAAGACTAACTTCAGCAGCTTTACGATGCTCTGGTGTTTGCTTGTTGTGGCTTTATTTCTCTTCTCCACGTTTGGGAACATCTCATTTCTGTACGTTTCCTCTATGACATTTTTGGCGCCTGGCCATGCCCCAGGGCCCATGAGGCGGTACTGGGCCGCACAGCAAGGTCCGAAAAAGCACTTAAAGGCTAGGAGAGGGTCCCTGAAAAGGAGCCTCCTGAGGTCTGGTTTACAGCCAACCAAATCTGCGAGTTGGTCTTTGTACGGAATGCTGGATACCTGAAGAATAAAGGAGTGAGGAAGGGTCGCTAAGTATTTAATATTTTGAACAGGTAGACAACTTTGACCCAACATTTTGCTTTGATCCTTTTGTGGCAGAAATGATTCACTGAGAACTATTTTCTGGGTGTAAGAAGGTGATCAAGCGATTGGGACAAGGAAAGTTATAGTTAAACAGTGCAGGACAATTTTATGATGCATTGAAGTTCGGAGGAATGATGGTCTAATTAATCTGGAGTCATCTTTCAGATTTTCTGACTGGTCTTGACAGACAGCTCTGCAGCATTGACTGAAAGTGATTACACAATGCATTCGAGCAATTTTCATTGTATGCAAGCGATGTGTACAAGATTGCATCATGGCATGTGGCTTTTAGAAGATGGTTGGCGACGTTGAATAACGTGATATCTCTCTTTGGCTTCTTGTCCAATGGTTTGTGGAAATGCTACAAACGCGATACGGCCGGTGTCTCTCAAATCTGATGATAAGTTGGGTGGAAAACGTCAAAAACCAAGAAGTTTTACGGAAATTTAACGGAAATCGAATTCCCTTAAGATAAGACTGCATTTCGAGCTATTTTTTGTCAAACTTAATAATGCAAGGCTGATCAAACAGCTCAAAAATGATGTTATATTTAACTAAGCGCAATATTCAGATAGAGAAAACCAACCTTCATCAGGGGCATAAAATGCTAAGTGGTGCTAAATGCTACTTTAAATGCTATTATTAAAATTCCAAAAAATTGCTAAAACGTTATTTTTCCCCATTCACAGACTTGGCTGATTTTGGCCGAAAATGTAGATCGATGTATTTAACTTGGATGCGCACAATCAACTGTGTTAGTAAAATAAAACGGATTTTCTTGCCTGGATAGTAAGTCTCCGTGAAGCGTAGAAAATTTGCCTGAGTATCCTTTTTTCCTGTCCTATGTCGTGCAACATAAACTCTCTGCTAGGTAACCTGGCCAACCCCTTGAACACGCGAGTCACCCAGCGAGCCTGCAACTCAACCGCGGGAAAGAATGCGCCAGAGGACTGGATCAGACCCATCACGGCTAGGGTCGACTTGGGGTGGTGGGGTGGGAACACTTGTTTGTACAACGATACTCGGTTGTCTTCAACTGGCAGAATGTACTTGTCCTTTAGGAATTCAAAACAGATATCATAGCCCGTGCATGATACAACGGCGTCCAGGTTTTCCACTCTTGTACCGTCGGTGAAAACCACGCCATTCCTGGTAAAGTGAGAAACCCCAGGTTGCAGTTTTATGGCTCCGGTGGCGATACGAAGTGGGAGGTCATCACTGATTACCGTAGGGGCATTCAAAATTCCGTGCTGGGGAAGAATCCCGTACGTCTCATGGTCGAACCTGTTCTGAGCGCTTCGTACAGCCAACCATTCCTTCATCTTGTTCGGAAGGCTCTGAAAAAATCTCGTTTCCACGTGCTGGTCCCATGGCAACCCGCGTTTTTCCAGGCGGGAAATTACCCAGGCCCCTCTGTGGGAGCTGAGGTAGACCTGGGAGGCGTGGCGGCTGAGCTCAACGGTAATGTCAGCTGCAGAGTTTCCAAGGCCTGGATGGAAGATAGTTATGAAGTTATTAGTTTGCTGTCAGAGTTGTCAATATAAACCAGATCATTAGGAAGGAGAAAATCTAGAAACAAAGAGTATGCTTTAGACTAAATGAGATACCAAGTATTAAAGAGGTATTGTGTAAATGTTCATTTAAGTGGCATATGTGAATCGTACTCTTCAGCCGAACAAATAACTGAGAGGTTTTTATCAGCGCCCATGGGAAGTCTTCTGCGTCAGTTCGAACGCTATAGAAATTGTTGATTGGAAAGTGTTTAATATGGAAGGAATCTTCACTTTGTTTCGTACTTTCGGGCCGACAGAACTCAATTTAAAAATAGAGCGATGCCTATATTGGCCAGAAATTTCAGGGAGGGATTTTAATGTAATACCTCTTGCGTGTAATACACACTGCTAATATTTCACCTTGAACTTAGAATTCATATTGCGCATATTACCAAGTAAAACTCGTGAATGTCTACCTTCTTATCAAAATTGCTTGATAAACAAGGACCTACTTTTTCCACAGTCCAACAAAACAAACAGTTTCCGATCAATCGGCCTTAATTCGTCCAAAACAGTTAATTATTCGGACCCCTTTATATTAGTCGATATTTTGTTATTTAGAAACTTAACAGTTTCTACTTAGCTCACCCGTAAACTACTCTAGCACAATCAAATAATTTCGCCCGATTTGTTTTGCGTAGATTTTGTGAAGACAAGTCGCCGGTCATCATAGCGAATATTATCTGTCGGGCAAATGCTTCGCCGTGCTACTCGCAAAATCAGGAAAAAATCCAAAATAAATCATTGGAATTATAGAAAGGCCAGTATTTGGTCGTCTATGTTAAAAATGTGATCAATCTTAGCTGTACTATGCAGTTGAATGCCAATGCGGCGCATCAAGGATGTATAGTGGTGGCACTTAAAGCGTATTGCTAAAAGAAGCTGCTGAAAACTTTCTGGGGGCAGTGTTACCTTTGATGAGGTAATTTGCAGTATACCTCGTTTTGGCTTAAGAGAGGAATTAATGCAGCTATTCATTTAACGACTTAAAAGTATCAGGAAAATGGTTTGTGTGGAGTGTGTTGGAACAGTTGCAATCCAAGGTCTAAGTTCCTTTTTGGTCAAAATATTTTAACATTGCCTCTCTACTCATATGTACAAATGGGTTCCTGTAGAGTGTTGGTAAATCAGAATGACAAATATGTAATGGACTAACACCCATCCAGGGGGGAGGAGTGGGGGAAGCAATATACCATTGATTTAATATATAACGGAAACCTAAGTTACGTGCCGGCTTTAAGGAGTGTTTGACTTGTGAGCAAGAACGAGGCCGGCTTTAAAGCAATACAAAGTTGCTGGGTTTCGTAGCGACTCCGTCAGGAAAGACAGATCGCAAAATGTACCCTTAGAAAGTACTGAATGCCGTTATGTTAAAAATAAACTGCGGCCAAGGTATGATACTTTAATATTAAGTGATTTTTTTACTTAGAAGCATAATTGCCTTGTTTAAGAACGACAAAGCTAATTAGAGCGCGTATTGGATTTACACTTGGTGATATTCGCTCTGAGGTTTTTTAACTGAATACATTCATCTAATTTAGTGTTACATAATCAATGGATTACTCCAGCCATTAACTACCTTAAACGTAAAGGCGGATTTTAAAGCCATTACAAAGCCAATAGTTTAGAAGCATTTAAGCGCGCTGGCAGACCTGTCTACCGGCTGGGAGAATTATTTGGCTGTAAAATAAAATTCTTTTCTCTGATTGGTCAGAAGTTGTTGGGACCTAGTTCTGCAATCGCGAGTTCTATGAAACCCTTAATTCGCCCGTGATAAACTGTTTCAAATAGGTTTATTTGCATAAATACAACTTAAGTTAAAATCATCGGCAGTAGTTAATCTTATCCTTACATAAACGTACCTATGACGAGAACCGCTTTGCCCTCAAATCCACGATAACTCTTGTACTCATGACTATGCAGTTTGCGTCCCTCGAATCTATCAAGTCCGTTGAACGCAGGAAAGAATGGCTTTGATAGGTGACCATTGCAAATCATGAGAGCATCAAAAATGCTGTCAACCCTCTTCCCCTCCCAATTAACGAAGCTTATTTTCCACTGTCCAGTTTCGCGGTGGTTTGCGGCCCGGCTTATTTCCAAGACGGTAGCGTTGAAGTGAATGTATTTGAGCAGGTCGAAACGATTGGCGTACATGTGCAGGTATTCCACGACGTCGGTGTGCGGCATAAATGGCGGGAAATGCTTTGGCGCTGGAAAATCCGAGAAGCACGTCATTTCTTTGCTGGTGTTTATAACGGTGGATTCGTACACCGACCCACTGCTTGAGTACGAGCCACCTTGTTGGGAAAACTTCCATAATCCGCCGATATCAGCGCTTTTCTCAAAGCAGACCGGCTCGAGACCTTCATCTAAACAACATTTGATAGAAACCAAACCGCTTACTCCAGCCCCTATGATGGCAACCTTCATCGTAAACCGTCTCCAGTCGTTTGCCTCCAGAAGGAGCGTATCTCGTTACGGAGCTTTCACTTTGAGTGTATCTCTCTCTCGGTTAAATTCAAACTAACAGTGCTCTTGAAAAGCGTTTTGTTATAATTAGTGTCCGCTTTCAGTGTATTGCCATCTACGTATTAAAGTCTTTGTTTTGTGATATTGACTACTGCGCTGGCGGGCTTTGTGATGAAATTCGAAGATATTGCTTTTCAAACCTCTGCGTGTTATAATACGCTTGCTTTAAAGCTTAGAGCGATACGTGCTTGAAATAGTGAAAATTCTAGAAAGCTCTTCAGTTAAAGCTCGCTTGTTCTCGATTCTTTTCCTCGGCTCGTTTAAACGTGCAACTAGTTCGAACGGGAGGAAATTTCTGCGTGACTTCTGCCCCAATGCGAAAGCTTTTTAACACCTAGCAGGCTAGAACAATAGTTTCTTTGGTGCTAAACGTTTAGCAATTGAAAATTCATTATGATGTGAAAATGCATTACCGCTGTAATTGTTTCCCAAACGGGTTTGACAGTTTCTTTGTGGATGTTTCCCAGTCTCCCAGGATATAACGCTCGTCCCAGTTCCTTTTCGAGGGATTTTGTGCTGTTTTTCAACGTGTCAATATTTCGTTTGCATACACGTTAGACACAAATCACTGGTTGAATGGCAAATCCGCATTTAATAAAAGGCAAGAAACAGTTAGTGTACAACAATATGCAAATTCACTAATATTCTTGAATGAGTATTGAACTAAAAGTTTCCATTCACACTACACACAACTTGTCGAAAATATTCTCTTTATGGCTCTGCATAGCTTCACTAAAACGGTTACTAAAGGAATTGTTGTCGATTCGAAAATAAAAGTGGTTCACTTTTAGCTTCAAAAAGCCCGTTGTAAAGTTGTACTAACTTTTCAGAAGACAAGCCAAAAAAGCGGCAATGTATTGACTTATCTGAT
This sequence comes from Blastomussa wellsi, assembly GCA_947652115.1. Lineage (NCBI taxonomy): Eukaryota > Metazoa > Cnidaria > Anthozoa > Scleractinia > Plerogyridae > Blastomussa > Blastomussa wellsi. The sequence goes on from OX393569.1 coordinate 14,297,819, forward strand.
TGGTTCGTCCATAAAAATTGGTTCTTCCATAAAATTCGATGGTCAACTCGGCTGCAGTGTGCCTTGTTGAATAGCCACTCATAGAAAACTTGGACTTTTATATATATAAAGCCTTGGCTCCTATGTGGAGCATAGCTCGTTTACAGTACTCTTCCACTGTTCTCTGTCCTGGGCCTGGTGTTCAATTTGGGTCCATTGCAGACCTATTTGCCGCAGTTCTTGTTCGGCTGATCTTCTCCAGTTGTTTTTCGGCCTCCCACGGTTTCTCTTTCCTTGAGGATTCCAAAAAAGTGCCTGTTTAGTTACGCTGTTGTGTGGTTTTCTTAGCGTGTGGCCTATCCATTTCCACTTCTTTCTTCTGATTTGAACCATCAACTTGGACTTTTAGTGTGTATTAAATTGTTACTGAAACAGATACTTCCTTTGTGTGCCTATTTTTCGCTCAGTTAAATTTGTTAACCCTGTTTATTAATTCCATATATTTCTTTTAATATCAGTTCTGTGTCTTCTATTTGATGCTACATCAAGAGAGTATTTGCTATATTGTCGATCATTTCTTTATTTCATTGTGTAATAATAATACAACCTATTAATATTGAAAGAAAACTGGATGTTGTTGACTGTGGGGAATAGGCCCTTTGCACGACCCAATCACATGGTACAAAATAACACCCTGCTGGTGAGCAAGCTATGCTCTGGGACAACCAAAACAAAGCCACTTCATGTCCCATAGCGGTAACTTGCCTACCAGCGACGTGTTATTTTGTACCATGTGACTGGGTCGTGCAAAGGGCCTATTTTACGAAAGGACAGACAAGAAAAAGTTAGATGTTTGATTGTCTAAACGTTCCAATTCCGATGGCTCAACTTGCAGTACTAATATTTGTAAGTTGTCGGAAGTCGGCCAACATAAGCTACAGCTAATAATAAGCGACTGTGATTTTTACTTATGAAGTGATCGTTTGTTTATCTTTTTTATCAGTGGCTTTACGCCTTCGTATGTTCTTGTTTTCTCACTTAACGCTGACAACGATTTTAATCGCTCTTTGTACAAATCAAAGCGATGCGTCAGCAAATGTAGTTGGAAAGTTCCTGTTACGCTGCAAACAGAACATATCCGAATTTCGTACGTAATCAAATCTCTCCGAACGGAAATGGTGGCCGGAAATTACGACCGTCCTTTATAATTTAGCGCCCACTTTTAAACGAGACTCGCCGAGCGGACTCCAGGGATTAAGCCTTGCCAAGTGTGGGCTACTTGACGTTTAAGATACGATCAGACACTACGAGATAAGATATAAAGGTCAAGTGAATTGATGGAACGTAAGCAGTAATTTATTTAATAGATTCTTGTTAGTGATTAGTTCAAAAAGGCAACATCAGTTTAAGAACGTTTACTGTACTTAAATTGAATTGTTGGTTTCGAAGCAATGTGTTGGTACAGCACCATATTGAACATGTTTCGTTTCTAACTGCTTACTACACTTCTTGCAACAGATATTTTTAACGGTTTCTGACAATGATCATAATGTAGACGCTTTTGGCCAAAAAAGTTGTTTTTTAAATACGAATCCGTGGCGTTCTTAGGGGCGTAAATATCGACAAGATAGAGCTTTTATTGGTCATCGGCGATCGATAAAAAAAACAGCCTTTCATAGATCTGAAAACAACATATGCCGTACAAATTACAAAAGCTAAATCGATTTTTAATGTTAAAGCCACAGAAAGCCAGGTTGAGTTCACGCCTTTTTGTATTTCTTGACGCAATTACCCAGAATATTTCCGGGCAGTAAATTACCTACTGTGACACTGCCCATGCGTTCAAGTGAAGAATCTGTTCCAGAGATACACGCAGTTTGTTTTAACCCTTTGCTTTAACAAGGAGGTTTTTTTCTGTTAATTCATTTGTTTTATCCTGTATAATTAAGTCGATTTGTGGTTGTCGTGTATTGACCGCGTGTCTATTCAGGGCATCTATGCCGCTAATGCAATATATACGCGTTTCCTTTTGTACTTAACAGTGACCAAAATATCCAAGGACATCTAATTTAGGTCGCACCGCTTTCTTTATCCATAAAAAAACGCATAACCGTATTCAAAGTTTGTCTGCATGTTTCACAATTGAATTCTAGACCCCGGCGATTCTGCCAAACTAGGAACAGTTTTCTTATAAAGCGCACACCAGTCCCTGTTTCTGCGATTTTCGGAATATTTAAAGGAGCTCTTGGAAAGTTTAACCTAAATCTTTCAAGTTTTGTCGATTACAATACTTCTCGATCTTCCTCATTTAAAGCCAGCCTTATTTCTTCTCGGTTAATTAACACCTGTACTTTCCTACCTTGAAAACATTTTCAAATTTTCTTTCGATTTGAAGGTAACTTCACACATTAAAGATTACTCCATGGGTGGTATCTAAACCTCATTTTTAAAACACGGCTAGATATGTTTATGCAAATGTACTTGTTTTATTTATTATAATTACAGAATGTTCTCACAGGCATCGCTGTGAATCGTAAGCAAACTTCGGCAACGTACGAAAATCATCTCCGGCTATCTTCGGAACGTTTGTTTTGGTAACGTTTGACAGTTCGCATGCTTAACTATTGCTTTTTCTTGCTTCGTTGCCCACTCAAATCCACGTTTCATAGAATAGAGCATTTTACAGTTCTGTGAAATGTAACCAGGCCTCTGTATGAAAGCGGGGTTTGGGGTGATCTTGCCATGATAAAGACCAGAAACTAGTTAACATAAGAACATAAGGATTTACTTATCAAAAGTAAGAGGGTTTGTAACAAAGCAAGGTCACCTTCAGCCTCGCTTCCACTCAAAGGATTGGTAACTAAGCACAGGACTGTAAAATGGCCGATTGAATTTCCTCGAAGTATCTGGTGGAGAAACCTTTGATATCGCTGCTTTCATTCACCAAAGAATTTGGTAAATTTCATTTACTCATAGAATTTGTAAATCACTCGCCTGCGGCTTGTGATTTACAAATTCTTCTCGTGTTCTACCAACATCCCGCGTGGTTTATCAGCCTATAAACCATAGTAACTTGTGGTCTATTGCCTAAAAATTCATATATTGTATTTGTTACAAAATGGGTGTCTCACCTTTTCTCGTATATATTTTATCAATTTTTGATTTTATTTTTATCCGTCGAAGGCTGTAGATTGACAGCCGAAAGCTCATGTTCTTTTAATTTTTCAGCCAGCGAACGTTTTTATTTTATTTTAAAGTTATTATTATTATTGTTCGTTACAAGTCAGTTCATATTAACTTCGGATGTCTTCGGTTTATCTTCGGAAGACATCCGATGATCCAAGACAATTTTCAGCTTGCGACCAACAGCACTATACTCTAAATTGCAATATTGTTAATTAGCAATATCGATAAAGTGCAACCAGTACCTTATGGATATATGTCCAAACCATAGATTGCTGTATCTGATGACGGAACAAGGCACATTCAGTCGCGGGTCTTGTCTTATTTTCTGGAAATAGCTATAGAAGAAATAACGTTTTTGGTGTGGAGAGGTTTTTGTACCGTTTCTTTTTTGTTTCTTAATAGTTACACGCTTCACTTGAGCGCAAGAAGTCTCTCTTTTACTGTAAAAGTAAGCAGACTGACACCATACTGAAGTACACTTTTCCCCACAGCTTTTACTAAATTACAGGCCACCATGCAACGTTTATCACACAACAAAAAATACGTTCTGCGTTTCTTATTTATAAAGTAACAAACAGCAGTTAATTGGTGAAATGTAAACCCTCCAAGCAAATAGAATGTGCAATGTCAATCATAAAACACTTGCAAGCTAAATCGAGAACATTTTACATTCATTTTTTTGTTGGCCGTGCGGCCGTAGGCCTGGGCGGCTCTTGTTCTGCATTGAATTTATTTTTATTTTTTTACATAATAAAATAAACTCTCCAAGCAAATAGAAGCTGCAATTTGCCATTCAACATACACCATACACTCTAAAAACCCAAATAAAATACGAAAAACTGTTTTACATTAAGTCTTTATTTGAATGCAAAAATGTCTTTTCATAAAAGAAGCAAACAGCAATAAATTTATTAGATAAAAACCCTCCAAGCAAATAGAATGTACATTTTGCCATGCAACGTAATACGCCATACAACATTTACTTACAAACTAAATGCCAAAACATTTTTATTTCAAAAAGCAAACAGCAATTAATTGATGAATTAAAAACCATCCAAGCAAATGGAATGTGCATTTTTTCATGCAGAGTTATAAACCATACTGTAACCACTTATGACGTCATCAGTTATCTAAGTAGTATAATACAAAACCGTGGATATCTCTGGAATGAAGAAAAGGTTAAAATAAGCTTTAAAAAGTTGATTTTTACTTCATAGGCACAAATATTTTTACATTTTTGTTTTCAAAACAGCTAACAGCGATTAATATACCTTATTCACGATAGCCGCCATGTTTGTTTTCTCGTTGTAATGCAAATTAGGCAAGTGATTTGTGAGGGAGCAAACAAGCCCAAATCGACAAATTTCAACTGGTTTCTTATCGTGTATGATAATTTTCTTCATAGTCATGCTTTGTTTTTTTTTTGTGGTTTAAATATTCTAATTTTAACGCAATTTTGGCACTTTATAAAAACGAAAACGACTTGCCTAGTTAACAAGTCAATGTATTGCGTAACTATTTCAAACTAACCTTATAATCAAATCATGATTCCATAACTTGGCTCTCAAATGTAGCTTTACCGCAGATACTTCACTATTTAGACCGTCCGGGAAACGGCATCGTTTCAGTGTTTGCCCCCTGGCAGACAACATGGCTAATTTGCATTACAATATGAAAACCATCATGGCGGCTATCGTGAATATGGTCTGTTGATGAAATATCAACCGTTCAAGTGAATAGCGAAGCGCGCTAGTGACGTCATGACTCAGGCATACACTTCAATTAATTTACATTTAGACTAGCCCTTTACTTACAGCAAGGGTACCAAAAGTGTTACCACTTTTGGCTAATACACATTCTTTCGTGAATTAATTTACCAATCTGAAGACTACTGATTGAATAATGGCTGCACGAAAGAATGTAAATTTCAAGTGATTGTTGAGTGATCTCAGTTTTTGTCTCCTTGCTGTAAAGGGTGTCCGCTTATGCCCATTGGTCCGTATCGCCGCCTGTAACAGCTTTCAGTGCTTGGGAAGTTATGATCTCTATCTTGCAGCCTATTCCTTTCATGTCAACATTCCCAGATAACAGGCGGCTGCTGCTAAGAGACGCTTCACAGAGATCATCAGCAATAGCTTTTAAGGGATAGAGCATGGCTTCGATATCGGGTAACTTGTCATTAGCCTCAATTGCCATCATGTTTGATCTCTCTGTCGTGGTACCCACCAGCGTTGTGCAACTTTTGATGGATTCATGCAATCTTACTAATCGCACCTGGGAAGTTTTAATTCCTATTTTGCGACGTTTGAGCATGTCCAGTTCTTTGCTTTTTATCTCGTGGTTTTCCTGTTGTTTTTCTACGTCATTTTTCAAGTCGGAAAGTTCTGCTTTTTTCTCAGTGACCCTTTCCTGTGTGCGCGCTAGCTGGGTCGTTGCCTCGTCGAGTGCTTTTCCAGCATTCTCAACATCCTTCTTAAGAATTTCATTTGCTGTACGACCAGCAACAAGAGCTCCGACTGGACCAAGGAGAAATCCAGCCGCAGTCCAAAATCTAGTTCGTGGGCCGCGTTCTCTTTTTTCCTTTGCAAGTTTGGCTTTCTTTTCTTCAAAAAATGTTTTGTCCTCTCTAAGTTTTGCTTCGCCATCGGAAAGCAGTTGTTCTAATTCACGGCACTCGTCTTGTAGTACTTTCTCCCTTTCCTCCAGTTTTGCTAAATCTTCTCGCGTTTGGCAAAGGAGGTCATTTGTGGTTTTCTCCTGTACCACGATATCCAGGAGATCGTTGTCTACTTTCTCATTTATCTCTTGTATTTTGGACTCAGCATTTTGAAAAGCTTTGTGAGCTTTGTTCACTAGACTGAGGAGTTCAGGCATCATTCGTTTAGCAGCAGCTGCACTGATGTCATGTGGGGTTTCATCCAAAAGCTGGACAAAACTTTCTAACGACAGTAAACCACTGGAAAAGTGTGGAGAGACCGACTTCTTCACTGTATCATCTGCGGACAGTAATTGATAGGATGCGGTGTTAGTGTTGTGAAGTGGAAAGCTGTTAGAAGGGCTTTGTCACGAATGACATATACTGCAAAGTTTAACATAACGTTTTCTAGTTTTCCAATAGATCAATTTCGATATTTTAAAATTCAGCCTAAAACAATAGACCCCAGCACGAGGCTCCGGGGTTTTAACTATAGAGTTTGTGGGATTTATTCCCCGGAGCCTCGCAGTGATGTCGATTGTTTTAGGCTGAATATTAAAATATCGAAATTCGTCTATTACGATCGATCTCAATCTTGTCATTCGAGACCATCTTCCGTATAGTGCTACCTCTTTGGTGTGTTTCTGTTTCTAAATTAGCAGAGATGAGAGGAGAGGGTAAGAGAGAAGAGGAGAGGAGAGGATGTGAGATGTGAAGTGAGAGATGAGAGTTGATGCGAGATGAGATAAGATGTGAGATGAGATGAGACGAGGTGTGAGATGAGAAGCTATGTGATTAAAGATGAGATGTGAGATGAGATGTTTGATGTGAGATGAGATATGAGATGAGTTGACCAACTGCTCCTGCTAACTGTGAACAGGCCGTGAAAGCCGTGAGGGGCCTGAGGGAGAGGTTATTCACTGTGCTCTTCCTCAGGCTCTCTCGGCTCTCGGTTTCGCGGCTTTCACTGCTTGTTTCGATCGAGCGCGCTACCAAAATAAACCGCCAGCTACACAAGCTATGCTGTCTTCGGTTCGCGAGTGATAGAACAGAAACAATGCGAATTACGCAACGGACGGTTTTCCTGCCAAAAGCAACATTTGAGATCTCTTTGTGAAAGTTCTATTGTTAAGTGAAATGTGTCTTTACTGAATCGATCAACATGTAATGTAATCAACATGTAATCATTTTCACACGTTTTGTGTTACACCGAAAAAACGCCCTAAAAAAATTTTCCTTCATAGCTCGAAAGCAATATTTTGAAAAGTGAGGCACACATCAGTGAGGTTTTAAGCTTATTCGCTGAAATTTGACGCAAATGCTTCCCGATAATCCTGCAGCAAAACTGTAACCCATTTTCAAAAGTTATGGCTGTTTTAGCTAGGGTAATGGTTGTTTTCTAAGCCCACAAAGTTTAACCCCATGTTAAAAACAAACCAGACAAAAAATCAATAATCCCCGACACTGTTTTTTTTAGAGAAAGATGTGAAGAACACATAGCAATGCTCATCGTTTTCTCCCGTCCAAATCCGACCGGAAATGAACTCGATCATGTGAACCTCAGTCCTTAGTCAGAATTCAAGCGCTCTATTCGGATAAAATTATTCTTCTTTTAATTTCAAATAAATATGTTTTATTAATCTACAACTCTTAATTTCAGAAAATATATACTTGTCAGGGGTTTTCATTAAAGGCCTGGTGGTAAAGCAGCTACAGCGCATGACGGTCATTTAGGGTACATCACATGTCACCCGCGTCCTTTTACAATTTACATATCGTCCTCTTGATGCTCTAGGCACATTTTGTGTTCTTTAGCGAACTTAGTCACAATTTTAGTGCCGTTTTACTGTAAAACCAAAAAAATCCCCAAGGTGATTCCCTAGTTCAGCATTGCGCATCCTTACTCCTCGTTCCCAGGGCCCTCTCCTTCCCGTCTCCTGGAGAGAGAGGCCCTGGAAACGAGGTTGAATTTCACGCGTGATCAGCACGTGCATTGAAACATGTCTGGAGCTCACAAGTAATAGGCAATGATATACAAGGAATTACTGCGTATAAACACGAGCAAGGGGGCTCCCCCCATTTTTATTTCAAAATTTAAGTTCCTATTACACAAATAATCGATAGGCAAAGTTTGAAAAAATTCTCAGTGCGAGTTCTATTTCTGTAGAATGATCTTAAAGGAAGAGGTCGGAGATATCGAATGCCATTGACGTGCCCACTCATGTCTTTTGAAGTCATGTCTGCAGTATGTCGTTTAAAAAAGGGACTGCTCTTAGTCTATCATATTTTCTATCTTTCACCATTTCTTTAAATTTAATTTAGAAGGGCACAGAAAATTTTAGTTGTCTTGGCCAGGGGAAAAGAGATCACAACTGAATAACCTTCAGTTAAGTAAAACACCCTTGCTAACCACTTTACTCACCATAACTTTCGCCTGACATCTTTTGTTCATCAACCACACTTACCAATCGTGAATTCTACGAGAAAAGAGTGATATGCGAGTTGAAAATTATTAGCTAATTGTTCGCATTCGATTTCTGTCGCGTGATAGTTGTTGAGGGCAAAGCCCGAATGAACTATCACGAGATAGAAATCTGGAGTGAATAATCTATTTTTTTTAGTATAAATATACTGGACGTTAAAAAACAAGATTATCCAAATGTTCGCAGACACTGAAAACACTTCACAAACGCGAATAGTCCATAATCTAATTGTTAAATAGAAATCTCGAGCTTATAATCTGATAATCTTATAATCTATATACCAAACACGAGAGAACGTGTTTCATAGGCACATCAAAACACCGATAAGTGAGTTCAGTGATTTCTCGAGTGTTTGATATATCTTCTCAATAGAAACGAAAACTGACAAGGTCTGTCCATTTAAAGAGTTCCAGGTGCGAGTTCGAGTAAGATCGGGTTGGAGTTTTTTCATACACGTTTTTAAAAGTTTAAATTTACGCCATTCAAATTATTACAATGGAGCAGTTTTCACTTCACTGTGGAAAGTTGTACTGATTAGCTTGGTTTTCCATCGCCAAGTTTTTATTTTATTGTTTTTACTTCAGTGTAAAAACATATTAACATTGGTCTAGTTTTTCTCAAGCAATCAAGAGCAAAGTGAAGACCAATATTAATTCAATGATGTTTATTTGCTGCGGTTCCCAGGCGAATCAAAAAATAAAATAGGAAAAGTAATACACGTTCGATGTCAGGATAATTGGTCTTCCAAATAAGTCAGTGGACGTCTAAATAAAATGTTTCTTTTAGTAATGCTGTGAATTTTGCTTGAGTGCATAAAAATTGTCAAAAGCAGTGAACGCAATTTTTGTAACTTTACCCGGCCCTAAAGGAGCCAGCTTACATGGGTAGGTACCCACGCCACACAAAACTTCATAGGCGACAGCATTACTTTTCATGGTCTACCCAAACATTTTAAAACAAAAAAAAAAAATAAGAAAAACATAACTCGAACTTATAACTCGAAATTGAACTCGAACTCACAAATTAATACCTGGCAGAAAACCAAAGCAGTAAACAAGGAAATAGCATCATAAAAATATCGATTCGATTTGAGCGAATCGATTCGCTCTGAGAAAAAGCTACTATTCGGTAGTGGTGACAAATTAAAGAGAAATTAAAGGCCAAAACTTACTTTGGCGAAGGCTCTCACAAAATGAGAAGTAATAATCAAACGTGGTCAAAGGCAGCTTGCAGCTGATGCTGTGGTGGCAGCAGTTGTGGGACAACTGGAAACTACAGTAATTGATAGTCGCTTTTAAAACTGACAGTTACGTGATTATGGCTAGAGCTTTAAACAAAACGTGTGAACTTGAAAAGGTCATTTCCTAAACAACAAATTAACCGGTGAATAAGCCTCATGCTTTTGCAAATCCCTCACTAAAACGTCATACAGTTTTAAGCAGGAAAGGAAAACAAGGGGCGTTTCAAAGCTATCTGCATGGGGCTCTTTGATCCCTGCCTGGGGCGATAGACTAGAATCAGGTGGCACGCGTGACAGATGGAAAAGAGCAATTTTCAGCTACGAATAAGGGAAATATCCCCTAAAGGTAGCAAACGGAAACTTTAGAAGGGGTTCCCTTATTCCGGGAACAAACACAGTTTTAACCACAGGCAAGTGACGCACGTGTTTGTTAAGGTGTCTCAAGGTTGCAGGGGACAGGATACTCGTCAGTATGCATTTATGTTAGGAATATGCACAAAATGTCATGAAATGTGACGACTAAAACCGACAATATTCGAAAAGAAATAATTTAGTCTGCTCTCGCAGGCTAGTAGATGGAAAGATTGAAGAAGAATTCTTGCAAAAATTGGGGTCAGATATGACGCTAGCTTTTAATTAATCACTGAGTGGTAAAATCAAGTTTCGCTGTTAACAAGATAGTATTTGACTTTATGTAATATGTCAAACACGAGAGACAGTGTTTCATCACATTTCCAGACACCGAGAAGAGAGTTGAAAATACGACGCGCAGCGGAGCATTTTTGACAAACTTCGAGGTGTTTGGAAATGTAATGAGACACTCTCGATTGTTTGATATATCTTCTCAATCGAAACTAAAACTACGGAGAAAACGAAGAAATAAAATCGTAAAAATCTATGCTAATTAAGATCACATTTCCAAACCACGTTTATGGTTTTGATTTCCATTGTTTTAACGTGATGAATTATTAATGAGTTTGAGAAGAATTCTTGCAAAATCGGGGTCAGATATGACACGAGGTTTTGATTAATCACTGAGTGGTAAAATAAAAAATCAAGTGTCTTTGTTTTCTTTGTTAACAATACAGTATTTGATTTTATTTTGTTTTGAAGTATGTGCTTTTAATAAATAAGGACGGACTAACGCAGATGAAGACGTATAAAATACGTTCTGACATGCAAGGGTCAAACAAGAAACTGCAACTCCTCAATAATTGTCGTTTCACCGACCCTAGGCTTCAAACATGAACATCGCAGATTATGGGGCTTGAGATCACCCAGCACCGCAAGGTGGGATTTTATTTAACGAAGTAAAAACTCCAATGCCCTCTCCTGAAACTTCAAAGAAGCTTATTGTATGCGCTGTGTCTTACAGCCTAGAGATTTCGATTTTTCGCGAGAAATAAATGGCAAAAAAATTACATTCAGTTTACACAGCATGTTCGGCTGAAATAAAACTATAAAATAAATAAAATAACAATAAAATGAAAAATAGACTTTGTTTAACGAAGGTAGCAGGTAACAGTCTTGCTGCTGACAATCCTTAGCCCTCGAATTCCCGAATTCCTTAGAAATGTTGGTTTTTGTGGGCGGAAAACCCCAGATAATTTTTAGTATAGTAACAATGGCTAAAAATTCTGTCAGTTGAATATCCATAAGATCACTTCGGTGAATAACTGTTCAGAAAGCCTGTAATCTCCAGGGATTTTCTTTAGTACAAAGTCACCTCAAATTTCGGCAATACGGTAAGTGCATGTCATGCTTATTGGCTCCGATTGTCTGTAAGGTAACAATAGCTTGCAAATTCGATAACAAGATTTGGCTCTTTCTGCGTGTACCATATGCAGATGTGTCACATTGTAGTGGCGGGACGGATCTAGGGGAGGGTTACTGATCCACGTATTCGGCGACGCAAAAGACCCCACCTAAGTTTTCAACCCCCCCCCCCCCCCACCCCCAGCTCAAGGGCTGCATCCGCCCCTACATTGTGTTTCCTTTGTTCGTGGTTCGTTGTAGTTCGTTGCAGTTTGGCCAGCATTGTTTCTCACCATTTGTCTCTTTTGTTTTACGTCATCTGTGTCCGGTACACGGAGAAGGAGACCAAGATTTATACCCCTTCATGTTTCTTCCTCTTTGATATTCGGCTAAAAAAAATCCGAACAGACTAAACTTGCCAGTTTGCCTTTAAAAGGGCCTAAACAATATGGGAAAACAAAACAACCACATTCCATGCGTTTTGCTTGAATTTCCTCGTTGGGTGCTCCTGCGGGAACGTGCTTTAAACTGTATGACGTTTTAGTGAGGGATTTGCAAATTCATGTAGCTTACATCACGGCTTTATAGCTCATCTTTTAGGAAATGATCTTTTCTAGTTCACACGTTTTGTGTTACGCCCTGAGCATAGTCACGTAGCCGCACGTTATAAAGCGAGTCGCAATAAATTTTGTCTCTAGTTATCCTACCTTTTAAACAACGACCTTTGGTTTACTTGTGCCGTCTTTTGTACGGGCCTTCACCAAGGTAAATATTCACCTTTCGATGTTTTTTCCTTCTTCAGCTTATGCTAAGCGGTTGTTGTTGTCACACCATGATTTCAATTGTCTTATTTTACTAAATTATTCTTTTGGGTATTGGAATCTTCTTAGTGTTGTTTGTCTATTTGTTGTTTTGTTTGATGCTGTGAGTTCATAGTTTTGTCTATAAAGACTTTCTGGAAACACTATTTTTCAAGTATTAGTATTCCTGTGTAGCTGCATGCAGGATTCGATAGAACATACCTTTTCAGACTGTCATTTTACTAAAGAT
>OX393569.1:14310406-14500406 GCA_947652115.1 Blastomussa wellsi
GTTGAACTGTCACATCCATCTTAGTTGGTGATAGTGCCGCTATACTTACTGGCCGCCATATTATTGCATGACTGGGCTCTGTAAAGTTGGGCAAAATGTTTCGATGAATATCTGCCATTTGAGATAACGCACATACAATACTTGGAGAAATTACTTTTAGTTACTTATTGTGTGACATACTCCATTGAATTACATTTGTGGAAAATTATTTCTTGATGTCGCTAAAATGGCTTCTATCGTTTCCCTGAAATTGTTAATTTTCTGATTCAGTCGCGCAGCCTTGGAGTCTTGGCAGTTATCTCTTTATTCGCAAAGCCAAGCTGTATGTAGTATATTCAGATTGATATTTTTGACTTACAAAGAAGCATGACAGTACAGAAAAACTCAATCAGGGGGGAGGGGGGTACTTCATCCATGTTTGGGCATAGCGTTGCCGCTGGAGGTCTGAAGAAACTGTGGTGCCGCGTCGGTGGGAAGTATAACAATATAATTTGGTTTTATCAACTGGGTTGATAATGTCAATTGGCCACCGTAAAGAGATTCAATTGCTGACGTTTCGAGCGTTAGCCCTTCGTCGGAGCGAATCAAGGAATTGTGGGTCGTGTGTTTTTTATATACAGAAAGATGGAGCTTTGCTATTGGCTGGTGCCTGGTAGCGTGAAAACAACGGAATAAATTAGTTGAATGAAAAGCGTTCGTTGACACCGTGAGGATTAAGAGTGCCGATTTGAAAAATAAATTTTTATTCTAGAGTTTTACGGCTTTCCGTGTTTCCTTGGTGAAGGGAAAGGCCGCAGACTGCCATATGTTGCTTACAATGATTTGGGAGATTGAAGTGTCTCGCAACCGGTTTCGATGCATTTTTGTCGTCTTTCTCTACGTCACGAAGGTGTTCTCGGAATCGGTCACCAAGTCGTCTCCCTGTTTCGCCGATGTACAACTTTTTGCAAAGTGTGCAAGTTATGCAGTACATGGCATTGGCTGAGGTACAGGTGAAATGATCAGTGATTTTGATAGATCGCTTGGGTCCCGATATTTTGTCAACGTTGTGAATGAAAGGGCATGTTTTGCATCGTGCGCGAGCGCATTTAAAAGTTCCGGGTTGATCACTAATTTGGAATACGTAGCCCCATCTAAACACGAGGGTTTTCGAGACAGTTATGCAAACCCGAGACGTAGTCGAGGGTTTGCATAACTTTCGAGAAACAAACCATTTCAGTTTTGCATTTCACGAATTTAAACAGTTATTTATGCGGTTGTTCAGGACGTCAAATAACTAGGCTGGGAATTCCACTGACTGCACTGTCAGGTAATGATTTCAATCCATAATGCGAAGATCTGCTACAAGAACAAAACAAAATCCGACGAAAAAGAATTCTGGGGGTACCCCTAGAGAAATTCATGTATATGCACTCGATTATTGTAATGCATGCGGACGAAAGGCGAAAACGCATCAAATGTATGCGTTTTCAACGAAACCATATTAATATGGACGGGGCCTAAATAGGTCTGATTTTAATGTGTGTGTGTGTGTTTTTCAGTAGCAAATAATGTCTGAGCCGAATACCACCGTTGTAGCAGATATTAACAAGGCGTTAATAAGCTCCAACTCAGGAAATGACAAGAATGAGACGGCCTTGCTGATGATGTCTCCCAGCGTGAACTGGGCCGAGTTCCTGACTCCAGCACCCATGACCATCGCCCTTCTGGGACATTTGTTGTTGATTGCCGGGGAAAAGGACTTCTCTCTAGAGAAACTGCGGCCGGAGAAAGGTTTCCAGTTCATTAAACATCCTGAATCATTCCGAGCATGCTTGGTTCAAGTGAGCAATACTGGATGGAGAGCTTTCAATGAAGCCCACAAGGTTAGAACTCTTAAGTCTTTAAGATAGAAAATGGCACAATTCACAGTTAGCGCCACATTCGTAACGCTTTAGCTACCCAGCTCACTTAATGATCATGCTCCTTGCACCGCTTGTGACGTCATCAGTTAGCATGTCAGCGGACTTTTGTGATAGGAATTTGATGCAGCTGGAAGCACGACTGTTTTCGCTTCGCGCTCGACGGACTAAGAAAAAAGGGACTGCTCGTAGTCTAATTCTGACCGAGCTAATAAAAAATACCCTGATTAGTTTTGTTGCAAAAGTGGTGCACAAAAAGGCCAATATGCCTATAGCAGATATCGTCCTCATTTTCAGGGTTTACCATTGATCTACACTGAAACTTTTCCAGCAGCGATAATGGCTGTGGAAAGTAGACGGTTGTGAGAATTGCTGTCTTGTTCTTTTTCGGTGATACAGGGCTCTATAGACACCAAATAAAAACAATAACATTACAGCATGTTGAAGCGAGCAAATCCTTTCAAATCATGGGACTAATGAGAACTCAGTAATGAGGTATATCTCGGCTTCGCGGTTAAGAGTGTGAATTTGCTGTTTCTCAGCTGAAACTTCCTCGTTTTCCAAAACTCGGGAAGTTTTCCGCGCATGCTCTTAATTGTTACACAGCGTTTAGCTTCCTTCTGCATGTTACCGTGACAACTGATATCTGATTCAGGTGACGGACCGCTTTGGCAACATGGCGCGAACCAAAACTAGATTTCAAATAATTGTCACGGGGCACAGGGATATGCTTTCTTACTTCATAGTTTCTTAGGTCAATATGATCACAACGAAATTCCAAAATAGAATGTAAATTAATAGCCTTTCTGGAAATATATACTTCTTGTGGTTGGCATGAATTTTTTGCACACAATTTCACTTCGAACGCAATTTTACTTCCGTGCAACCTTAAGAAAGGCGGCCCTTTTACCCGACTACATGGCGTCTACTTTCGCAGCTACGAATATGTGGTAAATGTGAGTTCATTTTCTGTTGGGTACCGCAGCTCTGTCGGTCTGTATAATGCTTAGCTGTTATTTACATAGAAGCAGCATTAAAACACAGTTGAACACTGAAGCGGAAAGAATTACCAATTTTGAACACGCTGCTGTATTCATTCAAGTCATATTTAAGAGTTACACTTGCGTTGTTTTAATCTATACAAACGAATTTTTGTAGTTCATGTGTACTTTAGAAAACTTGGCAGCCAGAATTTCATTGAAAAATAATTTTGAAAGCATATATGAAGAAATATGTCCAGTATATCTACAATGGGCAAGTGGAAGAGTTTTCAGTCAAACAAGCAAACGCCTGCTTGCATATCTGGTATTAAAACTAAAGAAAAAATAAATGTAAGCACATAAATAATAAGTTGCGGTGTCGATGCTATGAAGGTATATTTTTGGTAACAATGTTTTTTTGCTTCTATGCAAATGAAAAAAAAGCACCAAGCACAGCATGGAATTTTCACTTTCAACCTAAATTCGATCTTTATAATTCTTTCAATTTCCAGAACATGGATGCAATTCGACTTTATTCTGCTCAAGTACCCGATCAAGTAAAGAAAGTTGTCCGTACCTTGGTGAGGGGAAGTGATGAGGATGTCAAAGACTTCCTTCCAATAGAACTTGGAAAGATTGAGAGGAACTCGGCCGAATGCTTTCGCCTGGCGCAATCGGTTGAAGCAAAGTTCGAGCACGTGATGGATCTGACGGGTGAGCTATTGGAAGTTTCTTCAGCTGCCAGGGGATATTATGAAAAAACTCAGGAGGAAATAGAACTGAAAAGAAAAATTGCCCTAACAAAAGAAAATTCAGCCCGCGAGAAGATGACTGCGGTAAAAGAACAACAAGAGAAACTAGAAAAGGAAGTACGCGAGGCGAAAAGAAGCTGGGAGAAGGCCATAGACTCTATGCCGAGTGGATGGGAACTTATGGCGATGAATGTCACTGAAACAATCGTACATGAAGCCGCCAACGCTATGCACGTTTACCTTGGCCATGCGGCTTCCAAAAATAAGGATGCGGCTCCATCAGCAGGACCGGCAGAGGAAACTGTTATTGAGCAGTCCCCGACAGACGATCAACCAGTGCCAACGTTGAAAGGAACTGGAGAGCTGAATATTCTTACTTCTCAGTTGTCGGAAGATCTTAATTCTGCTTTGGAAAAGGGTAAAGATAGCAGTGGTCCTAAAAATGATGAGAAACCTTTGGACAAAAAGCTTCAAATGACGAAGATATATTTGGAAAACTTACTTGAAGACTTGGCTGACAACGAAGAGAGTTCAAATGACCAAGAATTTCTGAAGCTACTGAAGAAAGGTTTAGAGATAAGCAAGGAAGGAGAGGCAATTACAGAGGGACTGACCATTTCACCTGATAAACTGGAAGACATTGCTAAGCAAGCAGCTGAACTAAAGAATGAGGTCATGATGTTTTGCATAAAAATCCGTTCAAAGACAGGAGGAAATCCTTACACTACCAAACCTCCAAGACAAGCAAAAACCATGTCCAGCTCTGCAAATTCTTCCTCTACAAGTGCCGCCCAGACAGCAGTTGAAAATGCACGGTTTAAAATCGCCGAAACCAGGGGTGTTTTGGAAAGGCAAGAGAACCGCTACGATGAAACTTGCAAGCAACTAAAGGAAAGCAATGAAGAGTTGAGTAAGGTGTTAGAAAGCCTTGCTGAGTTGAGCCCAGAGAAGATTGCTGACTTCGACCAAATAAGAGACACTCTGATGCGAGGTATCAAGGCCCTGGCTTCCGTGCGTGAGCAGTGGCAGAAACTGGTAGAGTTCTTCCAGTTTATCACCAACATCATCAAAGTATGTCAAAACGAAAGCCTTAAAAGTTTTGTCGACTATGCCAAAGTGGGCCAAAGGCGGGTGCTGGCTAACGGCTATGCCGGTTCTGATTTCATGCGTGACCTCATCTATGAGCAAGTCAGCCAAGCAAATACGACTTCATATGTGGTGTGGTCCATATCCAACACGTACGTGGAAATATCTCGCAATTACTTGATGAGCCGCTTGGCAAGTCTTGGCGAATTGATCGCCTTGGATCCGGAGAAGGAAAGAAGCACCATTGAGATGGAGAAGACAAAGCTCATGGAAGGCAGCCAACAGGCTCAAGAAGCCATCAGGAAGCTTGTGTTGGAAGCCAAAGATCACTTCCATGACAAGGTGCAGAAGAGAATCAAGCAGATCGAAACGGAGCTGCTAAAAGTAATTCCTCCCGGGGATCCAGCAAAAATAAAAGAAATAAATGACACCGTTACTCGTGCCATCAAAGAAGCAGATGATGGTTACACTGAAGATGACTTCTAAGAACATCAACTGAGGTAAAACACCGGCCTTTCCGAATGCCTTCAGTTAACTTTTAGACGACTGTAGCTTGAAAAGTTGATTTATTTTTGGAACTAACCGATAAATAGTGTATTTTAAAATGAGTTCGTTAACTATAGATCAACATGTCAACGTCACTGTCAAGCGGTGAAAGTGTTGGTTTTTTTTTTCGGATCCTAACAAAATGAAGTAGGGTGCAATTACAACACGCGTTGTTACCCAACTTGAGTCAGCTAAACACAAGCAACCTTTGTATATTAAATTAGTAAGAGAAGTGATCAAACCATGCATAGACAGGACCCATCATTCCACGCAAATACTGGTGGTGTCTTTTCCAACTCCCCTTCCCCACCATAAAAATATGGTTGTGCCTGGTACGTATAGCCTCCCCACACCTAGAATCCGCCACTGAACTTAAACCAATGAAAAGAATACATTCAGGTGTTGAAATTCATAATACTGAAAAAGTTATGACGTCACAAAATGTTTTTGCTTGACGTCATAGCTTTTCAAGAAAAACGGATCTCAACAAATCCATAACACAGATTTTGCATCGGAGTGCACTCTAACCGTTGGCTTTGGTTTTGTCTTTTTTCCCTGCCTCCCTGCCTCGGTTTTCTTCCGATGTGGGGTTTTGTTAGTCAGTTTTCGACAGTAGAAAAAGCTGTCATAATTCTTATATTTTCTAGCTTCCATGAGCACTGGAATCAAACCCATCGTAGAATTAAATACATTATCTGGCGCAATTACTTTTCATATTGCTGTTTTCATTTATAACTTAAGATCACTTTATAAACCAACTTCCTTTTTAGATTTGACGATTTATTTACGTCTGTCAGCCAAGTGACAGTTTTGCTACTTTTTGTTTCCAACGGTGCAATAATTGTTACTCAATACCTTTGGTCACGAAATGCCTAATAGCAACAACAGGAAGCTGTCAAGTGAATTATTGAAGAGAGAGTAATATCGAAAGTAGTATGTGTCGATTTTTCTTAGACGCAGTGGCATATATTAAAAATGTTTGCCAGACATTTTCAAAAAAAGAAAGATCAAAAGCTGGTGTTTAAACTCATGATCGCGCCTCTCGTAAACGATGCAATAAAAATTTAAAATCCTGTTCATTTCAAACCTATTAGTAGTTTATGAATATTTATACTTCAGTTAGTAAAGGAAAAGCAATTTAACTTGTTAGTTTATGTTTGCCAAATATCGAGTTACATTGCGTTTCGTGTTTATGGTAATTTTGGGTAGAGTGTATTCATTATTTGTTGCAATGGTATAAATAAAGTTGTTGTTATGATCTTAATTTATTTGAAAGTCTTTTCTTGGTTATCTTCGGCTTAACTTCGGAAGACATCGGATGACCTACGACAATCTTCTGAAATTTTATCCCACCAGGGGCGGTCCAGGATTTGTCTTAGGGGGGATGCACCACTAAGGAATGACGTAATTGATAGGTGACGTAGGCAGAACACTAGTTATATTTAGAAAGTGCACATCCCCTGTACTCTCCCCCTAGATCCGCCCCTGACAACAATATTCGTGTTCCCGAGGGCCTTCAGACGGGGACCATCGCTCGAAAATACAAAGAAACGGAGGAAAATTACAGTTAGGGTGCCAGAAAACCCAAACCACATTAAATGCTTCAAGGCGAGCTTATAAGTGCTTCAAGGGAGCTTGTAAGTGATATGCAGGCTAGAGGAATACCAGTATTAAACAAAAATGCCAAAAAATGTGGCAGGAGTGACAAAGAAGGTTCGCACGGCTACTTGTACTGGTACTCATTTTCTTGAAAGGATTCGATAAGTTTGGTACGTTTGATGGTTCGGATCGAGAAACAGCCTGTCAGCAATCCCCTTTAAAATACGAGCCAGCAGTCAATCAGCAGTTCCCTTATAATCGATGAAACTCACATGTCCTCTGCCATTTTCCCTCTCGTGTTTCACAAGTGTTGCAGCTTTTTCGTTCTCTTTGATCGCGTTTGCCAATCTCATTTGATTACTTCTATTCGAGTTTATGATTACTCCTATTCGAGGAAGCATTCATCAAGGTCATGAAGCCTTCGGTGAGCATTCAAGAGGCCGACAGTGTGCATTTATGTCACTTTCGTCTTTGCTTTTCAATCGATCGGATTCGGTCGATTCTTGGATGCAAACAAATATCGATGCTATCTTATTTCATGGAGATCGTATGTATTCACATGCTCTAACTAATGAAATGGTACCTGATACGGACACTCTTTCAATAAACGACCAATGCGATGAGTACTGTTTAAACTATAGTAAATTTTATCAGGGACGTATTGATCGCTCATTTTGTGGCTAAAGGCCATTTCTCTCACTGAGGTAGTTTTTAATTAATGCATTTTTGGATAGTCCAAATGCATTGTTAGTTCTTAAGGTGATTCAATGGTTTTGCAATGCGCATCTCTCACTGCGCATGACAAAATGTTGGCCATAAAAAGGAGTTTATGCAGAAAGATCATCAAATGGGATCGATCGAAGAGTAAAAGATAATGAAAATGTCGGTAGGCAAGTTTTCTGGCTAAGATGAGTCTCGATGTTTAGAAATTTGTATAACGTATAAAGTGGTAGAGTGTCAGTTGTTGAGTTCGACTAACTGAGATAGAGGATGGCTGTTAAACTTGTAATGTGCCACTACATTGGCATTTAAGCTCCCACTCTATCATATAACGTCCAAATTGCCGTATTTCGAAGAAAATTCCTTAAAATATTTTCTTCGATGCTGTGTTCCACCTTCCAAGGGCATTAAAACCGTATGACACTTTGAAACCTCGCCCCGGTCTTCGCTTAAAAATCGGAAAACTGCAGATCGCTCGCACATTCTGCAGCTCTATCGCGATAACGAGTACAGTGACCCCATTTTTTATTTCATGATTTTAATAATAATAATAATAATAACAGTGTTTTCTTTCAATAGGAAAAAAATTGCCAGAAATCTATGGCCAGTTTTCTGGAAATTGAACTAAACAGCTAAACATACTAAAAATTGACAAGTAATTACAAGTAATTAGTATTTGGCTTGGGCAGTGAAAGTTTACCTTCAAGATTTGTTAAGTTATAATCATTAACATGGCGTTGAGTGAAAATACATTGAAGATATTCTGGGGCAAGTTCATTCAATGTTTTATACATAATGTAAAGCTTTCTGTTTTTTACGACGAAGAGACAGCTTCTCCCACTTAAGCGTCGCTAGAAGGAGGTTGGAGCCGAGGAGGTGATTTTGTGTACCAGTACAGTACGCAGTTTTGATATTCCCTGTTTGCAAAAAGCGTTTTAATTTTAGAGAATGTCTGCTTATACCCAGTCGTCCATATCGCCTTGTGTAACGGCTTTCAGTGCTTGGGAAGTTACCATTTGGATCTTGTAGCCTATGCCTTTCATGTCAACATTCCCAGATAACAAGCGGCTGTTGCTAAGAGATGCTTCACAGAGATCATCAGCGATTGCTTTTAAGGGATAGAACATGGCTTCGATATCGGGTAACTTGTCATTTGCTTCAATTGCCATCATGTTTGCTCGTGTTGTTGTGGTACCCACCAGCGTTGTGCAACTTTTGATGGATTCATTTAATCTTGCTAATCGCACCTGGGAATCTTTTATTTCGATCTTGCGTAGTTTGAGTTCTTGCAGATCCTCCCTTTTCATCCTGTGATTTTCTCTTTGTTTTCGCGTTTGATCTTCCAAGTTGGAAAGGTCTGACTTCTTATCATCGATCCTGTTCTGGGTGCGTGTTACCTGAGTCGACGCCTCGCTGACTGCTTTTTCAGCATTCTCAATGTCTTTCTTAAGAACTTCATTTGTCACTGCACCACCCACACTACCACCAATAGCTGCACCAGCTGGCCCACCGACAAGGAATCCAATAGTACCAAAAAGAACACCATTTAATATAGCTTTGGGGACGCGGTCTTGTTCTTCCTGTCTAAGTTTGTCTTTCTTCTGTTGTAAAAAGTTTTTGTCCCTTCTAAGATTTTCTCTGTCATTGGAAAGTTGTCGCTCCATTTCACGGCACTCGTCTTGAAGAACTTTGCCCCTTTCTTCAAGTTTTGCTAACTCCTCTTGTGTTTGGCGAAGGCGGTCATCTGTGATTTCCTCTTGTGCCACGACATCCTGAAGGTCGTAGTCCAACTGGTCATTTATTTTATTTATTCTGGATTCAGCCTTTCGGAGAGCCCTGTAAGCTTTGTTCACAAGACTTAGGAGATAAGGCATCATTCGTTTAGCAGCAGCTGTACTGATATCATATGGGGTTTCATCCAAAATCTGGACAAAACTTTCTAGCGACAGTACACCTCTGGAAAAATGTGGCGAGACTACCTTCTTCACTTTTTCATCTGTGGAAAATATTTCAAGAGATGCGATTATTACTTTCAACGGAGGCGATATAACTTTCATTAATTTTAGTCCCCCATTTTGTAACGTAAATGTCTGTCACTAAGTTAAATTAATGTATGTCATGAATTTGACGTATGTTAAGTTACTTGCCTGCCAAGAAGAACATAAAAATCTCTAGTTTTGGATAGAGACGTCGAGTAAACTAACAGGGAAGAGGCTCGATGTCGTTGTTTTGTTCTACCTCAGCGTGTCGGTTTTGAAAATAAATTTTCGAGCGGAAAACAATCTTCGGTTTTTACCAAATAACACTTTAACGCTGATTGCATATGATCATCAATCAACCAGGCAGTAGTGTGAGTAAATTTCGCCTTTAGAAAGTGTCTGACCCGACTAGAGAAAATCGGCCCTGTTTGAAAACAACAAACAATACCACAATTGTTGCTATGGCAACCGCTGTTGCTAAAAGATTTAACTATGAACATAAGCGATCATTATAGTGTACTTTAGTTCGAATCCAAGATTGAATTCGGATTGAATTTCAAGTTTTAAAACTCTCAATCTGAGGCTAAAATAACTACATCATGCCTCAGTTAAGTCTTCCAATTTGTATCAGTGTTATATATTCGCTAAATGACAAATAGAGAGATCAGAAATGGAGAACGAATGAAAGGGGGCGAGAATTTTGTTTGAAGAGAAATCACGTTAATAAACAATGGTACTTGAAACACTTTTTATAGTAACATAGAAGCAACACAAAACATAGTTGTGATGTAACTACATTCAAGTAAAGAAATGACCATGCAAGCAATTAATCACAAGCATCGAAAGCTCAAGAGCCTTAACAAATTACTATACCAGTATACTGAGGCTATAAAAAGAGTTTTAAAACCACCAGGAGATTTAGATCTGAAATTGAGAGAGTTTGAATGACTTTTTCAAGTTTGGTCCTTGTGTTTTGGAAAAATCGGTAGCCTCGCAGCTGCTATAACCTCTAAATTTCAGTGGCAGGGATAGTGTTGCAGCCTTATTGTTTGGGCTAGGGTCCATTGTTTATGTTGTTTGTTCTATTGTCTCACCTGAAGGGTGGTCCCCAGCCAACATTGTAAGAGCTGTGAGGTGACCCGGAAAAATGGCTAAAATTTAATAAGGCTTTCTCACTTCCTTCTACAATTTACTTGTTGTATCTTTATCTTGGTGTACTAGGTACATTTCGTGCTTAACCTGATAGAGCTTAGTGCCGTTTTGCAAAAAAAATCCGTGTGACAGCTTCCCTTTAAAACGGTGAAAACAAACAGAATCTCGCTGGGCTTGTTGACAATTTCAGTGGTTGCCTTTTAGTGTTCGAAATGTATCACACATAGCAAAACAGGAAAAGAACGGCTTACAACTGAATGAACATAAATTGTTAAAGGAGCTACGTCAAGATATGTTGAGCCTTATTTGCGACGAACCAAGTTAGAAAAACCCCAAAGAGGTGATACTAAACCAAAAAGGAACAAGGATGGTTATAAGGATGGAAAAGATTAAAACGGATTGCAAATCATAGACTACGACCAGTGAAAAAATTGCCGCGCGAAACCTGGTAGACGCGCCCACGCGCGGCAATTTTTTCACTTCGTGCTCGACGGAATAAGAAACAAAGGGACTGCTCGTAGTCCATGCAAATCACGAATTTGAAAAATCGAGACTAAACTTTTCAAAATGCACAAATCGTGATGAAGCTCGTTTTACTCACCATGACTCGCGGACTCGTAGATCACCTGTAGCCTCTAGGTAACTTGCCTTGTTACAACTGCTGAACCATGACTCGCGGACTCGTAGAAATAATAATCGTAGTCATCAGTGAGACACACCAGCACGACAAAACAAAGAAACAGCGACGCAACGTAACAACTCGAAACAATGTAGAGCAGGAATGCAAAACCTCCAAAACAAAGAAAAATTTCACAGGTTGTGTCAGCAAGATAAACTCCACTTTCTTTTGGCATCGTTTGTTCACAGACTGGTAAGACTTTACTTGTCACTTGTTAACTCTACGAAAAATGAGCGAGATGTCAGTAGACGTACCATGAAGCATCCATGGATAACTGCGGAAGCCCCTTAGTTACTTTACGCGAAAAAAGTGTTGTGTCAGTGATAACAGGATATGTTGGAAAACGAGTGACGACCAACAGAGGAAAACAGCATCTCGGAAATGGCGTTGAGGCAGATATAGACTAACGTATTTAATACTACAGAAAATGGTTTGAACCCGAGCGCAACTAGTTTGCAACTCACAAGACAGTTTATCGCACGAAAACGATTACCTTGACCGTGTTTTTACTAAAAACAATTACAACAACGACTTTATTAGACGAAACATTCACCGACCTACTGAACTGACTACTGAAACTAACGTTCACCCAACTCCTACTACTACTATGACTGTACCGTACATCAAGGGCAAGCCTGAAACCATCTCACGTGACCTAATTTGTATATGTCACTCACATAAATTTCACAACATTTGCAAAGTTATTAGCCTGTCAAAGTTTTAGATTGTCCTTACTTGCATTCGTTCGGAACGGAACATAGCAAATTTCCTTGCCACTAGAAACATCTTCCGTATCCAGGCCCTTTTGGTGGAATTGAGTGGAACGGAATGCATGGTACTTATTCTTGGGTTGCATTGTCACGCAATAGCAAATTAAATTGAAAACCATTTGGTGGGTGAAGTCAAGAAATTGCGATATCATAGGAGCAGAAACCCTTATGGGTTTCTCATAGGAGATAATTAAAGAAGCCACCTCTCCAAGTTTTAGGTCCGTGCTTCCAAACTTCAGATATTCGTCGACATGTTGCGCATAAATTTATAGAGCCCAGTATGGCGCCGCCATGTTGGTGTACAACTTTGGTACACCAAATAATAATAGTGTAAATATGTGGAACTTACTTTGGCTATCAAAGCGAATGTTTATGATTGAACACACATACATTTACATAAACACTTTTTTTCTAATGCTTTTACTTCTCTATTGGCTAGAAATCCGGAGTCTCGCACCGCCATAACTTTGAAATTCAAAATGCGCTGGTTTCCAAACGAAGCACGCTATTGAGCTGAAAAGTTGTAAACAAATATAAAATTGGCACCTGTTCTGCTGATGAGGATAAAAACTTTGGTGCCTCTTTAAATTTGAATTTTAGAATTTGATGACGTCACGTGTAAGCCAAGAATCTCGTACGACTTCCCTTACGTTATGCAAAGGTCACGCCAACCGGAGTTTTATGACAAATCCGGGGAAGTAAAAAGCCAAAGAGCCAACCAGTTATTAAATGTAACGATCAATCTGACTTCCTTTACTCGAAAATTGGTCCAAATTTCTCTTTTAAAGAACAGCACAATCCGTGGTGCATCGAAAAATCAAACATCTTCCATAGATTTCCATGATTTTCAGGATTTGTTTCTCTCGTACAGCTCAGTGACATTCAAGGGCATTGCAATTGAATGAGCTCTATTCGTTCGTACACGCGCGCATATTAGGTAGAATTATGAGCCACATACCCACCTTGTGATTATAAAACCAAACGTGTCTTGTTTCCAATGGACACGGACAAATGGAATTGCCAGAGAATAGGGAGTTATTTCACGAAATACCGACCAATAGCACATATAAGTAGCCCGTACAAAACGAAACAGCCAGAAAGCAGGAAGTTAAGAGGGGGGTTCCCTTATTTCTGAAAAATTATACCCATAAGCAATGTAAGTGGTGCACCTGGTGTATTGAAAGGAGCAATATAATTTTCTTGGAATAAGAGATGTAGTAAACAGGAAGTTTAGACTTCCCTTATTCCTGGAACAATATATTCCTTTACCCACACAATCCAAGAGGTGCACAATAATCTAGGAATAAGAGAAATACCCTCTAAAAGTAAACAGGTCTGGAAGTTTACTGCAGCAATTGCACCTTTCATCACAGCCAAGTTGTGGCGCACGTGATGGTTTTAAAGATGCAACATTCTAGGAATAAGGGAAATACCCTCTAAGCGTTCTGTTTGCTATAAAGCTATTTTAATTGGCCTGGGTGGTGCATCGACGTTCGATTCATTACAACCGGTTGTGTGAAATTTTTTTTCAAGCGTTGCCATTTGTCCCATGCACAAGTGTGGCACCCAAGAGGGTCTCCCAGGGGGTCCTTGTTCCTTGTTCCCTTCCAAAATTGCCCTGTGTTCCCATGTTCCCACACTTTTTCCTTATTTGTTCGCCTTTTAATAAATTTGCTTGCCACTTATCACCGCCCTCAATTCCCTACCGCAAAAAAAGAAAAGCCAAAAACAAAACTTATAAAAGAATAGAATATATTTCATGTGACGTTCAATTTGTGTGACACATCATCTCGAACAACTGAGTGAAATTCACAATCCATCAGAGTGGGATGAGCATTAGAACTAACCTTAAATCTCCTAATCAATCATCCTAATACATAAACTCGTCCAAATTTGCCCTCTTCCTTGCTCGACTTGATGTTCTCAATGTGGTATCTGATTGTTCTTGGTCTTCCCCTACACATTCCCTGGCTTCTTCGATGGTGACTGATTCCACATGACCGATCATGTGAGATTGATAATGTGTAAATTCGTTCTCAGTCATTTCCATGATTTATCCATTAACAATGCTTTCTTTCAAAGAACCGCATATGTCCTCAACACTGATTTCCCTTTCCGCCTCTTCTGTGAAAGTTAATGGATCGAACACATCGGCACCAAAGCACATCGCCCTTGCTTTTTTGGTAGCAGTGTTTACATCTTGCTGCAGTTCATACAATGTCATTTTGCAAGATGAAGTATCTGAGGCAAGATAGACAATGTCACCAGACGACTGGACAAGATCACTTGACAACTCCTTTCGTCCCCTGTCCTTTCTTGCGTAACTACTGTTTCTGTCGTTTCTCCTTGGACCTCTCCAATCTAATTTGTACAGTTTTGTTCCCCTGTTCCCTAAAAATAGGGTTATGTTCCCTTGTTCCCTTCAATATTTTGCCAATGTTCCCTTGTTCCCCAAAACCCCTGGGAGACCCTCACCCAAGAACATTGGACAAATTTGGTTTTAATACGACGTAGGCAGCTGATCTGATAAATACGGCATTGAAAATATTGCTTATTCTATGCATTTTAATGATATATGTTTGCACGAGGAAAGTCAATCCTAAAAGATATTGAAACGGTGTAACCGATGGAAGACATTCCATTACTGTGTTAAAGTTGTTCTTTAAAAGAGATGAATTCCTCTGAATTTTGAGAAGAGGAAGAGTAAGCTGGACTCTTGCCCTCGCAGTTTCCGACTTTCGTTTACGTTTCGTTCGCTGAAAAGGTTTCTGCTCGCAGGGTATGAAAAGGTTGATTTGGCGTGAGAAATGTGTGTCCTTGACATGTCATGAAAACAGGGTGTATGGAACAAATTTGTACTAGAGGTAATAGGAATCTAAAGAATATACAAATCTGGAGATAAACGGCGTTCCGCTTTAAATTGGAAAACTTTGTTCAGCAATTTTCAGGGATCAGGAGGACGGAGTCGAACCCAATTATTGGAAAGCGTTACAAGGAAAGCGTTCGAACCAAGCTAATACTCCGGGTAATACCTGTTGTCAGTGGATCCGAAATTTTAGCTACTTAATTTCCGCCGACTAAGGCGGCTACTGCTCGATTTTAACGTGTGTTACCCTCTTTTGAGGCTTCGTTTTACCGTTGCCGGAATCCCAGCTCGTACGGCAATGCTTCGTGACCGTTTAATATTGCATGTGCGGTGCATCTGGCGATTTTTGGTACACTTTTGGAAACTTAATTCGCAGTAAATTTTTGCAGGGTTCGCCACGTTTAGTTCTGGTCAAAGTAAGCTCAAGGCGAAGCTTGCTGTGCATCTGAGAAGGCTTTTTTCACACGTTTTTTCGTCGATATTATTTACCATTTGTGTAACGCACGAAATTAACACATATGAAAAGCCTATATTTTTAATATTTCCTGGAAGAAAATAGATATTCATGATTATTTGCAAGTGAAATGCATTACAAATTATTCGTTTTAAAAACTTCTGTCGCCGCATTCAGGTGAAAGGTCGCCTGCCAAAACAAAGACGGAAACCGGAAACCGCGCATGAAAAGCCTCTGGCACCCAAGGTACACTTTTCCCCCCTTAGTGGGGATTTTAAAAAAAACGCCTGAGACTGGGACGAGTCAGGCCTGTGTGGGAGGCCAGCATTTTCATCCCCAAAGCCGCTTGTCTCTCTTAGCCGGCTGGGCCTGTGCACGAGGAACAACTTGATCCTCGTGCACAGGCCCAGCTGGCTAAGAGGGACAAGCGGCTCTGGGGACGAGAATGGGAGGCCAGGTGAATCAGTCACGCGTAAAAAATAACAATAGTATTTGACTTTTGTTTTGTCTTCATCGAAAATACAACATTTAGTGAAGCGTGACAGGATAGGTTAATCTTTCAACCAATCAGACACAAACAAACCGACGTTGTATTTGTTGGTCGTTGATCAATGTCGTATTGTAATAACAAAAATGTGTGCCTACATTGAAACAAAAAACATCGCATTTCGTGGAAAGTTACCGGACATAGAGTTAAAACGTTAGCCTGCTCGCAGCGTATGCGACAAGACCCAAACAGAGTGTGGATGATCGTAGAAATCGCTCTAATAAAGCGCAAAACATGCAAACTCAACACCACCCTTAGCGGCCTTAGCTACAATCACTGTCATAAGTCGTTGGCCCACACACACCCCCTTTTCCCCATTCAGTGTAGGAAAGAACAATTTGTCCGAACTCCTTGCGAATTGGCGCTTTTTATGGTTTGTAAACAACATTGAAGGGGTGGGAGCGGGAGGGTGGCTCAGTTAAGGTGTTAGTGACGGTTTTTGCGGAAAACGCAACTGCTCTCTTGTATTCTATCATTTTCACGGCGTTTGGTTCGTCCACACTATTACGTTCCACTCGAAAACACCCTCATACCCAGGGTCGCTCGTTTCCTGAGCGGCCCTAAAAAAATCCGATTTGAAGTCCGAAAATATCGAACTTCCGGTTGAACTGCCCATAGCTTGACCCAACGAACTACACAGTATTTTACTTCCGGCGATTTTTATTGTCCTCAAAACAAATCAAGATAGCTCTTGTA
Source organism: Blastomussa wellsi (assembly GCA_947652115.1). Lineage (NCBI taxonomy): Eukaryota > Metazoa > Cnidaria > Anthozoa > Scleractinia > Plerogyridae > Blastomussa > Blastomussa wellsi. The sequence continues at coordinate 14,327,134 of OX393569.1, forward strand.
ATGGAACTTTCGAGAGTCGCTCGTTTCGTCAAGCCTGCGCAGTAAGGAACGAAGACTCGAGGTACGTGATTGACTCGAGCAACACTGCAGTAGACATGTGTGCATGCGCACAATTGGGAAATGACATCAGTGTTTTCGGAATGTTCCATTCTCGTCCCCAGAGGGCGCGATCCTTTTGGTCAGCACCAAGAATCACGACCTCTGACCGTAACCAAATTGTGAGCATGCGTAGAAAACACATTTTGTACCTTCCAGCCAATCAGATTTGTCAGATTTGACTTTGTGCATGCGCATAGTAACGGGAAGTCCGTGATTCACGGACTTCCGGTGTTGGACCTTCCTAGAGGTCTCGATTCTTGGTGCTGACCAAACGAATCGCGGCCTCTGGGACGAGAATGGGAATGTTCGAACACCAAGGCTTTCGACGTCCGACCAGGGACGGGACAGGCCTCCAATATCGATCGTAATGTGGACGATAGGCGAAAGCGTATCTGTTGAAAACGCATAAATGTGGACGGGGCCTTATGAGTCAATCGTTTGTTGATCCTTTTTTTATTATTTTTCACAGAGGAATCATGTCTGAGCCGAATACCCCTGTTGTAGCAGATATTAACAAGGCGTTAATAAGCTCCAACTCAGGAAATGACAAGAATGAGACGGCCTTGCTGAATCCTGAATCATTCCGAGCATGCTTGGTTCAAGTGAACAATACTGGATGGAGAGCTTTCAATGAAGCCCACAAGGTAAATCCTTTAACCTTTGCATTGTCTTTTTATGTACATAGACGCGTTTTGCCGCACGAATACGTACTTTGGCAAAAAAAAAAAATTGGCTTCGACTTTTCTGATGGGGTTGCATGACTAAATGGGCCTTTTGCAACACACAGTCGCATTGTACCAATTAAATATCCGCCATGCAGCAGCCGTCAGTTTACACTTGATTTGAAATCTAACTCACTTTTTTAAACTTTGTAAGAACATGAATGCAATTCCACTTTATTTTGCTGAAGTACCCGAAAGAAAGTTGTCCGTACTTTGGTGAGGGGAAGTGATGAGGATGTCAAAGACTTAATAGAACTTGGAAAGATTGAGAGGAACTGGGGCGAATGCCTGCGCTTGGCGCAATCAGTTGAAGCAAAGTTCGAGCACGTGATGGATCACACTCGTACCCAGGGTCGCTTGGGAAACCAGCGACCCTGGAAAGATCCGATTTGAAGTCCGGTTGAACTGCGCATGCCTACCTTTCAAAAGCTTGACCCAACGGAAGACCCAACGAACTAAATGGCAATTCACTTCCGGCCATTTTTATTGTTTTCAAAACCAATCAAAATCGAACCTGTAATGGAACTTTCGAGAGTCGCTCGTTTCGTCAAGCCTGCGCAGTAAGGAACGAAGACTCGAGGTACGAGATTGGTGATGGATCTGACGGGTGAGCTATTGGAAGTTTCTTCCGATGCCAGGGGATATTATGAAAAAACTCAGGAGGAAATAGAACTGAAAAGAAAAATTGCCCTAACAAAAGAAAATTCAGCCGGCGAGAAGATAGCTGCGGCAAAAGAACAACAAGAGAAACTAGAAAAGGAAGTACGCGAAGCGAAAAGAAGCTGGGAGAAGGCCATAGACTCTATGCCGAGTGGATTGGAACTTATGGCGATGAATGTCACTGAAACAATCGTACATAAAGCCGTCGACTGTATAAATATCTTTACGCCTTGGAATTCCCAAAATAGGTATGTGGAACCAGCAGCAAAACCTGGAATGGAAACTGGTCTGAGCAGGCTCCAACAGACGATCAGTCAGTGCCAACATCCATGAGCCGCTGGAGAGAAGCTAAAGCTCTACACCGCTCAGCTGTCGGAAGACCTTAATTCTGCTTTTAAAAAAGCCCAAGGCGACAGGGTTGTTAAACGTGCACAAGAACCGTTGGATAGAAAGCTTCAAAAGACGAAGATATATATGGAAACCTTGCAGGAAGACTTGGCTGACAACGAAGAGAGTCCATTGGACCAACAATTACAAACGTTACTGGAGAAAGGTTTGGAGATAAGCAAGGAAGGGGAAGCAATAACAAATGGGCTGACATTTTCACCGTATGAACTGAAAGACATTTCTAATGAAGCAGCTGAACTAAAGAAAAAAGTCATGACGTTTTGCACAAAAGTTCGTGCAAGGACAGGAGGAAATCCTTACACTACCAAACCTCCAAGACAAGCAAAAACCATGTCCAGCTCTGCAAATTCTTCCTCTACAAGTGCCGCCCAGACAGCAGTTGAAAATGCACGGTTTAAAATCGCCGAAACGAAGGGCCGTTTGGAAAGGCAAGAGAACCGCTACGATGAAACTTGCAAGCAACTAAAGGAAAGCAATGAAGAGTTGAGTAAGGTGTTAGAAAGCCTTGCTGAGTTGAGCCCAGAGAAGATTGCTGACTTCGACCAAATAAGAGACACTCTGATGCGAGGTATCAAGGCCCTGGCTTCCGTGCGTGAGCAGTGGCAGAAACTGGTGGAGTTCTTCCAGTTTATCACCAACATCATCAAGGTATGTCAAAACGAAAGCCTTAAAAGTTTTGTCGACTATGCCAAAGTGGGCCAAAGGCGGGTGCTGGCTAACGGCTATGCCGGTTCTGATTTCATGCGTGACCTCATCTATGAGCAAGTCAGCAAAGCAAATGCGACTTCATATGTGGTGTGGTCCATATCCAACACGTACGTGGAAATATCCCGCAATTACCTGATGAGCCGCTTGGCAAGTCTTGGCCAATTGATCGCCTTGGATCCGGAGAAGGAAAGAAGCAACATGGAGATGAAGAAGACAAAGCTCATGGAAGGCAGCCAGCAGGCTCAAGAAGCCATAAGGAAGCTTGTGTTGGATGCCAATGATCACTTCCACGACAAGGTGCAGAAGAGAATCAAGCAGATCGAAACGGAGCTGCTAAAAGTACTTCCTCCAGGGGATCCAGCTAAAATAAAAGAAATAAATGACACCGTATCTCGTTCCATCAAAGAAGCAGATGATCGTTTCACTGAAGACGACTTCTAAGAACATGAACTGAGGTAAAACACTTTATCGTAAGTTGGATTAGGACTGAACTTAACGTTTAGACTGTTGCAGACTGAAAACCTCCTTTAAAAGTTGATTTTTTGGACCGAAAAGGAACTCAGTAATATTTTGCTGTTGTTGTATTGTTGTTACTGTATTTTAATTATAGATCAACATGGTCCGCGTTGTTCAGAGAATGAGTGTTGGTAGCTACATTTTACATTTATTATCATAATGAACTATTTACAGCTAGAGAAAAACAACGCAGATTTTTTAGTTCGTAATGATTTTTTAGTTCGTAATGATTGAATAGTTAGTTATTTGTCGACCAAAGGCGCTGGCAAACAAGGGCACATTGTTTCTCTTGAGGATTTGTTGCGTGCGCAAACGCAGCAACATTTCTTGCGGAAATCAGAAACATCGGACACAAAATTTGTGTCCGCAACAATGTTGCGCGCACGGGCAAACGGGGAAACGTTTGTGTCCGCAACATTGTCCTCGTTTGCTACCGCCTTAAGTTTATGTGAGAACTCTACCGATGCGTCTTAGTCATACAGAATCAATCAAATGATAAATCACGTAATAACTGTGCAATAGAAAGGTGTGAAGTAGTAGTTTGTAATAAATTAAATAAATTTTCAATGTGCGCCATCATGCAGACAGAGAAAATTAACACTAATACGTAGCATCTGTATTGACAGATGTTGATTTAAATTGACACAGGTCTGGTTGTTCGAAGGCTGATTAACGTTAATCCAGGGTTACAATTTAACCAAGGTCTTAGTTTCTACTGATCGACACTATTGTTGTTTGTGGAGTTTAGACATTGTTCAAAGTAAAACCTGAAGGACTATCAAAGAGAGAGGACCTGGTTGAAACGTTAGTAAAAATTTGAAATAAAAATTCACGCTAATACTGGATTTTTTTAGCCAATCAAAAAGCTAGAAATGCAATAGTCGGAGCTGAGAATATACTAATGGATAATAGCTTAATCGTGGTTTGTTAAACTGGGTCCTTAATATCACTATTTGTTAAGAAGTATACGTAGGTATTTTATAGTAAGCATGCTGGTTGAGTTACCAGCGTCGACTGTGGAACCTTAGGGATTCATTACAATTGAACGAATGAACGGACAGATGGACGGACGGTTCGAAAATAGGACGTACAAATGAATAAGGTATGATCGCTTTGCTAGAACTAATTGGGGGCAATAAAAAAGTGATATAACGGTTTCTCAAACTTCTAATTACAGTGTAAGGGAAACGAAAATCGATTCGCTCGAGAAATCGAGAGAAGGCAAATCCATGGGAAGAAAATTTGGTTGGAGTTATTGGGAGGTTTGCGAATTCGGATACCAGTGTTGTAATTTCATGTTATTCACTCTTAATTAATAAACTTGGATTATGATTCGTCAGTTTAATGTTATTAACTTGCATTTATCCTTTGTCTACAATAGAATCCAGGTTTTGCATGATTAGTATAAGACGTAATGCTAATTGCTTTTGATCAACGATTATTGTATTATTCTTTGATATTTTCCTTTACAATGATTAATGCAGATTTCAAGGAGTTGCGTTACGATATTTTAAGTTATTTTTTTGACAACCTAAATTACCCTTAAAATCTAAAAATAATAGTTTACTAAGGAAGAAAAACACAAAAGGAGTGATACTGAACCAAAAAGGAACAAGGATGGCTGAGAATGGAGAACATTGAAACAGATTGGAAATTACGATTTTTAAAAATTTAGGCTAAATTTTTCAAAGTGCACGAACGATGACGTACTCCTTCAAAACTCTGATACGTAAGTTCATAAATTTTGATAAGAATTGCTTTCACCATAGTTACCACGGCAGCTATTATCCTCCTCCTCCTCCTGTTCTTTCCTCGTCATCACAGGGGGATAGCCAGGATTTCTAGAGGGGGGTTCCAAATTGGTTCCAACGAAAACGGTTGGTTTAAAATCCTTACATTACGTACATACAAGACTTTTGCGTTTACGCTACGCAAACAGAAGACGCATTGGTTGCCGTTGAGCGAACGTGTTCATCACTTCCTCGATATTTACGTCTCGGTGGTAATTGATGTTCATCAACGCCAGCCCAGACTCTCGCTCGCTTGACATGGTCGACCTCAGGTATGTTTTTAACCTTTTTAGTGTACTGAATGAGCGCTCACATTCAGCTGGCGTTATTGGCAACGCGCACAAAATGAGGATCAAGGTGTGGATGTTAGGAAAGAACTCTCGAGTGTCTGAACTGCACTGGTGGGAAGGTCGGCATCCCCAGTGCTGCACCACTTTCCCTTCCATCGCAGGAGCTCAAAATGAACCACATGAGGAGAAGGAAAGTCGTTCCTATAAAACTCCAGCGCTGCTTCAATGTCAGGATTTCTGTCTCCGACGGCTCCCAGCTCAGGAAGAATTTTAAAGAGGCTGGACAAGACAGCATCATTAGTAGGATTGAAGTATGTTTTCATCTCTGATTGCAGATGGTCTAGAAGGGGAATAGCAAATGTCCTCTTATAGTAATCAGATGGTGTCTGGGCTGGTACATTGTCGCGATGCTGCTGCTGATTGGTCCGGTGCGGGATGGAAGGTACAACTACATTTGCCGCGGTAGTGACCGCCAGATCGAGCCACTTTGTCCAGATGTCTTCGATGTTGTCTCGGATGTCAGTTGGAGATCGTCCGTGACATTATTACTGTTAGTGTACGCCTCGTAGATAGGGGGGTTCCTTGGCGCGAGAGGGGGGGTTCCGGAACCCCTGGAACCCTAACCTAGCTACGCCCCTGCATCATCATCATCATCATCATCACCATCGTCATCATCATCACCATCATTCTGCTCACCATCACCCTCGTCCTCGTCCTCGTCCTCCTCCACCTCATCATCATCATCAACATCATCATCACAATCATATTCTGTTTACAAAAATTGTGTCGTGTTCTTGGCGAAGGAACAATAAACCTACTGGTACTTCGCACTAAAAACTACAACAACTTTTGTCTTTGACAAGATGAGTGAAAATCATTTGCGACAAACCAGACAGTTTATGATGCTTCAAATGTGTTTGTGTGTATGGCAGCTACAGTGCTGACTTCAATTGACGAAATACTCACTGAACTACTGATTAACAAGGGCAGTTCTTAGAGCATGGCACAGATTTACAGTGCTGCAATGTCCACAAGGAGTTCAAGGCCCATTCACCTACAACTGTTATGATATGCATTGATATACATTAGAATGGTAGAAACAGCAACAGGCAGTGAGCATGCACTAACTCACGATATGATTAATTATATGACCAGTTAGCATTCGAATGCACTTTCTCTTCAACTTTCTCAACTCTTTCATGTTTCTAAGTCGATCAGGCCTCATGCAAACATCGCATTAGAACAGCAGCTACTACAACTAACACAAAAAGTAACTTCAAGTAAACAGCAGCGCTACTGTTCCTCTTATCATCTTTCTGCTGCAAGACTCGTGTCTTTGTTGCATAAATCACATTTCCAGGGGCATCTTCAATGGCTTTCTTGGCTCCTGCCCAAGCTCCAGGTCCCATAATTCGGAATTGTGCCGGTGTACAAGGCCCAAAAAAACACTTTAGGGCTAAGGCCGGGTCACTGAAAAGAAGCTTCATAAGGTTTGGCTTGCAACCTATTTCATTGGCTAATTCATCACTGTAGGGAATATAGTCTACCTGTTGGGAGAAAAAATCAAATACCCAGTGAAACAGAGTGGAGAGAATAATTGGAAATTTTTTAACCTCCCACACTGATCTTTTTATAACTTTTTTACAATTGTGCAAGTGTAAGAAGAGAATGTCTGGGTTCATAGCTTTTTCAGGCCTAAAATTCAAGGGCTATTCAAGTACTTTCCAGGACCCTAATTTGAAATTTCAGGGACCCCTTTTTTGGCTCAATGCACATGCAAGAGAGTGACGAGAGAGCACTGGGAACGAATATTTTACACATTCTGTTAGCAATTCAAGACATTTGTACTCTGATTACACAAACATTTAGTTCACTGGCTTTCAGTACTTTGAAACATAAAAGCATTGATGTTTTTCAATGTTAATTGTTCAATAAAAAGTCATGGACTTTCAAGGATCGAAAGCAATTTCAAGTACTTTCAAGGCCTTGAAATCAGACTTCTGAAATTCCAGGGTTTCCAAGAAGTGTATAAACCCTGGAAAGTTGTCTAGTACCACAAAATAATATGTAGGGGTCACTAACCATTTAAGAGAGTAAACAGTTAGCATTGGCTAGCAGCCCTTCATATATATGACCTCAGTTTATTCATCGCTGATTTTCATCTTAAAAAGTGCTTCAAAGAAAGTTCTTCTCAGCCTTTTGTATACCTGTCAACACTGTGGATCAATTTCTCACACTGCTAAAACCTTTGCGATATTACAGCCTCAACTGGCACAATTTCTAAAAACATGTAAACTTGAAGCAACATAAGAAAAGAAACGTTCATCTAAGTGACGGCATTTCATCAGAATTCCTTGATTTTAAAAGGAAAAAGTGCTTGGGAAGACATTTTGACAATGTTGTGTTGACAAAACACATCCTGGTCTGGGAGCTGGAAATCTTCAGACTGTCTTAGGAAGTGTTAGGAATGACCTTGGGAATCTTTGGACGAAACCCTGATAACAATCTCATGCTTTTGACTCGGAAAAATTTGGCAGCTATACTTTTGATAGAGGATGATGAAATCACATGCAGGAATTCTGAAGGGTTATGCACTGGACTGGTATTCTCACCTGTATGGTATGCCGTTTTGAGGAATAATATCTCTCTTGCATTGCTTTTCTTCTCTTTTTGATGTCGTCCATCATGATGTTCTTTGGCGGAAGCGAGGACTTGCCACAAAACACTCGTGTTGCCCAGCGTGCTTGCAGCTCCGACAATGGAAAAATCGCACCAAGTGGTTGCACGCAACCAAACACGGCAAGCGTTGGCTTAGCAAGGTTTGGGGGAAACACATATTTGTATAATTCCACCTTGTTGTCACTTACAGGAAGAATGGATTCATCTATAAACTTAAAGCCTATCTTGTACCCCGTGCAAAAGATCACTGCATCCAGGTTGTTCACCTCGGTACTGTCATCAAAGATAACTCCAGTTTTTGTAAAACTGGATACATTAGGCTTAACAACAACACCTCCAACAATGATTCGGTGAGGGAGGTCATCATTAACCATTGGATGCTGACCTAAGATTGAATGTTGAGGACGCAATGCAAATATTTCGTGATCAAATCTTTGGTTCACAGATTTGACAAAAAGGTAGCGGAGAAGTGAGCTTGGAATCAGTGATGCAAATCGCCTAATTGCTTGCTGGTCCATTGGTTCCCCACCTTTCCCCATTCGGGACAGGACCCATGCTCCTCGACGAGTGCTGAGGTAAACTTGGGATGCGTGGCGGCTGAGTTCCACAGCAATGTCACCTCCAGAGTTTCCAATACCTATAGACGACAAAAAAGGAAATTATACTTGCTGAAATTTTCAATAAATATTAATTGTCTTAGACTTTCCAACTTGAACCTTGTGTTGGACAATTATTCACGGAGTAATGGCGCTTGTAATTTTGACATTTCCCCTGTGCTGTGTGCCTAGCTGATTTCAAAAATACTTCTCCAATTACACCCTGATTTGAACTCCACTACAGTAGTTCTATTGCCAATACTAATAATAATATAGGTGGGTTTTACTTTAGCAAAAATAATAATTATCTTAATCTCCATGCATTGCGGGCCTATAATGCTACTTCAGCAAACAGCTAGATCTGCACGCATTGCAGACCTATAATGCTAAAAGGGTATTATCTATATGATGCTGGTTGATTTGTTTTCCATTCTTTTGGTTGCTTACGATTGATGTACTTAGCTAGCTCAGGGTCCAAAAATGCTTGTACAGGGGAAGAAAGAGGACTCAGGGCACCTATATTAAAGTGACCAGTATATTTGGAAGTGATTTTAGATTTCGGTCACTTGAATGGTGGCCTCAAATGTTTGTTCCTAAGCCCTCTTTCCTTCTCTCTTCAGCCACCCCTCCTCTTCACACTTTCTCAATTTCATTTTTATCAGGTTTTTTCTAACTCACAAAATTCTCAAAAGAGATGCTATGGAAGATTCTGTTTTAAAACCAATCAAATTTCTTGCATAGGACACTCGCTACTCCATTTTCTGAACACTAGAAGTCCAGGTTCTCAGAACAAGCTGCAGGGCACAATATGTGATAATCTTCTGTCCTTGTACCAGGCTTAAATTACATGTTCTGGCACCTCATGTTGTGTCCCGAACTAGTCGGTGATGGAAAGGATTCAGCAGGATTTAACCAAACAACAACGATGACTTTTATTCGGCCATGATGGCTCGTGCTCGACTATCCATCCCAGAAGGTCTGGGTCCTAATGTATTACAACACTGAGAGGGGATCTGGGTCTAAATACACTACATCCCTCCCCTTTTTAGACAAAAACAAACAGCACTATAGTAAACATAGTGTCAATGGAACATTAAAGGTAACAAACAATCTAATCCTGCGAGAACTTAGTGTTCAACAGTGTTCCTGACATAATCGGTCTCAATAAACAAAAATAAACAGTCTCAATCAGTAAGAACTTAGTATTCAACAGTGTCCCTGACATTATCAGTCACAGTGTCTTTCAGAGTCAGGTATAGTAATCCTTGAGGTAACTTGGTGCCAAACTTTGTCTCTGTGACCTCCTGGGTGGAGCCTCGGGTTTGGCGGCTGCATGTTCATCAGGTGGAGTTTTGGTCTCGGCCATATTTGGTTCCTGCAACACACTCTGCTGTTGAACTGGTTCCTCCTGCGTCTGACTTGTTTCTGTCGGTGTTTCCTTCTGCCGGTTTGGAGTCCCATTGTTCTGTAGCAATTTCTTAACATGCGCAGTGTTGCGGGAGTATTGGGCTCCTTCTTGGGATTGCACAATCAAGCTGTTCCCGTGCTTGCTTACAACTGTGTAAGGGGTAGGGTCGAATCGAGTTGAGAGTTTGTCTTTCTTCTCTTGTTGTACTAGTACCTGGTCTCCAGGAAGTACTTCTGAATATCTTGCACCCCTTTTTGCATCAGCATAAGACTTGCTCTTACTTTTCTGTTCATTGTCCTTGTCACGCACTCCTTGCTCTACATGTACATCACTCAGCTCTGGAAGTTTGGTGCGTATCTTGTGGCCAAAGAGCAGTTCAGCTGGGCTCACGCCAGTTGTTGGGTGGGGTAGGGCTCTGTAAGCTGCAAGGTAGATGTTAAGTTCTCTCTTCCAGTTCTTCTTCTCAGCATGCGCGATCTGGAGTCGTTTCAGAAGTGAGCTGTTTTGGCGCTCTACTTCGCCATTTGCCTGAGGCCATTTGGCTGTGACCTTGTGGTGTTTGATGCCTTCCTGTGACATGTACTCTGCAAATTCTGCTGATATAAACTGCGGTCCGTTGTCGGATGTCAGGCTCTCTGGTAGGCCATGTCGTGCAAACATCTCTTCTAAGCTTGAGATGACCTTAGAGGCAACGGTAGACTTCAGGATGTTCACCTCATAGTACCGGCTGTAATAATCCACAACAACCAGAATAGATTCACCAGTGGGGAGTGGCCCAAGCAAATCAACAGCCAAGTCTCTCCAGGGTCCAGTGGGTAAGGGTGTGGTCCTAATAGGTTCTGGGGGAGTGGGACGACTGACCAACTGACACCCATAGCAGGTTTTACAATGTTTCTCGGCATCTCTCTCCATGCCTGGCCACCATACTCTGCTACGAAGCTTTTGCTTAGTTCCAACAATGCCCAAGTGGCCTTCGTGGGCAATTGATAATACTCTGGGTCTAAGCTGCTTTGGGATGATGATTCTTGTCCCTCTGAGTATCAGCTTTCCAATAGTACACAGCTCACCACTGCATGGAAGGTACCGTTTGTAGACTAACTGATCCCACGGCTTTGCATTGATACACTGCCTGACTGCTGAAAGTTCTTCATCATTGGCAGATGCTTCTTCTACTTCACGGGTTGTCATTGCACTGGGCGTTGCTGATACTGCAACAAATCGTACGTATTCTTCGGCCTGTGATGAGCGTTTGCCCCCACTTCCCATGCTGCCCACTAGTCTCGAGAGTGGATCAGCAATGTTCTTTGGGCCTGGTTGGTACTTGACCTTAAACTTGTATGGCTGCATCCTAAGTACCCATCTCTCAATGCGTGCGCACGGTTTAGACCTCGGGCCGTAAATCACCTCGAGTGGTTTGTGGTCTGTTATGAGCTCAAATGGGATGCCATAGATGTAGGGGTGGAACTTTTCGCAAGCCCATATGAGTGCGAGCGCCTCCTTCTCTGTTTGCGAGTATCTTGTTTCGGTACTTGTCAGACTTCGGCTTGCATAGCTGATGATTCTTGGTCCATCCTTGTGCACTTGTGTCAAGACAGCTCCGAGCCCAACGGGGCTCGCATCGGCGATTATTTGCGTTGGGGCATCTTTGTCGAAATACCCCAAAGTCTCTGCGCTTGATAGGCGCTTCTTCAATTCCTCGAATGCTTCTTTCTGTTCTTTTCCAAACACAAATGGCGTTCCCGACTTTGTCAGACGTCTCAGGGGTTCTGAGATGGTTGCTAGGTCTGGTATGAATCGGCCACAATAATTCACCAGTCCCAGGAAGCTGCGTGTCTCCGACACGTTCTGAGGTTCTCTCGCGCTTGTGACGGCCTCAACCTTGTCTGCAGCACAGCTGATTCCGTTTGCCGACAGGACCATCCCGACAAATGTTAGTTCATCCATGCTGAACTGGCACTTTGCTGCATTGAGGGTCAATCCACGCTCTCCGAGCCTCTTGATCACCAGCTCCAGGCGTGCATTGTGTTCGGCGTGGTCTTTCCCATGCACTATTATGTCGTCTGAGATGTTCTCCTGCCCATCTATTCCGGCAAGTGTTGTCTGGATCTCGTGTTGATATTGTTCAGAGGCTGAATTAACTCCAAACAACAGTCTCTTATATCTGAACAGTCCGCAGTGTGTCACAAATGTTGTGATTTCTCTCGAGTCAGGTGTCAGCTCTAGTTGGTGGTAGCCCCACCTCAAATCAAGCTTACTAAATACTTTGCTACCATTCAAGCTCTGCAGGATTTCATCAACCGTGGGGATAGGGTGTCGCTCCCTCAGTATTGCCTCGTTCGCTCTACGCATGTCAATGCAGAGACGAATGTCTCCTTGTGACTTGGGGACGACAACCACAGGATTAATCCATGGGGTAGGCCCAGTTGCTGGCTCTATTATGTCCAAATTAATTAATTCTTGGACCTTCTCTTCCACCTTTGATCTCAGACTGAAGGGAGTCCTCCGCATCGGCTGTGCTACTGGCTTCACGTTCAGGGTGTCAAGCACTTTAGGGTCCAAAAATATAGGAATATAGGACTCAACAACCTGAAAATATAGGACAAAACCCACCAAAACTGCAAAAATATAGGACTAATCTGACAGTCACTTTTAGGCCCAACGTAAGGTTCTTTAGTTTTAAGACAATTTAATATCATTATTTATATGTTGCCAATTAAAAGTCAATAAAAGAAAGACACTTTTTCGGTTTCAAAAATCTCTTTAGTTTTTTTTTTCTGGAACCATTACCTCATCTTACTGACAATATGTTCTTCGGCTTGTGAGATCAATAACAAGGGCAATCTGACATCCCTTTCAGTTCAACAATGGTTGACAATATAAACTGGTTCGAGTTCAAAACTCAGTACTGACACTTTTGTGAATGCAAGTAACAAGCAAGGAAATTTATATGCTACAAGGCCAAATAACACAACACAAGTCACTGTTCCCGATGAACTTTCAGATAAGCTGAAGCATTCGGAAATTCTTCTATAAACAAGGCCTTCACCACTGCAAAATAGATACAAGAACAAAGGGTCATCAATCTCAAGTGAGGTGACATAATGATAAACAGCTATTGTTAGAATACAACACCAACATGGCAGCCAGAAAGACCCCCCACAGTCAACCCACAATCCATTGCAAGAGTGCAAACTGGGCAATTTGCTTTCTAAGCTGTTTCTAACAGATATTTGTGACAAAAAATCTCCTGGATTGTGGATTTTAAACGCCAATACAACTTTTACATTTCTTGAATATTCTTTTTTTTAAAAGAAGGCTTAAAATATAGGAAAATATAGGATTTACCTCAATTTATAGGAGTTTATAGGACAAGTCTGAAAAAATAGGACGCTTGACACCCTGCACGTTTGGATCTATGTGGAGTTGTACTGCTCGGTCTTTCAGCTTTCCGACGCCACTGAAGACTTCCGGGTATTTCTCTTGCAGGGCTTCACCAATGCTTTGCGAGCTTGTGTTTACCGCTGCAATGTCTATTCCGATCTTCAACACACCAAGGCTGATTGCAGTGTTCCTTCCTAGCAGTGGGTCTCCCTTGCCGTCGATCACGCAGAACTCGGCATTAGCAGTGTTTCTCCCCGCAGAAACCTCACATGAAAATGTTCCCACTACATCCAAGGGGGTGTGGGACGCATACGCGTAGAGCTTCTTGTCTGAACGTGCCGATTTACACTTCACTTTATTTCTCTTCAGCCACTCCCACGTTTGCTTGTCAATGATGTTGGCACTCGCTCCAGAATCCACTATCACACTAAGCTTACATCCTCCAATGACGACTTCAATTTTCTCTTGCCTTTTATCGCCTACCGCAAACGCATATTCCTGGTCATCGTCATCGTTTTGAGTATCAACCATGTTTGCGGAACCTCCCTAGGGACTCTTGCGGTACTTGGTTTTCCTTTTTCCTCCTTCACGTTTGTGCTTCGTCTTGCAACGCTCTTGGAAATGTCCTTCCAACCCACATTTGCGACAAGACTGACCTCTTGCTGGGCAGTTCGGGTCTTTTCCAAGATGCCCGGCTTTACCACATCGGTAGCAGGTGAGTTGTGAATTGTTTCCAGGACCTCTCTTTTTTTCCTCTATGCGGTTTACATTTGCTGGGTCTTCTTCCTTTACTTTCACTCCTTGTCCTTCCGTAGCCATCGCAGCAAGTTGTGTGTCGACCTTTTCGCAGTTTTCGGCTATTTCGAGCGCTTTGTCTAAGGTAAGACCTTGGCCTTCTTCCAGGAGTTTTCGCTTGATGTACGTACTAGTGCACTTGCAAAGGATTTCATCGCGGATTTGATTGTCCGTGTCTGCTCCGTAGTCGCAATCTTTTGCTGCCCGCCTTAGTCTGGTTGAAAACTGTCGTACTGTTTCCCCAGGTGCTTGTGTTAGCTGTCTGAAGCAGTGCCTAGCGTACGTTGTGTCGACCTTTGGAACAAAGTATGCGTTTAGTGCATTCACAGCTTTCCTATAATCTTTCGCATCTCCTGTGTCCGGGAGTGTGAAGAAGATGTCCTGAACGTCCGTTCCGGCCAAATGGAGCAATAGTGCATGTCTTCTTTGCCTGTTGTTGGCATTTTCCTCATTCACGATGAGGCCTTTGCCGTCTGCAAACAGTTCGAAGGCAGTGAGCCAGCGTTTCCATCGTAGACCAAGCATATTTTGGTCGCCGTGACAGTCGAATGTTTTGATATGGTTTCTTTCGTTGTCGTCCATCCTCGTCGCCAATGTTGTGTCCCGAACTAGTCGGTGGTGGAAAGGATTCAGCAGGATTTAACCAAACAACAACGATGACTTTTATTCGGCCATGATGGCTCGTGCTCGACTATCCATCCCAGAAGGTCTGGGTCCTAATGTATTACAACACTGAGAGGGGATCTGGGTCTAAATACACTACACCTCAGTCTGAAGCTGGGAGGGGGCATATAAAAGGCTGCTGATGATCATCAGAAAATTTGAATAAAACTCTTAGGTCACTCAAGCTTTAGCTTCCCTTAAGGATACCATTTTCAGTATGGCCATGTTACCTTATAATGCATCCATCAACAGGGGCAGGTCTAGGGGGAGGGTGCAGGGGGTGTGCATCCCCCCCCCCCCAACTTGATATGACCTCCAACTTTCTATTATAACTAGTATTCTGCTTATGTCACCCAACAATTACGTCATTCCTTAGTGGTGCACTCCCTCCTAAGAAAAATCCTGGATCCGCCCCTGATAAACAAGACTTTGATGGCTAAAAAATGGTAATAAAATAATTGAGACTGGGGGTGGGTAGAGTGGTGTGAGCCTCAGTTGGTCAGGGTGGGTACGGGGATGTGCATTCCAGGAACTGACCGATGTATGACAGCAAATACACAAACAGAAAGACCACAATACGTACCCACCACCAGGACATTTTTGTTTTCAAATGGTTTGAAGTCCTTGTAAGCGTGACTGTGGATCTTAAGCCCTGAAAACTCGTCCATTCCAGGAAAGCTGGGCCACGAAGGCTCTGAGTGGTGACCGACACAAAGCATGACAGCATCGTACGCTTCTTTTTTCACCTCTTCGGGATTATCGCTGTTTTGATCTTGAAAGAGGAGTTCCCATTTTCCGCTCTCTTCGAAATCAGCTGCTTTCCTGAGGTCAACGACCTTGGTACAAAATCGAATACATTTGTACATATCAAACGATTTCGCGTACAGATGAAGATATTTCATGATCCAGTCGTGACGCATAAAAGGTGGATATTCTTTGGGGATTGGGAAATCTGAATAGCACATCATCTCCTTGCTGGTGTTGATCACAGTTGACTTGTAAACAGAGCTATGTCGTTCTTCCTCGGTGAAATTCCACAATCCTCCGATCGAGTCCTCCTGCTCGAAACACACCGGCTGCAATCCTTCGTCTTTGCAGCATTTTATGCAAGTTAGACCACTAGCTCCTGCTCCGATTATTGCCACCCTCATCTTGGAGAAAAGAGATCAAAGAAACCGGGAAAAAGTAATCTGAGACCTCACTATAAAACAACTCATGTAGGCACTCATGTAAAAGGCACCAAGAGTCGTACGTCACGCAACACGTCAAGTGTGTTACGTTTATAAAAGAAAAGATGGAGGATCGTGACTGGTTCGTCCTCGGAGTCGACATAGGAACAACCTCGATCAAAGTATCCTTATTGCGAAATAACACTAGAGATGTTATTGAAAGTTTTAGATGTGAAACAGGAGCGAATATTTCTGGTAAGGAACTAAACTTTGCAGAGCAAGATGTGGCAAAAATTCTTGCTTGTTTACAGCATGCTTTTGGTCAGCTGTCGTCGAATTTTCTGGCCAGAGTTTGCCGTATTGGGATATGCGGACAAATGCATGGATGTGTGATGTGGAAAGGACAATCTTGCGTGACAAGTAGCACATCAGAAGTTCACGAACACTTTAAATCGAGCGACAGTGTTTCTCATTTAATTACTTGGGAGGACAGAAGATGCACCAATGAATTTTTGGCGACGCTTCCAGTTCCTGGTACAAGCACCAATGTTGCTATTTCCACAGGATTTGGATGTGCTAGTCTTTTCTGGCTTCAAAGAAACCTTCCTAGCCTTTTGGAACGTTTTGATTGTGCTGGAACCGTAATGGATTTTATTGTGTGCGTCTTGTGTCAAATGCAAAAGCCGTGTATGTCTGTACATAATGCTGTCAGCTGGGGATACTTTGATGTTCATAACATGACATGGGAGCTGGAGATGTGAGTTTTCTTGCACCTGCCTTGAACATTTGAGCTTCTCCAAACAATTCTAAATGATCATTCAGTATTGTTTTTTAAATTAATTTACTACAGAATCATGCAATTTCAAATGCATTACAATAATGAGGTACTGCTAAGCGAAGGTGGGTAGACTACTTGGTCAGGTTCAATTGAGAGAAGTGGGGGTGGGGAGGCCTTGACATTTTTTGTGGTGAAAATGTTCTTTGAATGCCTATTCTTTTCCCAAAAGCAAAATTTCAATTTTCCCCACCAAATCAAGACTGCACAGTTGCATTAGTCACAGATGAAGATAACCCTGTGACTTACATGTAATGCAAGCCAGTACAATGTAACAGGTACATCTAAAGATTCCCTTTTATCAGGCCATGCCAAGATCAAATTAATCCAAAACTTAATGATGACCTTAAAAGGAAACATCCACCTTTTTGAAAAATTGACCTTAAATTGTTTGTAAATAGTGCCCAAATTTAAATTTTACCGGACAAAGGATAAAATGATTTAATAGCAACAAACAATGGAAAAGATTACAGGGTCACAATAACTGGCCAAGTTTTGTATGGGAATGGTTTAAAATTCTGATGTTGTAAACCTTTTGTTATATATACAATAGAACCCCACTAACTCGACCTTAATCCAATTTCACCTGGATTTTACACTATTGTTTCAGTCATTTACTATCAGTTAACTCTAACTCCCTGCTAACTTGAACTAATTTTGCTTTCACTTGGCTATTATTTGACCTGATAACTGGAACTTTAAGTTAAAAAAATGTTGGTCAGTGAACCTCGGTGTCAGAGCGCAGCTTTTTGACATGTCTAAATCTTAAATCTTTATTGATAGCAACGTGATTTATATAACTGGGTGGGAGAGGCTTTTCGAGTGAAGTCTCTGGTTTCGGTAACAATGATCTATTGACACGGCAGTTTCATTTTGCTTACAAAATTGACTCGTTTCTTGAATGAATACAGTACCTGTCCTTATTACCCATTAACATAATATTTGAAATTCAACACCTACCCTGATAATTCGAACCCCCTCTAATTCAAACTTTTTTTGGTTTCCCTTGGGAGTTCGTGTTAGCGGGTTTTTACTGTATATTATATGTTTTTTTTCCAGTTCTTAATATTGGTACTTCCTGTCAACTAGCTATTGTTATTCCTGAGGGTGCCTGTGCGGAAGAATCTCCAAGCCAAGCCGCAAACATTAAATTTGAAGCAGTACAAATCCTTCCATTTTTTCAAGGAAGAAAGGTTATTTCAGCTGCATCACTTTCAGGTATTCAGATTTTTGAATCTGGCTGTTAATTAAAATTACCACGCAGCCATTAACCCATTGGCATCCAGAGATTTTTGGAAAAAGCACTTTTTGGACATTTGCGACATTTTATAGTCACTCAGTTATGAGTTACACTTGTTAATCTGCTCCCAACTACTGTAAACGTCATTTGCAACAAGAAAACATGTCTGTCTTTCCACAAATCAAGACATTTTATGACACTTTTGCTTGGGCATGAGCAAAAGGCAAAGTTAGAAGTTTTGGGTTTAAAAAGTGTCCTACATCAAGAGAATAATATTTAGCATGGATTGCAGGGACGATACAAAGTTCTCCTAGGTATAAATGTGTACTGTGTCTTTACGTTTTACCTAATAACACTCAAATTATTTTCTGATCGGTAATTGACCTACTATTGTTCGAATGCTCTTTCTAGTGATGGGCTTAATATTGATTTTAAACATTTGTTCCCAGTCCCAGCTCATTTAGAACATGACTAATAGAAACAATATCTTTGGGGTTATAGAAGCATAGGTTGAACCCAACTGTAAATGTATCATAGTTTACTGATGAAAGAGTTTTGCAATTCTCACAGGAAAAATGCTATTTTTCCTATCATGCAAAACCTCTACAGCAGCTACATCTATGTACAGTTGTTGGCCCTTCGATGGGAAGAGAACTAAAATATCCAAATTTATGGTTATGCAGCCTTCAGTAAATCAAGTATTTAATATGTTATTGTTCTTAACATGTTTTTGCTGCCTATGTCAAGATGTTGACATCATGGATGGAGGATCTCGGCATAAAGGAAAGCATTCCATCTACAGATGAAATTTATCAAAGAATATTACACTGCGCTGATAAAAAGGGTTCAACATCACTTAAAGTGAATCCTACTTTGTGGGGAGAAAGGCACATTCCAGGTCAAAGAGGACATGTGTGCAATATCACATCAGACAATCTCTCACTTGGTGATGTTGGAGTGGCCCTTTGTCGAGGACTTGTGGAGAATGTACAGGAGATGATGCCAAGGGAATTTCTGCTCTTGCATGGTGTGCAAAGGATTGTAGGTACTGGAAGTGCTCTGATAAGGAATCAGGCTCTCCAAAAACAAGTTAAACAGGTTTTCGGATTGCCACTGGTGCTGAGTGAAAATGCAGATGCATCAACAGGAGCTGCATTGGCTGTTATTGCAGAGAGAAATTAATGTGAGATATTTCACCTTGGATAGCCACCTTTCCAATCAATTAAATTTAATATCTATTTTATGTTCATCTGTTGTCGCTGCCTTGCTTTGTCGTAATCCATTGTCTGTATGCCTCATAAACAATAACGGTTCCAGCCATTGCTGCACTTATACTGTCAAGTGTGTTTGCCATGGGTACATGAACAAGTTGTCCACCATACTGACGTGCCAAAGTCTTAACAGTTTCTCCAAGACCTGTGGTTTCACCTCCAATAACTAGAACACTGGGTCCTAGAGTCCAGTCCACTTGGAAATATTTCACTGATGGAGCATTTTGCTCAACTGATGGAAATAACAAAACACATGAGAATTAAAAAAATATTAACACATATTTAAATTCAATTTATTGGCTCTACTTCAGATGATATCTTACAATGCCTTTGAATAATGTGTGAACTCTGCTCAATCAACAGTTACTTTTTTCACTACTGTCACAGTCAGTCATTTTAGTGTTTCACCTGTGGGTTTTGATTGGAAGACTTCAATTGATTTTGCTTGATTTTCATGGTTTGTTGATTGTAATTGTAATTAGGATTAATAGCAGTGAAAAATGCAATTTGTTAGTACGTTTGGTTTTGAGTTCACCTATTATGAAAAGGTTCTGTTAGAGTCCCTCAAAGTTCAAAAGTGTCTTGATGTTTGATGGTTTTTGATGCATCTAAAAATATTAATAATGTATCTTCTATTCTAATTATCCTTATGATCATGATGAGGTTTCCCTGATAGATTCATAACTCAGATTGGAGCAAACTTTTTCATTTTCACAAACGACGACAATGTACCTGTACCTAGTGTGCTACTAAATCTGAACTGTACACATATCGTGAAAGTATGTTGATCTTACTAGGGATGTTGTTGTCTGCAAGAAATATCCTGTTGTCTTTTATAAGCAGCTCAATCTCTTCCCAGCGCAAGTTGTAATGAATTGGAACATAGAAGTGTCCACCAGCAGCACATCGTAGCACTTTTGGTTCCCACACATCAACACATCCAGTTGAGGTTATAAATGACTGACATCCAGCTGCCGCACAAATCCGCACTAATGTACCTAGACAGTATATCAATATCGTCATCATTGTTGTCATCATCCACATCATCATCATCATCATCATCATCTTTATCATCTAGTTAATTTTACTAGTAGTTATAGCAAGATAGTCAGTAAGCAGGCTTTTTGATGCCACATGATGACCATGAGCTTATTTTAATTAGCACATTAGGTGCCCTGCCCCTTGTTACATAGGTGAACAGGCACCTTAAGACTTGGGGGGAGTGGGGTGGGTGGGGCTGTACCCTCCCTACCCAAATAAATGACACAATTTTTGAATGTATTAATTAGCATTAAACCCATAAACAAGCACCCAAAAATTGCTATTGCTGTTGCCAAATTCTGAGCATTTTGCCAGAAAGATGTCAACAATTAATTTTTCTAAACTGAGGGGACTGCAGCCACCCCTCTCCCCCCTAGTTATTCAAAGTTTGGATATGCACTCTTCACAGAATAAATCACTATCCAATGAATAAGTGCTGAAAAAATAGCATTGTGATTTATCCAGTGGATAGCATTATCCATCTTTTGAACAACCAGTGCTCTAGATGGACAGATAGATACCATGAGAATGAAGTGTCTTACCCAAGAAAACAACACTGCTAATGACCATGATAGAGGGCTTGACCAGTTGATCTGGAGTCAAATAAAGCCCACTCACCATTTGTACCATCACTCTTGAAAACATTGAAACCTTCAATTCATGTATGCTAAACTAAGCTTGTGCTGCATGCATGTACAGTCAATATAATGTCTATTTTGCAGTACAATATAACAATGTGATGATGCGATCATACCTAAGTTTGTTGGATCTTTCAGTCCATCACATAGCACTGTCAGGGGATTCTGGAGTGGGGTTTTGTTCTTTAATTCTCCTCCTTCCCCTTGTCTTGGACGTTTAAACATTCCAATAATACCAGGCGGTGTAATGGCATTTGATAAAGTTTCCATTGTCCTTTTGCTTACTTGTGCAAGGCAGTTATTTGGCAAATTGGAAGTATCAATATGATCCAACAGTCCTGGGTCACTGTAGAATATACTTAGTACCTTAGCTTTTGCCATTAGTGCCTCTTGTATAAGACGCCATCCCTCTAGAATGATGCGGTTATGTTTTTCTCTGTGTTTTCTTTTATTTAGGGATGCTGCCATTCTGTGGAGAAGGAAAAAATGCACTAAAGCCTGGGTCAAACACTGTACGTGTACTTCACATGAGCCAAACCTTATGACAGTTTGGGTCAACTAAAATAATTGCGAACACCTGTTTGAGTCAAACGTTGAATAGTTATCATGACACCTAAAGGGGGATGCAGGCCTTTTTAGTGTATTTTTTTCTTTCCACCATTTCCCCTGATGACATCCTTCGAGCAAGGCTCAAAATACACAAAGAACTTTCCAGCCTTCCAACCAGGAGTCTTGTCATTTTCTTCGGAAATTGAACATTTGTTAGACATTGGAAATTTGCAATGAAGACAACATTGCTTGGTCGTAGTCAAACAGGACATACAAGAATCTTCATCTTCACAGCTGACATCTGCACAACTTGCACGAAAGGCAGCCATGTTGGAAAGAGCCGAGATCAAGGCTGATTCTGGCTGATTCATACACTAACATGTTTGGTTAGAGTCTTGAAGATTGGCATTTGACCCAAAGTCGTTCATCAGGCGTTATTCATGACTAACCAGCCATGAGCAGGGGCGGATTTAGGGGGAGGGTGCAGGGGGTGCGCACCCCTCCCTGAGATGACCTGCGACTAATATAACTAGTATTCTGCTTACGTCACCCATCAATTATGAATTCCTTAGTGGTGCACCCCCTCCTGAGAAAAATCCTGGATCCGCCCCTGATGAGGGTCAACTCAGCCGATCCAAATACAATCAGTCAAATTTAATTGGGTAAAATGCCAAACTTCACATGAGCCTAATTGCCTGAATTGGGTTTCGGCTCACGTGAAGTACGGCGTTTGACCCGGGCCTAAGGTTACTATTTATAATTAATACTGTTTTAATTGGAGACAGTTCAAAAATTCATACAAACAGCTGCCATGTGAGAGAGTACAATAGATAATCATCCAGATGTATTATATTGACGTGAAACCCTCCAGTTGGCAAAGATTCATGCTATCTCAAGAGAGAGGGATACTCCCTTTTTTATCCAGTACCCCATGTAGACGACATGGCAGCGCTTTAATCTTTTGGCCTTCGTTGGGGCGTGGGTTGAAGATCGTCATTTTATGGAGTAATTTTGGGAATATTTTATGGATAGTACGAAAAACTTTCTGATTACCTGAGTCGCGGTGTACCAGTCTCGATAATCGCGTTATCTGTTTCATTGTGGCTTCTCTCTGGCCTACTAGGCTTTTGCGTTTGACCAACTTGAGTTGTCTCAGAAGAAAATCTCACCACTATTCGCGCTTGTTTTACCAGATTAAACCTGTGAATCAACACATGCATTGCATTCAGATCGTGAAGTTTATAAACAGAGAAAAATAATCGACGACCTGTGGCAAGCGCCGATAGAACACAAAATTTGTCAGGCGTTCGCTCGGGTGACCTGGAACTAGTTGAAACTGCGATGACAACGAGGAAAGCAGCGGTTTGCTGTAAGAAAAACAATATGGCGGAAGAAGCAAGGGAAAAAAGTTGCAACGCGAAGATCGTCGGTTTGTTGCGAGTTTCTTTCTAGTCTGAGTTAAACGCGTGAAAGAATGAAGCTTTTCAAGTTGTGGGTCCACCAGCAAAACTTCAGCGAAGATGAACTTATCATAAACCCAAAGGAATTCCCGAACGAAAGTGTAGGGGACATTTTGGAAATACATCACCCAGCTGAAGACAACACTCGCCTTTTGCTGCAGATTAAATCGATCAGCGCTGATTTCCAACAGAAAGATACAATCAGTATCGAACAGTCAGTGGCTAATATCTTTCAGCTTAGGACGTATTGGGATGTTAAAGTTACTAAGGTTGACCCTGAGGATGTCTCCGTTGATTTGGTTGAGCTATTGTTCAAAGACCAGTTCGTCACACGAAGTGAGATGTGGCGATTTTCTAAACAACTGGTTGGTTCTTGTGTTTATGTCACCAAGAAGATTTCCCATTCAGGAGTGCGTGCACAGGTGAATGAGCTCTGGACCAGAGGAGAGAAAGTGTCGTGTGGAGTGATTTCTGACGACACAAGGGTAAGGGGGATGGATGGGGGTGAGGGAGGATTTCCCCAAATGAAAATTCACCATATAGTCTTCTTAGGTAGGCCCATTACTTGATGAGTCATAGATGTACTTTAAAGTGAAGAAAAAAGGAAAGAAGGATAGATCCTTTCCACCATTCAAACAAATTATATTTAATATTTTAGCCATATCATCTCTCAAGTTTGTTGTTCATAACAGGTGGTTTTCAGATCATGCAGTACTAAGATGTATTTATTCATTCAAATGAGTAAAGAAATGTGGGACTTTGACTTCAATGGAGACCTGTACATTGAAAAGGCCATCAATGGTTTTCTTTATGAACTGTTTACCAAATGGAAGGAGCTCAAAGCCAACCATGATGTCAACATTATTCTGTTTTCAAGAACATTCTATAATGCACTGTGTGTAGGTTAGTGCCATGACACCTTAGTTATTGATAGGTACCTCCCATAAGTGGTCACAGCGTATCTTTTGCTTGTTTGTAATTGTTGCGTCGTCTTTGTAACTCTAATTCATTTATACGTAATGCTTCCGGGTCCTTCATTTGGATTTGAAGGCACGTGCGCGTATTTTCGTATGTGGTGTGTGTGTTTGGTTTATTTAGTTGACGTGTATGCTTAGTTTGCAATTTAACGGTTTAATTTGTTTTTCGTTGTTTTCTTTATTACTTTTTCTTGTCAGTAACCGTGCTCACATCGCGGGTGGCTCCACCTGAAATGTTCTGCAATTGGTATAGGATTTAATGGAGCCGAAACCAATTGTAGAATTACAAGCATTTTAGGCATCCTACTGATGAACGATTATGGCAATTAGATATTTTTTACATTGAGATTGTGGTCTGTCCCCTTTGAACCTTTATTTGTACCAGAATTAGGCATGTCCTCTAAATGGACACCTATTTTAACTGGACACTTCCCAAATGTGGGCACCTCCCACTTCAAAATATGAACACTTAGGTGAATACTTACAGTTTTTAGCTTATACCATAAGTTGCCACATTTTATAACTTACTGGAACCCTCTCATAACTGGGTGCTTTCCAAATGTGGCTACCCCTCATAACTGGACACAGTGAACCATAAGTATACAGATCCCATACCTGGACACGTATATGCACCTCACTTGTTCGTGGATGGGTATTTACCGGACACTTCTCAAACTCATTAATAATTCATCACGTTAAAACAAAGGAAATCAGAACCGTAA
This sequence comes from Blastomussa wellsi, assembly GCA_947652115.1. Taxonomy (NCBI): domain Eukaryota; kingdom Metazoa; phylum Cnidaria; class Anthozoa; order Scleractinia; family Plerogyridae; genus Blastomussa; species Blastomussa wellsi. The sequence goes on from OX393569.1 coordinate 14,351,751, forward strand.
CCGTGGTTTGGAAATGTGATCTTAATTAGCATAGATTTTTACGATTTTATTTCTTCGTTTTCACCGTAGTTTTAGTTTCGATTGAGAAGATAGATCAAACACTCGAGACAGTGTTTCATCGGCTATCCAAACACCTCGAAGTTCATTAAAAATACTCCGCTGCGCGTCGTATTTTCAACTCTCTTCTCGGTGTTTGGATATCCCGATGAAACACTGTCGCTCGTGTTTGATCTATTACTTCCTACAGGTGGTCGCGGACCATAAGTGGAAACCTCCCATATCAGGACACCGTCCATACGTGGACACTTCCTGAATGTGGACACCTGCAATTGCACCATTTGTAGTCACCTCCATTTACTGGATACCCAGCCTCCCTTAAGTGGGCGCTTTTGAATGTGGCTGCCTCTGTTGTTTCCCATGTGAAGATATCAAGGGCACCCATAGTTACAATATAAATAGGCACATTGCATAACTGGACACATCCTATAACAAGAACCCCCATGCATGGACACCTCCCAATTACTCCCTTAAACAGATACCTCCTGTATGTTGGCACAACTCATAAATGGACACAACAAACTGTGGTGATCACCTCTCAAAGTTGGGATTCCACTCTTATCTGCTACATACATAGTAACTGCTGTAAAGGATAGGAGATTTGCTCATTGAATTATAATAATCAATAAGGACTGACTTGCTATATTATGATTAATATCCACAGATGACTTCCCAGCAGATTCTCAAGTCTGCATTCAGCAAGATCCATATGGAAGATTTTATGAAGACTTCTACCAAGTGGTTGCATTACAAGACAGGCGCGATGACTGGATACCAATGCTGGTAACTCTAAAGCGTTGTTTCAATCAGTATCCCAGATTCACAAACTGCTGTGATCGCCTTAAAGGCACTAAAATCACTGGCCAGAATTCCAGCTCATGTGATGGAAATTTTTTAGAAGCTATCAATTTGTCAATGAATGGTAAGTTAGATTGCATCCCAGTGATTTACTCTCAAAAGAAACACATGCAGCATCACTCTACTACAATCGAGTTCACACCACAGTCAAAGCTCTTGCCACACTACAACCACTATCACTCCACAATCAAAGCTCTTGTCACACCACAACTGCCACAACACAGTCAAAGCTCTTGTCACACTACTTCTAACCAATGTCACAGCACAGTCAAAGCTCTTGCCACACTACTTCCAACCAATGTCACAGCACAATCAAAGCTTTTGTCACACTACTTCCAACCAATGTCACAGCACAGTTAAAGCCCTTGTCACACTACAACTGAAGGCTTTTAGTAAAGTCATTATACCAGTATATGCCAGTGGTCTCAAAAAGAGCTTAGACTGTACTCTAAACCGCACTGAGACACAACGCACATCCACGTTACGCTGTTCATTAATTGTCTTTGGAAGAACTAATAGTACATTCTTTCTATAGTATAGTTTTTTCCTTTGTTACTTTTGCCTTGCGGCTCAAAGAAGCAGCGAGGGATTGACTCCAACTCTTCAGTTTATTTTATGACTGTAAACGTCATTCCATTTGCCACCTGTTTTACTCGCTGCTCACTGCTTCAGCACTCACTAGCTATTTTTATATTGTCCCACACATTTTAGAGCATAAGAGTGACTTCTTGCAGTCTTCAACCATGGTAACAGGTGTTGAAAACAAAAGAAAACAATTTACGCACATTTTGCCCCTCTCTACCCCTATGCAATGTTGATGGTAAAGGGTTAGACTCACGAGTGTATTTTATCGTTTTCCAACATTGAAAGGGGAATGGGGGCACTAAAACATATTTGATAGTTACCATTTTTTCATATATTTTCATGGCATGCTTAGGGAACAAGACAAGTAAATTGGCACTTTAAATAACAAAGAGTAAAAATAGGAAAATTTTGAACATTTTCTCCTTACAGTGATCAGAAAAAAAATATTGAGAAATAATAAATACTATAAACGTCACTCAATTAAACTGTTTAGTCAATAAGGAAGATCAAAGAAATTAGAAGGATGCGTAGGTAATGAGCAAGAATTCAAAGCTGGAGTCCATCAGATAAATTCAAACATTTAAAAATAATTTTATTTATTCTGTGTTCATCCTGAGGCATGCAGTTTGCCTCTTTTTAGTCACAGACTTGTAATAAACCTGACCTTCTTTGTGTTAGACATAAGTTTCTGTGTACAGTTGGAAGAACAAGTGCTAGCTGATGAACGTTGATGACAAAATCCCGTCTCCGAGACAAGACTGATACCTGTGTGTTCATCCCTGAAGTTTCTAATGATGCAACATGATGTGTTTGCTCGCGCATTTACTGTCGGTGTATTTGCTAGCTCTCCCGCTAGTCTTTGATTGGATAAAATAAGTTGGAAACTCCCCAAGTACCTCAATGCAGTTCCAATAAAGATTTTCCAAAACTGGCACTTGTTGCCTCAACTGTGTAAACATTGTTTTCAATGATATTCTCTTACCGTTTTCATTGCAGCATTTGAAAGGCACCATATTGATCGTAATTTTGAACGTACTGGTCAGACAACCATCATTATATCACCGGGGTCAGGCGTGTTTGAAGTGGATAGAGAAATGACCAGCATCACCAAACAGCGATTACTGGATAGCGGTACCTTGAATGTTTTTTCTTTTCTTTCCAGCATATTTGTTCAAAAGGGGTTAAAATTGTGAGCAAGTATCTAACATCACAAAATGCCCTGAACCCCAAGAGGAAGGTATTAATTGAATCACTGAAGGGATGGTATGCTGTAATTAGGTATTTTGTTCTTTTAAATATTTGAAATAAAAACCTCCTGGATGTGAAACTCATTATAACACACCTTTGTTAGTTTCAGTGCATAATTTAGTGTTATAGTTGGGGTTTTTTTTAACAAAACTAGAGCATAAGTTTCAGCTTTTCATCGATATAACTTTGCTCTCGAAGTCCATCTGACAAATGAATTTATCTTTCACTTGACAATCTCCCTATTATCTGGATGTATTTAGCGTAATAATCATAACTATAACGAAATTCTCCAATCTGATTGGTTCTTAGCACGCCCTATTTTTAACCAAATTGAAGTGTGCGCAGCTAAAATGTCCAGTAACAAGGTTTGCGTGCTGCGCATGCGTGCGTTCTTTTTTTTGGCTCCTTAATAGGCCACTGCAGAAAATACCATGATAATACTCTTTGTTTGTCCCCAAAATTTTGCATAAGCATTGTTTTGGTTTTCTCTTGGGACCATTGTAAGCCATGAGAAACTGGAAACAATGCTGGGGACAAACAAAGAGTATTATGGTATTTTCCAAAGTGGCCTATATGACTGAAACTCCTTGATATTCCTAGAACTTTCATTTTCAAACATCGCTTTTTTATCACAGTGATGATAAATCGTCAACAGGTTTTACTTTGTGGAAGTGTTTCTCAAATTTTGTTATAGTTATGATTAATTGGTAACAGGACTTTGTGTCGTCCAATTCTGTCTGCAATCATACTCATGATTAATCAAATCGGACTCCCGCTACACGGTCGTCTGATTTTGTTAATCACTCGTATGATTACAAACCAAACTGGACTCCACTCAGTCCTATTACCGTTACTTATCACGGTTTACTGTAGTACACTCTTTTTTATACAAATGTCTAATTTTTGAGCTGAGGCTGAACGTTTTAACATTTTTTGCAATTTGAGGCTGAAACTTAACTTTATACTTTCATTTAAAATACAAATGAGCAAAATTAAAACATTCTTAGTTGACATAAAATTTTCTTAAAATTTTGGTTAATCTCAGCCTCAACTTCTAATAAAATCCATCTTATAGAAAAGAGTGTGCTTGCCTACTATGTGAAGCTGAGCATTCATCCCTCGGAAATACGAAAATTTAGCCGTCGTGGTTCATGTTCTCCAAAACTATACACAGGGCTTTCAAATAAGCTTAAATTTGTGTTGATTTTTACTTCATAGGCACTTTAAAATCGTTTTCCAGAATAAGAAAGAGTTTAAAATTTAACTTTTTACATTTCACATTTACTAGGTGTTTCTATCGACCTTGTGTGCCTAGCTGAACAGCCTCTACACACAGTTCCCCTTTTGAAGTTCTTTAACAAGACCCTGCGCCATGGAGACGCAGACTTAGGTGACGACTATAACATACCTCACTGGATGAACCACAATTTTTACACCTCACCAAAGAGAAGAAACAAGACGGAGAAGTCTGTGCCTCGTATAAAGATTCCTGATGTTGTCTTAAGCTCTCTTGGGAGAAATGGTGAATGCGAAGAAGGTGAGAGGATTTATGTTCCTGACGGAATGGAGCAATATGAGGTTTTAGTAGATGACACAGGTAAGTTACCCAAACAGACTTCTTCGTGTTGGACACATGCTTCTTAATTTCATTAATAATTCATCGCGTTAAAACAAAGGAAATCGGAACCGTGAAGGAGGTTTGAAAATTCGTTATTAGCATAGATTTTTACGATTTTATTTCTTCGTTTTCTCCGTTTTAGTTTCGATTGAGAAGATATATCAAACATTCGAGACAGTGTTCCATCACATTTCCAAACACCTCGAAGTTCGTCAAAAATACTCCGCTGCGCGTCGTATTTACAACTCTCTTCTCTGTGTTTGGAAATGTGATGAAACACTGTCTATCATGTTTGATATATTACTTCTCCACGAAAATTGCTTGACGAGCCCAAAGAGCATTTGTGGTTCATGGATGCACAGGGTGTCCAACATAACAGAGAAAATGGTGGGAAAATTATCAGGGGATCCGGACCCCTCTTCCCTAACCGATTTTTGTGTTTTTACTACTTGTTTGACGCTGCAATTCTCGCATCGACAGGATCGCTTATTATCACTTAACCGAGTAAAAGATTAGAACCCTCTCAAACATTCCTGGATCCGTCCCTGGAAACATCGATCCTGAGAAGATGATACGTGTTTATTTCTGACATGTTCAGAGAGCTCTGCAAACATAGTGCAAAATTCAGTTTATGTAATACGATATTATGTTTTTGCAAGATGTATGAAACATTTAGAAGCTGTAAGCCTGAGATTCTTGGCAAAAGATTTTACTCCTAATATGACATTTCAAGCGGGAATTAAAATCTACCGACTGGTTAAGCAATCACAGGGTGATTTTTCCATGCTCTCAATCTGCTTTTGGTGGGAAAGGTTTTGCTCTGCCCGCAACTTGACACATCATGATCATTCTTGTTACTACAGTAAATGCTTTGAACCCGGGGGTAACAATCGATCGTGTAGTTTGAGCGTCCGGGTTAGGGTAGTCCTGAGAAGGACTGTTGTTGGTTGCAGTGATTGACGTTTCAACAACCTGAGCGGAAGTCGTCATCAGAGTCATGTGAAGAGTATTTTGTCAGTCGAATGTTATGGGTCTGGTTTGTGAAAACGGATTGGTCAGTTTAGTCGTGATGTTATTGGCTGTAAGACTCGAGTAGTTGATGTCGTTGGTCGTGATTGGTTGGTTTCGGTCCGTCTGTAAAGTTAGGTCATTTTATTCGGTCTGATCTGTTTTTTATGTCCATGTTGTGAATTAGTCATTTGTACGGTGCCTTTAGTTGTTGTCACAGTTCCTCGTCGCTCATTTGTGTTCAGTCAGTGTTGAGGTTCCTACCAGTCTCTCTGATGTAAGAGGCTTGGCAGTCGGAGAACTTGATCGTGTAAATTGCTCCTTGTGCTACGCGGATATTGTAAGGTTGCAAAATCCGCGAGATGGCTTCAGACATGCCCTTAATGTACGGTATATGTTAGTTTCAGTAGTCAGTTAAATAGGTCGGTGGACTGTTTCTTCTAATAAAGTCGTTGTTGAAGTTGTTTTCAGAAAAAACACGGTCAAGGTAATCGTTTTTATGAGATAAACTGTCTTGTGAGTTGCAACCTAGTTGCGCTTATCTCGTCAGTGTCGCTGCTTTGTGTGATGTCGGGTTGTAAGATGATTTGTCAAGTAGTCTGTCGGTATGCGTTGGTTTTCTGTAAACTGTTGAACTAAGAGCGATACGGTCGCGTTCAACCAGTCAGTCTAGAAAAGGAAGTTTTCCATTTGGTGGTAGGAACCTCAACACAAGACTGACTGAACACAAACGAGCGACGAGGAATTGTGATATCGACAGTCACATTGCTGAGCACCGTCGACTTACGAACCACAATATCGACTGGGACTCTACTTACTGTTTGCCCTACAGCACTATTTTCAACGACTGACTTTGGAAAGATGGTTTACTAACTTAGAACAGAATCCAACCAACAGAAGTCAATAACTACAAGCACCGTACAAACAACTAATTCACGCAGCACCACAGTTTCTTTAGAAACTTACCCCCTCTATTCATAACAAACAGGCCGAATAAAACGACCCAACTTTACCGACAAATCAGCCAATAACATCACGGCTAAACTGACCAATCAGTTTTCACGAACCAGAGTTGTAACATTTGACTCTGATGATGACTTCTCAGGTTGTCGAAATGTCAGTCATTGTCACCGAAAACAGTCCTTCTCAGGACTACCCTCACCCGGACGATCAAACTACACGATCGATTTTTGTTACTGCTGGAAGTGCTAGCATTGATTCATTGTTCCTCTTGCAGGAGTATACGCAAATTTTGTGGATCACTGCAAGACAGAGCTAGGGGACAGTCAGCTTCCAGACCTGGTGAACTATGATGAATATGATGCCAACGTATTCAGAAATCCTATTTCTCGCAGTACACTGAAGGGCTTTCCACCAAGAGGATCAGAGTTCAGGCGAATTAGAAGCGCTCTTGAGATGCAACGAATGGCCAAATCCGCATCAAAAGATGAACTTGTGTTCCAAAGAGTTTCTTCGCCTCCATGTGGTGTCTCTTCATTTGAAGACTTGGAGATTTCGTCTTCGTCAAACTCGTTCATAGTGAGTAATTATAGCTTAACTACATAAATTCAACAAAACATTGCGTAGTCAATGCAACAGCACCTAAAGGCAGGGAAGTGCCAAAGACTTTATTAATAGTTAGTGTGAGGGCCGTACTGGGGAATATTGGCCCGAGGTTGTGTCAGTACGACAGAGCGCAGCTAGGTCTGTACAAAATGACGGCCCGAGCAAGCTAGGTTAGCAATTAGTTTATTATGTGGCACTCGGGATGCATGCTTGTAAAATCCTCAAGTTCAAAGGGCTTCCGCCGTATAACATGTTTTTGATGACACGGGCAACTCGGAGAGAAAAAGCTGCCACAAGTTTCAAACGAAATGTTTTGAATATAAGTATTTACACCTTGTCTTTTATGCCGGCTTTCGAAAAAAGACACAGCTCTTACTTTTGTAAGTAAAACAAACATTGCATGGGACCATTCGGGGTACAGTATGTGGTCTGATACTTTAAAGATACTGGATTGGCAGTGGAGCAATCTGATTGGTTGATTTTAGTTATTAGCCTTCTGACTACCATAGTTATGTAATAATAAATTGAAAAGAACAAGAATGGATTAGATTGGACAAGATTGACGAACAGCAGTTCGAAAAATTCCACTTGAAACTTCACATTCTTTGGTCGCATTCCCCCTGTCCGAGATTTGATGGGGGTCAACAATGTTTCTAAGCAACCTGACATACCCTGATGGCTTAAGCCGGAGTGCAAATTTCAAATAATTATAGAGTACCGAAGTAATGACGTCACAAAAACTAAATTTATGAAGTTATGGGATTTACTTTCTAAACGTTTAGAACCAAGACAAAATTAAAGGATTTGTATAGAGTCGCTGAAGCATTAAAGGGTCAATATCTCACCTCCAAGATGCTGATGTTTGGCAAGTGGGCATTCTTCACCATGTACCTTCCAAAGATCTTAATGAATCGCATAATTTCAAAAATTTGAATATTTGTGACGTCATAATTCGGTACTCTATTGTACTGGACAAAATGCTTTTACGAGAGTTTGGAAAAAATGTTCTATTTTAGTTCCTTCCCATCAGGGACGGCGGAGCGTATTTTAAAGTAAGGGGAGGGGGGGGGGGGGCTTGAAAACCAGCGAAAAAAATTTGAAAGCTAGAGGCTCGTAAATGGTATTTTCAACATTCTCCATGAGATATTTCTTAAAAAAAAGACAACCTGGATAAGTGTAATATGACATGTGCTTTGCTTGCTTGCTTACAGCAATATTTTGGAAGTTTTGTAAGCTTGATACACATTTTTCAGCCTTTAGTACACTAACCTGGGTTTTTACACAACCCCCCCGTGTGTGGTAAAAACAAGGTTGTAACTTTGTAAATTCTCGTCACTAAATGAAGCAAGTAGGATTCAAGCACTTGTTTCATCTGGTTAGTGTTCTATGTATTTTACGTCTTTTCTCAAATAACTACTGAGCATGAATTGAATTAACGTTAACGAAAGTAGTTCACCATTCAGTCAAAAATGTGATAAGATATTATTCCATGCTTAAAAATGACTCTGGAATGACAGCAATAACTGCCAGTAACTTATTTTTTTCTACAAAATGGCACTTTTCCGTTTCCGTTTTCCTTTTTTTTGTTATTTACGTTTTCCTTTCTTCATACGAACCTTATACTAAACCAAAAAAAATATCATCCTCCCCCTCGGCCCCGCCGTCCCTGCCCATTGCTCAATTGTTTCGAAAGATCCCATTCTCAGCTTGCAAAATCTGTAACGGCAGCACATTGTCTCTTCGAGTTTGCTTTAAAAGATTCTCGGAGAACAGTTTCTGCATGCCTATGTTGCTTCTATGTAGGAAACACAGGATTTGCAGTATTACAGTTGAAAAACCTGATTTTTATTACTGTAGAGACACGATGTTCCTTTTAGAGAAATGGAGACTGGAAAGAGCCATATTTTCTCTTCATCTGTGGAGTTTACATCACACGGTATTCTAGGTATGTTGTAATTGGCTTTTAAATTGTGTTCCTCGTGTCTGAAAAACTGAAAAGCTGTGTAAGAAATTAAGTTGAATATTCATGTATACTTTTTTAATGAAGCTATAATTGTGGTGGTACTGGTGGTGCTATTGCTGTTTTTGTTGTCTATTACTACTAACTGCTTAATGTTTCTTTGTCAGAGAGTTAGTTGCTCTCATCCAATATAAACCCATCAATATTCAAAGTGACTAAAATTTGCGTCGCATGCATTTGGCAACATGGACACTTTACTTTTACAGATAATTAAGGGTATCCCTTTCTATTGTAAAAGCTTCCTTGTGTTGTTTTCTGCAGCCTCATTATCGGAAAACGTCATCCAACATAACGCCAGCCACGAAATCATACGCCCTGTACCTCAGCGGTTTGCTGTCGGCAGCGCAGGCGCAGCACGCGCCGTGAACACCATTCAGCCGCGGCCCCAGAGGACCTTGATAAACCCTTTCAAGCCAAACGAGATTCCTTGCAACTGGACATGTAACAGGCAGCGCTGGTCACATGCTCTTCCCAAGGGACCTGGGGGAGAGGTTCTCCATCGACACTATGAAAAGCTGTCACCCACTGAAAGCGAGACCCATGTGAAGCCTGAAAAGGTGTGAATTTTATTGATACATTTAGGTATCTGTAACTTTAGACTCTGTTAAGCCAAAAGACATTCCAGTCGGCGGAAAAGTGCCAGTTTTGGTAAATCTTTGTTTAAGTACTTGAGGAGTTACCGACTTATTTTATCCAATCGGACCCTAGAGCGAGGGTCCGCTAATACTCCGAAAGTAATCGCGTGAGCAAACACGTCATGTTGCTTAGCAACTTTAGAGAAGAACACCGTGGGCGCAGCCCCATCTCGCAGGCGGCGGGATTTCATCATCAACTGTCACTTGTTCCCCCGACTGACTCAACGCGAGCCCGCCCACTTATAAGCCCCTTTGGTAGAAGACCCGTCGCCAAGCGGCATTAGCCATCCTCTCGTCCATCTTTTCCATACTAAAGGACCCTAATGAGCTATGGCATCGAAATTACGAAAACTGTTTTGTGAAGCAAAATCTTGTTGCATTGCCGCAAGTACGGAGTTGTGATATACTTTTGTAGTTTCATGGTGATACCTTTCATTAGACACTTTCCGTGTGAATTCGAAGACCGAATTTGCCGTATCACTGTTTCAACAAACACAAACTGAAGGTATGGCTGACCAGAGTCCTTTAACTTATACTAACATCCTCACAGGAAGTTGCAATTGAAAAAGAAATAGGCACTATTGGGTTTGCAAGCAGTTTGCAGACCAAAAACGTTTCACTTATTAATTTAATAGTGAGCTCATTTCTGAATGTCAAAATTATTCTGGACGTTTCAGCTTCTCCAATTATAATAAGCCACCCCAACCCCTTCTGCACTTGTATAAACCCAGGGCTTATGGTCAATTCATTCTTTATGGACACTTCTATAACTTAAACGGGCACCATTCTCAAACAGACACCTTCAGTACTGGGGCTCTTCTTGAGATGGACACTTGTTTAGTATAGACAGCGGACACGTTGAAAATGTCCATCAGAAAATTCTGATGAAGAAGAGATGCACGTCAGCAAATACGATTCAATGAGGAGTCGATATTTGACTGCATTATCTATTAGCTACTATAGCAAATATATGTGATCAAGAAGGGTGTTCATTACGTCTTTCAGTCCGTCGTATCAAGGTTTCTCCTAGCGATTAAAAAATTCTATACAGCCAACTGCACCGTTTTTGTTTTTTAGTCCCGTAATGTCGAAGAAGCAGCTCTTGCAGTCGTAGCAGCTCGCAAGCGAGAGATCTCAGCTTCCCAGAGCGTTTCAGAAGAACAAGACCTATTTGATGAGCCGATAGGTAGCGAAGGCAGTGCCGAAGATACGGATGAAGAAAACCTGTTCGTTTCTGAAGTGTCGCCTCGGTATCGTGGCCATTTCAGCCCAACTTCCCACGGGGTGCAGACGTCACAGAACACAACACCCCGGCGTCGAACTCAGTTAGCACGGATCAACCTATACCGAGGAGTGGAAACAGTTCCAGACGAATATGATTGGACAGCAGCTGTCAAGACGAGCGTGGACTGGAAATCACTGACGTGTCCAGCACTACTGCCTTTGACAACAAATTTTTATCCAAACAAGAAGACGCTGGATTCCGACTATCTGGAATACAACTATAAACTGTGTATTGAAGAGGAGGAGGATTTTACTGACGAGAAAAAGAATTCTGACTGGGAAAAACAAGAAAGGTAAAGAAGTGTTTTGGTTGTCACTGCGACTACAATAAATGTCTACTGAAGTAAAGCTAAACTTAGGGAGATAGGATGTTTAAGCGGCCCAGGTTCATGTGCTGTGTTGGAATCATTGTTGTTGGTTACAGTAAAACCCCGTGTATATATAAGAACCTAGATTTTTCCAGTTAGCCTAAGCATGTTCTTAATGTAAATGGTGCTTACCAGAAAATTAGGCTAAACAGGTTCTTAAATTTGTTCTTATTTGCTTAAGAAAAAAGATACTCATTTTCGGTAGGTATGGTATATCATTTATATAAATTTTGCACACGTTTTCTCCAAAATGACAGTATATACATTTGTACAAACCTTCTATCTTGAACAGTATTTTAACAGCTAAAATTTCTTTTAGAGATGGTATTTATCTCAATGGTATTTCCAGGGTTCTGGGTCATTGTGTTTCATTGTTTTGTGAAGAGCTTATTTTCTTTGGTTTCAACCTCGTTCCCAGAGTCAACGGGCTCCTCGGTCAGCGGTTGGTCGACCAACCGCTGACCAAGGAGCCCGTTGACTCTAAGAACGAGATGACTTTGGTTTATAAATGGGCTTTGCTCACGTCACCAGTCGTTCGCGATCACTCGCGCTCGTCTTTGTTCGCGACCAAAGGGACTCAGACTCAGACTGGCAACACTTGTCAACTGTAGACGTTCTTAGTAATGCCAGTGCTATCGTTTAATTCGAGGATGAAAATTGGAAAGTTGTCGGGTATTTCTGCGAACATGTTGAAAATAATGTTTTTTTTACTTATAATTTATATTGCCAGCTCTCAAGAGGAAGATGTACATGGCGCGCATCGACGGTTGAGTGCAGAAATGATATTCATCGAACTTGTATCTCAGCGAATTCGTAAGGTACCGTATTTTCTCGATTAACGTTTATTTCAAACTTGGCTTGGTGGACCTGGTGTTTATTTGACTCCTGTAATTTATTTGAGCTTTTTGGCCATGAAGCAATGGTGTTACAGTAATAGAGGGGGTAAGTTTCTAAAGAAACTGTGGTGCTGCGTTGGTGGAAAGTATAACAATATAATTTGGTTTTATCAACTGGGTTGATAATGTGAATTGGCCACCGTAAAGAGATTCGTGAGCTGACGTTTCGAGCGTTAGCCCTCCGTCGGAGCGAATCTAGTGAATTCGCCACCGTAAAGAGATTCGTTTCGAGCGTTAGCCCTTCGTCGGAGCGAATAGATTCGCTCCGACGAAGGGCTAACGTTCGAAACGTCAGCTCACGAATCTCTTTACGGTGGCCAATTCACATTATCAACCCAGTTGATAAAACCAAATTATATTGTTACAGAAATAGATCGTTCCCTTGTACTTGCAGCTTATTGCACATGTAATGACTACTTCAGGGGCTTATTTACGGGCCCTGCGTTTAATTGAGAAAATTCGGTAACCCTGTATAAGAATTAATCTTTACTGTCTGAGTCCTGGCTGGGACACTGTGCTATTTTCTTGGGTAAGACACTTTAATCTCATAGTTTACTCTAATAGTACCTTTTCAATGGGCACCTGCGTATTAATGCTGGGGGTTAACCTTGCAATGGACCAGCATCTCATTTAGGGGAGAGGGGGAGTAGAAATACTGCCAGTTGTTTCATGCTACAGAAACCGGGATAAGCTGCGGCCTTATTGGCCGCTAGGCTCGTACGCAAACGAAACCTGTGTTCATGACTTTGTAGCAATGATTGTAGGAGCCTGCTTATCTTGAACTCTCCACTGCCTAGAGCAAGTCATTTCCCTTTGATTTGGTTGAATTTTTCAATCATTTACCGTTAACAGTTAAAAAAACAAGATCTCTGCAGTTTACGTTGACTAACCTAATTTAATCCCCTATATCTCGATTTGCGTGACTGAACAGAGGAATAATCACAGCTTGTTCCAAGCTCTCGAATACCCGAGCGAGTGAGGAAAAACATAGGGGGGCAAGCCCCCCTCCCCCCTCCCCCCGTTTTTTTCGCTTCGTCCGCCTCCGACTATTTGAGAGCCTGGAACAGGCTAGAATAATCATGTCCTTGTATAACGCCAAACTGTACTTACTACTTAGACCATATTAACTTCGTTAGTTGTTACAGACACTGAACTTTTCACCCCTCCTCTGTTAGGGTTTTCAGTTAATCACGCCAAAGGCTAAACCAACACCTCTTGATAAGCCCCAGTCCATCGCGGCCATACAAGCCAAGTCTGACGATCAGGAGTACTTCCTGAGTATTGGCCGGAACTCACATAAGCTAAGTCTGACGTCACCGGAAGTGACAGTTACTAAGTATAGACCACGTCATCAACTGGGTTCCCAACCCATCCCCTACAGGTAGGTTATGTCTTTGTTTACACCTCTATATTAGTCTGCGTTCGATTTACCTTATTCGTGAGTTCATATTCTGAATTTTGGAGTATAATGTAAAAATTGATACCTTTGTATTTTATCTTTTATCCTTTGCCTGCCTGCCTGCTTGTTTGTTTGTTCGTTTGTTGATGTGGTTGTATTTGTATCCACGCAGCTATCGCCTTTGGATCCCGCAGAGAAAAGTGTTTGAACCAAATCAAGGGAGATTCGTACACGAAGAAATGGACAATTACAACTGGAACTATCTGGACCAACACATTTGCGGAGATCTTGAATTTGATGAACTCACCGAGGTAATTCAATCATTTTTCTGTTTTTGCAAACAAGGATCACCTTTTTTCTTCAATGACTCTAATTTTCGCCTGAGGCAGAAAGGCAGAAAGTGGCCTGAAATGTAAATGAATACTAGCAAAAAACTGTGCATTAAGTCACCTTTGAGAAAGGGTAAATTTGTTTTCAAAGTAAAGGAAACCTGGAATAACAGTTTATCAAGGTAGAGAAACACCAAAGAGGGAACAACAAACTGAGAAGAAACAATGAGAAAGACTGAGAAAGATTGTAACTGACAAACTTGAAATGTGTTATCCATGACAGAGCACCTTAAATGGAGAAATCCTGAACACTAAAGCCTATAGAGCGTTTTCACATGACGTCACGGCGGCCATATTGGCGTCACAAAGTAAAGAAACGGGGCCATGTTGTTGTCCCAAAAACCAGTCCTCCAGGAATAGGCCGTTTCCGAGTTTCCTTATCCCTCTGTTTCAAAATTATTCTAAGAGCGAAACCATTCATACGAAAATTAGTTTGCTTTGCATGAAAATGAACATGCAGGCAAAGCAAATTTTCATATGAATGGTTTCGCAAAAGAGAACTCTGAAATGGCCTATTGAACTCAATTTTTATGCAAATATCGTCTTTTGTTTCAGCTATCCAATATGGCTGCTTGTTACGTGTTTGAAAAATCCCCATTGTTAAGTAACCTTGCCTACTGTGGGAGACGGAGTTTGGCCCTGTCGGCAATATTCCGTTTGGAAATGAGGTGTTTAACTTTGTATCGAAGACACATCGAAAGTCTCTCTCCGCAGTGCGTTTTCCGATTGATTTTGGTATCCGTACTAAAACGCTGAATAGACCAATTTCGATATTTTAAAATTCAGCCAGAAACAATAGACCTCAGAACGAGGCTCCGGGGTATAAATTATAGAGTTTGTGGGATTTATTCCCCGGAGCCTCGCAGTGATGTCTATTGTATTAGGCTGAATATTAAAATATCGAAATTGGTCTATTGCGCCATGCCCGAAATTGAGTGTGCGCAGAGTACTTGAGCCAGCGATACAGTGATCGTATGACGTCAGTGGTTTTGAAAAGCATCGTTTTCACCGTCCACACTACAACAGGATAATATCGCTCAGTTTTTCGGTGACTGTAAAAGCCAGATAAGTGTGCACAGAAGACCTCGCGTGTGTTCCCTTTCGCGTTTGTTCCACGGAGCAAACGAGACCCTTTTCGTGGTATAATTAACAACTCGATCAATGAACTTAATCAAGAGCTGTGTGTAATTGTTTTTCTTCTGTTTAGTCTTTGAACTACTGGAAAGCTCGCTTCCTTCTGCTTCCGTTTTCGCCGTTTACGCAGCGTAAAGTCAAAGACGAAGGATGGGGAGACAAAAAGAAAACTATTTCTCAAGACGATTATGTGCTGGATGGATTTATGAAGTTTCTTGAAGTCCTTAATCGAATAAAGCGTCTTCAAGCGCAGAAAGTCCCACAAACGCCCAAGGTAAGCAAGGGGGCGGCAGGTAACCCTAAGGTTAGGCTTAGGGTGACGTGTAATCTGTGACCTGCAAAAAGAATCTGCCGGCAAGAAGGACATTTACTTGTATTTGAAACCCGTATCCATCGTTACATTGAGTGACTCGTCGTAACGATACTGCCATGACTC
This sequence comes from Blastomussa wellsi, assembly GCA_947652115.1. Lineage (NCBI taxonomy): Eukaryota > Metazoa > Cnidaria > Anthozoa > Scleractinia > Plerogyridae > Blastomussa > Blastomussa wellsi. The sequence goes on from OX393569.1 coordinate 14,367,252, forward strand.
CAGGGTCACGCAAGTCGGATTGGCGCACGTAACTTCGTGCGCTTGTTACCGATTACATGTTTTGTTTCAAGTTCATGTTTTGTTACAATGCGATTAGTTCTTAGTAAATTGTTAACAGTCGGGTTTTCTTGTACATCTGTTCAGGAACGAAAACAATCCGAGGTGTCTTTAACTCCTCGTCGCATTAGTAAACAACACGAGCACAAAACTGCCCGATCCCTATCCAGTGAGTTAACAGTGTCCAAAGAGAGCAACTCTACACCTAGTAGTCCGCTGATTAATAGATCGCGGTCGTCCTCAACAGCAGGGGAGGAATTGGCCGGCCAGGATTCTCGTGCCAATCCTTCTCGGGAATTAACCAGGTAAGAATAGCATGGCTCGCTGCTCTAATTTCATCCATGATCGCTATCTCATCTCTTCTCTTGGTCGCTGTTATTTGGCGCCTGTCCCTTGGCAATACTTTTCCTGAGTCCACAACTCAGGAGGTTTCCATCCCCACTTATCCAACCCGACTGATACTTCGTGCATGTGTAATAATTGCTCTTTTATCGTAGTGAGCAGCCAAAAACAGTCGACGAGTCAGCAACGAAATCCGAGAAGAAAAGGCTCAGTGCAGAATCACCTTTGGAAAGTGTAGCGGAAGCCATGTTGGAACCTGGGTACGTTTTAGGTGACTCGCTATTGTAACAGTCAGATCGAAGCTTCAACATCCCCCGGGCATACCCCGGGCATTTGACGCTTTTGCCTTCCTAGGGGGACCAATGGGGAATTTGATCCTCACTCATCTCACTCATAGTAGGTACAACTGGTCATAGCAAGGCTTTTCCAGTTATTTTGCATAGAAAGAGCAACGTTGGAAGACGTCATATACAGGAAGCGTTCAACAAACAAGCAGAGAACTCACTGCTTGAACTATCCCCTGTCCTCCCCAAACGAAAGTTTCATCCAGAGAGAGTTTCAATTGAGTGATTACTTTGGCCAATCACGAAGGATGTAGATTTTCCAGTTAACCAATCAAAACTCGAAGTTATTACACGTAGCCGACACAAAACGCGAGAAAACGTGCACACGCGTTGGTTTTGGCTTTACTTCTGATTGGTTGAAAAGATGGCGCGAGATTTTAAAGCCAATCACTGAGCGTAGTAATGCAAAACCAAAACAATTTGCTAAATACTTTTGACACTCGAGTGAAAACCGTTCTATCAGACAGTGTTGACTTCACTAACATTCGCTTGTTTTACTTGGTAGTAAGGGCTTGACTTTCCTGCCAGAGATGAAGGGATTGAAGCCGGCCAGCTTCCTAAGCGTTGAGGCGATCTCGTGGATTTTACTGAACGTTGACGGAGTCACTAAAGAACAAGCGATTCAAATTTGCATGGTCAGTGTCTTGCCTTCCTAGTGCTGTACCTCGCTTTAATACTGAGGGTAGTAAGACAGGAGAGTGAAGTTAAAGTGGTACTAAGATGAAAAAAATGTTCTTGTTCTCTTTGGATTCCGATTTTATGTTTGGCAAGAATGCACCATGCCAATTATTGCGCCTCAATTTTCGAAATAAGTCCGTTTTTTTGAACAACGAATTCTTGTTTAAACTGACCGCCATTACAAGAGTCGGCTTCAGTCGAGTTGCATTGAGAGGACTGGATCGAGAGAGAAAATGACGTCATATACTCACTAGCTTTTGGAAGCAAGTTGCTGTTCTACATACCAAATTGCTGGGTTCACACAGTAAAAAATTACACTAGTGAGTATATGACGTCATTTTCTCTCTCGATCCAGCTCTGTCAATGCAACTCGACTGAAGTGGAATGTGGTAATGGCGGACAGTTTAAACAAGAATTCGTCGTTTAAAAAAACGGACTTAATTCGAAAATCGACGCGCAATAATTGGCATGGTGCATTCTTGCCAAATATAAAATCGGAATCGAAAGAGAACAAGGACAAAATTTTTTCATCGTAGTACCACTTTAAATTTTGTGTAGCAATGTGTTAGAAGAAACTAAAGGCGATTTTCTCCTTGGTTTCAGTATTTAGTACGATTTTGTTTAAAATTTTAACACTAACGAGCGGTTTAATAAGTTAGACATAGTAAACCTTCTAGCAGGAACCATGATAACTCGTGTGTTTCTTAAAGTGCACATGAAGCGAAAATGTCAGTTTTAATCCAAACAGATTTGGAATCTTGTCTTTGAAGATGAGAACATTAGAAATGTACAAAAACAAATTTCGCTTCATATGCGCTTTAAATATCCGAAAAGTTCCGAAGATGTCCAAGTGTAGTGATCCAATCAAAAGTTCGCGCTATACAAATTTGTAACCGTTTGACTGGCAAATCGATGGTATTCTTTTATTGTGTTAGTGAAACGAACGTTAATTTAATAATACACGCAGGTAAGGTTTCCTTGTGAAGATCGGTGCGATGTGTTAATGTGATTGTCTTTATTGTTTTAATTAGATTGTCTTTTCACAACAAGGTGCAAACTTTGAAATTGAGATTTCCGCATATTAATTTCAACCCTAGAAAATGATCAAAGCAGGCTTCATCCAACATGCTTCAACGAGTGCCAAACAAAAGTTGGTAGAAGGTTTCATCATATTCTGTTTCACTCCGAAATCCTCTTGGCTGGAGAAAACGGAGGGTAAGTTTAGATTTCGGTTCTTTTCTCTGCATGACGCCCAGTAGCAGTCTTGGGTCAGGGTAGAGGCCCACAATTTTAGTCGACGCGAAAATAATGCTTTAAAATACGTTTTAGCTTTTCAGCAGTTTAGCTCAGTAACCTTTCGACAGTGCTTGTCGTTTTTGCAGCCACAATATTTAAATGTATTGAAATTACAGGCTTGATTTAGGCGAACTTAGCGCTGTCAGTAAAAATTTTGTTTCGTTTTATTCGGTGGAGACCACCAATAGACCTCACCATTTACCCAAAGAGGCTGATTATGGGATACTCTTTCAAAACGATTGAAATCAAAATGGTCGCCGTTATCGGTAAAAGGGAATAGTAAAAGGAGTACCGTACATCTGAGGATTTCCATGTTTTCCGCCGGAAATTACGGGTTGATATGAGAAATGGAAATCGCCACCAGTAGCACAAATATGATGTCACCGTAGATAAAAATGATAGCATGTCATCCCTACCCGGAAATCTGAGTATTTCAAACTTCCTTATTTCTCATAGCTTGGCATTTCAGTCTCGCATCCCATTCAGTACCTGATAGCGTCCAGTAGTTATTAGATATCTTTAGATTTTAGGAAGAGAACAACCACGGGACGAGATTTTCAACAGTAAAATAGTGCGCGCGCCAACCATTGTCATTTCTGCAGGAAACGCGATATATCTGTTGTTATTGCGTTCTATCGAACGCATTTCTAATCCTGTATTGGAAGGAAATCGAGATTTCTTGTGAATCTGTGGCCCAAGCAACACATCTCATAAAACTCAGCTGCTTTCATTGGAGATTCTGACTACTGTCCGCGTACAGAGTTGTGACGCTGTACTGTTCAAATCAGCCTTATTGTTATCCAAGGAAAACCTTGTCGATCGGTGCCGTGACAGTCGTGAATTTTATGTTTGCATTTTAGCTTGCATGTGCGTTTGCTGCGTTAATTTGTTTACAATTTGTTGTTCGACAAATCAGTAATAATTATCTGTCATTCTCGTTTTGATTTGAAGTTTGTGATTATTTGGCTACTGCTACTACTTGCCGATTTTTTAATGTTTTGGCTGACAATTCATCAGTGCTGTCCACTGGTCCACAGTATTGGTACGAATAAATCAGAAAAATCATGTTCATAAACTACGCTGTACAGTTATGTTAAGAGTTTCATACTGATATTTAAGCCAAGTGAATCGAGGTCGTCGAACGCACTCGTAATCTTTGATTACCACTAGTTCTACTAAGAGTTTTAGCAAGAATGACGTAGTGGCGAAAACAAGTGATTGAAATGTTAGTAGCTTTAACATATTGTGATCAGAAAAAGTTTGACTGTCTTCAATGAAAATAACCGTGCTGGTTTGAAGTGAAATCTCGTCCTCGTCTAAGAATCTAAAGCTCTCTTTTAGGCTAAGGGCGGGCGCGCCCGACATTTCAGACTGCCCCTTTCCGCTCTTTTTCTTACTCAATACCTCACTTTACGTTGTCTTATATCACGCGGCCACCTCCTTTTATCACATGAACGAAATTTACTCTCCGCACGGACATACAGTATTTCTACTGGTTCTAATTTGTTAAGTACTGTTTTGATATTTCTAGAGATGCTGGACACGTCCAAGTTTTCCGTGCCTCACCGAAGTTCGGTCGAAGTGGAACGTTTTGAGTTCGAGTTTTTACGAGCCTTTCAAATGGAATGGTTTGAGGTCGCTATCTGGCCGCGCAGAGCTAGCGAGAAGGTCCCCGAATTCTTAGCATCCGATCAGGCCATTGAATCGCTTCTGGTTGGTTCACGTACCTGGAAGCGCAACCGAGCAAGATCGGCCCGTCGGAGCCCTAGGCGTTTACATTCGGGTGGTGGTTTGTATATTTTTAAATGCTTTGTGTAGTTCTGTAAATGGGAATCGAGAGCAACTCATCGAGTTCAATGCAGATTAGAAGGGTTTTGTAATTAGTATATCGTTTTTGTTGCTTGTGTTTTGGTGCTGTGCAACCTTGCTGGGAGTGTCCGTTCATTTGATTTAAGGTAACACCGAAGTAAAATTGGAGTTCGCGTTTGCGGCTATTTTTGAATTGCTTATTGAAAGTGTGGCTGAGATAACAACTGGCGTGTAAGAACACACGAAAGTGACTCTAAAGGTACGGTTCGCTGATTGGGCAGAATAATAAAAAGGATGGAGCTGACGTGGCAACACTCTTTCCCCAGGGTTTCTTCGCTTTCGCTCGAACTTTTTTTTCGCTTATTTTCCCCCGCACTTTCATCTTTCCTCGCCCCCACTAACTGCCCCTGAGGCTCCGAGGATGGACTTGGCAGCGAAAGAGTACATTACAGTGAAAACATATTGCGTGACATTGTGCTTTTTGTCGCATGACCTAGATTGTGGCTGTGGTCCCGCCCACAAGTTCGTCACGCTAGACGCCGATCCACATCACAAGAGCCAACGACCGGAAACTTGTATTGTTCGTTACCATGGTAACTACTGTCCCCTTAATGCGTTTGAGATCGAACTACATTGGATAGCAGCGACTGGGTGCATCGTAAACGACTTGGTAGGAGAACATTAAAGTCCGATCCAATCAAGGAAGAGAGTTGAGAGGCTATCATCAAATCGAGGCAAACGAAAGAAAACTCTCATCGAATCTTTATATGAAAAATTTGAACACGTTCAAAAACGATGAGAGTACATGGCAGTTTCAGGCCAAACAAGAGCTAGAATAAATGCTTTCATCAACTCTTATCCTCGTTTGGCCCGTGCTTAACCTGCAAATAATACAAGTCCAGAAACAACGACGGGACACCAGAAATGAAATTATAAGCATCTTTCACGGGGAGGAAGTGTTTTACGCAAGCGGCACTACAGTGCTTTTCAGTTGACCGTCGAAAGTAATAATGCGTTTGTTTTTTATTTTATTTGCTACGTTTGCAGAGCTATGAAACACCGTGAACGTTTTAAGTCCCCCTCGCCCTCTGGGGTAGGGGAGATTTCTTTTCGAGACTGTCTTGCGTGTTTTTACGTTTGTCCTTATCAGGTTCAATCTTGGTCTCGGAAAGCACCGTCGTGTGGATTTCATCTAGTCCCCGTTCCAGTAAGTCCATTCCCCGATCCTGATCGTAGAAATGTGGACCCTTTCCGTTTGCCTGTCTTCATTCCGCTGAACTTGTCCAATTGTACTGCAGACGCAGGCAGCTTGTTTGAAGGTATGACTTTGAGAAACTTGCAAAGCGAAGCTAAGAATTGAAAATCACATAAGTTCTTGAAGCAAATTCGCGCATGAGCCTCTTTTTAAGGGGTCGTGGGAGGTGTTGTGGACTCGCTGTGCTAACTAAGATTTCGCTCGCCTCTCTATCAACTAGACTATAATTTCCTCACCTCGTCTCTATCAACTAGACTGTACATAATATTTAACAATTAGATTATTCGCTATCGATTTCTATCGTGTGAAAGTTGACGAGGGCGCTAGTCGTTCAAAACTTCACCAGTAAACTGTCCAAATCATCTTCACGGACATTTCGAAAACGTGAAGAAGCGGCCGCCATTTTGATGAAAACCGCACTGCTACGCCGCCCACTATCTATAACAGAATAGATAGTGGGTAGCGTAGCGAATCAGAGAACGGCATTCGTGATAGAACGCTAGTAGAGTTATACTAAATACATTTAGCCAAGCCTAAAGCGGAGCTTTGTATTTTTTTTTCTGGTTCTTGATTTCGCTGACCCAAAATAAATCAGGATTTATCTTCTACCCTAATCGCAGAAATTCCGCTCAGAATGAGTAGGAAAAGTTACAAAATCCTTTCAGAACCCTAACCTAAAGTATACACTAGACGGCAGTCCAATCAAAAACCATCACATGGTCGGCGTCCAACTTTAAAACACACGTGACCTCGATGAGCTCTTAAACTGAGCCCGAGATATCGTCACGTGATATTGGTCAGCGGATACCCTGTTGTGACAGCTGTCAATTGATCGTAACATCGATGTCCAATGCCAAAGGCGTGAGCTTACGTTAACCTTAACGTTAACCAGGTCAACATATTACTGGAGAATGGCCGCCATGTTGGGGACGATTTCGTTGACGTCGTCGCCGTCGTCGTACGCGCCCGCGAACATGCCGCTAGCCGTTTTGACCATGAAAAATGAACTGCATGGTTCTCTTACAATTTCTATGTCCATGGGGCTCCGCTGGCGGCCCTTAGCTTCGGGCCGCTGAGCTCCGCTAAAACTCTCTACTGTGTTATAATATGCATCCCCTGTAACTATTCATAACGTATTAAGGAAATTAAAGAATAAATAGCGACCATACCTACTAGTCTATTTGATTTTTGCTCTTCTTTGTTAGATTTTGATCCTTCGACCAGAAGTGTAAGAATGTTCTTATTCTTAGAAGCCATTCTTCAAAGGTAAGTGTTTTGTTTGGTAATCTTGAAAGATTACTGAGCCCATCCTCGAGTTGCACGGGAAGGCTAGAAATGATTTGTTTTTATTCGCACATGAATGCCATTCTCGTATCGAGCCCGGGGGCGCCCGAAGATTTCTGTTCTGGTCTAAATGCATGTTAGCGAAACTCAGTTACATATAGAAAGGTTTTGTTTAGTTTTGTCATATTTTGAAACAGAAGTTTGTTCCATTTAGCCACCCGTCCCCTGGACAGGCTATGTTTTTTGAATGGAACACATTTGGTGTTAGGGCAAGTAGCGTTCTTAATCGAGTTATTCTCAGCCTTCAAAACTGTATATTCGCCCCTTTGTTTGCTGATGTACTTACAGTTACTGCGCTTAATACGTGAACCCCGAAGTTTAAAACTCCAACAAACGATTGCGTTTTTTGCTGCAATCAATCAGTGTTGTACCGACAGAAAACGAACCTTGCAAATGGATCGAAATCTACCAATCACAGTCGACATATGTGACCTTTTGAACCAGTTGAATTGAACTTCCGTTCCTTGAGAGGTTCACTTTTAGATGACTGGCAGCAGTAAAATAATTAACTGTTGCTTGAGCAGACTTCGCGTTTTATTGAAAGGCGCACAATAACGTGATAAGCTCAGTGGATGAAGGTGGAAGAATACTTCTGGTGTGTTGAAAATGTAGTCATCGCGAGTGTTGCTGCTACTGCATGCTGTTGCTACTGCTAGTATTCTGAATGCGAAACCCATTTTTGCTTCTGGTTGGAGTGCTTTGACTTTGAAGGAAATAGAGCAATACTCTCCAGGAAGCACCTGTATCGGCGTCCTAACCACCCCATCCTCATCCCACTTTAGTTTTTACTAAATCTCACTTCAGAAACACATACCGGAAGTAATATAGAATGATCACCCTAGTTCTTTGTGTCATTGTTTTATAGGTTTGGTTTTATCCGGGACTCACCGTATGGCTCGATGCACGTGAGCTCGCCGATGTTGCAGATGACGCCCGTGCAGTGTCGCGAGGACGACTACGTACACACCAGCGGTGCCGCCTTTGTCCGAATCTCAAACTTGGACGAAGGCGAGGATTCTTTCACGATTGGCGTGCCTAAAGAAGAAATGGAGCAGGCGCCGAGCAGCTCCTGGGGCTTCCACTGGATGCATAACTACATGCTGACCAGACGCTGGCGGTCCGCAGCCACGGGTGACAGTGAAGCTGCTAATACACTCAGGGGCGAACTGGAAGACTTCTGTGCCGATAAGAATGGTGCTCTCAAGACGTTCTGGGAGTCTTGCAAAGAAGCTGCAAGGAAAGCTGTGCAAAATGGAGTGGAGGAGGAGAACAAAGCCGAGGGAAAGAAAAACAATGAGAAAGGGTCTAAGCTAACGAGAGGTGGAGAGACATGCGATTTGCAAGATGTGGAGGGTGCAGACAGTTCCACCGATCTTCCTGTCGGGCACTCAGACACAGAATCTTTGATCAATCAATAGCGGTTAATCTAAAGCTTTCTGAAATCTATTGGCATAGTACAGAATGAGCTGCGCAAGGAAAAAATGTTACAGGGATGCAATGTCCCCTCTTGTGAACAACACATGAATTTGTCGCTGCTTCATGTCGCTGCTAAGCGTCCCTGCATCATGTCTCCTCGGCGTGTGTAGGCACCTTTAGCGCCTAGTAAACAGGCACCCCAGTTGTTGAAAAGAGTTAATAAGTGCTATAATTGATCGACCAGAATGAATTATGAGGTGCGTGCCGTATATACTGAAATGTGACTGCTGAACCTGGAAAGCTAATTCAGCAAAAAGCTCTCTCTGAACCATTTACACGGTACGTAACTGTGTTACAAACTTAACAAAATAGCCGAAATATCCACACGAAAAACAAAGAATGAACAAAAAATGTAGATGGAAGGAATTCAGTAACATAATTTGCGATAATTAGATAAAGATTATGTAAAAGTAGCATGCGTGGCAGGCGTCCGAAGGGGAGGGAGATGGGGGAAAAACCAGCGCGCGAGGCGAGGGGGCGAGGAGAGCCTCGCGCGCTGGTTTTTCCCCCCATCTCCCTCCCCTTCGGACGTCTGCCACGCAGGCTAATGTAAAAGTATGAACGAAAAAAAGAACAACTGTATATGCAAAAGAATGGAGAATGTAAAGAAGTGGACATGTCCTAGGAATGCCATAATGTGAATTAATTCAGTTAAATAAATGAATATGGCACCAGGCCGGAATCGAACTCGGACCACATTGGTGGGAGTCGAGTACACCACTGCGCCATCTTAGCCCTCGTCAATGCGGGTGGACCGATGAGGGTGGGACTCTGCAGAGACTGCGCCGTGCATGTTCTAATTTTTAAAATCTGCACTATTTCTTATTTCTTCAAAGTTACTTTTTCTTTTAAGAAAAACTCCCCCTCCCAAGTGTACCCAGAAATCATCCAGAACTTTACAAAACACCGCAAAACATTGATTGGGTTTTGAGTTAAGGGTTTTGGCATTCGTTGAAACCCAAATGAGATATTTGCGTTAAAGTGCATATGCAGCGAATGTATAGAAAACTACTGCAAGTAGAAAAATTACACTCGATAAAGTTTTGAGCGATTTTGAGGGCTATAAAATGGGGCTTTCTGGCGTAAAAGTGTCCGGAGCCTGGATCGAGTTTCTATTGTGAAATCCTTAATGTGACGTCACTTTGGTTGCAAAGGGCCGTTTTGGGTAAGCGCTGAGGAATCACTCACGCGAAAACGTTCCGAATAACTATCCGCCTCGAAACGAATAGCCGTTTGTTAACCGTTCGAACGCAATAGGATAAGGTTCTAACTTTTCTCACTGTCCAACTCATCTCTTGATCTGAGATGCAACCAACGTGACGTCATGATCTGGTATTTTGACCGCGCAAATTGGCGGATATTTTTGGAGCAAAATTCGGTAACTTTGAAGGGTTATAAAATCGTCAATATGTTCCCTTTCCTTCTCAAACTTTCAGATTCTTCCTTCAACATGTTAAACTTTAGAAATATACATTTAAAATATTTCGCTTCATGTGCACTTTAAACCCATTTTTAATGACGGAAAAACGGCTTTCAGGTTTACCCCCGCCTTTAGAGACCCGGATGTTTCCAAGGAACATCGAGGGGGGCGAGGGTGAATTAAAAATACAAATGTAAAATGTACAATTTAATATATTAATATTCATTGCGAGAATAGAAAGTTCTTGCTCGGCGGCAGAAGCTCTTTTGTTTTCAGCGTTAACAAAGTTTCGATCCGTAAAAAAAGAAAGGTACCCAAGAGCAAGGTTAGTTTGGCAAAAATAGCCTTAAAACTCTACCTAGTGGTATAAGTATGAAGGTAAAATTTGATATAAAATAGCTTGGAGCTAATGACTTAAGACAGAGGAAAACAAACTATCGACTTGATTATAACAGGAGAGTCTGCTGGCGAGAGACGGCCAACCCAAATGCCCAATTGATTCATCAATTCAGATCTATTTTGCAGGCGATGTAGTCTGTCCTGGTCTTGTTATAGCGGAAACATCCTCTCTTGAAATCCCAAAATAAGACACTAAAAATCGAATCGTTAGGGTAGTGATAAGACTTTAATAGCTACCATGTATCCCTGCTCTTCTTTTTAATGCGGACCTCGTGTGACATTTTGCCTCCCACAATCCCTTGTATTCTCGTCCCCAGAGGCCGCGATCCTTTTGGTCAGCACCAAGGAATCGAGACCACTGGCCAACCCCAGCTTGTGAACATGCGCAGAGTGCTCGTTTTGTAGTTTTCAGCCAATCAGAATTGTCAGATTCGACAATGAGTCCCTGATTCGCGGACTTCCGGTTTTGGAGACGGCCAGAGGTCGCGATTCTTGGTGCTGACCAAAAGGATCGCAGCCTCTGGGGACGAGAACCCTTGAGGCTCATTGTACCCCTCGTCATGGCTCTCCGAAGTCGAAGAGCTCTTCATTTTGTCTTCAAAATTGGAAACAGAAATGAAACGGTGAAATTCTATCGAGAAATCCTTGGAATGAAGGTACGTTTTACTGATGCCATGAGTTTTAGTTTTTACTTTCAAACCCTGAAAAGGGTTTTCTCCTGGGGCTCGGTTTGGCTCAGACTGTCCACAGGGGAATTAAAAAAAGACATTCATTTTCCTCGTAAGTTAAAAGTTGTTTCCCTGAAACGTATTGTTTCAATGGTCTTAATGTTTCTGCCAACCACTACATTGAGACAAAATCGTTGAAACAACACTTACAGGAAGATAATTTTCTAAATGCATCAAAGTTGGAAGTTGTTAATTGCTAGTCATGGATACAATTTGAAGATTAAAGAATCTGACCCCCATTTGTTTTGAATTCATTAGGACCGTTCAGCATTGAAAGTCGATATTTATAATGTCATTGATGTCATTTTAAATCCACTCTGTGTGTTTAATATTACAAATATTTAAATTGTGTAACATTGCTATAAACAAACACCTGTTGTAAAATTCATTAATAATTCCAAAGGAGTAGATCCAATCCTATCTAGGGACCGATCGTTTATTACGTACCAGGGGGGGGGGGGGGGGGGGGGCGGCGGTGGTTTTGGAGGGGGGGGGGGGGGTTCAATTTTGAAACAAGATCCATTTTGGGGGGTACATTTTTATCTTGCAAGAAACGTGAGGGGGTCAAATTTTATGACACAGCAATGGAAGTCTAAAAGTTTTACAACTGGGATGATCCTAGCCTTGTTTCCTTTCAGAATGCAGGAATGGCATCTTAGAGGCCTACATTTGTAGAAAATTTTCTGGGGGAGCAGACCCCAAAGAAACTCGCGCCTTTTGCGCTCGTGCTCGCTCCCAAAACCTACCTTTTTTCTATTTCAAGGGTTGGAATCTGTAGCTCTGCAATTCAGAGATATCTTTACCTCCAGGGGTAACCAACGAACAGATACATTCTTTTATCCAAATGAATGAAAATATATGATATTAAAACATTTACAGGTGTTCTTGAGTGTTGGTGGGAAAAATTTATCTGTACCTTTTTGCCAGAACATGATCCATATTTTTTTGCCAGCCAGCAATTAGAACAAACAACAAATGTGCAGAAATGGCACTGAAAACCGTTGAAATCCACTCTTCTCAACGAGATTCAAGCCTTCGTTAAGCAGTTTCCTCAGTCGCCCCTCCAAGTTTCAATCGGTCAGCGCGGAAGTATTGTTTTTTTTTCAGTGACAACTCCTACAGGTATATTAAACTATAAAAAGAATGATAACTATTTTATTCACACACAAACAGCTAAACTTATTACAAACAAGGTGGAAATACAAGCAGTAAACGAGAGAAAAGATAAAAGAGATATTAAAAAATAAGATAAAAATATGCATGTGTGAGGAACGAAGCAAAGAATTTTGCATTATTTAAAGCATGGTCAGAAGGGGGGGTACACTTTTTAAAATTAGAATTGCGAAGAGGGTCTAATTTTCTTAAGTAATTATTTTTGGGGGGCACAGTTTAGAAACACCACACTTTTTAAAAAACCACCGCCCCCCCTGGGACGTAATAAACGATCGGTCCCTTAGGTCACATGAATGCTCTGTAAACCCCAATACAAATCAAGAGTAGAATTAACTTTTGATACAAACTCCTGCTCAGCTAATTAGTATTCATTAACTTTTGATACAGATCTCTACTGATTAAAATGCAAAGCACAATGGAATCGAATAACAATACTTTACATTCAATTTATTGTTTTCATTTCACAAGTAGGATAAAATATCCGCATCCGATCTGTATCGGCTTTACAATGGCTCCCCTATCAGCTGGCCATTGTAAATGCCCGTGCAGATCTCCTGCTCATATTTTATCTACTACATAAAAGTCCTTATTATAAGCGATCATAATTTTTACAACTTTTCTGCTATTAGCTGACTTAGCAAGAACATGGCATTGCCTCCTTTAGCCCCTTTCAGGAGTGGGGATGTTTGTCGCAGTGTTCTTTTTTCACCTCGGGGGCTTTGAAATTCATTTGTTGGGGCAGCATTGACAAATACCCCTGGGTCCCAGGGGTCAACCCTATGAGGTGGCCGCCAATAGCCGCTTAAAGAAGAGAGAGAAAAATGCCAGGCAGCATTATATTAAAAAAGGGAGATTAGGGCCAGTGAGAATAAAACTTGAATTCCCATCTGAGAAGTGCATTTTCCAATTTATTGCTAAGCTTCCTTAATTCTGAGCAAACTACACCAAAGATCTTTGCATTGGTCTTTTACCTTTTCCTTTAAAATCTTGGCATACATGGGAGAATCTTCAGTGTGAGCTTCACATTAGAATGCACCTTGGCCACTTTGTCTTTGTTCTTTTACCCTGCGGTCACATAATCAATCCCAATGTGAGAAAAAAATTTAACATTAGTTTTTTTTGTTATTGTAGGTTTTGCGGCATGAAGAATTTGAAGAAGGATGTAAGGCATCATGTAATGGGTATTCACATCTTTGAATTATTTAAATGAAGAAATCTTAAAGGTGCATGAAGAAACTGGTTGAAATTTTGTTAGTTGTAAGTACCCATACAAAATTTTTGCAGAGATTTTGGCATGAACTTGACAAAAAAATAAAAAAAGGTTCTCATCAAGTTTTTGGCCACCAAGATTTTGATATGTCTCGCCAAATTTCACCAAGAATCTTGCTTATCTGCAGATCATGGCAAGATCTTTGGGCATTCACTTTGATCTCTGCGACATTTCACCAAGATCTCAGGATTTGTTGGCCAGTTCTCACCAATCTAGCCGAGATTTCAGTTATAATTTTATAACCTGTTATTTATATCGTTACTTTCTGTAACTCCAAGCTGCTTGAGCCCTTGCATGAAAGAACATGCATGATTTACATACCTGGTGAGTGGTAAGTTGGAGTATGATACATAGAGCTATCTATATTGAGATCTGTGCCAGTGAACTACATGTCAGTGAACAAGTCATGTGAAATACCGTAATTCATAACCATAGAGCATGTGCATAATTATATCCTGACAGATATTCAAATAATTCAGATATTTAAATTTATTTAACAGACCTTATGATGGCAAGTGGAGTAAAACGATGGCTGGCTTTGGGCCAGAAGATAATCACTTTGTTGTTGAACTTACTTACAACTATGGTATTAAAGAATATCAACTGGGGAATGACTTTCAGGTGATGAACGATTCTTAATAGTATTTACGATTCATAATAATATTTAGGATATAAATGATCAAGTATTGTCACGTGTTGGATATTGAGATGACAGTATTGTACAACATTGCAAAAAATGCATTCATTTATTCCGCAAAAAAGACCGTACACCTACAGGAGCACATACCATATTTGTAGGCATATAAGCTCAGATACAATTGCCTCTAAACCAATCAAAACTCAGGGAATGCAATATACCATAGCTAGTTTTTAATAGTGGAGCTCCAGTGGCCCAAAGAGCTACAGAGCAGAGCCCCATACCCATAGAAATAGGAGAACCAAGAATGCATATGAAGTACAAACAGGAGAACCATGCCTTTCATTTTCATGGTCAAAATGGCAATCAGCATGACTCACGGGCACGTGCAAAATACGTATGTACATACATCGCCCTTCATCGCCCCAATATCAGTATGGTGACCATAGCCCAAAGAGAGCTCTACCTGATTAATATTTTAAAAGGTTACCATAAGCTCACATCATTTGCCATGTTATAGTCAATTGACAGCTGTCAAAAGGTATCCACTGACCAGTATCACATGACCATATCGCAGGCTCAGGTTTAAAACTGATTGAGGTCGCGCATTTTTTAAGTTGACCACTGACCAGGTATTGGTTTTTTCATTGATCACGGCTCAAGTCCGTTTTTTTTTCTTGGGTTCTGGCAGGATTTTGTTATTTTTCATGGTTTTTCTCAGCAGAATTTCTGCAATTGAGGTTGATGTTTAATTCTAATTTATGTCGGCTGTAAAGGCATTTTCACAAATGAGTGTGATGGGCATGACACACCGGTAGCTCCACTTTTAGGAGAAAAGCAAAATTCTCACTGTGATGATGGTTGCCATGGAAACCAGTGTAAGAGGAATCCCTGGATGTTGTGCCACTTTTACCTCTGTCTTTAGCCTCAGTAGTAAAATTGCATTTGATCATTACACAGAATGTGTACATAAATGTATGATTCAAATGATTAGTTCAATTTGTTTGTTTCAAGACTGTACTATGGCCAAGCAAGCAGACCTTTATTTTTCTTAATGCCTCAAAAGTAGCTACACAGTCTTATACACTCATGCATTCTCTACATACATTACCTTGGATCATTTATAAGTCCTGCAAAGATTATTGTTTGTCCTTTAGGGTCTAACAGTGCACTCAAAGGCTGCTTTAGCTAATGCAAAACAACACAATTACCCAGTCAAAGATCAAGGAGCTGACTGCATCACTGTTGAAGCACCTGGTGGCTACAAGTTTACACTGGTAGATCAGGATGCTAATGGAGGTAACAAGGGATATGTGACACTTAAGCACCTTTCACGCATTGCAGGCCTATATATAATGTTTGTCAATGTTGCTATCAAAAATAACTTGAAAAATTTCTAACATCTTTATTGCAGCCTTCATAGTAGTTCTGTTTGATATGTCCAACCTATAATCATAAGGACTGGTGTTGTGTGTTTGCTACGAGAGAGACTCTTGGGAAGGAGCTACAGTGTAATTAATGCAACTTCAAAGAGTTTCAAGTAGCCAAATTAGTCAAATGAAATCTCAGCTGGAATACTTTTTTGTAAAAAAATGTGGTCAGAAAACACCTGACCAGCTATTTGTTACTTTAATTTGCATCTATCGTACGGTTGTGGTCGGTGTGAGAGTTGTGGTCTGAGGGTGTTGGAAGTAATTACAACTAATAACAATGGTGTAGCTTATCATAATACTCATAATACTCATAACAGTACAACTTCTAGAGTTTTTTTTTCAGAATGGTTATAATTAAGAGGTCAATTTATATGCCCCTTGTAAAAAGATTTCCATGGCATGAACAACACCATATAAATAAGGTTAATTTAAAGCCTTGCTTCAAGTGTCAAATTTTTCTGCACTTTTTCTTTCCAGACCCAGTTAAAAGAGTTTCTATTGGAGTCTCAGACCTTGCCAGATCTGTAGTCTACTGGAAAAACATACTGGGGATGACATTGTGTGAGCAGTCAGAGTCTAAAGCTTTACTGGGTTATGATACGGACAAGTGCAAGCTTGAACTCATTCATCTTGGATGCCCAGTGGAGCATGCTACGGCATTTGGACGAATTGCCTTCTCATGTCCTAGCAGTCAGTTACCAACCATTGAACGTTCAGTGAAAGAAGCTGGTTACACAATATTGACACCACTTGTCAGTTTAGATACGCCGGGAAAGGCGACAGTTGAAGTTGTCATCTTGGCTGATCCGGTAATTACTTTACAGTGGAATCCTATTAATCTGGCGGAATGAAGGTTTTATAGGGCAGAAGAAATGACCCGTAACTACTACTGAACGATCTTGTTGGGTCCCATAAATAATGTGGTAATGCTCATAAAAAAATTCCTGGGCTAATTTCCAGCACTTAAAATTGCTATTCAGAATTAACAAATCGACCACACTTCCCATGGTCTACACTGACAATACACAGCTCTTGACCAATGCAGTGGTCTACTTTGGCTTCTTAACTCATAAAAGTAACAAAGAAATCTATTTATTTTCTACTTTTGTAATGGAGTATTTAATTATTTATATTTATCTGCTTTTTATTGTATTTTTGGTTCAATTCATCCCCTCCCCCAGGTAAAATATTCCTTGATCTGCCACTGCAATGAGTGCACAAGAATTCTGTCAGTAATTTTAGGCTGAACACCCTACATCAATCTCTCTCGCACTGCCTAACCTTTGGTTGTTACTAGTTTCAGCTTCTATTTTCAGTACTTTGTGGCACAACAATGCATTTGCAATAGCACCCTTAATAACTACCTTGCCACTGTTCACCACCTAAGAATCAGATCTCTCTTTACCTGCTGGTCTGGTGATTTCCTTTCTAGGGAATTCTCCGTTTTTCCAGTACTTGTAATTACATTAGAGTTAATTCTCTACTTAGATTATGAACAGTCCCTTTTTTCTTTGTCCGCCGACCATGAATCAAATAAATATGGTCACGCAAAATTTTGGGGCGAGAAAAGGGACTATTCATTTGTGGTGCATCTCGTCTTCTCGCCTCAAAATTTTACGTGACCATGTTTATTTGCTTCACGCTTGGTGGCCTGCTTGTGGTCTGTTCTCTACTTTCCATCTTCTAGCAACAGTGCTGCTTGGCACAAGATTGCATTTGCAACAATACCCTTAGCTTAAATTGATACATCCACTAACTTTCAATTGCGTCTGTTGATGGTTATTTTATTTGCCTGTTTAGGATGGACATGAAATTTGTTTTGTTGGTGATGAAGCATTTAGAGAATTGTCAAAAGTTGATCCTAAAGGAGACAAACTTCTGAATACGGTGAGTATAATATCGCTGACAGATAATTAGAATCCATATTTAACGAGTTTTGCAGTTTCTTCCTGAACACCATACTGCACATCCTGGCCTTCGTAGCGGGTATTCAAATAGCTGGCTGGGAGAGGGGGGACTCTCATACAAAGGTTGCAGAAATACTGGTCATGTTGCAAAAAAAAAATACTGGTCATGTTGCAAAAAAACGAGTAATAGATAAATGGATTGTGCTCTTGCAAATGCATGAGAAAAGACTATAAATCAAGAGAAATAGATTTCCATTAGTGTAAACACGTTTTTGGGCTGTTGATTTTTTGAAGCTAAACTCATGACAGTGGCCCTTTAACAAGTTCCATAGTTTCTTCCCGAGCACCATACTGTGCATATAGGCCTTCATAGCGGGTATTCAAATAGCTGGCCGGGAGAGGGGGGACTCCCATACAAAGGTTGCAGGAATGCTTGTCATGGAATTTGTGCCGGGCAAAAAACGAGTAATAGATACATGATTGTGCTCTTGCAGTTGCATTAGAAAAGACTATAAATAGAGGGAAATAGATTGTGTCTTGGTCAGGGATGGGTTGGGCAGGAAATTGATGATTGTTGCGCAACATCATTCCGGGACACTGTCACGGACATTTTTTGGCTTTTTTAGTAAACTCGTGTAAAATGTTTCTTTCACCCATACACGACATGCTCCTAGAAAAGAAGGATAGCAAGCAAATGGCTTAAAATCTGCATTAACCAGAATAAATGCCATATACGAAGCATGTTATTTGCTCATTGAAGAGAACATGTCACCCCCTATTACAATCTTCTTGGAATTTTAAAATTTGAAAATATTTACAAACCGTAAAAATTTCACTCTTTACATATGAAATTAAGAATGATAAAATTAACACCCAAGTTATACTATTATTGATTATTAAAAATCTACTAGTATACTAATGCAAATGTCGCAATCTGATTGGCTGAGCTACTGCACGCTATCAGCCATTAGAGTGCAGTGGTTGGGCTTCGGCCTCATCAACTATCACCCCATAGAAATCTCGAGGTCTAATCTAATTGTTAAATATCAAAACTACTTTAAGCAATCAGTACGCCCCAATTATGGTATATCTGCATTTAAATTTCCGCAGCAAAAGTTTGGGAATCTGTTCCACCTGAACTCAAACGTTTCCCATACGTACTCTTTGAAAAACGTTTCAAAAGTTTTCTATTGACCACTTAAAACTGACAAAAAAAGGTTTTGCGGACTTTATAAAATTATGTCACATGTGCAGTGCTTGTGCAGTGCTTGCACTATACATTACGCGCTGTTGTTTGCAACATTGCGCGCATGCAATGGCAAACACACGGTGCAATTTAGCCATTGCACGCATTCTATGTCCGGACCTTAAACTTTGATGTTAGCCTGATTAGAGAAAGTGTTAAAGCTCGGGTCATTCCTGGATTTGCGGTACATGCTGTCTTTTTTTCTTTTTTCTTTTTTCATAAGGCAAACTAAAATATTTTTGAGGATAAAGTTCTCGTATTATTATTTCCTAGGCAATGGCTGAGGACAAAAGTGATGAGTGGTTTTCCATGGCTGCTCCACGAAAGAAGTGGACACTGTGAAAAAAATGTTAACAAAATCAAGTTTAGGGGAGGTAAATGTCCTCCTGTTTAGTTACACAGTGGTAAACGATTGCTTAGTTACGGGGGTTGTTAACACTAAGGAGGCCTTTTTTTAGGGAATCTATAAGATTTTGCCGAGAATGCGGACCCTCGGGAAATGCTCGGAAAAACTTGAAGTACTTTAGTTAAAATTTCGGGAAGTTTGAGGGTTTTTTGGAGAATGTCTCCAAACAATTCGGGACGAATTTCATTTGCACCGTGTACTGTGCCATAGTAATGTTCAAACAGCGTTTGTTAGAATTGTCTCTCCCGTCTTATTTAGTCATTACAAAGGGGTAAAATAGCAGAGTTTCTATTCCAAACAAACGTCAAAAAGATGGAGACTCGCTCACGTTTTAGAAACGCCTATAAAGATCTGGAGACGTCTACAGGTAGGCTGCGGTGTCGTAGGTTATAAATTCGTTGATTTTCAGTAGATAAGGATTGAAAATTATCGTAAAATCTCCATCGCTGACTAAGGCATGTTTTTACAGGCCTGAAAATAAGTCGCACAGGTATACACTGGAGGGAGGCCCCTCTGAGCGCATTTGAATTTCAGGCAGAACAGAACTGACGATTTACTCACTGTCGTTACTGATAATTATTATCTATCGTAACAGATCTTAAACTGTAACGCATGCATGTCAAGACGAATTCACTGCAGTTTATTGATGGGTGGGAAAGACTAGAATGAAAATCTAATACTGAATTTCTCAGTATCTTGCGATTTTAACACTTTGTAGCTATTTATTTAATCAAATATTTAAAACGTACGCTGATTCAGCCTGTATTAAGTAGAATTTAAACATTAGCCCTAATGATTGCATCGCATTCAGAGTAATGGAACAAACTGTCTAATTATAAAGAATAAAACGATTTGATTCCTTCTAAACGTTTCAATTTTTTTTCATTCAGTTTTCTTTACTATAAAAAAGAATCGAACCGATTATTTTACACTCTTTTAATAGTTACTCGAGAGTAGCGATCCCCTAACAACGAACCCCACCATACAGTCACCTCGTTATCACGGGCAATTCTTTTGGTCCGGGTGAAATGCCCGTACATTTTCTTACAAGAAATCCCCGTGATGTGGCCACCTCGCTAATACGGCCAACTGCCTCATTCTGAAATCCCGACATGTATAAGCCTTTATAATTTTACCCCGTTAATACGGCCACTTGAACCAAATACGTATTCGGATATATAAGAGGGCCTCCCCGGGGCTTTGGGAACAAGGGAACATAGCCATGTACTTTTAGGGAATAAGGGATATCTTTAAATAACTTTTCGGGAAAAAGGGAACATTGAGTTTGACCAGTTCAAGAGAAAATAAACCGATTTTATAAATATCTCCCTCAGTAACGGCTGGTTCTGTATTAGGTGGCATTTTTTCATCCAGACGTCCTTTATTTGGGTACCGCTGGGTAGTATTGTAAGACAAACGGTACAATTTTCTTTATTGTTCTACCGGCTTCTGTTGAAGGGCCGATTTTCTATCCTACTTCTGAGAATTCTTATTTTCAGAATGTCTGGATATCCTCTAAAATGTAGGCGTTATTCTTAATATTCTCCTCAAAAGTTGTTTTTTAAGAGTTAGTTCGAAGCAACCTCAGTCTTTTTAATGAAGCTTTTCCTTGCCCCTGGTGGGTAACAGGAAGTGAAATGTGTGCATTGTAGGCTTGTAGTGAGTGGACACATCGCCAAGGATAGTTGTTTCTACAAATCTCTTTGAAAATGTCTGTTATCCTAGATATTGATGATTCGGTGATGTCTGTTGGCCTGTTTAATGAACCCATTTAATTCTTCTATGCGGGTGCCCAACAAAGAGAACACTTCCTCGATATATCTTTCCCACGTGCACCAGTGTTTTATTATTAGTTTCAACCGCTGTCTTGAATAGGTTGGCAAAAGCCACGGCCATGAATGGTTACTACAATTAGTTGCACATTTGAGAGGTTCTTAATGTGTCGTATGTTCGACTCGGAGGTAATTCCATTTCGCTTCTGCATTTTAACCTGCTCATATTGTGTTTCGTGACTCCATCAGAAGCAACATAAATTTCTTTTGATGAACCTGAATTTAAAGCTCCTGTAGTTATCCGCTACAGGCAATGATCACGGAGATGAAAAAGGTATTTTCATGTGGATTATCTCTACAGTGACTAGGTAGGAAAAAAGTTGAATAACAAGGTTGTGGGGAACGTTAAGCAACAGGAATCAAGGGAACGTAGAACTGAATTTCAGGGAACATCTTAAATTATTTTTAGGGAACAAGGGAGAAAGTTCTTTTTTTCTGGATAACAAGGGAACATCAAAGCTTCATCATAGTTAATAATTGTAGGCAGAGAGTGAAGTTTCTGCTTTCGGGATGAATATTACAGAATGTACAACTGAGTTAATAGAAGTGCAAATGTATTTGTCAGAACCAGTCATGAAATTTGACTCCACGCAGTTAATACGGCCCAATTTTTATGGCCCATTGATGATGACCCTATTAACGGGTTCCCACTGAAGTGGCAGATCTAGGGAAGCCCCCCCCCCCCCCCCCCCCTCTTATTGGCGAAAATTTTAAGGCCCGAAGACGGTACCACCCTTCAATTGAAGGCCCGGAGAGCCCGAAAATTTCCGCCCCAAAACTCCCCCGAACTACTCCATCTGCATTTACGGATCCAGACCTCTTTCTAAGGTTTACAGGCATGGTTGTGACGCGTTATCTATATTTTTTCCGAGACCCACGCCAAGTTATATGGACGTATATCTCCTGTCTCTTACATAACAGCCCAAACCCGAAATGGTCAGCGGTTAGAAAACAACATGGCGGAATCGGCGGACGAAATCGCAAAGAACGAACTGCGTGTAACCAGAGTTTCTGCCAGGAGTAACACTAGAAGAAGGTTTGTTGGAACTAAGGCTCAGGCTGGACAAAAAACAGACACGATTGCAGGTACAGTGCAGTTTATTTCGAGTTATAACCGATGCAATTATTTTTACGTGCACAAGGTCACGGTTCTCGCATGCCGCCGGTCGAACACTCCGTTTATTCCATGGACAATTTTGTACTAGCCTTCATAAAAGGTGGAAGAATATTGAAAGTGAAATTAATGGACCTATGAATGTTAAGCCGGTGGGGGAGGCTGGGAATAGGTGGGGGATTTGACAGTAGTTATCGTCACGTAGTGGGGGCTTTCAGTTTGGCCTTTCTAGCAAAATTTTATTGACTTCTAGTTACTATTTTGACAATCCACAAATGCTCTGGGGAAGGGCATTTGAACAGCAAGTCTCAGCTCAGTTCAGATGCCCCACCTATGCCCGGCCTCCCCCACCCCTGCAAGGACACTTGTAGAAAAAAACATTGTGCACACAACCAGTACCAAAAAAAATTCATGCACGTTCAGCAAGCTGAAAAATATTCCTGTTACCTGGAGAATGAAAGATCATGAACACACATGCACAGAGAAAAAAATTTCCGTAAATGACTGTAATGTACCAGTCAATTCCAAAACCGCCCATCCCCCCCTCCCCGGTAATCCCCGGGCATTTGACTCACGTTAATCTCCATACAGTGGGGAATTTGACCCAAAATGAGGCCTGCTCGGTGGCGCATTTGACTTTCGTGTCAAAACATTTTGCAATTCTTTGATTCAGCACATGCGCCATGTTTACGGGTCATTGCTCTTGTCGATTCCACGTGGGTTTTTCTGTTGTTGTCGTTTTATATAGTAAATATATCGAGAAATATGCCTTTGTTTAAAGTGTGGAGCGAAGACAAGCTGAACAGGAAATTCGTAGAAATTTGTTGAAAAGGCAAAAGCGACTCGGCAAAGAAAAAAGCAAAAGAAAAAAATGACATTATGTCTGTATAAAAGGGCGAAGAGAGCGGCAGTGAACCAAAGTTGTCGCAGACAGTGTTGCATGAAAGGATCCTTTGATGTAGTGGAATTGATAACCGCCACCGCAGCAGAGTTATCGCGCGCAATGATGAATTTGCGTCCCCACAATTGAAGAGCCCAGTGCTTGAATGCGACGATGATCGTGAAAAGTTCCAGCGCATTGATATGAAGAGTGTCAGAAGAAATGCAATCAGGAAAAACAAAGCTGGTGCACTCCGTTTGACAGATTGCGCCACCACCATAAAGACAAGCGTCAGTGGAGAAGTTGAGGTTCTCAAAGTCCCAAAAAGAAGGCTTGATGAGCGAAACACGATTAAACTGTGGGAGAAAATCAAGCCACCACTGAATGTCCAAGAGCATAGAAGCTGAGATGGGATAACCGTGGGCAGCTGGCCGCCTGCACTCGCAAAGACTGTTAAGGATTCGAGTCATGAAGATCCTACCAGGCTTAACGCAAGCGGTGACGAAGGAGAGTTTCCCTAGTAAAGACTGAAGCTGTTTCTTTGTAAAAGAAGTAGAGGATTCCCAGGTGTTGAGTTCGGTCCTTAGATCATCGAGACGCGTAGGAGGAACCTCGAGTGTAAAAGCTGTGGTGTCGACAAGATCAGATCACAGATCACAAGTCCAGCACCCTAACCACTAGGCCGTGTTCGCTATCCACTGCACAATAAAAAAATAATAATGAAAGGTTTACAAAAAATATTCTAGGTAAAGTTAAAGTCTACGTATAAGAACCTAGAATTTAAGAACTTGTTAGGTTAAAATTTTCACTTTGCATAAGAAGCTGTTTTGGCTAGAATTTCAAAGAGACAAAACTCAAAATTTATAAAATTATCAAAGAAGATAAGCTGTTTGCAAAGTAGTGAAAAAAATAACCCACAACCCTGGAAATGTCATTGAGATCATTATTTTCTCCATGTGAATGTTCAGCTGATGAAATGCTGTTTAAGATATAGGGTTTGTATAAGTGCTTACACTGTTATTTTGGAGAGAATTTGTGTGGAATTTATATAAATGAATAAATTATATGCCATTCCTATCAAAATTAACCAAATCTTCTGGCAAGCCTCACAATTATAAATTATTTGCATAAGAACCAGTGTTTAGGCTAACTTGGAAAAATCCAGGTTCTTATATGCAGGGTTTTACTGTATGCTGTATTGTCAGTAATGCATTTTGCCATTCAGAGGTTGGTTCAAATACCAGAAGAGTTGTGCGGCAAATCCCAGCCGAGATTCTTAACAATACAGAGCTACAAGATGCTGTTAGACAGGTGAATAACTGGCAAATATTTTGAACAGTGTGAAACATCTTGGTCTCTTTTGCAACCTTTGTTTGGGCTTGTCTTGCAAGACTCTTTTAATAGACCAATTTGGCTAACATGTTTACATCCTTGTTCCTTCCCAATTCAGATCATGTGATGATTCATTTGGAAGGTTACAATTGTGCAATTTGTCACACGCAACTGAGTGCATGGGAGTAAGTACGAACTACACAATTTTAATCTCCCAAATGAGGATGGAAAGGATTTAAACATGTTAGTCAAATAGGTCTTTGAGCCAAAACAATGACTCCCAAGTAGACTTCACTGAGCCATCCCTAGCCCAAATCTCTGAGGAGCTAGCCCAAAAAATGTTATCAGTTTATTTGATGTCAGTCATCTTAAGAAAAGATGTTTATTGTAGTTTCACTTTCTCTCTGACTTTCACAAATGCCAGAAGTTTGCCATCAGAAAAAAAATCAGCTAACATTGCTTCACTCATGCCCACTAAATTAAATTCATGCTTACCTGTTGGGTAAACTACGATAAGAAGGCCTGCACTAGCCTGACCAACAGAAATCACTAGTCTCGGGCTATCAGACGGCCTATTTGTGCACCCTGCAATCTGAAATCGAAAGAGTTTGTTGGTGGGGAGTCAGGGATGCTACATGCATGTGTAATTAATTGAATTATACTTTACTTTGCCTCAAATGAGCAAATAGTCAACTTAACTGTAGCTACACCTCATTGACTATTCAGTCATAGAAAACTTGGGCTTGTAGTCTAATTGTTAATTAGTAGAAACTCAGCTGTGTTCTATTGGAACTCCTTGAATCTGATTGGTTCACCGACTGTTTTCTATTCTCCGATAGAAAACGATCGTGCACGGATTGCTCTTTAAAGGGAAGATTTTTCTTGATTTTTGAAAAATACGTAAAATGGCAGCTTTTTGAATGTAATCCTTTAGAGTTTCTACTAAAACAATTAGACTACTCGCCCTCGTTTTCTATGAGCGATAGTCAATTCATCTGTGCCTCGTTCACTATTCACTCATAGAAAACTTGGGCTCGCAGTCTAATTGTTAAATAGAAATACTTTTAGGGTAATCATAATGTGCAGAGAAAGTAGTGACATGGCGACATGTAGTCAGTTTGTACCGTGTTTGTCTGTAATCAGGATAACCTTTGGAGGTGGCTTTACCTTAACTAAGCTAGGAAGACTGTTTTCCATGACTGAAATACAATGTTATTATTGTTTTGTTGTTATTATTATTTTTTTAACAGTTACCCCCAAACTACAATTTTGAAATCTTTAAGACTGTGTGGAGGATCAAAGGAGCAAACTCTAAAAGAGGTAAATAACCACTGATCAAGTACATTACTCAACATTTGATTCAAATTATGGTAAAGTGCACATGTATACTTTAAATAATGATATTTTGTTCCCTATAACCATATTGGTTAAATTTCTGATTCTTTGACAAGAGTGTTCAACAAGCAACACCAAGTGAAATGGAAAAGTTTTATCCCAATTAAAATAGGATGCTTGTTCAATTTAGTCAGAAATACTAGTTTTGTGTAAACTTTGTGTTATTGTACATTCCAGTGGCATTACAGTTCCCCGAAGGACTTCTACTATTTGCTTGTACTATAGCAGACATTTTGGAAAGGTAAGTAAAGGGACTTCATTTATTTAATTTATATTTCCAGTGTGATCCTTCAATGGGGTTCCTTTAAATTTTGTAAAAAAATACAGCTAAAGTAAAAGATATGGTCTGTTGAAACTACCTGTTAAATTAAATTAGAATAATTGTTAAGTAGGGTGTCGTTTTGGGGATAATGGTCTGTAATAAATAATATTATTGTCCATCATTAAATAGGGCCAGGGTTTAATAACCTTTGTGGTGCACACCTAATCAAAATTCATGGCAGTACTACCTTCCACATATTCCACATAGACTGCAAGCAGTATCCATTTTGCTCCAAAATCCGTAACGAAAGGGAAAATTTGTGTGTTATTTCCGAGGGGTGAGCGGCAAATCCGCGAGCTGCGTCTTTTGTGGGTGCCAGCTGGAGTTAAAATATAGACTGCAATGGCTTCATGCAGCGTTTCTCTGATGCGCAGCACGCTGGTGACGGAGTTTTTTGATTGGTCGCTCTATAAAGCAATGACCTATATCTGTCATCAACATTTCAATCATGTCATCGAGAGCCCATGCTGAGACATGTAGCTTGTGCTAAATTTCAGTAAACATCACAATGACTGCCGTTTTGAAACGAATGTGCAAGGAGAATTTAGGATGAATGAAGTTAGAAAAGGAACAGGAGCAAGCTGTTCTCGCTCTTCTTGAAAACAACAGGTTTTGACAAAGGCCTGGTTTGCAGCTATTCTGTTACAAAAATTACTATCGACGCTGTTGCTCCAGGTTGTTTCATTCAGTAGTGATTTATTTGCTCCTGGGATGAGGACTTGGAACTATGGTAGAACCACTTGAATTCCCAGTTAACGGCTTTAGTTATTGCTTCCCGGCTTGTTTAATTTTAAACAGCATGTTTACAACATGCTGCCATTTCCGCTAAGCAATGTTTTTAATCAGACTCGATGGAATGCTGTCAAAAAGTGTTCCAACAGTTAAACTTGAATCAGAAACGACCACCTTTGCAAGGAATTTAGAGAAGACCTTTCTTCTTCCCTTCGACAAGAGACATTGAAAATGTTTTCTGTGCTAATGTACTACGTCTTCGCCCTCTCGGACTGTTCACCAGCGGTGCTTTTTGACATGAAGTTTCCATAACCTGTCTTGAACGAACAGTTACATGAACGACAAAAATCAGACCCGGAAGACTGATCACAATATTTTTCTTCACCCTGTTCGAAACGGGCTTCTTTGGAGTGGAACTGCCCATCGCATTCGCATATTCCAAGCTTAGACTGAGAGCAGTCTCTATTTTTGCTCCAAAATCCGTAACAAAAGCGAAAATTTACGCGGGCGATAAAAAATGCTCTAATTTTGTTTACTGCTTCCGAGACCGGTCAATCATGTTCGAAAGTGGGTGTCAGTGTCAAGGTGACATTGATGTGAGCTGTCAAAGAGCATCAGAAATGCCGTATGAAGCCATTGCAGTCTCTATTTTAACTCCAGCTGACGCCCACGAAACTCGCTGCTAACAGATTTGCCACTCGCCCCTCGAAAATAACACTCACAATTTTTCGCTCTCGTTACAGATTTTGGAGCAAAATAGAGACTGCTGGCAGTCTACCTTCCACAAGGGCTTCTTAGTTATAGTAGTCTATGGATTTTTTATAAAGTGGCATTAAATATGTGAACATTTGTCTTCTACTCGTTACTGTCGGATTCACTGTCACATTACTTTAGAAAAAAAATGTTTTTTTATAAAGGCTGCAATTAGCTGATGGAGAGAAACAAAATACTGCAGTAGTATCTTACATGTCAATTTATATTATGTGGATTTAATTTGTTCTCCACACACGAGTCATGGATGCCAAAATGTCTAACTTCCTTTTCACTGATGTCAGATTCACCGGCTGTGATACAGTTATCATGGGAGATGTCACATATGGTGCATGTTGTGTTGACGACTTCACTGCCAGAGCTCTTGGGTGTGATATGATGGTTCATTATGGTCACAGCTGCTTAGGTGGGTCATCATATTAAAATTAATAAAGAAGTAATAATAAATGGTATTTCAGATCATAGTCGGAATACTTTCTCAAGGCACAACATGTCTTGTCAGACGCCCTTCCACAGTCATACTTGTTAATAAAACATATCTCAGCACTCCTGGTCCATGTGTTTTCATTCTGGCTGTGTATGTTTGGCTTTTCAGTCCTTTGTTCATTCTGTTCGTTGTTGATGTAGTTTGCATCTAGCTCACTTGCATAAAGTAAAACAAATAAAAGATAATAACAAATAAATAAAACCCAATTGGAAGTAGAAAGTTCTGGAACTTATTTTAAAATACAATATGGCACCCACAACATTGGAACTAGTCCTTCGTTCAGTAATCAAACAAAAAACATAGCCATCATTTGCAAAGTATCTTTCTTTAGTTTTTCATTGTAAGTTGTTCAAAGAAAATGTAGAAGGCAGATATGCATAGGGCGTACGGGAGATGGAGATTAAAGAAACATTTACAATACATGTGACACTAGATAGCTCTTTTCAACTTCTTCTTCCCTTCAGTCATCTCATATTGAAAGCTTTTATAATTTTAGTTTGTACGTGAAGTACAAGTAAAATGTAAAAAATTAAGATATATTTGTATAGTGTAGTTAAACTATTCATTTCTTTCTTTGTAGTTCCCATTGACTCTACAAAAGGAATCAAAATGTTATATGTATTTGTGGACATCAAATTGGATGCCACACATTTTGTAGACACAGTCCGACACAACTTTGAAGCTGGGACGTCGCTGGCGATAGTGAGCACAATACAATTTGTGGCAACTCTCCAAGTATGTTTGAATCTATGTAGTGTATACCTTAACTTGTTTGTCAGCTAAACTGCATGTACCTTGTGACAGCAGATAATTATGATGTGGAATTTAGTAAAATATTTTAGTCTAATGAAGTTTGCACCTTTCATTTTTGCAAAATTAAGTTCTTGTGAAAATAGACACTTTGCATAAATGTTGTCACATTTGAATAACGATTCCTACATGTATACATGCTAAGTCTCAAATAATTTCATGTAAAATATCCTTTGTCTATAAACATCAACACAAGGCTAGGGATGTACAAAGTATTGTTATTCAAATTTAAGGCTGAAACACACTAAACAACTAGTGGTCATAGTAATTGTTACAACCTGCAGTCTGGTGACAACAATAAAAACAGTGTTTACGCTGGTAGGAGTTGTTGCCGGACCCAGCTTTCAGGTTCCTTTATCTCATTCGCTTGTAGATTTGTAGATACCTGTATGTAAATAGTTAATTAAGATATGCTCATTATTTGTATAGTAGTAGTAGTTTTAATTATTTATTGATTGCAAATTTTCAGTTAATTCTGCAATGCGGCAAATAAACGGTATATTTATTATTTAACAATGCATGAAGTGGTTATTCTAACCATTTTTGTTGATTATACAGGCTGTGTATCAAGATTTATGTAAAGATTACAAGGTGGAGATTCCACAGTGTAAGCCATTGTCACCTGGAGAGATCCTTGGCTGTACTGCTCCTAGAATAACAGACAAGGATGCATTCATGTAAGATAGTAATGAGAATACTCTTACAGTAGTCATAGCACTGGATTCTAAGCTCTGTACAAGTTGTACTGTTGTCTTTAATACCATTCCAAGACGACAAATAATTTTTCTCCTGCGAAAGGGCATGTGTCTGACTAAGCCAGCATTTTGGTTGGACAAAACGGCAGTGAGGGCTGACGTCATATTACATATTGGAAGGTGATAGAATTGTACAGGCATTCTCTCCGACCGCAGTTGGGATTTCATGGAACATTGGCAAATTTTGATTAGTCATTGTTCGATGTTATTTGCAGTTTTGCAAATGAGTATGATTACAGACAGAATTGGACAACACTATGTGCTGTTATCAATTAATCATAACCATTACAATTTCCGAAAAACAAAACGTTTTCCTTGAGAAAAGCTTTTAATAGCAATTCTTAAAATATGATAATTACAATTTCCAAAAAATACACAGAGAATAGCTTGAGTCATTTTGGAAAAGCCCCAGCTGTGAAGGGTAAGTTTTTGTTGCCATGATTGTAATCAATATAGTGATTGGTGGATTTAGCTGGCAGGAATTAAAATGATTGGCTTATGTAACTGTCCGATTACAGCCAACTGTCCAATTACACTGTCTGATTACAACTTTGCAGATTAATTAATGCAAAATACAGCAGTTTATGCACCAATCAGTTGTGAGGAAATTGTAATGGTTATGATAAGCTCAGAGCAGGGTGCACTGACTCAACTCGCATTATTTCAGACACCAAGCCAGAACAATATTTTGCTGATTTGCTTTAATAGGGAAAGTCCACGTACTATCAGGAAATGTCACTACAAAATTCCATTATTATTATTATTATTGTTATTATTATTATTATTATTATTGTTGTTGTTGTTATTGTTATTATTATTGTTGTTGTTGTTGTTGTTGTTTATTATTACAATTATGGCCCAGAAGTTAGGTTGTTTAACTGAACACCTTCTTAATTTTGTTTAGTTATCTTGGGGACGGTCGGTTTCACTTGGAAGCTGTCATGATCGCTAACCCATCTACACCCGCATACAGGTGAAAAAAAATAATTACTTTACAGGGGATTTGTCACACTACTTTTCGTTGTTCTTATTTAAAAAAGGTCTATCTGAGTGATACACGGTGTGGAAGGTAAATGTTCACAATAAAAATTTTAACAATTGTTCTGTCTGACTGCAAAAGATTAAATTTCGGCAAGTTTTCTGTTGCCTTAGGCAGAGTAAAATGCCTTTAAATGTATTTAATAGTTTAAATTAACATGCTTGGCTGGTGATCAGAGAATTATTTAATCGGTGTATGGCTTTCACTCCTGTTCTAGATACGATCCGTACAGTAAAGTATTTTCACGAGAATATTACGATATTGAAGCCATGTTCAAAGCCAGGCGAGAGGCCATCAATACAGCATCAAAAGCCAAGAAATTTGGACTTATTCTTAGCACATTAGGAAGGCAGGGAAGTCCAAAAGTGCTACAGGTACAGCAATACACACTGTTGAAGCCGCACCGGTCAATTCTAATTAGATATTTGCAAACATTGTCCGTTTGCGCCGGGATTTTGTTTGCTGAACTTTTGAATTAGAAACCAGCATCTACATCTGCACACATTGCGTGCCTATGCATGTGCACCTTGTGGTTCTTGTAGGCAAACGTATCAAATGATCTGGGTTATTACATCTCCCAAAATGGGTTAACGTGAATAGAAAGTCCAAGTCACACTAAATAAAGGCAAATGAGAAGATGATATTTCTTAATGAAGAAATTTACTGTGAATGGTGCAAAGAATATCAGTTGTGATAAAATCAGGGACGAAATAAGCAACAGAGCAAAATACATGTAGAACAGAGGCAGATAGCTTAAAGGAGCAATTTGAAGGAAATCTAAAAGTAAGAGTTTTCTAATGCCGAAAAACACCAACGAGATAATAAAATGCTGAAATTATTTCGAATGACAACGATATAGACCGATTACAAACGACAAACTTGAAAAAACTTGCCAGTTTTTTCAAGATGAGTGTCCGTGACGTATATCCCTTTAATATGCGAACTGCAAATTACAACCGGTAATTATGTAAAAGATCGAATGAATATTTTGTTCGCTGTTTTACGTTTTTAAGTCTGTAATGAACAAGTACACTTCTAAGTTAAGTCTCTATTTTATATCTTTCTTTTCAGAATTTAGAGCAGCGGTTTAGCAAGGCAGGGCTTGAATATGTGATTGTATTGATGTCTGAAGTTTTCCCGGATAAACTTCGTTTGTTTGAAGATGTTGATGCGTAAGTTACTGTCAAATGATTTCCCTACATAGAGGACCATTGCCCTTAGTTTCTTTATAGGGCACGGAGTTCCCGGTGTTGTGGTCTGGCCTTGGTTGAGTGTTCTGTATTTCATGGGTTGGTGCTTTAATAAGGGCTTACAAGCCTGTTTGCGCCTTTCTCCCTTGGACTGATCTGTCCAGAAAATGCTTAAAGTAATGTGTAGTCGTTTAAGTAGCGGAAGACATTTTCCGGTTTTTGCGTGCAATCAGCTCTCGGAGAGCAAACCTAAGTGAGTACTCGAACGTTTTTTCGTTGGGTTGACGATGTGAGATGGCGTAATCTCGTGTTGCCTAGCAACACATTAATGAAACCCGCACAAGGGGTACTCAAGGGAAAAGAGAAAAGGGAGAAGAGAGGGCCGACATGCGAGTGACATTTTTGAACCATTCTACTAAAGGATTCGGTGCTAACGTTTTTTTCACCCTTCCTCGACCATGTTATTTTATTTTATGCGTCCCCACACGCTACAAAAACGACTGAGACAGGCAATATGGTCTCTTTTGGCATGTGTTTTTTAATTTAAATTTGTGCGTATCATTTCTTATATATCCCTCGAGACAGCAGGGTTTTTTACAGTTCAGGACTTTTTCGAGTCTAAAAAAAGGCTAAATCTATTCTGGGCATTTTTATACCTCTTAAGTGCATTGCAACAAAGTATTTCTCCTTTCTTTCCAAAACACAACCAACCCCATCTTTACCCACCCCTCTGTTCCACTTTTGTAATACTTGTGACGCAAACCTATTTGAACTGATACTTTTATCATGTCGTTTCACAGATGGGTTCAAGTGGCATGTCCCCGCTTGTCTATTGACTGGGGGTACGCTTTTCCTAAACCTCTCTTGTCGCCTTATGAGGTAAATCAACTTTTGTTCAGTGGGACCTTGTCTTACGGCCACCCCGTTATTAATGTTATTAATACAGCTTCCATTATGGCCACTTTATTTTTGCCCAAACTAAAATTTAGTCAGAACCCCTTTAAAATAGCTAGTCGTAATTGTCAATACGGACAGAATTTTGCGACCCTTTAGTTACCGGGGGTGAATGGGGTTCCACTGTAGTTTAAAGTCCAATTAATTGAGCCTCTCAGTGGAAGGCGTACGGGCAATTTTTTGCTAGGGGGAGGGGGGGGGTTGGTGAACCATTTGCTCAAAAAATTCTCCCAAGTTGCCTTGTCCAAATTACTCTTTCGATCTGCCAAAAAAATCTGAGTTGCCCAAAATGTTGGGAAGGGGGGGCTGCATCCCCCCGGCCCGTTCACCCATGCTCGCAATATAGTTAACCCTGGTACTCTTCGAAAGCAGTTGTTACGACTTAACATTGCAATCCGAATTAGTGACTGACAGAGGGCAAGCCGCCATCTTGGATCGTTTTTCTTTAAAGTGATCGAGATTACCTTCGTTACCAGTTACTATACGTCACGTGACCTACTAAGGTCAAAGACAAGGGTGGTGTGAAGAGCTCTTGTTCCCAGTTACAATACGTTACGTGACGTAACGTGACAGGTTTCCAAGGAGAAGAGTGACGTAACAAGGCCTTGCTACCAATTACAATATGTTACGTAACATGACACCTTTCCAAGAGTGACAAGGTCTTTCTGAAATGAGATTCGTTAAGTTATGTGACATGACGTTACGTAACAATCCGTTCGTAAGTACATTAGCTGTATGTTTGTCGTCATGGTGATACTGGCTGGCAGACTTACTCTTGTTTGCAGTCTATTTCGGCCAATAACTTGACAAAATGCGAAGGTGAACTTCTGGGTGTGGAGCTAAGGTGCCGCGAAAGATTGAAAGGTTAATAAATCCCTTGCTGAGAAATTTAGAGGCCGCAGGTTCGAGTGCTAGCCCTTCGTCGGAGCAAACTGGGGAAATGCCGTCTTGCTTCTCGCGCTGCGCAAAAGAACAGAAAATCATGCAGGGAAGGACTTGATGCCCTAAAAAATTATGGAGAAAATCGCTCTAATAGGAGTGTTTATGTTGACCTTACAGGCATCGGTTGTGCTTGAAGAGATTGAGTGGCAAGGTGTTTACCCAATGGACTTCTACGCGAACGTCAGCTTGGGACCATGGACTGTTAACAATGAATATAATAGACAAGAGTCTCTTAGTAGAAGAAGAAAGAACTTACATACAGAAAAACTGTCTGCAAACTTAGATAGAAAAGGAAGCTGTGGTGGACAAAGCACCGAATGCTGTGGGAAATGCCATCAAGAGAACATACATAAATTGAACAAGGATGAAACAAGTCGGCAATAACGCCAGAGATTATAACTGCGCACGCTGGCTGCATCAAATCAAGGACAGTTTAAACAACGAAATGAAATGAATTGCGTCGGTTCTTCCGTTTTCAAGGCTGCTGGTAGCCTGTTGTAAATGTCTGGTGAAAAGAGAGTATAGAAATTCAAAAAGATTATTTCTCCTTATTTAAAACTGAATGGCTTGATGAAAAGAAAGATTTCTCAGAAACTGCGAAAAA
Source organism: Blastomussa wellsi (assembly GCA_947652115.1). Taxonomy (NCBI): domain Eukaryota; kingdom Metazoa; phylum Cnidaria; class Anthozoa; order Scleractinia; family Plerogyridae; genus Blastomussa; species Blastomussa wellsi. The sequence goes on from OX393569.1 coordinate 14,401,631, forward strand.
TGCACCAAAGTTTAACTTATTACGAAGTGAATGTTATTAATAGTAAAGCAACGGTTAAAAAGAAACCGCATCTTTGAGAGCAAGAAGAGAGAGCAAATAAAGAACTGGATAGCAAATACCAAACAATTCACATACCATTGTCTTTCCCTTAATTAATAATTAATGCTTTATTATTTGCTTAAAAGGAAGGGATTATGGCAGGGAATGTTAAGTTTTTATATTTATTTTTCGCCGGAGGGGAGCTTCCGCCATAAATGCAGAAATACTGTGGTAATTTAATTGTTGAAAGCTATTACAGAAGTTGAGGATTTCAATTGCTTGGAGCTATTGCCGGTTTGCAACCATCCCGAGAGATCGGATGACCAAACAGAAGAGGCCAACCAGAAATCTTTTGTTCGTGTCATCCAACATGGCGTCGATCGATGACGTCACTTTCGAAACAAGAATAGACGTTTAGTTCTCTTGCTGCCGTTGCTAAGACAGATCTAAGTATTCAACACGCCATGAGGACAACTAAGATTTGTGACTAAAAAACCGACTTCAGCTATCTTGATGTGAAATACTGTTCCTGAACATACGCTGACAAGCTTGCTATCTGCATAATGTAGCAAGTGAAAGAAAATGAATTTTTTGTGAAAAAGTTTTTAATAGTATCTAGAGACGTTTATGTTTCTGGTTAGCCGGTCGGGGCGGCGAGAAGTAAACCGAGTAGAACAGTTGGTGCGTCTAACGTTTAAATACAAGAAAAGCATAATTGCCCTATGGAATTATTCTATCTTATCGGAACAGCAGAAATCGCGGTCTCTGATTGGGTACAAAATTTGTGGGTATTGTGTTTTTGGTTCCTAATCATGCCTCCTTTCATCCAAGAGTGTTGGAAATTGCTGCAAATATATTTCAATAAATGTTACAGCGTTTTCGTCATTACTTAAGCAGTATGATCATCATTTTTACACCTTTGATATCGTCATCATCATCGTTACTACATCATTACACTATCGTCATCGTTATTATCTAATGTTAATACAATATGTGCTTCCATGCATCTGCTGACGTGCAGTCAGAGTGACGACTAGCTAGAGAGGAGACAAAAGAAACTTGAACAAAGCCCAGCCAACTGACCCAATCGTCTCCCGGAACTCAACCAGGTATCACTGCTTCCGAAACCATGAGTTGGAGGTGATCGTTTGAAGAACTTGTCTTTGTGGACACCATAATATTCACTATCCGGCATGAAAAAAAAAAGAAACTGAAAATCGCTCCAATCTGCAGTGCCAATGCCTGGTGGATGTTCTTAGCCAGGCGTCAGTTGGATCTGTTGGAGGAATTCTATAAAACCGCTGCCGCCGTCGTTTCCATTGTTTACGACGCCAAAGAGTTCGCTGCATGCTATGGTGCTGAAAATACAAACGAAACAGGTCTCTTCCTAGAGTGGAAACTCGATTTAACGATCCTCTTTATAACAAGTTCTCGGTATAACGAACGATATTTTAGAGGAGCAGTATCACGCTATTTTCAGTAACCCATCGAATATCCAAAGGAACCTTCTACGCTTATTGTCATTTCAATCTCTCGGGATTAGCTGCAAACCAGCAATGTCGCAGATCCAAACAAAAGTGTTTCTAAGTTAGCACTTTTGTAGTTACAGATCAAATGCCTTCGGTACGAGCGCGTGAGCTATTTCTGATGTATCAGGCTTATGTAGCGAACAGACGTGTGAGTTTGAAGGAGTTGCTCCGCTAACCGGGTAACCCACCTTAGACAACTACCCTGTGCACAGACGTCGATCGCTCGAGGGGCCGCGCCATGCGAAACCTGGGGAGCGTGCAAACACCTCACCCCCCTTCCCCCCCCCCCCCCACACACCATGTAGGGCTCCGGATCCCCAGCGCCCCTACCCACGAGTATTTTGTACCCTCTCCAGGTTTCTCTCGCGTTAATTAGTTAAGATGCCCCTTGATGCCTACTTGCAAGGGGAACTCTTCAAGGTGGGCTGTCTTTTCAGAATGCAAACGTTGCACCTGGGCTATCCCCCAGGGGGTCACTCGCAGTATACATTACGGGGGGTCCGACGTATTTTTTGGGTTGAAAATTAATTGCAGCCTCGGTATTTTTCTGGTCAGGAGATCTGTCGCGTATTTTTAGGTCAGACATATTTTGGGGGTATTTTTTAATCAATAGAAGAGTCCGTTTGATACATAAGTATTGAGGTATTTTAGTCTTGCATTTTTGGGGGTGTGAAATTTTGATGGCGGGTTTATTTTCGGGTGTAAGATATCAATCTCATTAATTTTTGGGGGTTCGCAATATGAAGCTCCGGCCGGCCCAAACCCCTCCCCCCTCCCCCTCTTCCCCGTCATGTATACTTCGAGTACCACCTGTGGTTATCCAACCTTGACGCGACAAGGTTTCGTGCGTGTTTTTAAGGAAGATTTAAACTAAGTTGTCGATAATTCTATGATTCCAAAGACGTTTCTCGCTATAAGCTAGTTTCGGTTTGATGGATGGGTGAGCAGGAAGTTCGATGGGTGAGTGAGAAGTGACTTCTTTCCTTTGGGGGGAGGGGGTGAAGCTATATCCTATTTTTCAGCTACGTTGAATTCATTCTACGAACTCACTTTATATCAAGTGGTTGTATTGCAAGACGGGTTTCCACTATATGTGTTTCAGATGCGTTGTTGATTATCAACAAAGAACTTCAAATTGTTCGTCATTTTTCCTTTTATTTCTTAACTGTAACATCATATGACAAACGAAGCCCTTATACACCCTAGTCGGTTATGACTTATCATAACAGTTAAGCTTAACAGTTCGCATTTTCTTCAGTCCAATGTGTTTTTCTACCTGCGGAGGACTGTTGCTACGTGTTTTGGTTCTCACTTCAGGGGAGACATCAGGAATTTGAACACAGACCAGCCACCAGAGCCAATCGTCTGCGATGATCTCAGCCAGTTATCGCTTGCATACGCTGGGGGTGATCGCTTGTAGAACTTTCCACCGTTGACGCCATACAATTCACCATCGTCCATGAAGAAAAGCAGCTGAAATGTGTCCCAACCCCCAGTGCCAATCAGCTTGGATGTGGCTAACCATCTGTCGCTTGCATATGCGGGAGGTTTCCTCTTGTAAAACTTCCCGTTTGCGACGCCGTATAACATTCCCTGTGGATCGAAGAAGAGGAATTTGAAGACGGACCAGCCACCCGATCCCACCATCGTGGCAGATCCAATCCAGTTGTCACTACCGTACGCAGGTGGCTTCCTTTTGTAAAACCTCCCGTTGTAAACGCCATAGAGTATGCCGTCGGGATCAAAGAAAAGGAACTGGAAGGCATTCCATCCATTAGTTCCTACAAGTGTGGCTTGGGCGATCCAATCCTTAACCGAGGAGCCGTCAGGTAGGGGCCCTTTATAGAACTTATCATTCAGCACACCATATAAGGTACCATCTGGGTGGAAGAACAGAAACTTGAAGTCGTTCCAACCTCCCGATCCTATTGCTGTGGCGTGTCCAAGCCAATTGTCGCTAGCATACTTGGGAGAAGTTCTCGCGTAGAGTTTACCACCAGTCACACCAAACAACAGATTCTCGCAAATAGGAGAGCTGATCATGAAAGAAAAAAGACAGGTGGAATTATTTTAGAGATTTAAAAATCTCTTATGACCACAAAAGTTTAAATGATAGTTTTTTTTAATCTGTGTATACTTCAAAAAAGTTTTATTGTATTACATCAAGCAGTTGTTATTTGTCATCTGTCGGCAGCTTGCCAATGTATCGATGTTTTTGGGAGCAATAATTATAAGAGATCATCGGATGTTATAACTGTTGAACATTGAGGTGTCGGAGTACACTCTATTTTTATAAGAATATTGTTTTTCCGGCCCAGGCTGAATATTTCTATTTTTCTGCCGATTTTAGGCTAAAAATATTCTTATGAATATTCTTAGATTACAAATTTACAGTTTAGTTTTTATGTCTTTTGTGCTGCATACCTTACATATGTATTACAGTACCATTCATCGACCGGTCCCTTGCATTGACCAATGGCTATAGTGTAGGTTTTTATCGTTTTATTGGCTGGTTTTTCCGTTTAGAGAAAGAAAATTGTAATATATTTGCACATTTTCAACACAAAATTATATTTTTTCCAAAATCTCAGCCTTGGGTTTATTCTTAAAATATTCTAAAAATTTCACAAATTTAGTGTAGCGTAGTAAAGTCCTGATATTATTAAAACATTGTAAAGAGTGGAGAATTTCATCTACTTATAGTTGTTTTGTTTCTAGCTGTATAGGAGGTATTCTTGTGGCATCTTAATTTTTTTTTCATTTTCGTGTGGTACCTACCAGGAAATGGCTCCAAAAATACTCAACAAAAGGCACAGCTGCAACTTGATCTTCATGTTCAACTAGAAAATAAGATATTGTATAACAAAATAAGTTACATCTGCTGACACATAATAGTGACATACATATTGTGAATATTTTCCGTCCTTGTTTAGCCTTGTCTAGTCTTGGCTAGTTTACAATGAATTAAGTTTCATAGAAAACAGATATGAGTAAATTTGGTTTCCTTTTTGCCGGAGAAGAAATATAGCGTTTGTTAAAAAAAAATCATTTCTTCGTAAATGAATGTGAAGCATCGATTTTGTTTAGCTCAGAGTAAAATAAGTGATTCTCCTTTCTCTGAGCTTTTGCGCTTTTACGCTTTTGCTGGAGGTGCAAATTAACATACGAGCAAAACATCTATAAATTAGTACGCAAGAACAAAAATTAACTTTTTGGGTAAAAAAAATCTGATTACTTGTGTCCACGTTGACATGAAGTCCCTTGAGAGGAATTCATACGTCTTCCTCTTTTCAGAAATTTCAGGAAACCTTCGAGGAAGAGAAGAACTGATTTGAAACCACCCCCGAAGTCTAAACATTTGGTAATTGAATGTTTCAGCAAGACTAAACATTACGTGACCGATTGACGCATGCTCGGGAAAAAAAGCAGGGCATCAGTTCCAAATCATACGAAAGAAAGTTACAGGAGATTAAAAGTGAGCTAAGAACCACGCCCTACCATAATACGTATGTTAGTTGGTAACACTGTGATCCTTGAATTATCCCTGCCTACCTTTCGCGATGTATCAATGTCTACCGTGCAGATTGACAAGATCAAGTTTTGAATCAATTGATGATAACCTGCAGAAAATAAGCAAACTTGAATAAGCAGTTGGTATCTTATTGAGTCCAAAGGGGACAATTGTGAAAAATGAACTACTTTGTCTCAAAGAGATCCTACCTGTCTTTCTGTGGCAAATGCACTGCCTGCCTACAATGGTAACGGCTGAATTAAAAGCCGAATGTGGTAACGGAGCATGTAGGAATGCACTCTTTCTATTGGTTGTTAATGATGTAACCAGTAAGGTGATTGGCTGCTTTTGTTATTGTTATTACATGAGAATATCCTTGCCCTGACAACGGTTACTACTCTCATAAGAATTCCAAAAGCGGCCAAGGTGTGAAATTTTCATATTGAATTAGTTTAGATATAATAAACAGCAATGAACGAATTTTGTTTTCTTTTCACGAAATAAAAGTGTTGATGTCTAGCTCGTTACATTACTTTTCAGCATTCCGTGCTTTCATTTATTTTACCGAGATTATGATAACACGATTATTGTTTTACCATTATACGTAAACCTTCGAAAACTAACACCCCATCCCGAAAGAACGTCGACCATAAACGGTTGTTGGCCACGATCAAAAAACGCATGATATCATCAGTGTGCGTGTTCAAATGGAAAAATATATCATCGACTATCATGAAGATTTTGAGCAAGTTCAAAGTGAATGATAGTTCGTGATAGTGCATGATACTTCGTGTTCAAATGACCGTTTGATCGAGCGTACTTTGAGTATTTGTTTGTAATGTGTCTTTTAGGAACCTCCACCAATATCCCCTCAACGACTCGCTAATATTAAACCATCTGTGGCCTCCTAACTCAAGTGATCAAAACATGCTTAAAATGAATCTAGTTTACTTTCTTTGTAAAACCGACATGCAGCTTTACTAAAAAGAACCGTGATTAAAGCATATTGACTATTTGGAATATACGAAAATGTGGTCTTTCTATTGTTTGTTGATATTATTTCCAGTGAAAGTGGCGACTTGGTAATGCTTGTAGTCTGTAATCTTGTTTGCATTCCTTGCCTATTTATATAACAATGTAGGAAATTTTAAGTGAATAGAGGGGGTAAGTTTCTAAAGAAACTGTGGTGCTGCGTCGGTGGGAAGTATAACTTGGAAAGGTTACGCTCCGACGAAAGGCTAACGCTCGAAACGTCAGCTCTTGAATCTTTTTACGGTGGCCAATTGACATTATCAACCCAGTTGATAAAACCAAATTACATAGGAAATTTTAAGAATATTATGCCAATAAACCCAAGGCTGGGATTTTGAAAACAATATAGTTTAGTGTATTGAAAATTTGTAAATGCAGTACCATTTTATGCCTGTATCTAAACCGTATAAAATTCTTCCTTCCTCTAAACGGAAAAACTAGCCAGAAAAACAAACAAAAACAGCACTGTCCGTATGTTCAATCCATTCACATTTCTCAAAGTTGTGTCATGTCAGGCTTCAATGCTATCAAAGTTATGGTTGGACAGATAATCTGACGTTTTGTCTGCACAGTCCACTTTGCCGTATGCCTTTAACTCTCTAAGAATATTCACAAGGTGATTTTCAGCCTACATTGACAGAAAAATATAAATACTTTGCTTGGGCCGTAAAACAATATCCTCGAAATACTCAATTTCTCAATAATCCAGCACCATATTTGTATTAGATTAACGTAAAATACTGTCAGACCCAACCTGAAACCAATCACAAATGACAATTAGTATTTTCCTTTATTTCCTTTCTGCATTCGCACGTCTCGTAAATTGGCGAATTTTGCATACCTGCCGCCAGCACTCGTCAGTGGCTAGTAAAATCGAGTTTTCTGCTCAAAATTCTGAGTTGTCGTTTGGCATTCAAAACTGTAGTAAATGAAGACACTCTCCTGTTTCACAACAGCTTTCTAAGCTACATATTTTACGGCAAAACATCTTGCTAATATGATGAGTATATCCTTGCCTTGACAACAGTCACTGCTCCCATAAGAATTCCAAAAGTGGTCAAGATGTGAAATTTTCATATTGAATTGGTTTAGATATAATACAAGCAGAAATGAATTTTGTTTTCTTTGTACGGAATAAAATTGTTGATGTCTAGCTCTTCACATGGCTTTTCGCCATTTCGGGCTTTCGTTTATTTTATCGAGATTATGATAACACGACTATATTGTTTGACTATTATACGTAAACCTTCGAAAACTAAAACCCCGCCCCGAAAGAACGTCGACCCTTCGAAAATTGCGATATATTATAACGGTTTTTATTAAATCCCGAAAGTAGGAAAAGCCCCGATCAAACGCCGCATGATAATCGATGGTAGTTTAACTCCCCGAGCAATCATCAACTATCATGCGGTGCTCAAACGGGGAAAACTATCATCGACTATGATGAAGAGTTTGAACAGGTTCAAAATGAATGATAGTCGATGATAGTGCATGATAGTTCGTGTTCAAACGGACATGATAGCTGGAACTATCATCAGCTATCATGACCGTTTGATTGACGATTTTGTCTCTTTGAGCAATAAAAAAACAGTGCTATATCAAAAGTTAAATTTGACCAAATTTGTGCAGGCTAAAAACTTATTATCGCCACTCTTTCCTTAGCCTTGGGCGAATAATGTTTAAAATCTACACAATTCATTCAAATCGACTGTAACAATGTAGAGAAAAACAACAAGGAACAAAGCCTCCATGATTTATTTAAATTGTTTAAACACAGACAAAAGAGCATCTAAATTTTGGATCTGAAAGCATTTTTACTATTAAAAAACCCAACATAATCCCTTCGATTGACTGTATACTATCTGAGCGCGCAGATACGTGAACAGTGCGCCGAAATCATACAAAATTGGACAACCTAGGAAATTAAAGAAAACCTTATGCAAGGCAAACGATTCGCACCAGAGCTACTGCGCTCTGCCATTATAGCTACGCATCTCATCGTAATTTATTCAGTACTTTTATTCAAACTCATATACACCAGTTCAAATCAAAGCAGCAAGCATCAACGACAGTTCCTTCATGAACTTCCGTCGGTAAAAGTGTTCGTCGGCAATAGTGAAATTGCTGATTTCTGCCCAGGATATCCGTTAAATTTTTATATTAATATTATATTGTTTATCCTAATAGCCTCTTAACTCAAGTGATCAAAACATTCTTAAAATGATTCAACTGTCAGCTTTGTAGTCGCGCCTTTTCTTTAAATTCAAGAAAAGATTTTGAAAGGTCAAAGTTAACTGTCCTAGATGACTTTCTTTGGAAAACCGACATGCAGCTTTTCTCAAAAAGAACCGTGATTAAAGCAAAACGTGGTCTTTCTATTGTTTGTTGATATTATTTCTGGCGATAAGGGTGACTTTGCTCTTCTTTTAGCCTAGGGTTATGTATAAACCTGACGCACTTTCCACTGAGCGCAAAGTCAAATATTCGGGCCAGAATTCGCTCGAATACGAGTCGGCACACGCCTCGTATACTGTAATTTTCCGACGTATTCTAGTACGCCTGATTCCATTCTCGTCCCCAGAGCCGCTTGTCTCTCTTAAACAAACTAAATAGACTGCAAAAACCGTGTACGAAGATCCTGCTTGATTGAACGTTGGATCTCGCAGGAGATCTAATCAGCCAAACTTGAAAAATTAATAAACGATGATAAGTCAAAGACTTCTGCACGGCTGAAACAACGTGATATATTTTGAACAATATTTCAGCTGGCCAGCCGAAATATTGTTCAAAATATATCACGTTGTCTCTCTTAGCCGGCTGGACCTGCGCACGAGGAACAAGTGGCTCTGGGGACACACGATTTGATTCGCAGAATTCAAACAAAGGAAGTCCAATCACATCAGCCGTTTTAAACGGGCTAACGATAAAGGATTTTAAAACGGCTGATGTGATTGGACTCCCTTTGTTTGATTTCAGCGAAACAAATCGTGTGTCCCCAGAGCCACTTGTTCCTCGTGCACAGGCCCAGCCGGCTAAGAGGGACAAGCGGCTCTGGGGACGAGAATGGCCTGATTCGAACTGCACCTGGGATATCCTATTAGAATCCGGCCTTTTTTCCATATTGAAATTGAACACTCCGGGTGTGCATTACGTATTCAATATTGAATACTCGTGAATACTCCAGGGGCACTACACGTATTCAAATCGAATACTCTTGAATACTCTATGTGTACTTCACGTTTAGCGTACGCCTTGAATACTCTAGTATACTCTAGGATTCTATGGCATCACAATGACATATTCGAGGCTAGAATACTCTAGAATATTTTTCATTTGGCGCAGTGTTCGTGACTTGAATTCAGAGGTTTTCCTCCGTAACGTGTTTTGATACTACGAACAACTCCGAACGAACAAGCTACCACGATTATTAAAACAGTTTTTAATTAGAGTATTTATATACGTTTTCTTTCCTCAATTAAAATTGCGAATTTTAAATTATCCAACTTTACAAAAAAAATACGCGGCTAAGGATGGAAACGCTCCGTATGAAAAAATCCTTTCCAAGAAAGAACCAATCAGAACGCTCGGATTTTCCTTGCCATAAAATAAAACACTTTAATACCCAACCGCTATCGGTTGAAACGCGGCCATTACCAGACCTCCGTCTCTTCGTCGTCAGTCGAGAACGAGGCTGAAGGTGACCTTGTTTTGATAGAAACCCTCTTGCTTTTGCTATGTAAATCCTACTGTTCTGATGGTAACTAGTTTCTGGTGGTGAACCCAAGCCTCGCTTTCATACAGAGGCCTGGTTACATTTCACAGAACTGTAAAATGGTCTATAGGAAGATGAGCTAGCCGCATTATTTTAAAAAATAGTGCAATGAAATAAGCAATTTACGGTGCGCTTTCTTCCGTCCAACGCATGAAACGACTCGGACCTTTCGATTTAATTCTGTCGAACAGCTTGGCACAGCTGCATTTTCTCCGAATTGGATAGCTATCAATTCTTCCAATTCCTCTATATTGAGTGTATCGGAGAAACTCTCAAAAGCCGTCATCTTTTTTTTGTTGTTGGTTTTGTTTTCAGCGAGCTTCACGAGCTGAAATTATGCAAGCAGCAGCTTTTGGAGCCCGCTAACACGACAGAGGTCAAAGGGCCTGATTACATGAGCCGGGCTGGCCTGGTTAGCTGGGCTCTCTCGGTTTGCCGTGATCTCGGCACGTCTGTTAAACGCAACAAAAAACTGAAAATGTTTAGCCCAGTTAGCCGAGATCCCGGTATCGCGATGCCGGGATCCCGGCTAACCGGGCTGAAAATTTTCCATGTAATCGCGTTCACCGGGCCAGCTCGGCTAAACGTGTCAGCATAAAATTTCTCTTCCGAGCACGATATCCGAGCCCAGAACTCAATTTTCCTCCTTCTAAATAGGATCTAGAGGTAAAGTAACCCATCCAGCTGCATAAGTGCAAAAAATTAACTACCAAATTGCCGGAAAAAGGTGATCAAGAGCATTCGTGCTAGAATCGTTCGGGCGAACCGGGCCAGCCCGGGTAACCGGGCTCATGTAATACCGGTGGAGCGGCCGATGACGTAATCGACTCGCCCCAGTTCTCGGCCATGTTTCCCATAGACTCTTGCGAGCGAGTTTTTGTAACCACGCGGTCGATCGAAGGAAAATAAACATGTCGAGTTTTTATGACTTCTTATTTGGTCTTACCAAAATTGGTCCTATTCGAGCCGGATGATGAACCTCCCGGACGAGTGGCGTGTAGCGGACGAGTGCGTGATTTCCCCATTTCACTCCAGCGTGGACGTAACTCCAGAAGACTCAGTAAGTCAAGTTGCTAGTCAGATCGAGTCGGGCAGTGTAAAGTCGAAGTCGTCTTCAACGTCAAACAGGAGAAGAGAAGCCAGGATAAAGGCGGCGTGACAAACCTTCAGGCGAAACAGTTGGCCGAACGAGTAAAGAGAGACAATGAAGTACGCGAAGAGGAATTTCGGGAAGAGATGGCTCAAAGAGAATTAGAGTTGAAACTGGAATGTCGCAAACGGGAACTCGATCTGTTACGAAAGAAAAGGGAGAACGAAATAGCAGTCATATCTGCCCAAAATCAAGCAGAAGTAGCTCAGCTCGAGCATGAAATATTGGGACAAGAATCTAGCGGCGAAAGGGACAAGAACGATCAAGTTAGCAAGGTCAGTAAAACGTCGCCATCTTTGAAACATTATTTAGTTCCCAGGCCTAACGCAGTTACTGAGTCTGAGAGTAAAGATTATTTTCAAAGTCCTTGTACTGAAGTAGAAGCTGGAATGACAATGGGATATGTTTCCCAAGAACACAAAGCAACAGTTTACACAGACAGACAAGCTGTCATCTCGTATGAAAATACTCCAGTAAATGCAATTGCCAAGTCTTTACCAGCAAAGGTTTTAGAGTTTCATACAACTCATAGCAATGGCATCACCTCAGGAACAGTTAAGGCACCAGTTGCCAAATGCAGTGTATCCAATATGTTAAGTTCCAATACTACCCTTGGGTCAACTCAGCCAAACTCATCCAGTCAAGAAAGTAAATATTTGTTTCAAAGTACAGCCACCCCTGTCAGTTTAGTTGTAACCCCTCAAGTGTACACAGATTTCTCGTCGCCTGGTTATGTGGCTGTGTCCCAGCCTACACCTAAGCCATTTCACAATAGTAGTACATCTGCCCCTCTGACAACTTCAGTTATCTGGTCGACAACTCCTGGACCTGAAATTCATCAAATGGACACTTCGTTGGCAGGGGTTACTAGTGTTACTTCAACACCAGCTGTCAGTTATACTCATCATGGCTACCCGACTTGGGCTCCTTGTAAGTCAAAATTCCCATCTCCTCTAAGCCACTCTCAGCCCTACACCATATCAGAGTGGGGTCCAGGCGCCCAAGGCACATCAACTCCTTATTTCAGCGGGGTCAATTTAACCCCTCGTCATCGCTCAGCTCAGGCATTCACAGTTCAGGAACCTGTAGATGCATTTATTGACCGGCTGAGAGATGGGCAAGAAACTGTTCTCCAGACAAGCTTCAATAGTTCACAAACAGATCCAAGTATAGCTCTGTTGCGGGCACAAGAGCAACAGCGATTGCCTCCACTTGAGCTCTTCAAATTCACGGGCAAGCTAATTGAGTGGCCAAAGTTTATCGAAAGATTTCGTGATCAAATACACAACAAAGGAACACTCACTGATTCAGATCGGATGGCCTATCTCTTTCAAAATCTGGACGGTGAAGCTAAGAAAGCAGTAGAAAGCTTGGGTGTCACAGGCCATAGTTATCCATCTGCCCTCAAGACACTGAAACGCCTATTTGGGAACCCCAACAGTGTGGCATCAGCTTACCTGAAGAGCATGCTTAACAGTCCTTACGTACCTCCAAATGATAGGCAAGCGTTGCGTGACTACTACTATCAAGTGAAAGCCTGTACAACATGGTGCGTCAAGATGGGACAGTCTGCTATACTTCAAGCCCCAGAGTATCTCAGCAGAGCAACTATGCGATTACCCATGAGCCTCAGAGGGAGATGGTATGAACATATACATGGTCGCAGCGATAGAGCTACCCTGGTAGAGTTTGAGAAGTGGCTGCACAAGCGAGTAGACACATTGTTCAATCCCTTTGAAGATTTCATTTGTGAAGAGTGGAACAAGAGGCAAAGGCTTACAAGACCAAAGTCAAATCTTCAGTTGCATCCCTTTGCCACAATAACTGAGCATCCTTCTGAGGATCAGCCCAACAACAGTAGCCGCTTCAACCCTGACCCAGGCCAAGTCCGATTCAGCAAGAAAGAGGGTGGAAACAAGGTCCAGTCAACCGAGAATAAATTTGCTGTTTGCTCCGACAAGCACCGTGTTGCCTTCTGCCCAGGTTTTAAAGCCAAACCTTTGCAGGAAAGGAGAAAAATTGCATGGGATCGTCAACTTTGCTTTAATTGCTTGAAAGCAAACCACCGGGCCCAGGAATGTCCGAGCACGAAACGTTGTCTTAAGGAACACTGTGGACGACAACACCACACTCTCTTACACGAAGACCGTCGAGCTGAAACGCGTACTGATAGTTTGGCCAACGCCCAAAGCAGCAATATTCAGCCACCTGCACCTCTACAACGAGATGCTCAACATTTGGAGCCCAGAGCAACTACATTACCTGTTGTTCCATCAGATGCACAGCGAAGTATCAATCAAGTTTGTGTTCAGCCTCGAAGAAAGGTCCTTCTTCAAATTCTGCCAGTTCAGATCCATAGTAAGAAAGGTTTAGTCATCAACACATATGCTGTCCTTGATCCTGGAAGTGACTCAACCCTGATTAGAAAGGACCTGGCAGACCATCTTCAACTTGATGGTGAAACACACCAGCTTGGTTTGAACACAGTCGGTTCAGATGTTAAGACCCAGAACTTGAGCAGAGTTAGCTTTAGCCTGTCATCGAACGATCATCCGCAACCAGTGTTAGTACGTGGAGCGTGGGTCATTGACAAACTCAATATCCCATCTATCAAGGTGTCAAAGGAAAGGGCGATCCAACGATGGAGTCATTTATCGGGTGTGGACCTTCCTGAACTTGAAGGTTGCGACGTGATGCTTCTCATTGGATCTGATATGGCTCACTTACTGATTCACCTCGAAGTCCGCCAAGGGCGATGGGATGAGCCCATCGCCATCAAGACTCCCCTAGGATGGACCCTGTTTGGAAATGTAGACAACGGACACTGTGACAGAATCAGTGCAAACTTCCTTGCAACTGATGAAGGAACCTCTTTGCAGCACCAAATTGAACGAGATTTTGGGAGACTCGTATGCAACCAGCCAAACACCGTCTGAATCTACCATGTCAGCTGAAGACAAGAGAGCACTGGCAATCTTGCAAAGCGGAACAGTGAAAGAAGAAAGTCATTACAAAACACCATTGTTGTGGGACCGTGTGCCAAACCTGCCCAACAACCGTGCTATGGCAGTTTCAAGACTACATTCCACTGAGAAGAAACTTTCGAAAGATCCAGAACTAGCAGAGAAGTACCAAGGAGTCATAAACGATTATGTCAGTAAAGGACACGCCAAAACGTTGACACCTGAAGAGGCTAAGATAACAACTCCGAAAACGTGGTACCTACCACACCATGCAGTACTCAATCCTAACAAGCGCGGGAAGGTCCGAGTAGTTTTTGATGCTGCGTCAAAGTTTGATGGTGTTTCATTAAATAACAAGCTGCTCACTGGCCCTGACTTGTTAAATAATTTGGTGGGAATCCTCATCAGATTTCGTAGCGGAAAGATTGGCATCATGTCAGACGTAGAACAAATGTTTCATCAAGTCGGCGTACGTGAAGAAGACAGGGACTCTCTGCGTTTCTTGTGGAGAGATTTGGACGAAACCAGAAGACCAGATGAATATCAAATGACTGTCCATGTGTTTGGAGCTGTTGACTCGCCCTGTTGCGCTAATTATGCATTGCAAAGAACTGCTCATGACCAGCGAGGAAAGTTCAGTGAAGATGCAATTCATGCAGTAAAGCGGAATTTTTACATGGATGACCTCTTGACGTCGAAACCAAACTCAGATGAAGCTACAAATCTAGTCAAGCAGCTGATAGAAATCCTAGCAACAGGGGGATTTCGTCTTACGAAGTGGATGTCAAACAGCCGAGAAGTTCTGATGGCAATTCCTTCATCTGAAGTGGCGTGTAACACTGTTGATCTAGATCGAAATGAACTGCCACAAGAAAGAGCCCTGGGTGTCAAGTGGTGTGCCGAACAAGATCTCTTGTACCTGCGATCAGTGAAAAGTGGCTTTCCCAACACTAAACGAGGGATATTGAGCGCCACAAGCAGCGTGTTTGATCCACTTGGACTTGCTGCCCCTTACGTGATTAAGGCAAAGCTGATCATACAAGAACTGTGGAGGCGTCAGATCGACTGGGATGAAGAGCTGCCTGACGGCATTCTCCAGAGCTGGCAAAGTTGGAAAGATGGTTTAAAGATGCCTCGCATTATCGCAGTGCCCAGATGGTATGGTTTTCATCGTGAAGAATCCCAGGACGTGCAACTTCACGTGTTTTGCGACGCTTCGGAAGTTGCTTATGGAGCAGTTGCTTATTTCCGATCAGTCACTGATGGGCGTGTCAACGTGAGCTTTATCATGAGCAAGACAAGGCTAGCGCCAATCAAGACCTTGACCATACCACGTCTAGAGCTGCAGGCTGCAGTTGTGGCTATTAGGCTGAAGTCCAAGATATTAGAAGAAATCGACTTTGAAGTTGACCAAACGCATCTGTGGAGTGACTCCAAGATCGTGTTACATTACATTAACAACACCCAAAGAAGATTTAGCGTGTACGTATCACACAGAGTTGCTGAAATTGTTTCTAACTGTGACACTAAAGAGTGGCACCATATCCAAGGTGTGAAGAATGTGGCAGACGACTGCACAAGAGGGATTGAAATTGACGACTTAACCCCGGAGTGTCGATGGATTAGTGGTCCTGAGTTTCTGATGTTGCCTGCAGAGCAATGGCCGTGTAGTAAAGAGGTCCCAGAAGTTGATGAAAGTGAGCTAGAAGTTAAGGCGTCAGTCCTCGCAACCTCGACCACCCCGCTGATGAATCTAGTGCAATGGGAGAAGTACTCATCTTGGAAAAGGCTGGTACGATTGTATGCCTGGTGGATGAGGTACAAATTCAAACTAAGATGTAAAGCAAAGAAGCAAAGTTCACCTCCCGAGCGACAGGCCAAGGTGCTGAGCGCCGATGAGCTAGCAGAGGCCTCCCTTGCCTTGTGCAAGCAAGCCCAGATTGAATCATTCAAGGAAGACTATGAGGATCTCCAGGCCAACCGAGTGCTCCCTCGAAACAGTTCACTGCTTCCACTGCAGCCAGTTCTTGTGAACGGAGTTATCAGAGTTGGAGGTCGACTAAACAAGGCTCCAGTTCCTTTCGAGGCGAAGCACCAAGTGATCCTTCCACCAACACATCGTATATCAAGACTCCTGGTTCAAGACTTTCACGAGAAACATTTTCACGTTGGCAGAGAACACACACTGGCCCTTGTGCGTCAGCCGTTTTGGATCCCGCGAGGAAAATCATTTACTAGGAAGATCGTCAATGATTGCCTACACTGTAAGAGAAGACGAGCCAAACCTAACGTGCCTATGATGGCGTCCTTGCCTAAAGAGCGATTTGCGCTTTGTGAACCTCCATTCACAAACACTGGTGTGGACTATTTCGGTCCTATGAATGTTAAGAGAGGAAGAGTTACTGAGAAAAGATGGGGTTGTCTCTTTACATGCCTCACCACTCGTGCGATTCACCTAGAACTAGCCGGCGACTTGAGCACTGATTCATTCATCATGGCTTTGAGAAGATTTCAAGGAAGAAAGGGAACGCCTAAGACAATGCGTTCAGACAATGGAACCAATTTCGTCGGAGCTAACCGAGAGCTGAAGGAAGCTTTAAAGACGTTGAACCAAGAACGAATCACCAACGAGCTGGCCCACAAAGGCATCTCCTGGTACTTTAACCCGCCATCGTCCCCGCATATGAGAGGAATCTTTGAGTCAATGGTAAAGCAAGTGAAAAGAGCAATGAAGACCGTAGTTAATGATCAAGTCCTACCCGAGGAGACACTACATACAGTCCTTATCGAGACAGAGGCTATACTCAATAGTAGACCACTTACTTCGGTCAGCGATGACCTGAACGATTACGAAGCACTGACGCCAAACCACTTTCTAATTGGAAGAGCGTCACCTAACAGCCCACCCGGTCAATTTGAGGAGCGCGAAGTTAATAGTCGCAAGAGATGGAGAATGGCCCAGGCTCTAACTGACATGCTATGGCGACGGTGGCGTAAAGAGTACCTACCAAGCCTGTCTGCCCGTTCGAAGTGGAATAAAGAGCAACGGAATTTGCAAGAGGGCGACCTGATCCTCTTGCAGACTGATGATGCCCCGCGTTCGCATTGGCCCCTTGGGCGGATTCTTAAGACTTTCCCAGGAAATGACGGTAGAGTGCGCACAGCGGAAGTGAAGACTCCAAATGGAACCTTGATGCGTCCTGCTGCCAAGTTGTGCTTACTGGAAGAGTCTTCTTAATTAATGAACAATGCTATACCACCAAGAATGTGGACACTAAGAACAATAGTTATTGTCGCTTAGATCTGTTTATTGTTGTTGTTGTACCTTTAGAAATACTCGCAAGTTGTCGTTCGTTGTTGTAAACTCACTGGGGGGAGGATGGAGCGGCCGATGACGTAATCGACTCGCCCCAGTTCCCGGCCATGTTTCCCATAGACTCTTGCGAGCGAGTTTTTGTAACCACGCTTTCGATCGAAGGAAAATAAACATGTCGAGTTTTTATGACTTCTTATTTGGTCTTACCAACCGGGCTGAAAATCATCTCGGCAAACCGAACCAGCCAGGCTAACCGGGCCAGCCCGGCGCGCTCATGTAATCAGGCATCAGGTCCCCATGGGGAACACGAAAAAGCGCAAGCAACCCAACCGATCGAAAACGGTTGATCCCAATAGAAGACGACCTAAGATTCATCTTGGTTGGAAAAACGGCAAACGAAAATTTTCATTAACTTTTACTCTTCGGTCAACCCAATTTAAGGATCTTTCAATTATGCAGAAGCTCCTTTCTACGGCCATCATTTTGTTATGCGCAGTAAGAATGCGCAGAGCAAAACTAGGGAATCACCTAGCTATTTATTGTTACGGCAAAACGTCTTGCTCATATTCACTTTCTTTTTCAAAGCCAATCAGCAAAACCTGGTTGGCATTGACTGTTAATTAAAGAAAAGTCAAACTTTTGCCAAAAATAAACCTTTAGGCACATGTTTGTAAAATTATGAGCACAGCTGTTTGACAAATGTATACAGTTGTCCATCTAATGTTTTTTCACGCAACGAGTAATTAAGCGATGACTAATTACAATTGTAAAAATGGTGATAGAGTGATATTTTCTTTTCATTCTGTTACCTACCCTTCTACACGGAGGAGAACTTCAGTTTAAGTATCAACCGTGATCTGCCCATTTTACACTATAAAGGTAGGAATTTCAGCTTCTTTCCAACTTTCCTCTTTGAACTTATTTCTACTGAATTAACCGACAGTTAGGAAGCGGTTTGGCAGGCTAACGGCCTTAGCTAAAACTAGAAATCGCATAATCAACTCTGGGTCAATTATTGTAAATGTTACACCAACACCGCTACCTTGGCACCAAAACCGCCGCCTGGTTAGCTCAGTTGGTAGAGCGCCGGGTTGCTGTGCGGAAGGTCTTGGGTTCGAGCCCCAGACCGAACCTACACTCAGTTTTAAAATAACTGAAGAGAATGTGCTGCCTTTGCAAAGGCTTTCTAGTCTTCTCGGATAACGTCGAAAAACCGTAGGTCCCGTCTCCTGCATCTTCAGTGTTACCGTAAGCATGCTGTGCGGAAGAACCAAAGAGTAGGGAACGAAGCTCCCGATGTCGTGGTCTGGCCTCGTCTAACGGGTTGGTGCTTAACATAGGGATAACCTCGCGACACCTTTCCCCCTTGGACGGACTTGTACAAAAAATTGATGATGAGTATGTTTTCTTGCCGCGTAGCTCGTATTGTAGAGCTGACAATGGTGATCTAGTCCGGTGGTCGTGCGTTCCGGAATTCGGCCTCCAATTAAGCCACGTGTGGTCCTCAGTTTTCTAAACAGAGCTATAACACTCGGAAGGAGAGGTATTGTTCGGCACAAGCTAGCTGACGCTGAACTTCAGACTTTTCATATTATTATTATCATTGATGTGTAGTATATATGAAATTTTAAATCATATTTGACCTGCGTATATTGATGAAAGTGAAGAATGATCATCGCAGTTAATTTCCAATTTAAGCAATTAGAAAGAAGAAGCCTGAAAAAATCAGGGCTTCAACGGTATTCGAACCCGTGACCTCCGCGATACCTATGCAATGCTGTACCAACTGAGCGATAAACAGTAGTCCGCGTCGCAGTCGTAATCTAGCCCCGGCTAGTAACGTCGGACTTAACGAGGGGTTTAGTTCCGAAGCAGCGCAGGCTACCGAAACAAGGGAAATAAAAAACTGAGAAGCATAAATGAGATTACCATTAGGGTTAATCAAGGGCAACTTCCGTTATATAGAGTTATATTGGCTATATTCATTAACACATATAATTTATTTATGTGCACTTATTTTTACAGCTTAATTATGGGAATCAAGCTTCATATGTGCTTATTGCTGAGTTTTTACGTAATAATTACCAGGTAGGGATCTCACCAGAGAGATTGAAGGTACTTCCATGGGCAAGCTACCGCACTTACAAACTATTTTCAAATAGTCTTGCGATAAACACGCACGGTTTTAAGTTTGAAATACCTGTTTTGGATAACCTGCATCCATCTCCAGTTTCGATTACGTATACAACAAGACTGCTTGTCAGCGTGGTATAAATACAACACGAATATTATATTAATTACTGAATTTGAGCGTGGAAATGGCTTTGTAGAATGCAAAAGTGGTAAATTGACATGATTAAGTTGTTTGTTTTACTTTGACGAGGGTTTTTCCACGCAAGGGATATGGCCTCCATGATTTTAGCCGGGAGATGAGTCAAAGATTGAGTAACAATCGTTCGAAGACAAACAGCTTTAACTTGACTTACTGGAATATATTAAAGGAAATTGTAGCCAGTGTCCAAATATCCTGCGCAAACGAAACTGCGTGCTGTCTACCGAAAAAACTGCGATACAGAAAAAGAATAGGAATCGTGGAAAAGTAGTCACTTTCGAGAGGTAGTTGAAAAAGTCGTACCCTAACAGGAAAAAAATATCGACATTTAAATATCGCCTACAAAGACGAGAAAATTGATATTTCTGGCTTTTCTTGTTCCTTTCAGCGCCACTTGCCCGGATTTCTATGGAGTGGCAAACGGCAAATTCTACAGTCTAAACCCCGACTCTCAACTTCGTAGAGACCATTGGATCAATTCAGCCAATGAGTTAGGCAGCGAAGGGTGGAGCGACTTCCAGCATTTGTTCTTTCACCCAAACGGTACCTTATATGGTGTGCTGAATGGAAGATTCTATAAAGGGCCCCTCCCTAAGGGCTTGTCGTCTGCTGATTGGGTCTCGGCTCGAGCAACCATTATCGGAACTGGGGGATGGGATACTTTTCGCCTCCTGTTTTTTGATCCGAATGGAGTTCTTTATGGCGTTACCGGTGGTAAATTTTACAAGAGGAGCCCGCCAACATACGGTGGTGACAACTGGCTTGGCTCTGCTACATTGGTGGGATCAGGTGGCTGGTCCGTCTTCAAGTTCCTCTTCTTCGATCCACAGGGAATCTTATACGGCGTCGACAACGGGAAGTTTCACAAGAGGAGTCCTCCGGAATATGCAGGTGACAATTGGATCGGATCATCCACGCTCATTGCTTCATCAGGGTGGGGCGACTTTCGGTCGCTTTTCTTCACGGCTGAGGGTGAATTATATGGCGTCAACCAAAATAACTTTTATAAGCTATCACAAAGTGATGATTGGAAGGATTCCTCATCGCTCATTGGCTCAAATGGCTGGTTTGAATTTAAATTCCTGATGGCAAGCTGGCAACAGTCCTTGTTGTTATAAACATCCGATTTTGCCCCACTTTAACATGTGGACAGCAAATTAAAGTGAATTAGAATGTAGGCACAAGTCAACTTGCCTGTTCTATGAAAGAAAATATCTGTTTCAATTTAAGGGGGCAATACTAAAAAATAAAGGAGGCATGAAACACTATTTGAATTAAGTGTTTTCGATTCAGTCGATTTATCTCTTTTAGCAAGTTGATAATTCAAATACTTACCAGTTTCAAGTTGCGACTAAAATATTTTAGCATTTAGTAACAGTTCTCTCTTTCGTTCGGGCCACCAAGCTATGGCCATGATTGACGATCATCCCCTTCCGCAACAAATTGGAACAACTTGGGGGCTTGCACTCCAAAACAATTGTCACATCATCAATAAACAATAACTTTGCCCCAGCCTGGTCCACAGAGGCCACGATCCTTTAAGGTCAGCGTTTCAGGACTTCTGGGCGCGACTGAAAGCCCGCCAAAAAGACGACCAAATCTGATTGGCTGTTGAACACTTGTTCATTTCATCTACAATCTATGTCGCACGACCGTTGCACGCGCACAATCAAACCGGAACCAGAAATTGCTGGTTCCGGTTTTAGAATCGCCCAGAGCCGTTACGTTTCACATATGCGCTGGGACGAGATTGTCTACTGCAAATGCTTGGTGCGGCCACGATCCGGGACTCTGGTTATACGAGACTGGATTATTTCATGCAGATGCATAAGTTAATTTAGTTGCAAAGAAGAAGAAAGAAAGAAATTCTGCCAGAGTATTGTAGCTTGGGGAGGAGGAATGCCTTTATGGTTAGCGCGGTGGACCTCGGATCGCGCGGTTCGGGTTCCAGTCCTGGCCGGGGCCACTGCGTTATGTCAATGAGCAAGACACTTAACTCACATAAAGCAAATATTTTAGCTGCCGATTGCAGAACAAATTGTAACTGAAATTCATGTGCTGGGATTCAGCTGAAAACATACTCAAAAATGAGCTCCCTCCGCACTTGAATTACCAGATATCCATGCAATGTTATTTGGTGTTTTTTGTGGTTTCTTGAACTCCCTTATGAATTATAAATTAGAATGATGCTGTGCGCACGAGAACATTTTTCAAATAATTACCTCACATATAAACTGCGGGCGTCCCTGTATTCTATCTTAGCAAGTCAAGCAAGAAGCAAACTGAAGGATGCTAGTTCGTTGATCTTAAGAGGTGTATTTTATTTGCAGGTGTTATCCTGATATATTACTATAAGAACGACAGAATCTATAAAAGGTTCCGTGGCGGACGCTACTTTCTTAGAGTCGAAATAATTTGCGGACTAGTGCATATTTTTATTACGCAGTGTCTGAGTGAAATTTTTTTGTTCATTTATTATTGTGAATTAGTTTCTTGCACGAACGTACAGTAGGGAGAGTTGAAAAAACTGACCCCCGGTCCGCGGACCACCCACTGAGTCCGCGGACTACTCTACGGACTTGTATTTCTTAAATCGCTCCGACGAAGGGCTAACGCTCGAAACGTCAGCTCTTGAATCTCTTTACGGTGGCCAATTGACATTATCAACCCAGTTGATAAAACCAAATTATATTGTTATACTTCCCACCGACGCAGCACCACAGTTTCTTTAGAAACTTACCCCCTCTGTATTTCTTAAACCCGCATAAGCAAGGATCCAGCGGACCGGGAACACGAGACCGCACTGGGTGACATGTCGCATGTCGTTGGGCATGGTACTTTTTCGTGCTTTCTCCTTGTGTGAACAGTGCATCCATGCGCGTTCTCCCGTTCCTTCTTTATATTAAACCTTACTCAAAAAAGAATCTACAACAGTAAGCTGGGGAAAGCCCCAACCTTAAAGCTTGTCATGTACGTGCCGAAATTATCGATATCCGACCGTTCAAGGCACCACGGGGAACAAATGGGGGGGGGGGGGGGGGAGACGTATAGCGCACGGCAATGCGCGCAAAAGTGAACTGATAAGAAAACAAAAAGTGAATGTACAGGGAAAGTAGGAGGATAAGGAAATGGAGGGTTTAGCCGACGAGTAACCTCATAGGGAGAATCTGTATTGTCCATAGCAAATACACGGGGGTATAGGAGAGAACCGGTTGGAATGAACCGGGTTGAGTGTCTGTCTGCCAAAGATGTCACTGATGGTTCTCTATTCTTGCAAGTCCAGGGTTTCTAAGGATATCTGGGATATCGCCACTGGTTGACTTGGCTTTTATTCCTTTCACGTTTCTAATATATATGACTGCACGACTGAACCAGGGGACTGAACATAGCATGCACTATTAGAATTGAATTAGAAGACACAATTCTCACCACCAAAGTTAGGTTAATCCCTTAATTTCAAAGGCGTGAAAGCTAAATTTTCTTTTTTACTTACCAATTGCAACGTTACACCAGTCATTAGTTAAAACAAAAGTCTAAACTAGGAGTTCTTAAAAAACGCGCAAGTCGGCGGTGATCGTTACGGGGCGGGGTGGGGGTGGGGAGCAATATCCCACAATGCCTATAGTTCATCTAGCTCCCACCAAGATAGCGAGAAGATGGGGCGAAGATGGATATTTTATTCTTGTAATTTATTGGTAAGTAAAGAAGCTTTCTAATCTCATTTGCAAGACTAAAATTCCCTACTAAGCTACAACTAATTTTTTTCACCTTTTTCTAAATTCCAATCCAGGCAAAGTTTGAATGAAGACGAATGGTATGACACAATATTGACGCCGCCATATTGGATATGAAGGTAGGTTGTCGTTTATATTGATTAACTCGAAGAAATTTACTTCAAGTTTAGATATATTGTATAAAGCAGCTACTGATTATGTTTCTGATATCACTCCCTGTAATTGTGTGACAAAACTGTTAAAACGGTGGTCTATAATGATTTTATTGTTTTCAAAATGGCGGCAAATTTAAAACCACTAGCGGCTACAGCAATAGACCTTTTCACCGATACGGCGGCCATTTTGAATTCTATTTTTTCAAGTTGCTATTATGGGATGCCCAGGTCTTCAGTGGGTCTGAGTTTTCGAGGGGTCTGAGTTTTCGCTTCGTTTTCTTAAAATTTTTAGGCTTGAGCAACCAGGCCTCGGTCGTGTAATGGTACTGAGCAGCGCTCGTGGTCTGAATGACCTGGGATCGATTCCTCACCTCGGTGCTTTCAAAATTGACTTTGTCTTTTTCTCTTTATTAGACAAAAATATCAAACTTCGGTGCGACTCCTGTAGAATTTTAGCTGCTCGTTTAAAACCCAAATGTCAGCTTTGCCCAATCAATGAAATTTGATAATTGATAAAATCGATCACAGTATTTTTGGGGAAATTTACTGTTGTAAATATTGATTAGGTAATCATATCTCATAATTGAATTATTAAGAGTTTTGTACATAGCATTTTTTACATCACTGCATGATAAATGCTACTTTTAATATGGCATGCCTCAAAAATAATTATATACAAAGTTCAAACAAGTTTGTGTTCACATGCTCTATTTACATTTGCATCAACTGCCTTAATTTCTTTCAAAGGACAGTGAATTACTGTGCAAAAATATACTCTATTAATAAATAAAATTAACAAGTTCATCATTAATCATAATTAGTTGATTAACTAAGGGTGCATTCTTTTGGGGTCCTTTGGGATGATCTGGATCAGCATCAGTGGTCCAAGATCACTCGGATCATTATCGCCAAGATTTGCATGCAATTTTGTAAATCCTTTTTTATTCAAGACTAACATATTACACCTGTAACTCGTTCATTTAGGAGTTAGAGAGATAATAATTATGCCTGATGTGTGAGAAAAATTGAGCATGTGATTATGTGAAAGGAACTGAAGTCAAGCCATGATTTGTAATCATTAAATTATTAAACTAAATTACTAAATTATTAGTTTGATGTAACATTTGATCTGCTTATTCTGGGTACTGTGATTGGCGATTTGGATGAAAAAACATAGGGTAAACCATGAAAGAAAATTATGTTGGGAAAGACAAGATGGTAGATTCAATTCATTTGTCAGTCTCTGACAAGCACTTAACTTTTAGCCACTTTGAACTACTACACTGTACATGGACTCAGAGAAGTCAGCTACTTTTTCAAAGAAATTAAGTAAATTAAGATTCCATTCAAATGTAGTGGGATACTCTACTCGAACAAGCTGTCAACTTCAAATGTTATTGTTATCTTGAGTTCATGTGGTTTCATTCCTGGGTTACCTGAATGGCAAAGTACAGACACAGGCAAAACATACAGTGGTAACAAACAGGGACACATTGTTGTGTGTATTGATGTGTTGTGCGTGCAAACACAGAAACATAATTATTTGCCACCACCTTTAGACAAACAATCCAGAATGGTGGATGATTGTAAAACAACTTGAAATGAAAAATTGCCCACATTCCCTCTATTTCTCTCAGAATATGCCAATGTTGTCCAAGTCTCACATGGGCCAATAATTTGCAACAATTTGTGCACTTCATTAAGCCAATTTATAATATAGCTAGCAGAGCCGCTTAATCAAGTATACAAAAGCGTAAGTACCGGTTTACTCCATAATCCAACGGAGCATGCTGATAGCATGAGCAAATCGCTTCACCGTATTTTTTTTTTGGGGCCCAGGATTCTTTATGTACATTTAGAGTGGTAATGTTATAAAACAATTGGTTCATGCTGTTAGTTGTGCACCATTAAAATAAGATATGATGTGCTTGGGAAGTTTGGAGAGCACTCAAGAAGCTAGAGGATTTCTCGGCTAATGCCTCAAGTAACTCTTGCTCTTCTTTTGTGCTCTCCAAACTTCCTGTGTGCACCATAACTCAATGGTGCGTGCTAAAGCATGAACCAATGACACTAAAGCATAATGATAATAATGAACTTTATTTGAGTGTCAACTGTATCAAGCACTGACGTACTAATTGGGGACACTGTAAATGAGAATTCCTATAATAAGGTACCCCAATTCTACTGATCGAAGGCCATCAATGGCATTCAATACAGTGAGTTCATGTAATGTAATATTCAACCAACCAGTATGTTTTAGTTTCTGTCTGTTCCCTTGTAATATCTTTTTGAGACAAATAATTTTCAGTTTTCATAGTGCTATTTTTGCAAAGTAAACTAGGCAAAATGGTTAGTGAAAGCAAAAATGTAGTAGAAAGGTTGCCTCAGTCAGGGAAAAGTGAGGGAAAAACAATAATTGTTCAAGGTCAGGGAAAAGGGAATTTTTGAAAAGGTCAAGGAAAATGTTAGATGTTGGGCAAAGTCAGTGAAAAGTTTATTTCCTTGCAAAAAATATGGTGTAAAAAATAATGATTGAATCAAGAGTTGATACTGTTCAAGTGACTTGTGCAGAAGCAGTATTTTTAGCCAGCGGTTTCTGTTGTTTCTTTGTTGTTATTTACCGTATCTAAGGCCAGGGAAGATTGATCAGTGAAAAGTCAGGAACTTTTTAGTTTCTAATGAGTGGCAACCCTGACTAGTTAAAACTGAATTGGCTTTTAGTAAAAGCAATAATCTACTACCCAAAACCAAATTGGCTGTGTTGAGCTTGAATATTATTGTTTCAGTTTCATGAGGTTGTTTTTTGAATGGCCAAGAGTTCAAACTTCACTGTGTATTTTTCTAATGCAAGGAGACATGATAGAGTTGTGATAGCAAATTTTTGCTTTACAAGTGGACCATTTTAGACCATACACTGTACAAGGAAACATATTTTTCTTCATTTGCACAGTTTTCAGTCAGAAACAAACTATATTGGGTTTCTTTTCTATGTGATAGATACATGTATTTATGGGTCAACGAGAAAAGGAAGCCCTTTTCAACTTCTGCCACCCAGTGCTATTTTTTCATGACAGGCCTTTGAACAGAAAAAAGTGTGGTTGCCGTATGAATAAATTGGTATCTCTTTGTACTAAAAATGAGTCATTTACAAACCACGCCTATGAAAAAAGATTTTGGTATTAAAAAATTTAGAATTACTTCATGAATCAGCCCATAGTTTAAGATGGAAAATGTGTGTTATTCTACATTGTACACTAACTATAATAGCAAAGATGGTTCATTCCAATGTACGTGTAGTTTGTAAGAAACCATTTCTCGCTTTCATATTTGTTAGAAATTTTGTCTGTAGGTCATCTAAGCTGTTCAATTAAATGAATCAGTTCCTGAAAATTTGGAAGATTGCCAAACATTTCCAAGGAATTTGAAGATTTTCTAGATAATGTACCAATTGATGATATTCATGTTCTCATTTATCACTCAAACAAGAAAATCATTTTATCTATTTTACCACTAGTGGTAAAGTAAAACTTGCATTGATCAACATTAATCCAGGTTTTACCATATCTCAATTGTGAAAATCTTTATAAATAATAAGAGATTGCTGTTTACATAATTTTAGTATTCCCTTTCTCGGTAAATATTTGCCAAACACATCAACTCAGATTTGCAACTTGTACATGTAATTGCCAAAATCTGCTGCATCTCAGTTAAAATCAGTTGTAAGAAAGACAGTATGAGTCTGCTTTAATAAGCATTACCATCATTTCAATTTCAGAAATCAAAACACCCGCGGAAATGTTTCCGTGTTTCAATCATACACCAGGTGGCTTCTTGAATAAATGAAATTGAAGTTTACTGGCAATAAATGTTTTTGTGATTAAATCTTGTACTTTTTACATTTCAAAAGCTTTTCCAAATAATACATGCAAGACTAAAACTTTGGGTAAAAATTCAATTTCAAGTATTCTCTGTTTGTCAAGCGAATGAAACTGAATGGTTAAATAGAGAAAGCAGACAACAGTCATTTCATGTGTTTACTGCACGCTAAGCATAGTATTATTTACTTTTTATACTTTTTTGTTTTCATGAAATGATCATGATGTTTCATTTCAATGGTTTAGTAAAACAAAGACATTTTTTGACAACTTAACTGCATAAAAAATTCTTGAAAAGATTGTGGCAGCGCAATTAAATTTATTTATCGTCAGTATATGTACACTTATGTGATCACTCTTGCGAAACATGGCCTGACATATGATTGACGTAAATCTTGGAAATGTTTCCACAGTTTTCTATCATGAAAACGATAGTAATCAAACTGAATGATCAGATTTAGAGACTATTCTTTTTCAAGGTGAAGACTGATGGGATTTAGGGAGATGCTCCAAAATAAGGACGATCACTCAAAATAATTACTGTTAGCTGTTGTGGTGACGGCATCTATAAAAAGACACAACTTCTAGGAGAATATCTAAGATATGTAAATCTACCTTCTACCTTCTCCGTAATATTGCAAAAATTAGGAAATTCATCTCTTTCAAACACTATAATTTGGTTTTATCAACTGGGTTGATAATGTAAATTGGCCACTGTAAAGAGATTCAAGTGCACTTGAATCTCTTTACGGTGGCCAATTGACATTATCAACCCAGTTGATAAAACCAAATTATATTGTTATACTTCCCACCGATGCAGCACCACAGTTTCTTTAGAAACTTACCCCCTCTTTCAAACACTGTTTTTTTTTAATTGTATTTTTTTTCAGTTTTACAGTTTTTTGGAATTAAATTACAACAGCATTAAAATAAATGAAAATTAATAAATAAAAATAATAAGATACATCGTTGAAAGAAAAATAAATACATGTGTTAAGTAAATAAATAAACAAGTAAATTAATAAGAAAAGGCTAAGGCAAAGGCTTCACAAAGATAATTTGAACTGTAGATTCAACAAAGTGTTTGTAAGAGTTTTCCCCATTTCTGGAGGTGCAGATTTAATTTGTTCTTTTCTTTTGCAAGGTATTCTTCTATTGTAAAAGTCTTTTTAAGGTGTTCAAGGAACATAGTGAGGCTCGGAGCAGTAGATTTCCATCTACAGAAAAAGATGGTCTGCTTTGCTATTAACACGATATGATTCAAAAGCATAAAGGGGTTATCGACATCAAATAAACCAAACATGATATTAACTCGATTGGTTAGATCAGGAAGCGATTCAATACCATATTCACGTAACCAGCTAGAAATTTCTTTCCAGAAAGCTCTAGAAAGTTGACAGAATACAAAGAGATGTTTGGGGGTTTCCTTGCCCTTTCCACAGAGTGAACATAAAGGTGTCTCAACTAGTTTAAGCTTAAATAATTTAGAATTAGTAAATAGTATTCTATTCAAAATTTTATACTGAAAATAATTATGTATCTAACGTGACTTGGAAGGGCAAGCTGTAAATTATTTTTGTTCCACATTAGCTCAGAATCATGAAACAATTCATTTAATCTAGACTATGCTGTAGGGATTTCGTGCAAATCAGACACATGTGCTTCATACAACCTTTTGGTATTCCTTTCTGATACAGACACTGGCCTTAACCACAGCCAGATTCAAAACCTTCAATATGTTCAAAATTCTGCTGCATGTTTGTTTACTGGTACAGGGAGATGTGAACATATTACCCTGATACTGAAAGAACTTCATTGGTTACCTGTTGCTGAAAGAATTGATTTTAAAATTTTACTTATTACTTTTAAAGTATTGAATGACATAGCACCTTCCTACCTAAGGAACTTATGACTCTGTACAATCCATCCAGAACATTCAATCTTATTGATATAGAGCATGCCCTACCTGATCAATTAAAGACATGCAGCTTGCTTACTTCATTTAAGTCAAAACTCAAGGTGCATCTTTTTAAACATATTTATAAACTGTGGTTATGACTCTGTTTAGTTTTTTTAATATGTAAAGTGTGCCTGGATTCTGTAGAAGCAGCGCTATATAAGTTCCTGACGACCTTGCCAATTGCTTTAGAGTGTTTAAAATGCAGGAGAAAATTGGACTGTCTCATTAACAAAATGCTGTACATCAAACAATTAAGACCATGGCTGAATGTGCAAACAGATTCAATCTGTGCTAAAGCCTTTGTCTAGCACTACTTCATGTATGCAAATTTGGAGTACTTTTTTGAACTCGCACATTCATTTCCAACTCCTTGGTAATGTCATGAGGTTGCCGAAACATTGGAAATTTAACATTATATTGCTAGTTTTTACTCGCTTATGTTTCTCAAAATCAGTAATAGATGTTATTATTATTATCATTAATATAATTATTAAAATAGAGCATACAGAAAAAGAGAACATACCCTGGTACCTCTGCCGTTTCTTATGTACCAAACCCACGAACAATTTATTTGGAAAATTTAATATATACAGTTGACCACATTAACAGCTATCTCACGTCAATGAACAGTTAGTCATTGCAAGGGAAGGGGATTCACCTAAAAAATTAGGATTGCAAGGGACAGGTATGATAAGAGAGGGAGAGTCATTAGCTTCTACAGCAGCTATAGTATCTGTCAAATCCCAACTGAGAAAGTCGTGAAATGACCAGCTTGCTTATAGGAGCAAGGTCACAGCATTTGTTGTCATTTTCCCATTTACTTTCAAATTGAAACAAAATATCACAAAATATACAAGAATTGTTTCAAATGATAAAGATATAGACTGATTACAAATGACAAACTTGAAAATGAAAACTTGCTAGTTTTTTCAAGATGAGTTGTCCATGACGTAGCACCTTTAAAGGGTTTTCATTTACTTTTCGTACCAAAACTTGGGAGTGGCGTGACTGGCAACTAGTGTCTCAATTGTAAATAAATAAGACAAAGGCAGTTATTGAAAGACGAGTGTTACAATGATTTTTAAAAGCACAACCGTTCTTTTTAGTTTTTCAGAACATGTTTCATATACATCATCAGCTATAATGAATGTAATTTCATAGCAAGGATTACAGAATCATCGGTATTATGTCGATACATGTAACAGCCAGAGCCTACACTGCTAATACAATAAGCCTTTGTTTTAAGAACATTTTAAATGCAAACTTATTTTAATTAATCAGTAAAAACCAAGAAAAGAACAATAGCAAACAGTAAGCTTAAAAGTGTACAAAGTATAATAAATCGTAAGGATAAATACATGTATTTAATTAAAGTGCTACTGGGATGAAAAATGCTGTTCTTGTTCTTTTTCGATTCTGATTTTATATTTGGCAAGAATGCACCATGCCAATTATTGCACCTCAATTTTCAAAATAAGTCTGTGTTTTTGCACAACGATTTCTTGTTTAAACTGTCCGCCCTTACCAGAGTCGGCTTCAGTCAAGTTGCATTTAGAGAGCCGGGTCGAGAGAGAAAATGACGTCATCGGCTCACCAGTTTAATTTTTTGCTGTGTGAACCAGCATATTTGGTATGCAAAACAACAACTTGCTTTTAAAAGCTCGTGCTGCATACTAATCATCTGGGTTCACACATTGCAAAAATAAACTAGTGAGCCGATGACATCATTGCTTCTCTCGATCCAGCTCTCTCAATGCAACTCAACTGAAGCAGACTCTGTTAATGGCGGACAGTTTAAACAAGAAATCGTTGTGCATTGGCATGGTGCATTCTTGCCCAATATAAAATCATAATCGAACGAGAACAAGAACAACATTTTTTCATCGCAGTGGCACTTTAAGAACTCCTAAACACAGATGGAAACCGGCCTTACATGTATTCTTTTTGCTTTAGTCACCCATGCAGCACTTTGTCTTTGTCTGTAGGCTTTGTTATTTTGGCTGTCACGCTTTATTACTTTGTTTGTCACACAATGCCAGGGCTGTTGACCCAGATTATTTGTTTTTCAATATAATTGTAACAAGTTTTCTATTTGATTGTAAACTACTGTATTTACTAATGTATCATTTTACCTTATTTTCTTGCAGGTTTTGAAAGCCGTTGATGCTGTAGCCCATACACAAAGAAAGATGCAGAGACAAAGAGAATTATCCAAAGCTTAATCAGAGGTAGAAAACGAATTAAGGAGGCTTTTCTTTACAAATGAAACTAAGAAAATTTTTATTTTCTGTCCAAAACCATTCACTGAAGCAAGAACAGTTGAAACGATCTTGAATTGTCTAAGAGTCCAAGTTTTTCACATAATTTATTTTCAGTCACTTAGGCAAGAACAATTTTGAATTGTCTGCGAAGTCAAAACTGAACAAGAATTTTTTATTAACCAGTAACAGTGTGACACAATGTTCCAATATTGATTTGCAGTTTACCTGTCCAACTTGTAAATTGAGTTCACATTTACAACAGCAAGCTATCAAGTTCCGTTCGAGTTATGATAAGTTGTGGGATTTGTTTTGTGTACAGCCTGAAGCAATACAACTTCTGTGTCAAACAGTTGGGAAAATGTTTGTAAACTGGTAAACTGTCAAATTGCCAATATTTAATTCGTACTTGCCCTCTTTGACACAGAAGTTGTATTATTCCGTTTATGCACAAAAATGAAAACTGAAACTTACATAATTCAAACAGATCTTGTTAACTTGCTGGAGCAAATATGAATTCAGATTAAAAGATTTTCGTGTAAACTGTTGGAACATTGTGCCAGCAACATTTCAAAATTGTGCAGAAAAGAACGTCTGATTTGACTGTGTAAATTTATTATCAGTCATTTTTATAGAGCACAATCTCTTGTTACCATTTTAAATGGCTGATTTCAAAATATTGCTAGAAATTTATAATCTGCTATTTTCAGTTAATGCACATTTTGAATTGTTGGAAGCCAGTAGTTTAAATCAAATTAGAAATAGAATTTGTGTCCACTTTTTCTTAAAAGTTGTTTCCTTGTTAACATTGGTTTGAACAGGTTTAATTTTCCCGCCAAAAGACTTGGAAAAATACGGGCGCTCAAAATACGCATGCGCCGTTTTTTTTTTAATTTTTACTTGCTCTGTATGTATACTCCTTTTGAAAATATTTTATTTTCCCGCCAGAAGACTTAGAAAAATACGGGCGCTCAAAATACGCATGCGCCGTTTTTTTTTTTAATTTTTTTAACGTGAAATTAAATGTTAATAAACTGTATTTTGCTTTCTGTGTGCTCAACTTGATCTGTCTATTATTAATTTTATAACTCTCAAGTCAACAATTTGTTTATTTCCTTCATGTGCAAGCTTTCGTTTCTCAATAAAGTCAACAATTTACTGTACGATCTTGTATTCTTTATTTATTAAACTCTTCTACAATATACAATTCAAGTGTCTTGCAAATTACTCTTTATTTACCTCTAATATTCTATTATTATAAGTTAATTAGTTAACAGAAATCAATTAAATTATTAAAAAGGTGTCAACAAAAATCGTCCCTATATATACTAAGTCTTTTGGCGGGAAAATCTGGAGAAATCTGCACAGCGTTTCCCCTGGCAACTTTTTGACAAAAAAAATTCAAAATAGCTTCCCTTGAATATTTCCCGCCAAAAAATTGGGAACATCACCTCGTGCAAAAAGATCGAAATAAATCGCCAATTTCTTTCTGACACCGTTGAAAAATATTTTTTAAAAATCTAAACTAGTGAGCAGCACTCGAACGAGCTTTAGTTTGTAAAACTGATATTCTCCTACGCGTTTCGTCTGACTATCACGGACTTCGTCAGGGAGTTTACAAATAGCAGTTACAAGCATGCTGAAGTATACAACGTAAACCACAGAGGTTTTTTACGGATATACGTATGGGAAACATGCTGAGTTTTTAGCAAGGCTTGACATAGGCGCAGTGCATGTGTGACATGTTTATTCCATTAACTTGGGGGGGCACCGCCAAAATAAACATGTCACACATTCACTACGCCTATGTCAAGCCTTGCTAAAAACTCAGCATGTTTCCCATAAGTATATCCGTAAAAAACCTCTGTGGTTTACGTTGTATACTTAAGCATGCTTGTAACTGCTATTTATAAAACTCTTTGACGAAGTCCGCGATAGTCGGACGAAACGCGTAGGAGAATATATCAGTTTTACAAACTAAAGATCGTTTGAGCGTTGCTCGCTTGTTTAGATTTAAAAAAATATTTTTGAAATAAATCGCCAATTTAGCCCGTTGCTAGAAAAAATTTATCTCAGAAGAGTTTTAGTTTTTCAAAATTTTTGCACGAGGTGATGTTCTTGGATGAAAAACCTTTTAAAACTGGCAATTCTTGTTTGTAATACAGGACAGGACGAAAATTGTTTCAACATTTATGGAGTCATTTTTGAAGCAGCGATAGACAATGTCAACTGATGTTCTGGTATCGAGAGCTTTGATAATACTATTTGGTTCAAACTAAAAGACAACGCAACGCCGACCTAAGGCTAAACAATTTCGAACAACAGTAAATATTTTTCGAGCAATAACACAATTTAAACTGTTGTTCTCTTATAATATGCCAATTGCTTACATAGTCTTCCATCCCCGGCTGACTTTACTTTTAACTCAATTTCGAGTGTTACTTCAACAATTCAGCTCAAACGTAATTCAGTTGTATTTTGTTTGAAATACTCTGTCCTGTATTACAACGAATGTCAGTTGTAAAAGGTCTTTTTCCACTTATAAGTAAATATGTTACACGTAATAAAACCCAAATGCCTGATAAAAGAAAAGAAGTGGTTCCGTCCCACCCATAACACGAACATTTAGTACAAAAAGTTAACAATTATTGCTAATAAAGATTATACTGACCACAGTAAACAAAAAAATGAAGATAAAAACAATTCGTTCGTCAGTTGGTTACTAAATTTCCTGTTTATTTCATACAAATTTACGAACTGGAAAAGTAGCATTTTTTCTTTCAAGCAACAAAGCTGAGAAACAGCCGCAATGATATTTTTCATATTTTCATGCAAGACAAATTAAATTGAATTTCTGTATACATGTGAGTGTACCGCAATCAATTGATGCACAAGAACGTTTCCCGTAAAAGTAATGATTTACTGAAAGAACTTAAAACAGAACTACTTTTTAATCAGACCAGAAAATAAGTCTAAATAGAAACGATCAAGATAATTGCGATGTCAAATCAATCACTGCGGGTTTTTCCCTCGCAAATTTAAAAACTCATCTTAACAAACAGTGAGAGTAAGTTGATAGATTGTTTTTTTTTTAGAGTAAATAACTATTTTTCGGGCCTGAGCAAATGAAAATTGAAAATTTCCAATTTTAATTATACATATGTAGAACCAGGGACGGCTAGTCTGGGCGACACGAGGTAATTAAGCCGAACAGCGAAAGTTAACAAGAATTCGCTAGAGTGCCCCTGGGATGCTACTCTCAAACGACAAGTTTCACGACCCATTCGAATGCTTGCCTTTGATTGGTGGCCAATCAGAGTCCAGCATTCAAATGGGTCGTGGAACCAGGCGTTTAAGAGTAACATCCCAGGGGCACTCTTGTGAATTCTTGTAAACTTTCGCCGTTCGGTTTACTTCGTGTCGCCCGACTAACCGGCCCTGGGTCTCCGAGGATGACCGAAACCTGATTTTATTTTGGAAAATCTGAAGTAGTAATTGATATCCATCACGTTGAACTGCCAATTTGTCAGTTTAA
Source organism: Blastomussa wellsi (assembly GCA_947652115.1). Lineage (NCBI taxonomy): Eukaryota > Metazoa > Cnidaria > Anthozoa > Scleractinia > Plerogyridae > Blastomussa > Blastomussa wellsi. Next base: position 14,436,792 of record OX393569.1, read on the forward strand.
TTGAAATAAAGGCTTTGGTAAGTAAATTGTTAACTGTGGCCAGTATAACGGGAAATACTGACTGAATTTATCTCGACTTGCTAGTGTTCATCCACCGAGCCAGGCATCAGGATTTTACACGTGTACAATAAAGAACTCCCAATATATGACAAGAGAACAGAGGCAAAGGCGATTCCCTTACCATCAACAAATTAAAGTATAACGACCGAGTGTCTTCTGCGTCATAAAAACAAATTTATTGAAGACGGTGTTAACCCTGGAGTATCGTTAGTTCGATCGTCCACGTGTCGTCCTGGTGGGAGTAATTCTAGAAAAACTGTTTGTTAGTGAATGACGTTTCAATAAGTGAAATATTGTTTGTGAACCTGAGTGAGGTTTCGCGTCATGTTCGTAAACATTGATTGGATTGTCAGTTGTAAATTTTGGTTCGTCCATTCGTTTAGAATCGTGAGTAAGTTAGTCTGCCAGCAATTGTTGCAATCGTTTGAGAGATGTTTGTTTTCAGTTAGCGAACCGGTCTTCTAAAGTCAGTCGCTGAGAGCATTTTGTACAGTAGGTAATACGTCAAGTGAAGGACCAGCTGTGCAGTCAAGTATGGTTGTTCGTCAGTGGCCGAATGCAATGTAATTGTTGAGATAACAATTTCTCGTCAGTCGAGTTGTGTTCCGTTAGTCTCGTGTCCAGGGTTTCACCATACAATCCCGCCGATGTATGTCATTTATTTGGCCAAATGGTGTAGCAAATTTCAATGTGCAATGATTTGGAGAAATGTGTTCGTTACATGAAAAGCCCAAGCCTCTGTTCTCTTGTCAAGTGCAGTAAAATTCAGTTGATGAAGCAAATATGTGAATCTGTTAAGGCGACTGGCACTATTCAATGTGCCTTGTACATAAATGAATAAAAAATTGCTTGGTACAATTTTTGTATTCTTTGAGTGTTATGCAATCGAATTGTTTAAACACGATGGCACGCTATAAATAGACTTTGCTCGCTTTTCTCACCCCCCCCCCCCCCCCTCCCCCTTCTCATAAAGGCAGTCTAACTTGCATCTCAGTTTTGTATGTTCATGATGAAGCAGTGTGGAACAATTCTTTTCCTTTTGAATTACGAAATTCACTGTGAAAATCGTTCATTTACAATTTTGTAAATATTGTTGTCTGACCTCAGATAATCGGTAAAATAAATCCAGTCCAATGGCAAATGCGAATCTCGAGTCAGACTGAATTTCAGTGTTAATGTGTACGCCAAACTTTGTCAACATTGAATTTAAAAAATAAACAAAGATGGCTAAAAGACGCGATTAAAAATGGTGATAATTCGGTTGTATTTATAATAATTAAAACGAACTGGCAAATATTATATAATTTCACTGAAAGTCTTCTCCGGAATCCCCCATCATAGAGCGCTTCGTGTTTAAACATAACGGTTTTCAATCATACCCGATTACAAGGAAATTTGTTTTTAGTCCGCTTTCCAAATCCTCGCACGTCATGCAGTGTCACCTTAAATAGTTCTTCTTGCGACATCAACTGAGGCAGTAATCAATGCTACATTTAAAGTCCGAGTGTTTTGCAGACATGAAAACATCAAGAGTAATAAACGCTCACGATTAAACGCCAAATAATCAAATAAATTTTCATAATTGAATCGAGGCAATTTATATTTTCTCCTGCGCGAGTTTAATTTGATCAAAATTATTAGTATTCGCAGTTTGCGCAAATCAAATGTTCACCGAGGTTCGAAATGCGTTCTGATAAGGTCTGCAAAAGAATCGGTGAAATGATGGCTGAAGTGTAAGCCGCACGTAAATATAAATGAATACTTTGTACCAACTCCCAGTCGCTAGTTTGCACATCTTGGTTTAGATACAGACAATCAATATATCTTCACAATATTTGGTAAACCGGAAGTGATATTATCTTGCAATTTTGACCTGACTGATCAGCCACCATTTCCATAAAGTTATTTTACAAATCTAAAGTTCTTATCTTTGAAGAACTCCCAGTTTGTCCCTTTTCCATGCTTCGTAACTCTTCCTCCTTGTAAATTTGGCTCTCGTTTCTAAAAAGAGAAATTATGAATTCAAAGATCAGCAAATGTTCAAAGTTTTAAAACTGCACATAAAATAATCTTCATGCTTTCGGCTTCACCGCAACAGGTAAATATTCTTGACGGCATTTCTCGATTATTCAAGTGTATCTTTAAACCTTAAGCCAACTTTGGCCTTTGTTACTAAACTGTTAGACACTAGTTCGGTTATACCATGCAACATTGTGAACGAAGCGATTTAATTTGGGGTACTGCTTAGTTTTCTATTTGAAACAACGCAAAGAGCAAATAGTATCGCACGTGTAAACTGTCGTTGGTCACATTCTGACACTTGGATCATGGAACGCCTTCTAGACAAAATTGAAGGAATATTATGCAAAGCCAGTTCTTACCTTTGAAGGGAATAGACTGACGAAGGCTTGTCCAAGCTTCAAATCCGCCAAGCATCAAGCATCTTCTTCCTTCACGAGTTTAAACGGGACCTCACCGGACGACACGTCTTCACACATCCACGACCTGTTTGGTTTGAATCACGTGCTATAATTTTTCATGAATATGGATTAAAAATTTAGCGCGGATTTTGTTTGCACGCCTTTTGCGCCAGCAAATCACAAATCGCGGAAAAAGAAAGAAATTTACGCGGTATTTTATTAAGAGACAAACTAACTTCCGAGTTAGGATTTCGAGTTGGATTTTCGAGTTAGATTTTCCAATTAGGATTTTCGAATTAGGATTAGGTGTAGTGAGATTGGCCGTTTTTTATGCTAGAGACGATAAAGTCGTCTAGACGCCTTTAACGTCTGAGACGTTAAAGTTGTCCGTTAAGAGCGTCGTTCAGGCGCTCTTACGAAAATACTTTAAAGCCATCAGACGTTAAAGGCGTCTACACCTCACTACACCTCACTACACTTCACTACACCTCACTACACCTCACTACACCTCACTAGACTTCACTGCACCTCACTACACTTCACTACACCTCACTACACCTCAGTACACTTCACTACGCTTCCCTACACCTCACTACAATTCACTTCTCCTCACTAAACCTCACTACACCTCCATGACTACACAAATCGATAGAATTTGTCACTGGAAGCCATTTTGTTAAGCATGCCAAGGGCGTTTTCAGGATTGTACACGTGAATAATAACCATGTCAATCTGTGGACATGGAGAGATAAACGAACACCGCCTAACCCTATTCCCTATCCACACACTGTAAACCACTGGTGCAACCCTAGTCTGGGGAAGGAACATAAGTAATACAATGTGAATATGTGGGTATTGAGAGATAACCGAATACCTCCTTCCCTTAATTGTCCACAGATTCTTGATAATAACGTTCTAAGATACACCCTTTACTCTACCCTGCTGCGGATTCTAACAAATGGAACCAGTTCTGCCGAATTTAAGCTAAATTAATATTGCAGAACTCATTGCATCACGACCCTTGACTTATTTGGGTTTAGAAACCAACCAGCCTTATGTTAATTCTTGAGGTCAAACGAAAAGACACCCGAACGTTAACGAATAATTCATAACTATAATATTATAAACGAAGAAAAGCATTCATTCAACTATAAGCTATTGTTCCTGGTCAAAAATACAAGTACGATTACATTACTTAGGATAGATTGAACAAGATTGCCCTCCGATCTCGAGCTCACATCCTGCTTCTCCTCCATATCAATGAGGATCTATTGAAGACGATGTGTAAAACCACTAACAAAGAACGATGTGTCAGAAAAACTGCTGAAAAGTTACTAAAAATCCCGTCAAAAAATCCTAACTCCAAAATCCAACTCCAAAATCCAAATCGAAATCCTAACTCGGTAAATAGGCAACCTCAATATTATAATAATTTACAATTAGCATTTCATCTTGTTTTTCTATTCTGAATTGTTTTAAATGTTTTTTAATTCTGCTCAGTTTGAAAATGGTCAAGAAAAAAATTCCTCAAAATTCGCGCTTTTTACAATTGCAACTTTGATTTTTTTCTCTTGATCTGGGTAGGATCAACAATTAACGGTTCTGGGAGAATTTAGGGAACTGTAACGGCTGGTTTAAATTGTATTTACATTTCTGTAAGGTGATTACCGTCGAATAGACAAAAATTGACATTAAAATTTCCTCAAAATTGCCCTGGTTGATTATTACAGCGTGAAGTTATAAATTATTTTATCCAATTAGAATTTGAATATATCGAACTGAATTAGGTTTTTCTGATTTAGAAGTTTAATCCAGCCTTCCGCGAAGTTCCGCTAAACCGGAAAACCATATTAAGTAGGTCTCTTCCAGATATAACAATCGCTCAATTGTCACAAAGTTTTCTTTACAGTCATTGCGGTCCACAATAGAAAAGTTTACTTCAAGGGGACGAAACATGGTTAAAGTAACAAAAAGCATTAAAATAGTGCAAAACGTGTACGTTAAATTAGCAGTCATGATGTTTTACATTGGGCGTATGTATAAATACAGCTGTTTTCTTGTTAAAGACAACTGATCAGTCCTGAATATAAAGGCCTCTCACATCTAGGAATCTCTTCAATTAATTAATAGTCTTATGATAGGAAAACAGATTGGCATTTTGACTTTAGATCACTTACCTACTGTTCTATGCATCACGTCTAACCATCACCTACAGAAAAGGTAAGAACACTTTGAAAAATAAACGTTAATTAAGAAGTCAGGACTTTAGAATGAAACCATTTCTGAACCTCATTTAGCTACATTTTAACCTCACAGAGCAACAACATTTCTACTTATATAACTAAGTTTTGTGTCATTTGATAGTTCTGCCTTATGGACGCAAACAATTTTCCAGTTGAAATTAAAGTAGAAATAGCAAACTCTCAGTGCAATTTTACCAACCAATTTTGTTCCAACTACAAATGATCTTTAACAATTGTGAGCTAGAATAACAATTACAAATTAAGTACACGTCTATAAATCTAAGAACTGATGAATCAATTTGGGCAAGGGATCTCTGTTACATTGTTATATAGGACATAGATGCTATTTGAAAACATTGTGAACATGCAGTTCATTGGTAACGCATTCCATTTAATTTTGCTATGATCTGTGCTCAGCAAGAAACACAATTATGATTAATTGATATTTTTTTCTAATGACGTTAATTTCATCTAATAACGCTCGAAGCACCAACATCGAATTTCAAAACTAAACGAGAAATCTTTACATAACCCTTGTACGGTATCTGAAAAAAACTTGATTTGAATTGAAGGAAGTGTAAGCCTAAAGTAAAATATGCAAATTTTCATAAAGCTGAATATACAAAACCCTGTAAATAGTGATCGAGTTAGCTGCTTAGAGCAAGCAGTCAATAACAGTATTCATGACAACTACAATGAGTGCTATTAAAATACATAAGTCCATAAGTACGTATCAACCTATTGTGCATGTTATTTCAAAAGGCCTCACGGTTGAAACAGTAGCAGGATAATTATTAATTAATTAAGAAATAGAAAACATGTACCGTGTTTCTATCGAGTTATAGAAACACGAGTGGAAGTTTGGGAGAACGGCGAGAAATGCTGTGGGAACACGAGCCGTAGGCGAGTGTTTTCAGAGCGTTTTCTCCCCAAACTTTCATGAATGTTTCTACAACTCGATAGAAACACGAAGTACATGTTTACTATTTCTTTTAGAAAACACCACGACGAGAAAAAGGAAAACAACTTGATAACTTTGTTTATCAAAATGTAAGTTCTCTTTGCTCACGCCATCATTACGTCAACAGCTCTTGCTAGTTCTGTGTCTCCATCGAGTTATAGAAACACGATTTTTAACCAATCAGCGCGCGTATTTTCTTAGGACTGTTTTCTAACAATGTATATTATAATATTTGAGGGAGTGGTGCTTTAATTTGCTACTTTCCCTCCTCCAGTCACGGCACGAAAAGTTGGCTTCAACCCGGGTCTTTGACCCATACATTTATTTTGGCTCAATGGTGGTGAAGGCCCTCTTCGCCAAACCTTTACCATACCGTTAACCCTGGCAAAAACCGTTTTTCGTTTTGGTCATAAATTGTACGTCTTTAATTTAGCATTTATCAAAGGTATGCCAAAGCTATAGACGTGAAATTTGTCTTCGAGTTAGTTAGGCGACTTTGACATCTGTGTCAAAGACAGTGATCCATATTTGTGACACTTTGATTTGATTGGCCAAGGCCAGCTTTTCGTACCGAGTATGGTTCCTGGTCTACGCTTTGCCTGAATATTCACTGGTTATAATTTGTTTTTCGATAGTTTTACAGCTGACATGGAACTGTACCTTTTGCTTGGTGTTTGCGTGACCTTTGCTAGGTAGGCACTCGTGTACGTTGGAAACCTCGTTCCCAGGGCCTTTCCATTGGGAAAGAGTTGAGTTGTAGAACAGAGACAAAATTGAAATAAAAAGATGATTTTTGGCAAGTGGGCATTCTTCATTATGTACTTTCGGAAGATCTTAATGAATCTCATAATTTCAAAAATTTAAATATTTGTGACGTCACACCTTACCACTCTGTATTGGATATGGCCGCGCGGAGATACGAAATTTCTCTTCGTATCTCCAAGCGGCCATATTATATAAACACCAATGAACTTCCAAACCTTTTCACTTTTGCTGCGAAAGGCGCGATTTATTACATAACCATAGCAACGGTGATATCTTTACATGTGAAGATAACATGTTATCTTCACGTGTGAAGATATGTTTTCGCGCGAAAGCTCACCTGGTATTTCACTGCTGTTTATATAATAACAACATATATCATCGATTTCTATCATCCATTTCTATGAGCATATATCATCCATTACTCGATTAAGAGTGAGTTATGCTTTGAGTGCTGGTAGCTAAGTTTAAGTTAGTTTAGGACTTCTCGTCTTTGCTATTCTATCACTTGAGTGTCGCCGGTAATTCGCGTTTGCTTTGGTCTTTATTACCACGCTCAGTGATTGGTTTAAAAATATCCCGCTACTTTTTCAACCAATCAGAAGTAAAATCAAAACCAATCGCGGGTCGTACGCGCTGGTTTTCCCGCGCTTTGAGTCGGCTACGCGCAATTACTTGGAGTTTTGATCATTGGATCATTGGATTGTCTCCATTCTTTGTGATTGGCCAAAGAAGATCACAGAAGACGTCAAAATGTGATAAGAACATCAGTGACAACTCGGCTACCACCTCGTGTGCCACTTCTTTGTTCTTACCACATTTTGATGTCATCAGCGATCTATTACTGAACAAACGCGCGGCAACACGGAATCTATTATTTGTTAAATGGAAAACAGTGGAGAACCAACCAGATTCACGGATTCCATTAGAACACAGCTGAGTTTCTATGCTAATCGCGCATAGAACACAATTACGCGCTCGTTGCTCTGAGAATAAAATGGCAGTTAGGGGAAGGTCTACATTAAGAATTGAGAGCTTTCTCAATGTTTTTGAAAGTCAACTGAAGAAAAAAAAAATGAATTTCTGTCTTTTCTTGTTTCTTTCAGCGCTTCTTGTCCGTTTTTTTATGGAGTAGCAAACGATAAATTATACAATGCAAACCTTCCGCAGTCTGTTAAGGATCACTGGACCAGTTTATCCATAGAATTAGGCAGCGCTGGTTGGGACGACTTCAAGCATTTGTTCTTCCACCCAGACGGTACCTTATATGGTGTGCTGAATGACAAGTTCTACGAAGGGCCACTCCCTGAGGCTTCTAACGCAACCACTTCAGCGGATTGGATCGCTCAAGCGACCCAAATAGGAACTGCGGGGTGGAATGCCTTTAAGCTCCTGTTCTTTGATCCGGATGGAATTCTTTATGGCGTTACCTCTGACGGCAAGTTTTACAAGAGAAGCCCACCAACATCTAAAGATGACAGCTGGCTGGTGACCGCTACAGTGGTGGGATTGTCCGGATGGCAGCGCTTCAAGTTCCTCTTCTTCGATCCAGAGGGAATCTTATATGGCGTTGTAGACGGCAGGTTTTATAAGAGGAGTCCTCCCGCAGATACAAATGACGGTTGGTTGTCACCATCCACGCTCGTTGGCCGAACGGGATGGGGTGATTTGGAGTTCCTTTTCATGACGCCTTCAGGGATACTGTATGGCGTTTACCAAGATAAGTTGTACGAGCTTTTAGAAGGTGACGACTGGAAGACATTTTCAAAATTAATGGGTGAAACTGGCTGGTCCGAGTTCAAATTGCTAATGGCTAACTAGGGAAATAAAACGTAGACAGTTGAGTCAAGATAAGATAGAATTCTCGTCTTCACATGTTAATGTACTTCAAAATAAAGAGGACTTTGACGAACCATATGGTTTTAAATAGCTGTTTTTTTATCATCTGTGTTTTCGCATGACGTCACGGCACACCACGCACGTGAAAAGAGGCCATATTAGATTGCTGAAACAAAAGATATTTTCATAACAATAGAGTTTAATTCCCGGAGGAATGACGTCATGGCTGACGTCATGTGAAAATACTGTATTTTTGGTTTTCATGTGACGTCATAAAATTCAGAAATCAAAATTCGCTGGGTCTGTTAAATTTTCGTTGCCACTTGGTGTAAGTTGAACTAAAAATATATCTTTTCGCAAATTTTCAGCTCGATAGGGCCGTTCGTTTTGAAAACAGAGCATTTTGAATATCTGAGTTCAGTTCCGCAGTATGTGAAATCAAGCTGTGCTGTGGCAAAGCTGTTTTGTTTAGAAAAAGCCTACCCTTTCGATTTTCAACAGTTTTAACATTTAAGATATAATAAATGGTGTTTTTGTGAATGTGCAATAGCTCATGAGCCAAAAGCAGTCGCTATTATAGCACAATTGAGTTCCAGATGGCATCACGGCGGCCATATTTGTGTCCCTCGGGAGGACACAAATATGGCGTCTCCATACTGAACTTTGTAAATTTACGTGGAACGTTTCGGCAAATAACTCGCGAACGGCACACCGCACAGGCCTGAAACGTGGAGAAATTGTTTATTTATTAAACATATACACTATCTGAAATTCTTAACTTCTGCAGTTGGAGCGGGCTCCGCTCGAGGTGTCGAAAAGAGTAGGGAATGTACAAGTTCAAGTTTAGGAACGGGTAGCTTGTCCTTTAGGCACTAAATGGGTTTTCAGAATATCCCGAACAGACGCACCTCGTGACCGATTTATCTTCGTGTTTTAATCGGGGCTACTTCAAAGAACTGAACAAGAAAGAAGCTTAAAGGGAAAGTGTCACGGGGAATTTTTAGCTGTAAAATTATTACCAAGTTCTTTCTCTCACCCACCAAATGCGGCTGGAACATCAAGGGTATGATGTAAAGTAAATTGTTGAAGGAAGGGGGACTGTTATTAGGTTTCAAGCCACAAGGGCAAAAACTTGCAAAAGTCAGCCCGACTTTCAAGTTAAGGTCTGAACTGAAGGCCCTGATATAAAAATGACGTCATTCCTTTTGAAGGTTCAGTACACAGGGCCCTCAAAATAGACTCTCAAAATGATAATGGTAAGGATTTTATTTTATTTACCCGGTCAGTCTAACTTTGAGCGCATTCAACAATCGCAAAGATGTATTAGCTCACATATTTACTGCAAACCAAGCCTGTTCCAGCCCCCCGACTAGTCGGGAGAGGCGAAAGAAGCGAGCGGGGGAAAACCGAGGGAGGACTAGAGCGACACATCCATTCTCGTCCCCATAGCCCTTTCGTTTCTCTTAGTTGGCAGGGCCTTGGCACGACAAACGAAGGGCTCTTATCAGGGACATAAGATTTTCAAAAAAATTCGATTTTTTTATTGGCTGTTGAGAACAAAGAAATCTTAAACGGAAGTCAAAATGTTCGACGGCCGCCATATTACAACACACATGTAGAAACATCAATGCTATATACATGAAGTCCGGAAGTCCTAGAATCTCGGACTAGAAATAGTATGTCTCCAGAGCCCTTCGTTTCTCGTGCCAAGGCCCCACCGGCTAAGAGAAACGAAAAGGGCTATGGGGACGAGAATGCGAGGCATCTCGTTCCCGCTCTCGCCCTAGTCCTCCCTCGTTTTTCCCTCCCTCGCCCGTTTCTTTCGCCGCCCTCGACTATTCTAGAGCCTGGAACAGCCTCGTGACATCTTAATGCCCAACAATTCACTACTCGTCCATACGATAATACTGCATAATAAAATTTTATTTTAAAGTTAACAGTAGAATTCATTTAACTATAAAATTCGCTCTTCTCTTACGTGAACAAATAGTGATCTATATTACTAACCCAACTAATCGAGATTTCTTCATAAAGTGTGCTGAGAGGCTGAAAATCAAAAGTCACGTGGTCATGTCACTTATGCGTAAAACGCGATTGCGCAAGGGTGGGTTTAGGTTGGGTAAACTTGAACTTCATACCTGCAAGATTTTAATGATACTTTGAAAATCTCCCAGATCTCTCAAATTCGTCGTTACTTTGTTTTCATAATCTCGAACCTATCCTTAACTCCTTTTTTAACGGCCAAAAGGTTCTGGTAAGTAAGAGCGTCCAGAAGTAAAACCTTCCAGTGACCTCGTAGGAAAGAAAAGAGACCCTCAGATCCAGGTTGATCGTAGCCTCGGTATGCAAGAAAATCAAATATTCTCAGAAAAAGTAACATGAGCACTACTCCAGAATGACTATTGGAAATGTTATTGGACTTTATGCAGAAATTCTAACACTTTTTGGCCTCAAAATATATAACTGTTTCTTGGGTTTGTTTACTTATTTATGGAATCGTGGTTCACCAAGTTGTTATTTGACTCTCACAGCCTGAATTTGTCTTCTGTATTTGCTATTTCAAACAGTCTGTAATTACCATATCAACAATTCTATTTAAATTACATCGACCACAAAAGGTCTTCAGTCGATTTGTACCAAAGAAAGACAATTTAAACGACGTTTAGACAGCGTCCAAGAAAGTCACACGAAGTCTTGTGAACTGTGACTCTTGCAAGTAAAATTTAGCCTATGACTTACTAGTCTCCTTCGCAGCCGTTATTAGGGTCGTCACGCAACAACGTGACGACGGAGGAGTGGGGAGGAGCGTTGCGTGACGATCCTAATTTTGGCTGCGAAGTGGACCATCGACTTGCATGATACATGTAAACGTCAGGGCAGACATAAACGTGGTAAACTTTGTTCAAATAACCTCGCCTTAGTACATGTGTGAAGCCGGAAATTCAGCAGTGTCGTACCTCATCGCAACAAGTTGTAACCAGAACAATCATTACATCGGACAACCTGCTTAAAAGTTACATTCAACAAACACAAACTAATAGACCAGTTCCGATATATTAAAATTCTAACATGGCGCCGAGGCTTAGGGGAATAAAACAAAAGAAATTATTTATTCATCCCAAAGCCTCGATGCAAAATCTTTTGTTTTATTCCCCCAAGCCTCAGTGTCATGTTAGAATATTAATATATCGGAATTGGTCTATTAATCCACTTTAGATTGAACCCAACGATTTGGCGGTGCTAAAATTTTTTTTTAGTGTTCTTGTAATAAGACTATAACTATAACCCTCTTCTTCTGTCAATGTCAATAAATCACAAATTAATTTACTTCTCAAATTGTAAAACAGGTGCTTGCCCCAAAAGATTATTTTGCAAGGCATTATATTCAAACATTTTAAAATGAACATTTTACTATCTAAAATCGTATTTATTGAAAACTATGGTATTTTTTTGTTTTAACATTACAAAACACTGATTCCAGCAGCACTTCTGGGAAAACCAATTTGAATAATTCATTAAATTTACACGTTACATGAATAATACAAAAATTCTCAACTAAAACGCATTCTGCTATTGAACCCATTACTAAAAAACATGGGATACGATTTACAATAAAATGCTACATATTCTAAATATTGGGGCATACAAACGACCCTTTTAAAATTCCATTGTAGTTAATATAAAATCAAAAGTGTCAGTGCCCATTGCAATAACTTAAACATGCTTTAACTATGCTAGTAAATATGAACTACTTTGTAAACTAACTGAGGACTGCTATTGACAGAAGCTGTCGCAAATTGGAAAAGCCAACCACACAGGAATCCTTGAAATAAGATACACTGATTTATACGCAGGCATCTGTCAGTTTTGTTTGCAATCCCCCTACATGTATGACTCTACTTAAATGTTACTAAACCCTTAATTAATATTATTGTATGCTAAAGGAATTTCATATCAAGTAAAGTCCAAATTGAAACTTATTCTGTTGAGATTAATGTCACATAGAGCCTAACCCTCTGTAGAGCATCTACGCCTTTTTCTGCAGCCCTTGTTTCTCAGCAAAGTGTTGATAGATGAAATGGACATAAGTGATCAGACTTTTAGGCTCTGGTACATCAACTGCCATGACATCCTCCAGTTCAAGCAATGGTTCAATGCCTTCTTCCCTAAAAACATATTCAAATAGAAGCAAAAGAAGCATTAATTTATTGCAATTAAAATAACTAATATTAGTAGAAACTCAGCTGTGTTCTATTGGAAATCCTTGAATCTGATTGGTTCTCCCACTGTTTTCTATTTAAACAATAGAGTGTTTCTGTCGAGGAACTATCGGCTGATAGTTGCCCTGCGTAAATTTGATGTTCTTAAAACAAATGTTTGCCCGGGAAGGGAAGCTTCTAGGGCAAATATGCTAGTTTTAAGAACATCAAATTTCCAAGGGGCAACTATCAGACCGATAGTTCCGAGACAGGAACACTATATTGTCTTTATTGTTCACCACTAAATTTTCTTCCGCGCGTACATTCACAAACTAGCATCTTGAGTTTTTTTGCTGCAAGCCGAAATGTACCAATAAACGAAAATAAATCAGGCAAGAAACCCTCCAAATGCAGATCAATCGAATAAAGTTCAGTTTGAATGTTTTTTTTTTTTAACGAAAACCCGCTTGTTTACAAAAAAAATCACAGCCGGGCACTATCCATCCAGGCATTTTCCTCGGACAAGCACTATTTAAACAATAGAGTGTTTCTGTCGAGGAACTATCAGCTGATAGTTGCCCCGCGGACAGGCACTATGCACTGATAGTGCCCTCCGTGGATGAACACTATCGCGTCACGTGTTTAATTTAGACCAATGAAAATTTAGTGGTTAACTATAATCGCCGATAGTTCCGAGACAGGAACACTATATTGTCTTTATTGTTCACCACTAAATTTTCTTCCGCGCGTACATTCACAAACTAGCATCTTGAGTTTTTTTGCTGCAAGCCGAAATGTACCAATAAACGAAAATAAATCAGGCAAGAAACCCTCCAAATGCAGATCAATCGAATAAAGTTCAGTTTGAATGTTTTTTTTTTTTAACGAAAACCCGCTTGTTTACAAAAAAAATCACAGCCGGGCACTATCCATCCAGGCATTTTCCTCGGACAAGCACTATTTAAACAATAGAGTGTTTCTGTCGAGGAACTATCAGCTGATAGTTGCCCCGCGGACAGGCACTATGCACTGATAGTGCCCTCCGTGGATGAACACTATCGCGTCACGTGTTTAATTTAGACCAATGAAAATTTAGTGGTTAACTATAATCGCCGATAGAAAACGATTGCATGCATTGCTCTTTGAAGAGACTATTTTTTCTTGATTTTTGGCTTAAAAGCACATAAAAAAGTAACTTTTAGACTACTCGCACTTGTATGAGCGATAGTCAACCCGGCTGTGCCTCATTGACTATTTGCTCATCGAAAACTCTGGCTCGTAGTCTAATTGCTAAGTGAAAGGCATGGTGGCCTGATGGTTAGTTTGCTGGACTCCGGATCAGATGGTCCGAGTTCAAGCACTGACCAACGCACCACATTGCGTTCTTGGGCAAGACACTTAAATCGATCCCACAGTGCCTTTCTCCACCTGGGAGTATAAATGGGTACTGGCGAAACAATGCTGGGGGTTAACCTTGTGATGGACTAGCATCCCATCCAGGGGGAGTAGACAGACTTTATATTTGTCCCATGTTAAATCGCAACTCTGCTTTGGAACGCAAGTGTGGTCCCCAAGTCACAGCTACCGACAAGGCAAGATAAAGCACATGCAGAGAAGAGCCACACGCTGGATACATATATGACAGAGAGCTTAAGGACTTGACATTTTTCTACAAATGCTTGCATTGGGGATTCAGTCCTTGGCAAAATATTCCTCAACATGAAAAATGGTGCGTTATGCAATAAATAAACTGAATTACTGCATAAAATGGCAGTCCAATCTAAATTTGCAAATGTCAAAGAGCCACTGAGAATGAAACCAACTCCTCTTCTGCTGTCAAAACCCCACCACCCACAAACAAATAACATTCACCTTTTGCAAATGTGTTGACTTACCAGCAGTCAAAAATATATTCTACCTGCTCAATGTTGTTTCATAGGGCTTGCAATTCACCTCGAGTGTCTAAACAGTTCTTTCCAAGATTGCAGTGCTCAAACCCAAAATGTCTGCTTAGACTGGAGTCCAATGCACCAGTCATTGCTTGACAAACATTACACAAGAGACATCTATTTGTAACTTGTAAATCTTTATCTTAAAACATCTTTAGCTTTAATGGACAAGACAGACTCACCCTGCAACTTTAAAAGCAAGTGCCCAATTTCCCCTTTTGTCACTTGGATCTAGAGTGTCAAAAGGAACCTTGTCTGGAAGGAAGTAATTTAGCAGAGCACACATGGCAAGCCCACTAGCCCAGCTCGTGGTGAAGTTCTGAATTTCCACTCCCTGAAAAACAGATGATAAAACAGGTTGCATTGAAGGCATTTTAAGTGTAACACTAGTGCAGCACTAGTTAACAGTCAAACCTATACCTACAACAGCCACAGTGGCATAATACACTAGAATTCCCTTGCTGCCTTAGAGTAGCAGTCAATGAAGGAAGGCTTCAGTAAGTTTACATTCCAATGTGGTCAAAGGCAGAAAACAAAGAAAGTTAACAACAAAGATAAGGTTGTAATTCTCACGGTAAGTTTGACATTTGACGCTGATTTACTTTTTTTGGGAACATCACTAAAGCAATTCTCAGGGCTTAAAAATAGAGTAAGTAATCATTTGAAAGAAATGAAAATAATTATAATTTACATTCAAAAACAATTTTATGTAGATCCATGTCCGAGCTTCTATATGTTAATACAAGCCTAAGGTACTCAGAGGGCCAATAACTAAAATCATCCAATCAGGTTACTCCATTGCCTGGACTGGACTAAGTACTGGACTGGGTATTGACTAGAACGATTCTGCGTGATTCATGCATTGTAATGGCCGGTATACAAAAGAAGAAAAAATAAACTTGACTGGAATAAAAAACACTCATTCTTTGCTGGCTTCTGTATCAAAATTAGAGAAATATTATTTTCTCCCACTGAAACACCTGGTTGAGGCTTGGTAAGAATCTTGTCATGTCCGCAGACTTCTTTCTTCTTTCTTCATTATTGTCATTTTAGCCCCTTGTCATTCCACAATATTCACACTTGATAAACGAGTTTCAGTTCTGATGCTACCAATTCTGGCTTGTTAGCCAGTCATTTAAAGTGCATATGAAGTGAATTTTTTCAGTTCCCCTACATGTATAGAAAACTACTGTAAGTAGAAAAATTACACTCAATACAGATTTAAGCGATTGTGAGGCTATAAAATGGGGTTTTTCTGGCGTAAAAGTGTCCGGAGCCTGGATCGAGTTTTTATTGTGAAATCCAAAATGTGACATCACTTTGGTTGCACAGGGCCATTTTGGGTAAGCGCTGAGTAGGAACCTCCCTCAAGAAACGTTCCGAATAACCTGCCGCCTTGAAACAAATAGCCGTTTGTTAACCATTCGAATGCTGCAATGGCATAAGGTTCTACTTGAACTCCTCGATGCCTAGTTTTCTCACTGTCCACCTCATCTCTTGATCTGAGATGCAACCAACGTGACGTCACAATCTGGTATTTTGACTGCGCAAATTGGTGGACATTTTTGGAGCAAAATGCGGTAACTCTCAAGGCTTGTAAAATCGTCAATTTGTTCTCTTTCCTTCTCAAACTTTCAGATTCTTCCTTCAACAGGTTAAACTTTAGAAATAAACATTAACAATATTTCGCTTCATATGCACTTTAAATCTGTTTGCAATGGGTTTCAAGTACATGTACAGTGCAGGGTACTAAAACAGACCTCATGGTATTTGGTCTTTCGGCGGCACCACTCCTGCAGCTGGTTTATAGCACTGTTTCCACTTGTGAAATTTCTCCCTCCTTCCCTGAAAAAGGTTTACAGTAAGAGATCAGTATTGATGTCAGTGACAATAGTATGTCTAACAACAAGCCTCCCCAAACATTTGCCTAAAAAAATCAAAATGGGTGCTATGGGTTTCAGCCCTCAGGCTGGGGTTACTGTTTCATACTTGAGCCAGACACTTTGCTCTCACAGCACTGCTCTCCATTCAGGTGTATAAATGGGTACTGGCAAATTTAATGCTGGCCATAACCCTGCGTTGGACCAGCATCCCATTCAGGGAGGGGTAGAAATACTCCCAGACACTTATATATGTACATGAAGTGCTACAGAAACCAGGTTGGTCAAATTTAATACTGGGCAGAACTATGTGATGGACTTCCATCCATATCCAGGGAGGAGTAGGGATAACCCTAGTCACTTTATTCTATGGAAAACAGAAATAAGAACTGGGCTTATGTGCTTATGGGCCACTAGCAGGTTTTAATAAACTTAAGGCATACACTTGCAGCACAACGCACCTTAGTGTGGCCACCCAACAACCTTTTTTGGCAAACCAGCCAATCAGAGAGCGTGAATTTGTTTGAGTTGTCCCGACTCCTTGTTAAAAGCGCGACAGGTTTTGCGACAACAGCTTTGAACATTGCAAGGAGGCGGGATAGCGCAAACAAATTTCGTACTCTCTGATTGGGTAATTATAACTTGTCATACCAAAATGAGGAGCAATAATGACTTGCACTGTTACTGCGGTTTTCAGAAACATGCGAACTCTGCTCATGTCGACGGTTGCGTTTTTCGCTGCCGTCAATCATCAAGCGGACCTCTCAGAAAACAGAGGTACACTTCAACAGGGTCAAAAGGTCACGACTGACTGCTGTGATTGGTAGACTTCGATCCATTTTGTTTGTTTCTGATTTTCAAGGTTCATTAACTTTTACCGTAATTATGATTGACGGCAACGAAAAACGCAATCGTTGGTTGGGTTTTGAACTTCAAAGTTCGCATGTCATTGAAAACCGCAGTAAAACTATACACAATGTATAATGGCAAACTAATAAAAAATATGTTCTTACAGGTCATCTGGCACCATACTAAAGTGTAAACGTTCTGTGTTATTGCATAATTGAATTGACCACATTTTCCATAGAAACAATGCCATAAAATGTGCAAAAGTTGGCAGTGAAACCACTCACCTGACAGCTCACAGTTCCACTTGAGTTTTTAACATTGTATGACATCACTTCTACAATGAGTGTAGATTATGGAAAACATGATTGATTTGTTAAATGTTAATTATATTGCACATACACTTTTGGAGACTGTGCCTCCAGCTGCTGCTTGAAAGCCATTCTCATGTTCTTTGTATCTGCCTGCTGTTGTTTCTTGGCCATCATTTTTTCTTTCTTCTTTTCAGCAAACAATGCGTCGATTGATTTTCCTAGATAGATGCAAAGAAATTGCGACACAAAAAAACAACAAAATGTTAAACGTGTATGGTTGACAAAACGTTTTGAAACCCTTCATGCACCTGCCAAAAGTAGAATCTTTCATTGAGAATTTTCCAACTTTCATGAATTAAAAAACACTTAGCAAAAGAGGGACGATTAATTATATATTTTTGAGGATATTCAAACTTTAAACTTGGTGAACACTTAATTCTACATGTTCACAACAAACAAATTGGCTCAAATGGAACAAGCTAATGGGGAACTTGTTGTGTATTCTTGGAACAGTCCAGTTTGAGGTGTTGCATCAACGTAAATTTCATGATTTATTTATCATTGAACAGTTTCATTTTAAAGGTTGAATTTTGACCAGGATCTATAAAGCAAAAAAAAAAAAATTCAAATTCAAATTAATGCCTGTACCTCCTATGGAGAAGTTGTCACCTAAAGTTATGTCATGCTAACTAGACAAGAGTGAAGTTTCTCATTAACAAGCTAACTGGCTCCTCTAATTTAAAATAAACTTTACCATCTCAAACGTCTCAGTGTACTGTATTTCAAGGTTCTAGTATGTAATACACTATTGAAATAAGTTATAGCAAGTGTATAACAAATTTACATTTGTAATTACAGGGTTTTTAGTAAGATACAGAGTATTACTTTTAGAGAATTCTTTGAGGAAAGGACAAACTTCCACCCGTAAATATGCACAGTAATTTCAAAGTTTCAGAAACCTCACACCAAATTTGAAGAACTTGATTCTCAATATTTAACATTTGTAGATGTATCTAATATACTTAAACTTTGTACCTGTGGTTATGACTTTGACTTGCTTTGAATTTAAATTTAAATCTTTTCTAGTATTTAGTTTTCTGACTTAATCTTTATTTTAGCGGGTGAAAATTTAACATAATGCCTTAGTATGATGCCTAGAACAAATTAGCATAAGAGATGCTCCAACATAATCAAGAAATATAATAAAGCTTTTCACTATCTTACCAGGGGCAGGAGAATTTTTCAAAACCACTGACAAAGATAACTTTAGTATGTAACAGAACCACTAAAAAAGTTTTCCATTGACAGAAAAGAAACCCATTTTGTACCAGCTACTGTTCAATAAGATGCATAAAAAATTAGTAAAGTTGTAAAGAGTATAATGCCCTTTGAACCAAATGTTCAGGCATAAATAATTAATACATGTCAATAGAAGAAGGTGAAAAGGAACTGATAATGTCCAAACAGTTATAATGTTAGCACCTGCTCTTTAACAAAAGATTTTTTGAGTGGAAAGTTCAATATCTTACTGGTGTAATTTATGCAAGTGAAAACCAATTTGCCAAAATCAATGCTCTATATAAACATTATCTAGTCCACACCTCAAAACTGATGAAGTGTCGACCTGTTGACCTAAACATGGTACATTAGCATGCATTAGTTCCACAATTATTGCAACCATTTTTTCCCAGCCTAGCTAGCTCTGACTCACCCACCAAGTAATCATTCAAGAGAAGAAGACAAAATACAAGAACTATAAATAATTAATGTCACTGTTCCTTAATAAAAGAGACCAACTGCGGCGCAATATGTATTTAACCTGCAGGCTACTAAATAAAGACACAAAGAACGACTCGAGGTTGGTGATAATGGGGGAGCACTGTCTTGCGTTAGGTTAACCTGTGTGACTTCCGGCTATTGCGTGACAAAACGAACCTCAGTTATCTCCCCAACACTACAAGCTGAATTCAAAACAGCATGTGCTGGATCGGACAAGAGTATCGGTTAGCAGGCAATATTCAAAGGCAACGAGGTCAACAAGCTTGGGTAAGTTGCTGCGCAGACTTAACCAAAACACGAAGGAGTGACCCTTGTTTAATGCATTCAAATAATATCACCAACTCCGTCTCAAGAGGGAGGGAGGGAGGGAAAAAATTTATGATAGTTTACAACAAGTACTGACTGCGCTGTACAACAGAACACTGAACAGTTTCTTTGCGCTTTTATAGCTAGACAAACGTCTACAAAATAGCCAGTAGAGAGAGCTGTACCACGGACCAGCTTGGCATTACACATGTAAAAACATCACAATGAACAGTGCTTTTATATTTTAGGCCAATGCCTTGAATCGTTATAATATGCTTTAGACAACAAAGTCATAATGTTTAAACCCAATATACAATGAGTCTCAGAGTTTGACGACCTTTGGAGCTTGACTACACAATAATTTTATTGATAGCTATGCCGCTTTGAAAGACCTAAAGATACGGGCGTCACGTTCCATTAACTATATTTTACTGACGATTTGTTAGAAAACTTGAAATATTGTATGATTTACAGTTCCACAAATGAGTTGGCCAAGTAGGGGTAATGGGAGTGGTCATCGAAAAAAAAATACCGTATTTTCGTGAATAGCTACCCCGGCGTTTATTAAAAGCCCGCTTTTCACTGATTGTCTTAAATTTTATGAATTTAAATTTAAGACAATATTTAACAGAAAAGTTCACCAAGGACAAAGCTAAAATACCACCAACTTGGTAGAGGGGGTACGTTTCTAAAGAAACTGTGGTGCTGCGTTGGTGGGAAGTATAACAATGTAATTTTGTTTTATCAACTGGGTTGATAATGTGAATTGGCCACCGTAAAGAGATTCAAGAGCTGACGTTTCGAGCGTTAGCCCTTCGTCGGAGCAAATCAAGGAATTGTGGGTCGTGTGTTTTTTATATATAGAAAGATGGAGCTTCGCTATTGGCTGGTGCCTGGTAACGTAAAAACAACGGAATAAATTAGTTGAATGAAAAGCGTTCGTTGATGCCGAGAGGATTAAGAGTGCCGATTTGGAAAATAAATTTTTGTTCTAGAGTTTTGCGGCTTTCCGTGTTTCCTTGGTGAAGGGAAAGGCCACAGACTGCCATATGTTGCTTAGCACGATTAGGGAGACTGAAGTGTCTCGCGACCGGTTTCGATATGCGGGTAAACTGACCTGAACTGTAACATGTGTTCACCTGTGAAACAAAATGATTAAACCTTTTTTGATGAGATTCAGTTGTGTAATACCAAATTGAAATAAATACCGGACCTCTAATAAATGCCAGGACCTCGATCAACATGGCAGATTCAGCGTTTATTTAAAAACAGCATTTATTTGGGGTCTGGCATTTAATCAGAAAAATATGGTTATAATAAAGTAGCCATGATCGGTCCAGGGCCATGTGGCTAATTAATGATTCATTGGTCCATGGAAAGAGCCATTCTTAAAATGGGCAAACAACAAAAACATCCACCAACCTTTAGCTCCTCCTGTCTGCCGCACTTGGGTTGTTCTAGATGTTTTAGTCACTGTCATTGTTGCTCCGCCTGCCTTGTGAACCTCAGTTGTCTTTTTAACTTGTGTCGTTACCTCAGCTTGTCCTCCATCTGTCTCCTCCACTGCAGTGCTCTTTTCCGTTGTGGTGGTCACTTCTTTAGTGCCTTCTCCTTCTGGCTCGATAGTTGTTGTTGTGACACTTTTGCTTCCTGTAGATTCCTTTCGTTGCCGCAATAGATCAGCTCTCAGCTTTTGAAGTTCATTCTTGTCTTGGATGTCTATGGAAGATCTTTGATTCCTTAGCAAGAAAGAGAGTTAACAATTAAATGAAGTCTATGAATCTAAAAGCAGTATGTACAATACATTTCTAAGTAAAATGATGCAAAAAAAGAAATACTTCTTCTCTAGAAGTACCGGTAGCTTGCCCCAACACAGTAAGGGTCAGCTATAAAGGCTGGTTTTCACTAGCGCATAAGCATTAGCATAACGACATAAGCACGAGCATAAGAAGAACAAACACACTTGTTTTCCTTGTGTTGTTTTCACTGGGAACCACCGCGACATAAGCACAAGAACGGACACTGTCCATTCTTCTTGTGCTTATGCTTATGTCATTATGCTTAATATGCACTAGTGAAAACCACCCTGAAATAGTATAATTATTTAGGATTAATTATAGAAAGCTATTTCAGCAATTTTAAAACATTTATTCTGTCAGCGCTTTTGCTCTTTTAAGAAACATTGATTTTGGGAAGCATGGTGAACTGTTACAAAGGCATAATCTACAGTGCATTTCACACGATTTGTGAGCAATTCATTAATGAGCTGGCCTCAGTAAAAAATTCTAAGGCATTTTTTCTGAGTAGAAGTACATCTGGCTAAAAGAATTCAATCCTTTTAAAGTGAAAATATTTCCACTGTGTTATTTACATCTGTTTTTACTACAAATCCATGTATGCAAAGAATTTAAAAATCTTTGACAAAAGTCATCATTCATGAACACCCCTCCTGTAATGTATTACAACCCACACCACAGAACATCCTCACCAATGACTTACATCTAGTATACCGTAACTTAAAATGTAGTATCATAAATTCAGTCTAGAGTGTACACATTTTCTGAATTTATATTCAATCCTTGAAGTTAAAATTATACAAATTTTGCATGGTGGTAACAAATGAATACAATATTTCTACAAAGAGTTTTATATTTTAAAATATTTTTAAAAAAGAATTACAAAATTTCCCCTGGTGCAACCAGTTGCTTTATTCACAAGTCTCACAGCTTGAAGGGCATTTGCTGCTGATGAATTAAAACCTCTACTCACCTCTCCCAAACAACCCACAAACACAAGCACTCCCCCAACCTCTTGCTAAGAATTAAAATACAGGGAAATGTATTGACAGGGAAATCGATAGTAATTTTAGTGATGCAAGTAGTCATCTGTCCTCCAGACCACAGGTAGTGGTTCTTTGGTCCATTTATTATAATTATGTTAATCTTTTCATGGAAAACTGCAATTCAGCACTATTCTTTTGTACCACAGCTGATTTACGGGTAAGTCTTCTTACATTAAACAGTCATACTGTATTAGCCCCCCCCCCCCCCCCCCCCAACCCCTTGCCCTCATTTAGAAGTCTTGAAAACAAATAACTCAAGAGGAAACGAAAGTCAGTAATTAACCCCTTATCTTCAAAAAGGGTGCAAATAGGTGTAGTACAGATGTGATGCATTCTCTAAAATTTTCACATGGGAAACATTTTAAAATAATAAACAGCTAACACATGAAACTAGACAGTTCAAGACTTCTGCTGAGGTGGACAACACATGGGGTTCTGACACTACATGCAGCTTGGAATTGGAAAAAGAAACCACCCATTGTTAGAATTACCACCAAAGTTGAAATTTTATGGGATCAATTTTACTATGGGTAGTGTCGACCGACATATCGACCGATATGTCGACCGACATGTCGGTCGACGGTCGGTCGACGGTCGGTCGATATGTCGGTCGATAGTCGACCGCTAGTCGACCGCCAGTAGGTCGATAGTAGGTCGATAGTAGACCGATATGGCGGTCGATAGTCGGCCGACAGTCGGCCGACAAAAAATTGCGTGGTGGTCAACATGACGACCGACTCTCGACCGACAGAGGGAATGTCGTGTCTCGGTGAAATATCGGCCAAGTGTCGGTGGAATATCGGTGAAGTGTCAGTGGTCTATCGGCCGAGTGTCAGTAGTCTATCGGTATCGCTTTTTTTTTTTGTCCGACGTAAAGTCCTGTATGGAGTTTACTGAGAATTGTTCAGCGGCTGAGAATGAAGCGTTTTTTAACATGAGATCTGCAAAATTAGCTAATAGCTGAGAAGTACGTAAAGTTTTACTGCCAAACATTAAACTGAAAACAACATCAGCAAAGTGCCGTTTTAAGGCTTGAAATATTTGTGGAACTTTGCTCTGCAACACACGTTGGTTGATAAAGGATTAGAAATATATTGGCGGCTAATTAAATTTCAGAGTAAGAATCTAGGTTTCCATCGAGGCCTGCGAAATAGCATTTTCAACCATTGGCCGGCTATGAGTCCTCTGAAGCCATCTAGAGAGGTTAACTTTTAAATTCACTTAGAAACACATGAAAACCTTCACTGAAAGATGGAATTAAACGAGCTGAGGCGAATTGTGCTTAGCTTTTATTTTCTTCTTTTTTATTTGTTATATCATTTTTATATTATTTTTCTACTCTGTCAGGTACGCCCTTGCGTATTTGCGTAGGGAGAATTTGCGGCTGCCGTGGCACTAAATTACAAGCCTTCGCGGAGATTTTTTAGAGTTTCAAAGCTACTATCTATCAAAGAAAACCTTGAAATTCAAAAAGAAATAGCGACTGCATAAGAAACACACCCGAAGTATTATCGCACCTTGGCAGCTCTATTTTAGTCTCACTTTACTTTAACACACATTATATTTTTTGTTAATAGTGTCTGTAAAAAATACATAAAAAATATATATATAAAGTGCGTAACACTATAACTAATAGTGTAGTAACTATTTCACCACGCAAACTGACGCAAAGAGCGACTCTGAGCGACATATCATTCGTGATGGAATTTCAGGTTGCGTAAAACAAAAACATAAGCAATTAGCCAAAACTGTTTGCCGTTTCATATTTTAAACACAGTAAGTTTGAAAGAAATTTATCATTATTATCAATTATAAGTCTGATTTTGTCTGTGACTAAATTCATGGGCTGCTTTAATAAACATTTGAGCCTTATTACTGACTAACCATAACCCTAAAGTTTTCACCTTATTTGTTTTCACCTTATAAGCCCATCCGGTTACCGCTAATGCTCTAATTAGAGCCCAGCTTCCAATAAGCGCCTCGATTCGAATTACTGCGGCCCTCCATGAATGTCGTTGCAGGGCTGCTTTGAAAGAATTCAAAACTCGCTTGAATGAATTGAAGGAGGAAAAGCAGCTCCTTCCTTTCTATCCAAAAGACGAATTTTACTCCTAATCATTTTTCGCGAGGCTCTGGCGAAAAGTTTGTTAACTAGGATTATTTTCTTTGACGTTCTGTTGAAAGCAATAGGTTATTTCAAAATGTAGTGGGTTATTATAACAAACAGTAGATCATAAATATGTAACTGTAGGATTTCGACAGAGCCTCAGCTTCTTGACTTCATTTTTGTTGTTTTTATATGTTTCAGTTGTCTTACCAGGCTGGGGGAGTAAAAATTATATTAGCTTTGTGGTAATAAGGGTTAATGATTTTTAATGAATTTTTTTAAGGCTGGAGGAGTAAAAATTATTTTAGCTTTGTGATAATAAGGGTTAATGACTTTTAATGAATTTTTTAAAGGCTGGGGGAGTAAAGATTATATTAGATTTGTGAGAAACGATTTTTTAAATAAAATACTAGAAGAGTCGCAGAATATTCAGTAGGTCAACAATTAAATAAACCCTAAACGCTACTTGATCCACATACCGCGTGATCCGCGTGATCTGCTTCGTACTGGATAGGTAAGTTGAAGCATTTTTGAAGGCGCTTATCATAATATTTTTTAACAGTTGTAGTTTTGGTAACTTGAGGCACTACTTCTCTTTAAGTATTCTTTATGGTAAAATAATTATTTTAAAAAAAATTCTTAAAGTCCAGCGTCCAGAGTCCATTGTCCAATCCAGATTTTAAGTTTTGGCCGCGTGGGGTATGAATCTAGTCACCGACACACGACCATCAACCTCGTATCCAGGCTCTCTCTCCTTTTCCTCCCTTGTCGTCGATACTCGAAAGATTATAGAGAGTTAGCCTAAAGAAACCCGACTCACCAAAGCTAAGGTAGCCATCCACGTGATTATCATACCATTCCTCTATTACAATGGCCACACTCTAAAGGATCGGCAAGTAAATGCCGTGCTTGAACGGTTGAACACTTGAACAGTTCTAAACGCAAACCCCTTTCCAGGTTCAAATCTATAGCCAAAGCTGTTCACCGCCGTCTAAACTCCCACGGGATTCAAAAGTGATGAACAAACAACTAAAAATAAAGAGTCGGACTTATAGCCCTTGCCTAACGGGAAATTTTTGACGACCAAACATAAACATTGTTTGGTGATCAAACATTTTGATGTTGAACTAGGGAATGAAATGACAGTGCAGTATCGGTGAAACATCGGCCAAATGTCGACCGAGTGTCGGCAAAGTATCAGTGAATTGTCGGTCAAATATCGACCGACTGTCTACCGATATATCGACCGACTATCGGTCGACATATATCGGTCGACAGTCGGCCGACTATCGACCGCCATATCGGTCTACTATCGACCTACTGGCGGTCGACTAGCGGTCGACTATCGACCGACATATCGACCGAACATCGACCGACATGTCGGTCGACATATCGGTCGATATGTCGGTCGACACTACCCATAGTAAAATTGATCCATTTTATGAACAGATGAAAAAATATCATTTTCGGAATGCACTTCATTTAAAGGAAAATACAAAAATAGGACAGTAACACTCAAATCTACAACAACACTGTTCAGTACAATTTGACTGCGAATTTCACAGAAATAATTAAACAGCACAAAGAGTTAGTGAGGTTAAGCCATTAGCAGCGCACAGAGTTAAAATGTAGAAGAAAAGAATGTTTAACTGAAGATGAAAAGAGAACAGACAACCTGTTACAGTCTGGTTACCATCAATTGAAAAGACATAATTAAAACTACAAATATTTTGACAGCACAAACCTCATCAATAATCTGGTTTTAATTATAGGCTTTCTTCAAAGGTCATTCATATTGACCAGAATAAAGCTTTATGGACATGTACCTACATGTAATTCTGTCATAATGTTTTCTTTAAGTTTAAAGCAAGGAACATTTTATGAAAGACATTGTGCAATAGAGCTGTGGGAGAGGTAATTTTCATGCAGTTGTTCCTAAAGTTCTGAACCAGCAGGTGTCCTTTCTTAAAACAGATGTTTAGGACTAAAAGTATGTTGCCACATTAAAGATAAACAATTAGTGTTAGTTGATTGGTTGGTAATGAACATTTTTGGAATAGTTTATTTCTCCAACAGAACATTGTGTTGATTGGTTGAAAACGAGTTAGACACATTTTTGGAATAGTTTTTTGGTTTCTTTGTATCATTTTCCACTACCGTATCTTATTTATAATTTAAGCAACCAAGCAACACATCTGTTTTGGGCTGTGTTCTGTTTATTAATTCTTATCTCCAGCTAACAATTGATCCTAATCAACACTGGAATCACAACAATCCTGGTGTTTATTTCATAATTAGCCACATATTGGCAAGTGCATTGAAAAGCCTGTTAATTACAACTTACAGCAGCTTTAAATGTTTTTTTTTGTGACCTGTTTTTACTAACTCTCAAAAACAGCTGCTGAACATCACATATTGCCAATGATGCAGTTTGAAAAGAAAAAACATTTGAAGGCTGACATTTGTAACCCTTTCACTCCCAAAGTGCACAACATCCAATTTTTCATTGCAATAACCAACGCATCACCAAGAAGACAAGAGAGAGAATTACGAAAGTCAGCCATCTGTATTGTTTTGATGAACAATTGAATTCTCAAAACTAACTGAGGAATTGTATGCCAATCAGTAACAAGAAATAAAAGCTTGCAGTTCCGAAGAAAGGGTTATTAAAATGTCTCTTAATTGTGAAAAGTTCTTTAGCATTTTTATCTGCTGACAAATATTTTTCATTTACTAGGAACTCAATACTATATTTCAATTTGTTTACCTTAAAAATTGTCTTGAGAAGTGGCATACTTTACTCCAAATCTGACTACAGTAAAATTAAAAAAAAAAAAGATGTTTTCCAGCAAAAAATGGGAAAAAACTGGCTTAATTACAATGTTGTGCAAATCATAGCAAGATTATTAGAAGGCTTCACAAAAGTCTACGGTTCCATTGTGTTCCTTCCCTTGTATATCCTGGCATATTTTCTTATGATATATGTGGCCTTTTCTTTTGAAGTCAGACTTGACAATAGCGCTATGTAAATAATTTATTGACAGAATAAGCAAAGAGGTCTTGATGCCAGACACACTTGTAGGTACAGTAGGTTCTGTAGAGGTTAGGTAAAAGAGAGAAAATAGACATCAATAGAAGAGAATCTTACAGAAGATTAGTCAATTAAAAGCAAGCGGAAATCACACTGCACAACTGACAAACAAACATGTACACAAACAAGTAATTTTATAAAAAAAATGAACTTACTGTTTGACTTCACCAGTTGAAGGTCGTTCCTCTGTTTCCACATCAGTAATTCTCTGCATCACTTTGGACTTTTTATCAGCAGCTCTTTTGAGAACAGCCCTAAAATCTTCATCACCAGAAGAAGTCTTCCTTTGTGCCTGGGAATCTTTGGCAGAAAGGATAAGCTTTTCTGATCTTTCTTTCCTCCGTGCCATTCGAGCCTGAAAGTCTTCATCAGACGTACTAGTTGATGGTGCTACGAATTTCTGACTGGCAGATTTTGGCGCTTCCGCCTTTTTAAGACCTCGCTGCACAAGAAAGCTCTCTTTAGATGTCTCAACAGGCTTATGCACCATGTTCAACAAGTCTGCACTGGAAATCTTTCGACCCTCTTTCACATCAGCTGTCTTGGTATCCTCTTTAGCTTCTACTGTTTGGCTTGTTGCTGGAGATTGTGAAGCTAAATCACTGGGTAAAGCTTTCTTTGACAAGTATGTTGGAGGAGGTGGGCGTGCTGGGCCTTTTTTACCAAGGGGACTTTCTGAACCCGGTGTTTTGTTTAACTGTCCTCTGAAATCAACCTGTTCAAACACTCCCTTTTTCTTACCCACATTTCGCAATGCAGTCAGATTTCTTGATGTATCCACACCTGTTGTCTTGAGCTGTCTACGGAAGTCTCCCTCTTGAAGCTGTTTCTGTTTCTTCCCTTGTGCCGACAAGTCTTTATCAGCTCTTAAGCCAGTCTTCTTAAGTTGTCCTCGGAAATCCAGTTGCTCTGGCCCTGATGGCTTTGCTTTCTTTGTCAGATCTCTCAAAGGACTTGCAGAAGTTCCAAGTATTTTAGTTTTGAAATCTCCCTTGAGTTCTGGATCGGTTCTGGTACTCAAGATGCTTGCTGTGGATGTGGGTCTTGAAGGTTTGGGAGGTCGTGGAGGTGGGGTTTTGGGGCTACGTTCTGAAGTGCTTGTACCCTCAGACGTTGAGCTAGATACAGAAGACAACGCATCATCTGCATCAGATTCACTTGCTAATGACTGTCGCTTAACATCATCGTCATTATCAGTCTTGATCTTATCCTGCTCTGTTTCAAGCTTATTACAAGTGGAAACTGCAGTATTTGTTTCAATATCAAATCCACTTGTCATCTGCAATACAGAGCTCTCAGATGGAGTATTTGTCAAGGGTATATCATTTCCTGGTAGATTGTCATGTTCACTGACTCGATTTACATTTCTTAAACCCAACACATTTCCAATGTCTTTGCTTGCCTCTGTAAATATAAAAGTGAGTAAAGAAAGGTAACAGGTTACTTGTCTCGCAATATGACCCTGGTACTAACCTCATTCCCTTAGGTGCAGGGGCCTCGGACTTGAATTTGGGTCCTGGTCGAACAGATTTTTCGATTGCTGAAGTTCAAATGCATCACTAGTCACATTACAGTACAACAATTTCACCAAAAATATCTGCTACTCTGTATATAATAAGAACGCCATGTTACTACTATTACTGTAAGAATAATTCTGGAATCAAAATGTAAGTTGGTACATGTAAGGGAATTTGGCAGCTCCTGTGGTGACATTACATGCGTTAAAATGCTGCAAAGACTGATGACTTACCCAAGAATAAACAAACTTAGGCTGCAATTTTGTTTAAATGGGGCTGGTTCCAAATGGAATCGGTTTGAAACTCTTACCAGATAGGCCTCCTGTGTACACAGGACCATTCTGAAACCAGTCTGGAATTGATCCAAAATGGGACTTGTTGTTTTGCCAAGTGTGCAGGTCCAGTTTTGGACCTGGACTAGATCAGTTCTATAAAGAGCCTTTGTAAACACCCGGATTGGTTGCATTTGGTGCCATGTAAACAGAATCCCATCGAATTGGTTCAGTTTGGAATAGCCTTAGATTCTTTTGTTATGAACTCGTATTGTGATTGGCAAAAAGGGTTGGGAGGCCAATGTTGAAATCATTACACTGAATTCAATACAACAATATTTTCCTCAATAATTTATGAAAATCATTGTTAATGTACAAAGTCATGTAAGTTGATTTTTTCACTAGCTTGCATGGCCTCAAATTTAAGGTATTTTTTCTGGTCACTTACTCGCAAGAGAGAGGTCTAAATCAAATAACCCTTTAACTCTTTCAGGTGCTGACTTCTTTTGTGATCCCATCCCTCACAGTGTGGCATTTTTTTCTACAGGACATTCAATAAACAGACATGCTGCATTTTTCGACAATATCTTTTGCCGCATTAAAGCATTTAATTAAGACTTTCAGGAACTGTGTTTAACATAATTTCTACATCATTGCATCTCTGCCTTTCAGCGCCTTTGTTTGCCATCTGACGGCTTCCTTCCCAAGCGTGAAGGTTGAAACCATTGTTTTTTGTATAAGACCCATCTCAAATACTCAATCTCTTCACTGAAATTGCTTGATACTTAACCCAGAACTGTTATTTATCAGCAAAAGACAGCAGAAATCTTCTCCAAAGCACTCTTCAATTCTAAAATGCTCATTTGACACCATAGCCACGTTTCCAAACTTCTCAAAAATGTTCTGCCACTGTGTCCAAATAGCAAAACATTGTGCTTATGTCATGATGCTTTATAGTTAGAAGAGTTAAGCCATCTGGATAATTTGATTCAAACATTTCTCTTGGAACCATACCAGGAGTGGCATGTGCAATTCAGGGAATTGTTTATAAAGTTCAGTAGCAAAATAGCCAAGTCTTGATGATCTGGATGGAAAAAATTCTATCAAACTCTGACTGACTTACCTTTCTTGACTCTCAACTGCCTGATTTGCAATCTTATTGCTTTTCTCAATGCATATTCATTTAGAGGAACTTC
This sequence comes from Blastomussa wellsi, assembly GCA_947652115.1. Classification (NCBI taxonomy): domain Eukaryota; kingdom Metazoa; phylum Cnidaria; class Anthozoa; order Scleractinia; family Plerogyridae; genus Blastomussa; species Blastomussa wellsi. The sequence continues at coordinate 14,467,375 of OX393569.1, forward strand.
TTTAAGCTAAAACAGAATTACAGAATTACCTGGGATAAGCTTATAAGAAATAACTTGAAAGGTTCTGATCAGTGATAATAATCCAAGTATACAACTCAGATTACAATGCTTTGATCATTCTGTACTCTTCAGCAAACATACATGTAATAATTGCCTATAACATGAAGTACAATGATTTACGACAATGTGTACTGTACATATCAAGGTTTCTGCTGAACGTTTAAGCAATAAAGGCAAAAAATTAGTTAAAAAAATAATATCACAGCATGGTGACCTTTTGAATACAATAAAAGAAATTAGTGAGACTTCAGTGCTTAAGCGGAGCCCACTAATGAGAGAAAATTAAATTTGAATTTATCCATATTTCAATCAAAGCAGCCATTTTATGTCAGTTCAAATCATAGTAACATGTATGCTCCTTAAACATTGTAATTCTACGACCAAGGGTTTTCCTTTTGCGACTAAAACTTTCCCTTCAGTGGCAATTTTGCAACTAGTTTTCATCCAAAATAATGATGAAATAAGAATTTTAATTGTTTTGTCTCGCTTATGAAGGAAATTTGAAAAATTTTTGGTCAACATCCAGTCCAATTTATCTTGACATTACATACACGATTCGCTCGATCAGACGCCATTAGAGTGGTTTCTTTGTAAATATGTATCGCTGGCACACATGGGCACTCACGTTCGCTGAAACAACTCACAAAAATAAACAAGCATGGCGAACGTGGGGGTTTGTAAGTTATATTCATCTCACGCTTGTCCTTGCTAAAGATTCATATATTTCATAACGAAACTTGCAATTGACTACTTTTGCTCAATTATGCTACTTCATATTTAAAGCTACAGCTAAAGCTTAACAAAATGTCTGCAAAGGTAAAGTGTGTCGAAAAGGTAGATACTCATGTGCTGATTTTATTAGATCAGATATGTCAAAGATTGTGTCCTTTCTTGTTTCATTAATCATTTTATGGAATAAAAGTTAAGCTTACGTTGTTGCAATAACAAAAGCATAGCTTTGTTGATCATTTATAAACCCATTTTTAAATTACCGGTAATACTATTATCGTAAATAATTAATTTATGTGTATTTTGCGACTAAAATTTTCCAACTTGCGACTACATTTTCACAACTGGTCGCAAAATGTCGACCTGAATATTCTTTTTAATTTCGAGCCCTGATAATCATGCAAGAATAATACAATCTGTCAATTTTCCTGATCGAGTTTACATTACATTTCACGGTAGGGTAGGTTAAGGTAATGCTACACATGAAAGCATGCCAAAGGTGAATTACAAGTCATAGCCAAAAGCTAAGAGCCATTAGTAAAAGTAGTAACAGCCAAAATGTATTTTTCGCCCACCATTTGCATGTTTATGTGCTCAGAGACTAACTCAAGAAAGTTTACCCTGCCACCCCGGGGTCAGTAGCCTGCATGTAAATGCGAGCTATTTTTCGACCAAGGTGAGTAAACTCAGTTATCCAGGGTCCCCAACCTCTACACTACTCACTATCTATTCTGTTGTACAGTAGATCATGAGTAGCGTGCAGTTGTCAACAAAATGTACGCCAAATCAACTCTCACATGATAGAACTCTTGAGCTTATAATCAAATTGTCAAATAGAAAGCAATGGGTGAACTGATCAGATTCATGGATGGATAACAGATGACAGAATAAATGAAATTAGTAAATTTTCAACCTCTTGATAATAATTTTCTAGCTTTCTGATCGGTTCCCTCCTTTATGGATCTGAGCCATCATGCTTAATTTGACTGGCTACACGTTTACCATGAGAATAAATACTAAAAAAGTGACTCAGAGTACTACCAAGAAGCAAAACGTTCTGGATGTGAAACATTTAATCGTAAATGCTAGTAAAAATACAAGAACGAGTGAACATTTAACTTGACACAGTGTTTACGGTAAGATCTGAAAAACTAATTGAAAACTATTTGCCCAGAAGTGAAAAATAGAGTTGAAACACAAACTAGGCTTAAAATTCTGTAAAGTTTGTTACCTTATGCTTGGAGAAAGCTCGTTAGTTCCAACAGAATAGGGCTTTCAAACGTGCACAATAAATGTTGAAGACGAAGTAGCAAATTTTGCAACAGTGTTATCTTTATCTTCGAAGACCAATGTCTCTCTCATTCTCAATCAGTTTTTATCTGTGCAGCAACTGACACATTTTGTCCTTTAACTCAGAGGGATTCTCAGTTCGAACCTAAGTGGCGCATCAGGCCACCACTTATCCCTGGTTTCCGTAGAAAGAAGTGACTAGGAGTATTTCTACTCCCCCCTGGATGGGATGCTAGTCCATCACAAGGTTACCCTCAAAATTAAATTCAGGTGATTGAACCTAGAATATTTACAAAGAAGATTTTCTCTTGCTCACTTTTTCTCATGTGTTTCATTTAACTTACAGAGTGACCAATACAACACTGATTTTTCAGCCTTTTCATTTAGGTCAAACTGAAATGTCTGCTATCAAAAACCTGAACAAGCGTACTGTTTAAAAACTCCTTCTAGTGTAATAACCAAAGTTGAAAATTTACTAAAACAGTTATTCTTCTCAGACAAGCTGGATATGAACTGAAATAACCAACTCAGCCTATGGCCTCGTTGGTTGTATAATTACACCAGCTCATACATTGTATCTGGTGCATCCTCAAAGAATATCTGTTAATTATTTTGCATGAAGAAATAATAACATGATTCTCAATATGCAACCAATATGCAACCTACAATTGACGCAATTTGGGGAAAAGAAACCAATAAAAAAATTCAGGGATAAAACATTGTCTTTTACTAGTAAGGAATTTGTTCAGGGACATCTACCTTCACAAGTAGACTGTGAACAGTCTCTACTAATTTTTTGCTCCATATCAGTAATGAAAGCAAAACTTTGCGAGCACAATATTCAAGTGGCGAGTGGCAAAGCCAGGAGTTGTGCAGGTGCCAGTATTTTTTTACTCCTATGGGCACCCTTGCAACTCACGGCTTGAATATTGTGCTTGCAACTTTTCCCTTTTGTTGCAGACTTGGGACAAAAATAGAGACTGCTCACAGTCTACTTCACAAGTGCATAGGCCGAAATGAAGCCATGACGAGGGGGCAAAAATTTTTGGCACGACAGAGAGTATGAAGAAAAGCAAGAGAGTTCTTTAAGGTTAAAATTATTGATTTCATGATAAGTACTATCTCACCAGCTTTTCCAGTTGATCTACATCTTCCATCTTCTCAACCACTTCTGGTGTCAATTCAACTTCTTCCGTTTCTTCTCCCTTGTCTTCAGGCTCATCACTATCAGCTACTGTTTCCGAAGGTTCAACTACAGTTTCAGTTTCTGCAGAAAGTTCTTGTGTGGTTGATTCCCTTTGCTCTTCCTCACTGTCCTTGTCTCCATTTATTTGTACACTAAATTGAGTTCCGATTTCAACTTCAACTGGTTGGTCCTCTATAGGATTTTCATTTTCAATAGAAACTGTTTCTTCCTTGACAGGCTCTTCACTTTCAACATGTCCATTTTCAATACCATTCTCTGCAGATCCATCAGTTATTACTGTGCGACTATAATTCACCTTAATTGTAGTCTCTGTGGATGGTGGCTGTGAGGAATTACCGCCACTTTCATCTGCAGTTTTCGTCTCTGTGATGACAGTTGATTGCTGTTCCTTTTTCACTCGTTCCCTTCTCCTTGGCCTTTCATTTGATGTTGTATCAGATTGTAATGCATCAAGTTTCTTTTTTCGTAACTCCCTAAGCTGTTGTCTGATCTCTCGTCTTTCTTCAAAATCAGTGGTACTCTCCAACTATGAGAACAAAATAAAGAGGAATGCTAAAACTATTAATTCCAGACTCGTACATGTATAACTACTAACCATCTGACAATGGAATTATTAACAACCAGTATTTTAGCCAGGTGGTCATCAGGCCATCCTGTGGGCAGCCACTTTCCAGGAGAAAATAAATAAAACAGAGATCTTGTTGATTTGCAGTCAGTGATTTCATAATACCGGTAGTTCAAACAAATTAAATCACTTTCTATAGTGATGCTGGAAATGTCTTTTTTTAATCTACTTTTAGTTTACAATGTTACTTCATAAGAGAATACTGGGCACGCTTTTTGTTTACACACACGTCCATGTAAAGCAAGATGTGTGTTATCAAACTGAGTTCTTCGAAAGAAACTTCATGCAACAGCAAGAAGTGTTCCTTCCAGGGAGTGCTTTTTGGTGGCTAAATGAATTGCTGACTTGTGAACCAACACGCGCCTGAACCAAAATTGCGATGTGATGTAAAGCATATGAAATAATTCATATATGAACTGTGGATGTAGATGAAAGTGAGAGATGATCATCGCAGTGAGTTTCCAATTAAGCAATTAGAATCAATAAAAGCCTGAAAAAATCAGGAACTCAACAGGATTTTAACCCGTGACCTCTGTGACACTCTAGCAACTGAGCTATGAAGTCACACATTGGGAGCGAGGTCAATTTATTGAGTTCATATTAACCTCGCTCCCAATGTGTGGCTTCATAGCTCAGTTGGTAGAGCATCACACCAGTATCGCGGAGGTCACATAATCTCATATTTGGAAAGAATTGGTTTTTTTCGTACAAAGAGCAGTATACATGCACCAATGAGAAAATTCTGACCAGAAAGAGATCGCTAGTGGACAGCCAACAAAGAGATGTTCGCTGGTTTGTTCAACATCAGAACAAAAAGGACAGTCTGCACTGGTAATTTTTTAATTTTGTATAATAAGTTATGTGTGTATACATGTAAAATATTGTGTATCACTTTGTACTGAAAAATTGAAAGTTTGATTTCTTTCATGACCCTAAACAGCAAGGAGTACATAAAGCATCTTTTGATGCTGTCGAAGCCATATGCAATAAGTTGACCATCAGATACTGAAGGAGGGTGGTTGCTTGCTTGGGAGGAGCCTGCTTGCAATCAGTAGATTGTAAAGCATTTCGTAAGACAATTTATCAACATCAAAGGCAGAATCTGTAGGTTCTTGAGAATTTGGAAGTTTGATTTATTTAAATCTTTCCAATGCTGGGGTATTGCAGATAGCAAGCCGTAATGCTACAAGAAGTTTCATTTTAGCTGAAATTTTGCTGAAAACTATTGGCTTTCATTCTCGGCTAAGAGGGAAAACAGTTTTCAATGCCAGCATAGTACCAGTTTTCATAAAAACAGACAGCTTATCAATCTTTATAAACTTGTTCTTCCAAATGATCTTGTTTAGAGTATCAATTTGTCGTTGCGGCACGGTGGCATTTAAATTTTTCCAGTACGAGATTACAATGTATATTCTTGTAAAAATTCCGGAGATCCTTATTGATGTTTGCTGTATATAGTTGATGTCAGAATTGCAGTGAAATAGCATTGAGCCACCTAAAGAAGAAAGCAGAAAGTTTGGAATTCACTATTTTGTAAACTATATAGTTCTCACATTGTTTTCAATGTCTGGTAAAGTCTGTTTGCAAGCTTTGGTAGTGGCTTATCAGGCCAGAGCTTATCCCAGTTTACATAGTATGAATGCGCCGTTTTAGCCATTCATCCTATAGCCGCTTATTTTTCCAACTGACAGGTTATAGGACAGCCAGTTTTGGGCTGCTTTTGCACGGTGTGGTTAATAATGTAAGAAATGTGTCATTAATTTATCTGATATGGTTTTACATCGAGAAACAACAAAAAAATATACAGAAAAGACAATGTGTGAATACTAACTTTTCTTTCCCAGTCTCTAACTTCTCCTAAGATGGCCACCAAACCAAGATCAACATCAGACAAATGTTGGAATGCAGACAATCATGGAAGTGTTAACACAACTGATACGTTTGGTATTGGCAGAAGCAACTAGGCAGTCACTCACGGAATCCTGGCCAAAATCCTGTATGGAGTCCTGCCCACTACCCCACTCTCCCCAACCCCAATAAGATGCTAATCCATCAGTGGGTTACCCCCAGCACTGAATTTGCCAGTACCCAGTAACCATCACACCACCGATTCTCTGAAAATGTCCATAATACCTACGTAACTTTGAGAATATCAGAACTCTAATTTTACTTCAATCATTTTATAATGCTGGTTCTCCTCTGCAGTGCTTTTAATAAGCACCAGAAGCCGATGAAAAGCGTTGGCTATTTCACTCTACTTTGCTTTGAAAAGTCGGCTACTTTTGGCCCAAAATTAAAAAATAGACAGTTGGTTACTCTTCTCAAACTAACTGCATGCATACTTCAAATTTTATTGAAACCCCTGAGGCTGCGACAGCTTTCTGTTCCTTCCCTAAAATTAGCACAAAAAGGTGAGCATAAATTTTTGATAATGATAAAACCTTCTCCTGGATATCCCTTGTGTGGTAAGGTAGATTACGTCTGCATACGAGCCAAGTGGCCCACCAGACCAAAGCTTATCTTAGTTTCCATGGTATGAAGCGACACTCACAGGGAGTATTTCTACTCCCCCCTGGATGGGATGCTAGTCCTTTGTAGGGTTACCCCAAGTAGTAAATTTGCCAGTGCCCATTCATACACCTGAGCGAAGAGAGGTACTATGAGTCAGAGTAAAGTGTTTTGCCAAAGAACACAACTCAGTGCCCTGGCCTTCTGGATATCGCTTGTGTAGTAAGCATCTTAATACATCATTTGTAAATCAACTTTCCACATGGAAATTTCAATATTTACCAGACAAAAGAAAACAGATGTCATTTTGAACATTGAGTTATTGAGTAATAACCTTGCTGTCATACATATTGTGGTTATCCAGTTTAGGGAACTTTGCTGTTTTGTTTACACATTTTGTTACAAAGAATTCATTCCTCTGGGAATCTCCAATAAACAATTGAATGATTTTCTTGCAAGCTGTGGACAAAATAAGATAGATCGTACAAACACATAGAGCAAAAGTTTAAGTTAATAATGCCCAATGTTTTGTAAATTAATTTACGGCTAAGTGAAGCATAACAGCTATCAATAAACAATTTAACCAGTGTCTCGATTTTTAAAAGATAACTAATTTGAAGTGTTTTTGAATATGGACTAGCAAGATATCTGTTGTTGACAAAACAACTTTGCTAGTCAACACAGAGAAGGAAGAATGTTGCCTTCACAAAAATATCCAAGGATACATGAACTGAACTAAAGTTTACCTTGAAACAAAAAGAACTCATACTTTTTCTCGACAACATGCAAAGACTTTACCACTTTGCTGCTGAGCATTCCATGAAAATATTTACAAACCGACCCTTTTAACAGCAAATGTTTACTTATGTCAGGTAAAGGGATAGTGAATAGTTAAGAGGTTTTCCACAACAGATATATCTGGGAAAAAGCGCAGATCTAATTTGTAATGAACGATATACATCCATGCACAAACAGTATAAAGTTTTGACAAAAGCAAAATTATAACAAAATTATAATTGACAAAAATTATAATTATCATCTGTTATGGTTAACAACTGGTCTAAATATACAGGAAAATAATTAATTATGGGAGCTCGGTAACAACAAATTCTTGGCATAAATTGAATAAGGTTTTATGATTTCATGTCTGAGAATAGGGGAATTTAAATGGAATCCGGAGACTTTCAACGTGACAAATCCAATTTCAAAAGAATGTAAGCTATATCAATCCGTGGACAAAAACATCCCTAACAATGTTATTGTAGCTGAATCTGTCCTCAAAATCAGTTAAATTACAACATGTATCGTGTCCAGAATCGATAGTCATGGGAAAACAAAATTCGAAATGTGTTACTATTGATAACAAATTAAGCTTGACTTAAATTGCGCGTACAAATTGCAAAAACAAGTCATGCTCAAGTACGTAATAAAGCTGTTGTTCTCAAATTTACGTACTTACAATTTATAATAGATTTTGCACACGGCAGAGAGCGAACCAGCTAGTCTGAAAATAAATATATTCTTCCTTTTCTGCATAAACTCATCGATCAAATAGCTATAGTGATCTTTCGTACAGGTTCATCAATAAAGTTCATTCAAAAAAATTCCCCACAGAGCTCAGTATGAACGGAAACGAAACGTCTTTGACGATCGTTGAGGCATGCAACAATTTTATATACCATCGTATTGTAGTGGGAAGCCCTAAGTTCAACAGTAAGTAAACAAGCGCGATGTAAGGACGTTGCTTTTGTGCTGGATAAATAAGGCTCGACCTTTTCGCAGCGAGTTGTTTACCGAACGTAGCATGCATGAAGGACGACAAGACGAACGGCTGGCTGCTTTGTTTACACTAAAGGCTTGCATTCATAGTTAAGAGCTTATCCTTACCTTTCTCTTGAGTGCAGCTTCCTCGTCTGCCATCCTTAACTTGGATAAAAAGAAAGGTTTTAGTTTTCAGGTAAAAGCTATAATTTCGCGTCCCAACTCGAGCTTCTCTTTTTGCACGTCTCTTTCCGAAGTTCACGTGACTAAAATTTTTAGAATTTCGCACTTTCCTGCGCAACCAATCACAACGCACGAACAACAATAGAGCGCGGGAAACGCACACTTCCGCTCAACGATACAGGACATGTCGGAAAATCTCGAAATATTTCTCTGAAGAAAATGTATAAAACTGATTTAGATCTCATTTCAAGGTGAAAAGTATTTAACGCAAGAGAATTTTTGAAAAGAAGATAAAACTTCTTCATGATATATAATCATGGTCAAATATGGCTATGAAATTTCACGAATGAAGTGGAACTAAAATTGTCGCCAGAAAGGAAAGATGTTGACACAAACAAGTTTGTTAATTGGTCTTAATTGAGCTTCATCTCGAGATAGAGCAATCTGAAAAATCTAACCTGTAACGACTTGGACCAATTAAATGGCCGCCACTTTTTGAAGGAGGGATCAAAAGAGAGATCCGAGACAATTTTTAATCTGTCGACCGGCTGCCGTCAGAAACAGGCCAAAATTTTCCTTAACGAATTTGCCGATCAGGGATCGGTAAAGAAAAAGGTGTAATTATCAAATTATCGCAATAGGTTTTGTGGCTAAGTTGATACACTACGTCTCAGACGTAAGCAGAAGTACCCAACGAAGGTTATTATCGAAATCCTTTCATTATATTAGTGGCCTAGATGATTAGGCTCAAGTCATGTCAAGTGAAGTCCCTCTGGAAATTTTAGCTTCTTTGATCTGCAATATCGACAATGAAACAATATATATGTCATAGCACTTCGAGATATAAACCTTCCACAATTTTAAAATCAAATATCAGGAAATCGATGATTTGGGTTTGACATGAGACCTCATAAAAACGTTGATAAAAGTATTCAATATTATCAGTGCAATATTATCAATTTTTAAAACTCTGGCTGACTAGTCTACGCTAGATACGACAAAACAGGGGCCATGGGCAAATCTAAGGAAAATTTAATTCCACCAAAGCCCTCTCCTTAAACTCCTATCCAGTATTTCCAAATTAACTTACAAACGCCCCACAGATCACTGTACTTTGTTCAAACTAAAATTTTCCAGTGTTCGCAAGCAGGTCAAGTGGGGGTGCCACAAATCAAAATGATGGAGTTCAGAATGGCTTTCCCACAAAACATGACCCCCAAAATCAGTCTTAAAGTGGCAAGTTTGTAGTCAGCTCATTTTCAGACAGTTTTTTGTGCTGCAGATAAGCTCAGTTATCCAGTCCCGTCTCTTTTTATATGTTTGTAATTCCCCCCAACTGAGTCCCTTGATATGATTGTGAATCAGGGTTTATACAAACGGGTACAACGGGGATTCAGCTTATACGGTACTTTCAACATGGTACCCTGAAGAAGGCAGCAATCTTTTTTTCACTTTTCCACCTTTATTTCAATTTTTTAAGTTAAAAAACAATTACATCACATTTATAATAACACCTACTGCTACGTCACAACGTGGGAGGCCTGGTGGCGTAATGGTTAGCGCGCTGGACTCTGGAATCGAACGGTCTGGGTTCGAGCCCACGGTCGATCGTCGTTGTGTTTTGGTCAAGACACTTCACTCTCAAAGCGCCTCTCTCCATAGACATCAGCGAATCTGAGGAATAACCAGCCAGGGGGATTAGCAACACTCCTAGTCGCTTACCCAGGGGGGTACTCGCATTATACATGACGGGGAGGTCCGACGTATTTTTTTGGGGGGTGGGGGGGGGGATGAAAAGTTACACGTTCGGTATTTTTTTGGGTCAAAAGATCTGTCACGTATTCTTTTAGGTCTTAAAAAATACGCGTATTTTTTGGGTCAAATCTCCGATCTCATTAGCTTATTGATGCAAAATCATGCATTAGATAGAGTCTGTTTGAGTGAATAAATCCGTATTGAGATGTAAGTCTTGTATTTTTTGGGTAGGAAATTTTGATGACAGGTATTTTTGGGGTTTGCAATATGAAGCTCCGTCGGAAACCCCCGTTATGTATATTAAATGCGAGTACTGCAGACTACCGGAATCAAACCCAGCAGCTACCAGCCATGCAGTTGGCTTGCCTTTTCTGCTCAACCTCGAGCCAACATCATACACAATTTGAAATCAAATATCGAGACGTTATTGATCTGGGCTTAAAATCTAAATAAGACCTCATAAAATTGGAGATTACTATTATCAGTTCTAACAACAAGGCTGGAAATGACAGGAATTCGTGGGGTCCTCAAACACTATTACACTGACCAGTAAAAACCTAATGACCACACGCATACCCAGATATCACATGCATGTTGTTTTTAGAGATTATCAAATATATCAAAAACACGTCTTCGTTTGAGTTATAAATAAACAAGCACTTAAGTGTGACGCTAAGTACTACTTGATCTACTAGATAGTACAATTCCCTGAAGCCTGCATAACAGGGTTCGAAAGGCTGGAGGAAGGAAGATTTTGACGTCCTGAATTTGTTATGACTATTGTCAGTTTAACTTTCAGCAGACCTTTTCCCCCTCGGCTCAGCACAGGCGGACCACCCAATGTTTGTCTGTGCTGCGTTACATCGATCAGTGGTGGTTACAAAAGAAATATAGATGAACATAAATAAGTTGGCCGCGATTTGCTCTAAATACTCTGTTTATATTAGATGTTCAATAAAAGTTCAGATGAAATGTTAAATGAGTCTATTCGAATGGACGGTACACTTGTTGACCACGCCCACATTTTCTGCCGGGCTGTTTTTGGCTCGTCCCGAACGGTGTTGCATGAGTCTTAAGTACGAGCCGGTGGGGCCGGGGAGCTGCAACCCCCCCCCCCCCCACCCCCAACAAGTTTAGAAAACTTTCGAGAATCCGGACAAAAACGGTTGCATGCATTTTTTGGGCGGTTGTATGCTAGTTTAATGCCAACGCATTCGCCGGGCCGGGAATAATGTATTTTTTTTTCGGGCAGGGAGGTTACAGTGCCCCCAAGCCCGAAGGTGCCCGTACTCCTATGAACAATATAAAACATTTCAGTAATAATAATGACTTTATTTATGTGACAAGAGCGTCTTTAGCCGAGGAAGACCCTCAACTAATAGGCGACACATAACCTTAAAATAAATTTACAAAAAATTTGATCCAGAACTCTGCTCGTCGTTCTTTCATTTTTTCGGAAAAAATTACTTTAGGCAACGTTATCTCTGTCAAAGGATTCATTCAAAGTAGAAACATGCATGTTCTTGACCGTGCCCTCAATCTGGACGTAATTTTAATAGCGATGTCTGTCAGACCGGTTTAACTGTTCTTGATAAAAAAGATCTTTTTTCATATTGAACGTGAACATTTGCGTTTTTTATAGCAGAGAATAAAACTTGGTGGCCATCTCTCTATAAAAACTGAAAGTCGGGCGGAGGTGAATTGCTCCCGCGATGGTTTGCCTTACCATTTAGGTGGAGTTTATTTTGACTAATGCAACCTGTGGCATCACAAGTATAGCAAACCGAATAACCACTAGACAGAAAAAGCTAAGCAAACTTTATTGCGCCTTTTCAAGATTTACACTTCTCAAACTCATTAACAATTCTAAAACAAAGGAAATCAGAACTGCAACCGTGATTTGGAAATGTGATCTTAATGAACTGTGATCTAAATGAACACCGGATCTATCATACTGAGTCTTAAATAAACAGTATTTATTTGAGATCCAACATTTATTTAAATCTGGTCTTATACAACTGAATTTTGTTGACTAATTGGCATGGTGATTTAGTTTCACAAGCCACCACAATCTAACAGTTCAATTTAATTTTAATTTTCATATTCAGCAAACCACAGAGGTCAGCATTCACAATGTTTTGTCCCCAATGTTTTGATGAACGTTTTTGTGTTAAAATTTCCACTTGAATTTAGTAAACTTTATCTAAAATCAGAAAACAAAAGGCTTTCAAAACTAGTAAAAGCACTCACAGAGACCTTAACATAAATGCCAGGTTCAAGTAAATGTCCGGTTCAAATAAATGCCAGGCATACAAGGTTGAGTTTCAAATAAATGCCAAGGGTATCTAATTGAAAAAATACAGTATATCCAAATCTTTACCTTTGAATATATAACTACACTGTAAAATCATTGTCAGATCTGATATTCAGGGATGTAGCTAGTATTTGTCACAGACGGAACAGAAATGTTGACTTAACAGGCGGGTACTTTGGGCTGAAGTGGTAGTTTTTTAAAGATCACAGGTTGTTTTTCAGCCGAGAAAACCATGCTGACAACAGGGTATTTTTCCCGGCCCCCGGCTATTATTTACATCCCTGATATTAGTTAGATTTAACATCGTATCGGCTCAAATACATTCTACACTAAATATAACACAGTTCACGTTGTAGCTACTGAAGGTGGCAACCACCTGACTCTCCAAAAGAAAATGTACCGAAAAGTTAGCTACCAGGTAAGTCAGAAACCATGTGATGCAATTATCAGGATCATTGCTTTCGGAACTATAGGGTATTCTACAAAGATGGATTATATACAACAGCAAAATGTCTTCCACATTCCAAAGAACAGTGGAGTTATTTTTTCTTTTTTCCTGCTCCCTTCTTGGCTGGCTTCTTCTTTGCAGCAGCAGGTTTCACCATTTTGAATGGCCTTGACTGCTTGCTGGTTGCTGCTTGAGTAAGCTCCTGCTCAATCTTTGCCTTAATTGTTACTTCCAACCCCTAATGACACAAAGATGGGAAATAAGGTTCAATGTTACATGACTAAGGCAGACAGAGGGCCAATAACTAAAATCAACCAATCAGACTGCTCCATTGCCAGTCCGATATTTTCAAAGTACTCCCTTATCTGGGCTATATGGGGATGTGCCGCTAGATAGGGTACAGTTTTTCACCCCTCAGTCCTGAACAGGGTATATTAAGCCTGTCACCGGAAAGAGCATTCAAACATTAACATTAACATTGCTTACAAAACCGTGAACACCAGAAGAAAAAGCCAATCAGGTGGGAGAAAACTTTACCGCAAAGAACAACTGTAATTAGTTTGCGGTTTTGAGGTTTGCTCGCGTGCCCTGAACTTTGCTGCGATTGGTCACTACACAATCAACATTCCTGAAATATTTCAGGTGTTCACGGTTTTATGAGCAAGGCTGTAAACACAAAGACGTAGAACACTTTTGAAAATCTTATACTTAAGAGACCTTTGTACAGACCAACCATTGACTTCCCTTTATGCCAATCATGCTCAAATTTCACAATCTGACTAAGGCTTGGGTGCTAGACTGCGAGCAGTCTCTATTTTGCTCCAAAATCCGTAACGAAAGCGAAAATCGAGGGGCAAGCGGCAAGCGGCAAATTCGTGAGCCGCGAGTTTCGTGGGCACCAGCTGGAGTTAAAATAGAGACTGCAATGGCTTCATACAGAATTTCTGACGCCCTTTGACAGCTCACATCAATGTCACCTTGACACTCATGCCTACTTTCGAACATGATTGACCAGTCTCAGAAGCGGTAAACAAAGCTTGGAATTTAATAATAGAACATTTTTTATCGTGCTCGCAAATTTTCGCTTGTCGTTCATGTAACTGTTCGTTCAAGACAGGTTATGGAAACTTCACGTTAAAACACCGCTGGTGAACAGTCCGAAAAGGGCAAAGACGTTGTACATTAGCACAGAAAACATTTTCAATGTCTCTTGTCTAAGGGAAGAAGAAAGGTCTACTCTAAATTACTTGCAAAGGTGGTCGTTTCTGATTCAAGCATTCCATTGAGTCTGATTAAAAACATTCCGAAGTGGAAATGGCAGCATGTTGTAAACATGCTGTTTCAAATTGAACAAGCCGGGAAGCAATAACTAAAGCCGTTAACTGGGAATTCAACTGGTTCTACCATAGTTTCAAGTCCTCACTCGCGACCGAAATCCCAGGAGCAAATAAATCGCTACTGAATGAAACAACCATGACTGGAGCGACAACATTGATAGTACTTTTTGTAACAGAATAGCTTTGGTAAACTTTGGTATATTGTGATGTTTACTGAAATTTAGCAAGAGCTACATGTCTTAGCATGGGCTTGCAATGACATGATTGAAATGCTGATGACAGATATGCGTCATCACTTTATAGACCAACCAAACAAAACACTCCAACACCAGCGTGCCGGGCATCAGAAATGCTGTATGAAGCCATTGCAGTCTCTATTTTAACTCCAGCTGGTGCCCACGAAACTTGGAACTCGTGGATTTGCCGCTCGCCCCTCGAAAATAGCACTCGCAAATTTTCACTTTTGTTACGGATTTTGGAGCAAAATAGACACTGCTCGCAGTCTACTTGGGTGCTTTTTCATGTGGTAAGATTCACTTTTCAACCCAATCAAAGATCAAACTCAATCAATTTTAGATATTTGTACCCAGTCCTCTGCTCGTTTAGAAAATGGCTAATTGTGGTCACCTGCAATGCAAGAGTGTGGTGATTATGCATGGTTTCTTAGAATACTTGTGTACAATAACAGCTTTTTAGAGGTAATTAAAATCTCTCAGTCTTGGCCTCAATAGATTTCTGACATACTTTAAGTCTGGCTAACTTAGATGTAGCGTTTAGAAGCTTGGCACTCCTGAAATTCATAGAAAGTAACATTAATCATAGACTTCTTTATATTAAATTTGGGAGCTAGCAGTTTGTAGAATCGCAGGGGAGTGGTTTTCTCAGGACATTTGAAATAAAATGCATGTTGTGATAGCTTTTGGTTTTACTTTGACTAAATAAATTGAGCTTTTGGTTAGTTCTGGCCAATCATGGTGTAGACTGTTTACAGCTGCCAATAACATGTAGATCTGGCCAAGAGTTCCAGAACCAATCATGTTCCACAGCTAGCCCAATGTTTTTATGTTTTTGCTTTTGAATAGCTTTTAATTTGATTCTAAAATCTCAGTTAGATCTTGAGCTTACATGTACACGTAATAGAAGCTCTATTTGTACATGTAACTGATTAATAGAAAATCGAATAGGTATCGATACATGAATGTACATACTTCTACAGCAAATACATACATAAGGCGCCTATCACCGAATTAATGAGCGTGATACACAGCGGGAAAACATCGAAGGCGAAGGGATAATTTTTTAAATGTACTAAAAAATTTTATTGGAACTGTTTTTTGTGATCAACATAAGTTCTTACTGCTATCAACAGTACCTTCTTCACTTTTGCTGCATTGACACTCTTTGTTTTCTTCGGTGCAATGGCTCTTGCTGAAGAATCGAAATTAAACATGATCAACCAGTAGCTTTACACTTGATTTCAAAATTTCAAAGTTTGCAAATTAAAACAACTGCAACTGAGGCGTAAACAAACCCGCAGCTGAGAAACTATAAGCTTAGAGTATGCATACCTACCAGCACTCTGAATTGCACTTTTCCCGGAAGCATTTTTACATTTATATCAATTCAACAGTATATATCGACTTTAAAAACACAACCTCATTCAACTGAAAAGCGCGCACAGCGAGCAAACATATCGATGGGCGGGTAGCGTTACTTCCGTCACAGCACATTCAGTTCTCTATAAAAACCATCACGTTTATCATAGAATACTTACCTCCCTTTTTCGGCCCAAGAGCCTTTTTCTGAGGCTTTTTGGCCGCTGCAGATTTCTTCTTTTTGCCTTGTCCCTGAGCCATACTTCTAAAAAGTTCTAACGTCGAACCCTTTCTTTGTTTACCAATGAGCGTGCGACCGCGATCTTTGCGCGTCACTGGTCAGTGGAAACTCAACTCGGCCCAGTCTTTCTTATATTCTGACGGTCAGTTTCCGCGCCAACTTTTGAGAAGCAAAACATCTCTTCTTCATTTCGGTGAAAATTACCGCATTTTATGGAGAAAGGTATTAGATAAGCACGTTATTAATGCAGCGAGAGCTATCCACGTTCCCTTTGGCTCCAAATGACCTGCATAAGCTGTCCAGTGCAGGTTATATCTCTGTTGATGACTTGAAAGATGTGAGTCCCACTGAACTGAGTGAAGGCAAGTTTGACTGCAGATTTTTTTGCTGCTTTTTTTCTTTTTGCTGCCTTAGTACCTATATAGTAGCGTGTCTCGTTACTTCTTGACTGTTGAAATTACTTCTGGTCATTTAGCCTGGTGAAGAGGGAGGTTTTTCTTCGGGGGGGGGGGTGGGGTGGGGTGGTGAGTCAGGAACTAGGAGAGAAATTATGAATGAGACACTATGTGCACTCTCATTGGCTGATAGGTGTGTTTGGATGAGCGTATGTAAACATGGTTGTGACGCTTTAGTTTTGTGCATCTTTTTAAGAAATATTTTATAAAGGCAATATAATTTTATTAGAGGACTTTTTCTGTGTTTACTTAGCCTCATCTAAACACTTGGGAGGTGTTTGGGAGCAATCTTGAAAGTTATGCAAACCCAAGATGCAGTCAATGGTTAACATAACTTTATAGAATTCTCCCATGTTTAGACAAGGCTAGGTCAACACATAAAAAGTCCTCTATTGCTTAAATAAGAGGTACGTGTAGTGTGACAGGCTTTGATAGGATCAGCTGAAAGGTTCGTGTTTTTGGCAGGATAGGTAATTTTAGGGAATCTTCACTATTGATATAGTCATAACCTTGGGGGTCAGAGGTGTTTGGCACGTTACATAGTGTGTGAAGAAAGCATGGCCGTGTGTCGCCTTCGGTAGGGAATAAAGTGTTGTGTTCGTGAAAGCTGTCGTTCCTCATGGGAGCTTTCCCTGCCGGTCAACATCACTATCAATTTGAGGGTATGGGATACTTAGCAACCAGTCACAGTTCCCTGAAAATCCTTGAAAACAGGTTTGTACCAAAAAAGCCATTTAAATGCTACCTGGCCCTCAGGTGTGGATCCAGGAAAAATGGTCGCTATTTTCTGATAGGACAAGTGACAAAGGCGCAAGCCTGTAGGGGGTCCAGGGACATGCTCCCCTGGGAAACAGGAAACTTTAACTACCTAAAGTACTATTTTGAGGTACTCAGTGTATTGGCTAGTTCCATTTTCTTGGGTGAAATGTTTCAAGCTGGCAGATAATCCCTGTGCTATATTTTGTTTTGAATGAATTAGTGTTACGTTTTGTCATATTATCGAAAAATAAACATTTATTTTAAAATGCTCTAAAGTGGTGGAAACCAGTCTGGATATGCAGCTGGCCATACATTTCAGTACTGAAAGTGAACAGCAAGACTTCCATACACTTAAAGTTTTGGAATTAAAGAACAAACTGTGGAAAAGTTCCATTCACTGGCATGACTTATAAACTTGATTGTGAAAGCACAGTTTTGCAAGTCAGTGGAAATGAAATGAAGATCAGGGCAAACAAAGTTACAATTTGATACAAGGAAAATTGTATCTAATTGCAACCCTATTTGGCCAGGTTTAACTGTTGTAAAAGCAAGACTTTAACAAGATTCTATGTTGATAATTTCTTACCGTGAAAAATTTTTCAATCTTCATTCTCCTCTTATTTTTTTTTGTGTGATCAGACCTAAAAATTGACAGAGAAGAAGCACTGAAGATCATTCAGACAGTACGAAACGCAAATGGTTTATTACAGTCTTCAAATAACAAGCCAGCATCCAGTGGAAATACTTCCTCAAATTCAATCCCAGGGAGCAAGAATGCTTATGACCTTCTACAGCAAGAGCAGTCATCTGGTAGCATTGTCACTTTCTGTGAAAAGTTTGATGACATGTTAGGTGGTGGAGTGCCAGTTGGTAAAATCACAGAGTTTTGTGGTGCACCTGGCATTGGGAAAACTCAAATAGGGTATGTGACAAAGAGTTTAGAACCAAAGGTCTTAGTCAAGTACTGTACAGTATAAACCTTTTCTTTCTTTATTTCTTTTATTATATATACAAACACAATTCGCCATCTGGATTTTGGAAAGGAATAACTTGGTAATAATTATTACTGTCATTATTTTTATTGTGCTTTATCACAGACTTTCAACACCAAAGTGAAAATCGGTCTATATATTTGTAGCAAATAAACCTGTGAAAGTGGACATTTTGATTATTTTCTGAATTTTTTATATTATTGCATGTATTTATCAACAGACTTCTGGTGTTATGACCCAAATTTTAAGAACGAAGTAAAATTTGTTAAAAGGTTTTAATTAAAACTAGTTCACTGAGAGGGTAGCCCAGCATGTCAATATCGGATGCCTTCTCTTTCACTTTTCCTTGATGTTAGGTCTCTTATAAAAGAATCAAATTTTGCTTCTTATCTAGCTTATAATTTGCTTTGACACAAGCTGCTTTTCTCTACCTACATGTATACCTACAGTAATTGTCAATTGATGTCTCATTTAGAATGCAGCTTGCAGTAGATGTTCAAATTCCTGATGAGTTTGGGGGACTTAATGGAGAGGCAATTTACATAGGTACACTCATATACGTATTCCTTTTCACTGACTAGCATCCACTCTAGCATATTACAGTTCCAGCTTTCCTTTCTCTATCAGGTGCTCCCTTCTAATATTTTTTACATGTAGCCCCATTTTCAGGAGTAAAACAATTTTAAAATATTTTACAGTATAAATAACTGCCTAAATATAACCCCCCTCTTCCCAATTCAATTTGACTTTTGAAATTGAGCTTGCACTAATGGTAAAAGCCCACCAGCAAGCAAAATTGGCTTACACCAGGACTGGGAAGATCTGGGTATGAGATTATCTATCAGCTACACTATGCAACAAGGGGTTTTTAAGTGGCACCTGTTTATTAAACATTGTCCAGGTGAAAACTTTTCCCTGGAAAATTTAATTTTCATCCCAGAGCACCACAGTTAAATAGAAAGCAGACCAACCACATACAAAATATTGTGAAAAAAAGGAATCCAGAAAAAAAACCTGCAGAAAAATCCTCAGAAAAAAAAATGGCAGATAATCTGTGCAGAAACCCAGGCTGAAGCAGTGATTGTTGACATGCAAACCCCAGCATAAGTATTCATGCCGTATTACCCAAATTTCATTATTGATCGCTGCGCCTGGTCCAATGATATTATACTGTAGGATGAAGAAGCACAATATTTAACTAAATGATATTTTGATTTGTATTTTACATTATTATTTATTAACTGTCAAATTTCAGACACCGAGGGAAGTTTTATAGTAGAGAGAGTTGTAGACATTGCAGAAGCTGCTGTAAAACACATGACACATGTCATTCAGTCTTCTGACGCAGATGAAACAGGTATTAATACTTTGTATTTTTCAAACAGTTTTTGTTAAATAATTGACAGTGTAAGACTTGCCAACAACTGATTCTGAAATAGAATTGAAAGGGATGTTCCTGTTAACCTACAATTGTAGCGAATTCCGCTGCGAGAAGGAAACTTTTGGTGAACACATTAAGTCGCCAGCTGGTGCCAAGGCCACAAAGCTAACTGCGGACCCTAGAATTGCTTGTTTATCAAGCTTTCTTGTGTCGTTTCCTACTTATCTGAACAGAAAGAGATCTCCAAAATGATGCTTTGAAGAAGTTCCAAGTGAAGAGCATCTTGTCCAGGATCTATGTGTTTAGATGCCATGACTACATGCAGTTAATAGCATTGTCCCATGTTTTACCAGACTTCTTGGCAGAACACTCTAAGGTAAGTTAGAACTCAAGGGAGCTCAGAATTATCTCCTTGCTAATATAAGCATACAATGTGTGCAGAGACTAATATCAATACAGACTGAGATATCTTTGAAGCTGTAAGTCTTTGCACGCATTGCGGGCCTAGGGCCATTGGTCGCTGAAATATTCAGAGCAGATTAGGAGTGATAAGAGAATAAAAAGGAAAGTTTGGCGAGGGATAGGTCGCAGGGGATGGGTGGGTGGGGTGGGTAGGGGGTTTAGACTTAAGGAAAAAGAGACCAGGAAGTACGGATGAAGCTGTTGGCAAAAGCAAGAGTCCATTACTGGCAAAAGTTTATGTTTCCCCCAAATACCGAAATGGTCAAATGGTTTCATACGTATTGGTGTTTTAATACTTCTTATCCTGGAATATCCTCCTGGCATGATAGGATTAGGTAGGGGGGCTAAGTGCAGGCTTGATTTCCACTGCCCTCCCTTGAACTGGTTTTCATCCTGTTTTCCTATTTTTGGGGAGCAAGGGTGGCACAGTGGTGAGATCACTAGCCTCCCACTAATGGGGGTGGTATGCAGCTCTTTACAAGGTCCCACAGTATTGGCTGAACAAATGATAAACAAACAACAGTAACAATGGACCCTAGCCCTAAAACAATAGAGCTGCGTGCTATTAAGATCCAATGAAATTAGAGGTTCTAGAGAGCTGCGAACTATCCCCACCAATGTGGCCCGGGTTTTATTCCGGCCCGGTGCCATTATGTGGATTGAGTTTGTTGTTGGTTCTCTCCTCTCTCCAAGGGTTTTTCTCTGGGTTCTCTGATTGTCCTCTCTCTTTCTAAATTCCAATTCAACCCGGATAGTGGACCCGCATGAATTATTAACCAGCTGAGACTGATGTGGCTTCCTCTCTAAATATCGTTATTTATTCATTCCCAAACGTGGCTGGTTACCACCCAAGTAAGATTATGTTTTTTTTTTGAAACTTTAGGTAAAACTTGTTGTGGTGGACAGCATTGCATTTCACTTCCGACATGATTTTGATGATCTTGCTTTGAGAACTAGGCTTCTGAATGGATTGGCACAGAGCTTCATCAAGATGGCGTGTGAAAGACAGTTAGCTGTAAGTACAATATTACAGTAGCTCAGAGGATGTGTTGGGGATATAACTGGGATAAAAACACTCTACTGTCTATTGTTTACCACTTAATTTTCTTCTGCACACGCCTATTAAAAAGCGAGCCTTTTGAATTATTTTTTATAACTCTTAAGACTTGAAGCAAGTGAATTTAAACTAGACAAGAAACCAACTAAATCTAAACCAGATAAGAAATACTTGTTTACCAAAAAAATTCACGGACGGACACTATCCATCCGGGTATTTTTCTTGTATGGGCACTAAGAGGACTATGAGTAGTGTCTCTCTGCACGCGGGCACTATAAAGTCACGTGAAAGATTTAAGCCAATCAGAATCGGAGAAATTTATCGGTGAACTATAATCGCTGATAAAAAACTATTGCATGCGCCTTGGTTTTTAAAGTGACAATTTGTCTGTTGTACATTTTTGGACTACAAGAGTTTCTACTAAATAAAAACACATTCTACTAATTAAACTACTTGCCCTCATTTTCCGTGAGCGAAAGTCAACTCGGCTGTGCCCCCTGTTTGCTAATTGAAACCTTGGGCTCGTGGTCTCATTGTGTTTTAAATTGTGCGATCAGATTAACAACCTTATTTCAGATGCCCAAAACATGATTCTTTTGATTTTTTCAGGTGGTTTTTATGAATCAGATGACCACACGTGTGAAGACCGCACAACTTGGGCAGTCTCGTCTAATACCAGCACTAGGTGAGTTTTCAGTCAGTTTTAATGACTGCTTTGAGACTATAAAACCACAACAGTGTAACAAACCAGTGACAACTCACGGCCAAAAGAAGAGACTGCAAACGGTGAAAATCGCGGGGAAAGTCGCGTGAATGCTGCACTTGTCTCTTGCACCAAACGTATCCACGTGGATATCATGCATTTACCGAAAACCCTGCCCCACTAATCCCTCTGGTTGTGGATGTCTACATGGGGCACAGTGGGTTAATGTGTTAATCATAAAAAAGCGAGAAGCCTTGTTTTATTCAGAAATATGCACAATTACGAACGTTTTAACGACCGCTACATCACACGCCAACAGTCCCGAACTGTTCTAACCAAAGCGGTAATCATAAAATTGTTCCTCCCATCAAGTTGATCTTTCAAATGCGAGCGTAGAAGCTGAGGACTTGAAGACTTTATTATAACGGTGCGCTTAAAAGGGAAAGAAAATTGAATGTGGAGTTATGTGTTTCGGGAGATTCGGGAGATTTACTGACAAATAATTTGTTACACAAAATAAAGAAGGCTGAATCTCCCCCCCCCCCCCCTCTTCCCCCGCTATTCTGTTCCTTTTGTCCATGTACGAACCAAGCCACAAGGAATATGTTGGTAAATTGTAATCAGGCAGCCTCTTGGAAAAATTGAAAGTCTTCTCTATTGCTAAGTTTAGTTTAGTAATGAATCCTTGGGACAAACTATGTAAGTGATAAAGTCACTTAATCGTTTTTCTCAACAGGCTTGACGTAATTTGACTAGATTTTGCGCTGACGCTAAGGTTGGGCCAAATGAGGATGGAAGTTCTCTTGTTTAAACTGAAATTCTCATGCACTCCCATCGACTGTCATGCGCTCTCACCGACTTTGAACGTGCTCAAATTGTCCATGAAAGATTTCTCGGTATAACCTTAGTTGATGACAGTCAACGAGAGGCCGGGGGTTTGTGAAGTCATCCACATACTTTAGAATTTTTAATTCCATTCACAACTTTATCTGTTCCGGTGGTATTAAAAAGGACATTTCTTCGCATAAAACAGAAGGTGTGCCAAAAGTCGGGCAACCTTGGCAGCCCGTCAATCCAGGTTGGGGATCGATTGGACGTTAGGCTAATCACCTGACCCCGTAAAAATCATGTGATTATAGAAACCTTAAACATTCAAGGCGATTCACCGAATCTTGGCAGCAATGTGGCACACAATATAAGTGACACTCCATGAAAGCCATGTGGAAACTCAGGAGCCGCGGACGCCAATAGTGCACAGTTGAGAATAGGGAATTGGAACGTACGTGAAAACGTTTTACGCACAATGGAAGGCAGCCCACGCAGCTGAAGGAATGGGAGAGGCCATTTTGCAAGTATTGGATAAAGGTGAAAGTAGATGGTGTGGATCGGGAAAGTTTATGCTCAGCACAGGAAAGACATAGTATATTCTAGCAGAAGCGGTGATGTTCACCAACATGGAATGGCCATCATGCTAAACAAAGACGCAGCAAAAGCCATGATGGAACCAAATCTGAGAGATTAAAAGAAAATAGATGAGCAGAATATAAAGCCAAAGGCCGAGACGTGAAGAGGCAAATATACGCAGGTATAAGAGGAATTAGACAAAAGAGGCAGGAAACAGCGAATAAGTAACATGAAGACAATCTAATGCACCAGTCATGTGAAACCCCCGCCACCCCCCATTGGGGGATACCCGGGGCATTCACTTTTATTGTCAGTGAAATGCAGTGAAAGCCCCGCCCTGCCTTGCGGGGAAAAAATTCAGAGTGAACTCCCCCACCCCCTGAACATCAAGCACAATTCATTTAATATCTTATAATTTTTAACAACTAGAGCTTTCACAGGATTTTTTTCACACCACTGAAGTCATAGCCCGCGAATACAGCCGTCCCTCTTCACTCGCAGGCTGCTGAATGGCAAGGTTACTTATTTTTTCCCTTCCTCTTCGTTTTCACTGTTTATGCAAACATACCATCTTCATCAATTGTTCAGCCTCCATGGTTTGAACCCAGTCTTCTAAGAGAGGTCGCAAATCACAAGTGAAACCCCCGCTCAGCCCCCGAAGCCGTGAAAAAAGGTGCATTCCCAGACTACTGGGGAACCTTAATCAAGTGAAAACGAGGTGAAAACCCCCGGTATCCCCCAAGGGGGGGGGGTGCGGGGGTTTCAAATGACTGGTGCATAACTATAACGATTTGCAACGTGAAACAAAAGCAGACCGCTGCAATCAACGACAGAAATAGCAATCCCTTAACCAACAATGAGGATAGAAGAAAGCAGTGGAGAAAGCATTTCCAAGGAGATACTGAATAGGGAGGAACTAGCGGGCCCGATTAACGAGGAAGACGATGAACAGCAGGACGAAGCTGACATGGGCACGGGACCTGTGAGTAACTGAATGCCGAGATAAGGAAGACAACAAAGAATCGTAAGAACAGTAAAGCCCCTGGTGAAGATATGATAACAGCAGAATTACTGAAGGCTGATAGAGTGAAAGAACTTATGGACATGATCTGGAGGTTGGAAAAGGTGGAAGAGGGGACTCGTCATTAGGGAATTTCAAAGAGTGTAAGAATTTGAGAAGAATTGAGATTCAATCGCATTTGCATGGGGATCGATTGCAGGCTCCGTAAGAAACAAGCTCGATTTATATCTGGGAGGGGGGGGGGGGGAATGAAGCAAGTTTTCATCCTGCGCAATATCTTGGAGCAAGTGAATGAGTGGCAGGCACCTCTCGGGACGTCTTAAAGCTAAGAGATTTATTCTCTACATTGAATTCGGTCCAAACCTTTTTTCCGATGTCGATCCAATAATCGAAAGGCGGTATTAGTATAGCCCTAGGATTAAAATTTCAATATTCGTTGTCTTTTGAAATTTCCAGGCAGATGCTTGTTGTTTTGAAACTGAAAAGTGTGCTTTTTAGAATTGTCAATGATTTTAAGATATTTTAAAAGATCGCATCAAACTTTCGGCAGGGGACTCCTTGAGGGTCTGATTACTTGGAAAATTTCAGCCCGGCTAGAAGCGCTGAGATATCGACTCGCCTTCCAGAATAAGCCCTCTTCAAAAGCGGGCATTTTCGATTACGGTATGACGAGAGTTTACAGCCTGGTCTAAAATTGAATTTGAACGTTCATCCCACGCTGAAATTCGCCACTTGAATTAGTCCAGGTGTGATTGCATGCGATTCGGTTTAATTTTTGTCTTTTAACGATAAGAAAATCTCGTTGGGCGATGAACTTGTCTGTAGCTAAATACGCAATATATGCCTTTCCGAAAGGCCAAAAAAATATATCACAAAAGACAACGTTTTGCATCTTTCAATTGAAAAAGTACAATATTCCTGTGCTAAACCACACAGATGCTGAGCCTAACTAGCACACCTAATTCATGCCTAAAAATAAGATACAAAACCTAGAAGGAATTAATTGGGACACTCGTTATAAACAATGTCCATAATTCACAAGAATGCCAGAAGTGCATAAAATTATGCACTTATAACATTTACAGGATTATACTATGGAAGGAAATTCAAAAGTTCAAAACCTGTTACTATGCCGTAACGATAACTGCTTTGAGAATTATTACAATCCAAAAAGGAGTTTGTTGTCCTAATTAATTCCTTTTTACTTTTTTTCTATGACAACGTTATTGTAATTTGGTGTAGAGTGAATATAAAATTGATAACTGAAAACTTCACCCGGTTGGTTTCTACAAATTTTGCGCCATCTTACACAGTAAAAACCTAGTACGTATAATTTCATCTACAATTTAAAAGACCTGTTTGGCTAAAATTTCCATTTATGGCCTGTTTTAGCCTAAGATTTAAAACAGTTTCTTATTTAATAGAACTCTCTAAAACTTATAATTCCTAGATAAAACAAAACCATCTACTAAAACAGGTTATGTGACCGTCTCTTTAATATGGCAGTCATTCCCCCTCCCCTCCCCTCCCCCCAACCACATTCGCTCCCGTCTTCATATGTAAGAGCAAACTAAACAAGATACTGAACAATATAGTTGACAACTTAAATAACGAAACTGTGGTATTCGTCAGTGGCCGCTTTATTGATCTTTATCAATTTCCAATTGATTGTTAGGTCTTTTTTTTACGAACTAACAACTTTTCTATTGAAAGTACTGTGGACTGCCATCCCGATGCAAGCGACTTGTCAAAGCTAACGATTTCTAGTGAAAGTAAAAAAGTGGTTGCCACGGCGACTAACACCTTAAGTGCTTCTAAATGTCTTCTTAGCACATGAGTAATATTTTGTTTGTTTGTTGCAGGTGAAAGCTGGGGTCACGCTAGCACGATTAGGATCGTGTTGTACTGGGAAAACAATCAAAGGTATAATTATATAAATGTTGCCTTGTTCAACAATTGGAAAGCGAAACTCGCAGACTTGTACTCATCTCCTGGAAGGTCGTCCAAAGCGGCTCATGTGATTGTCCTTGCACGGTTAAGAGGAAAAAAAGAACGGTTATGAATAGTCTCCTTCCTCCAAAATTTTAAAATGAATTGAAAATACCTCATAAACCTTGCTCAGGGTTAAGGACCGCAATTTTTCTCTTTTTGTCAACAGATTTGCAAACTTGTACAAGTCGCCCTCAAGACGGGAAATGACAGTTCCATTTCAAATCACGGTAGAAAATATCTTCCTTCGTAGCATAACAGATAGTAGAATTAGTTCTGCTGCATTTTCTCGGTTGACTTTGCAACATAAAGGCGTGTAGCATTCAGGGGCCGTGAATAAGGTGGTGGCAAACGAGGACACCTTGTTGCTCGTGGTGTTTCTTTGCGCGTGCAAACGAGGAAACATTTGTTGCGAACACAAAATGTTTCTGAATAAAATCAGAAACATTTTTTGTGTCTCGGGCACAAAATTTTTTGTCCGCAACATTGTTGCGCGCGCGGGCAAACAGAGAAACATGTGTTCATAACAATGTGTCCTCGTTTGCCATCGCCTTAATGGAAGCAAGAGGGAAATTGGCTACTGAAATGTCAGGCATCTTTGTAGAAGTTTGATAGTAGAACTAACGGGTAACATGTGCGACCATTCACACTGTTGACATAAATCAAACAATCAATGCCTTGAAAAGAGTGGACATGATCGCAGGCTAAACTTTTGCCCTCTGGCATGGAATCGAGGAAACAACTAAAATTGAGTCCTTGTGGAAGTTGTTGGTGAAATTTTGAGCATGATGTTTCATTTCAAGTTTATCGGGGCGCCAGCGGAGCCCCATAGCCATAGAAATTCGAAGAGGACTATGCAGTTCATTTCCCATGGTCAAAACGGCTAGCGGCACGGTTCGCGGTCGCGCACGAAGACGACGACAACGAAATCGACCCTAACATGGCGGCCATGCTTTAGAAATAGGTTAACGTACGCTTTCAACTTTGGCATTTGACATTGATGTTATGATCAATTGGTAACTGTCAAAACAAGGTATCCGCTGACCAGTATCACATGACCATCCTATATATTATACGAAGTGCTAACTTTTTTCCTTAGTCCGTCGAGCGCGAAGGGAAGAAAACGGCCACGCGAAATGTGGGAGACGCGCCCACGCGGCGAGGCCATTTTTTGCTTCGAGTTCGACGGACTAAGAAAAAAAAGGGACTGCTCGTAGTCCATTGAAGCGCAGTTATGTTTTTTTTTGTTCGGAAATGTTTATACATCGCACGCTTCTCGTTTGAAGGCTGATGGAGTGCGTGACTGCTTTTCAAGCTACAAGGAACAAGACACCCCACTGGCTCAGGAAAACCATCAAAGTGCAGCTTGTGATATTCAAGTGACAGGTGAAGAAACGAGCAACTCTTTTGCAAGAAAAAGACGATTTGAAGAACTCACGTAGGACAGAATTGCAAAGAATAATAGGATACGATTGAGACCTGATAAAAAGTGCCCTAAAATATGACGCTATTTATAACTTTCAAGCTATCGCAGAATTGTTCTTAGGACCATATATATATATATATCATAAAGCTTAGTTTACTTGGCGATAAATCAGCCCGTTTTTACTTGAATGCTATGATACCTGTCAGACAAACTTGAACAGAACTATTTTAAGATTTAGAACAGTGCAGCCCGTCTGATTTTATATATGTCCTTATAGACTGGGAATGCTGATTATCGAAGGGCAACTAAACCAAACACCGAACAGGAAGATTTGTCTGCTAACATTCGTTTAGCCATTTAGAATGAACCTCTTTCGTCAAGGTCAGATAAAATTATTTATTCCAACCCGATCTGTATTTTCTTTCAGTGTCACATATACTATAATTTTTTAGTGATTGTGTTATTTCCTGCCTTGCGGATTGCCGTTTCAGTCCCTGGGGTATTCACCCCAATGAAACTGAAAAAGAACGAATAAAGGGCATGTGTACAAGTGCGCGAAAGGCGCGCGTGTGGGAAGAGTACGCGCGCGGAGTAATACAACTTTAATTGCTCTCATACCTTCTAACCTGGGTACAAGAGGTTTTCCCGCGGCACGGTGGAACTGCACCACGAGCGGGTCAAAACAAAGACAAAGACCGAAACCGGAAACCGCGCATGAAAAACCTCTGGCTCCCATAGTATATTATACCTGATTCGGGGGTGCGACTTGAGGGGTTACAAAAATGTATTCTTTCGCAGAAGTGTCTCATGTCATACCGTCTGTTTAGCCTAACTGTTTGGCTCAAGTGACTTTGTGGTGTCAGGATTCGGGTAACAACAGTTGCAATTTTGGGGCGATTGCATACCGGTTTTATGCTAACACATTCGGAAATTATGCATTTTTTTCAGGGAGGTCACAGGCCCCTCCCCCTCCCCCAGGTCCGAAGGTGCCTGTACGCCTGTGACCCTCCCTATACCTATCATTTTTCAAAAAGGGACTCCTGATCACAGTTTCCGTCTGAGAGGTTTGTACGGCAAACACGAGCTTGTCTTTCATTTTGATGCCTTTTCAAATAAATCTCTCAGAAAAAAGGAAATAAATCGCAGATTTACGACAAACAAACCTAATTAATTTTCGCGTACAAATACCGAACGGCAAAGGCCAGAAGTAGAATTTTTGCCATTCGCGGAGAAAAAAATCCGGTTTATGGTCCATTACGACTTTTCCTAGCTCCCTATAGTAATTTGTTTTATTCATTTTACATTTTGGACTTTATTCCGGCAGAGGGTGTCACGCCCCGTTCCCCGGGCTTGGACTTTGAGACGAAACCAAAACTTACTTCCTTTTCATCAAAACGTCGCACGAGTTGCTTGTAGCACCCAACGTTGTTTCGATATCATTTGAGTAAAATAAGGAAGTAAATATTTTCTGTTTGAGCATGAATAATTTCTCATGGCCAAACAAGAGGTAGCCTCTAACATAGGCGTTATTAGGGGATTGCGTTACCACCCGGACAAGTGTAACGCAATCCCCTAATAACGCCTGCGGAGGAGACTAAACAAGAGGGGAATAAATTGAACTTGGAGCGATGACGTCATCACCACGTGATGTGTGTCGTGGCGTGACACTGGCAATTTTCCCATTCAGCCACAACATACGAGTATATAAAAGCTGTCGACTTTCTCTCCAAAAACACAGTATAAAGTGTCCTGTCTGGCTTCTTCAAAATGGCAAGTACAGACAAATAAATGCTGGAATATTTCAACCGCACAAGTGACCTTCTGTACCCTACGGTGTACAAGCTCATGTAGCGGAAACGAGTATCGTATACCGGAAATGAACGGTCACAAGATGTAATTTGTCTCAGTTTCCTTTGCTGAGTCACGAGTTTTCTTTTTTTTGCGGTAGCAGAAATACTAGGCTTTGGTAATATTAATTACAAGGTGTGCAGTCTTCGGTATCTTCGAATTCCCAGTGCTTGGTTCAATCGCTTAACTGGACGACGAATTTCGGCGATTACGCAATTGTAAACCATGGAGAGAGGTCGTAGTGGAGGCCGAGCTTGTTGTATTGTCAGAAGCAAGAAAATTGCTGTTCTTTGTATTACTGGGATTGTGCTTGCTGTAACAGGAATTGCCTTATACTTTGTGATGGATGGCGTAATACAGCACAAGATCAATGAGAAGTTAGTTCTCAAACCGAACTCCGAAGTCTCTAAGCAGTGGCAGGACCCATCTGTTCCTGTCTACCTGCAATTCTTTATATTCGATGTAGCGAATCCTATAGAAGCCAGGCAAGGTAAACGGCCATACCTTGTTCAGAAAGGACCATATTCATACAGAGAGCACAGGCCGAAGAAGGACATAGCGTGGAATTCGCACACAGACTCGGTGACTTACAACGAGCAAATGTCGTTTGTGTTCGATGCAGAAACATCTTGCGATTCATGTGACCCTTTCAGTGATACTGTTATAACGGTAAACATCCCTTTGGTGACTTTAGCTGAAGCAGTCAAAAACTTACCTTCTTATGTGCGTGCTTTTGTTGCTACAATCTTTGATGGATTCAGTGAAAATTTGTTCACACGAAGGCGAGTGCACGATTTGCTCTGGGGCTACCCTGACCCAATGTTTGAAAAGTACAATAATTTGAGAAACGATCTCCCGTCATTTGTCCAAAACTATTTCCCTGAGATAAACCCGATGATTGCCCTTGAGCAAAATAACAGCTTTGATGGTGTCACAAGCGTTTTTACTGGAGAAAAGGACATAGACCTGCTAGTGCAATGGTTGGATTGGAAGGGACTGACGGAATTAAACATATGGAAATCCAGGTATGCAAACATGATCAATGGCACTGATGGGTCTCAGTTTGCCCCTGGAATCAGCTTCGATGACAGACTGTATGTATTTGTTACGCAACTGTGCCGATCACTGTACTTAACCTATGTAAAAACGATTGAAGTCAAAGGTATAGAAGCCCTTCAGTTCAGTGTCCCAGCAGAAGTCTTTCTCAGTGCTGCACTCAATCCGGACAACAAAGGGTTTTGCACCACCAAGTGTTATCCTTCAGGTATATTAGATGTGGGCGTGTGTCAGCCACCATCTCCTGTAGCCATACCTCTTTTTGTTTCAGCACCGCATTTCTACCTAGGAGATAAATCACTACTTGAGCCAGTCGATGGCCTCTCTCCAAATCAAGAGGAACATGCAACCTTCCTTAATGTGGAACCACACACTGGAATATCAATTAAAAGCAGCAAGCGACTGCAAATCAATGTAAAGATTGAACCAATTGTTTCAATCTCCCAGACCAGTGGAATAAGGAAAATGTTTTTCCCTGTCTTGTACATCAACGAGACCGCAACAATTGACAAAGCATCAGCTGATAAGTTAAAGAGTGAAGTACTGTCCAAGTTCACCATTGTTCATGGCATTGAGCTTGGTTTGGTTTTGCTGGGGGCTCTGCTGATTGTCATTGCCTGCGTCATGTTGATTGTTCGTGTTGTGCACGACAGGAAAGTCAAGAAAGCGAGGCTGTTGTTGATTAGTGGTGTTTCAGAAAGAAGACCCCTCCTATCTTCTTCGTGAACAAACACAAAACAAAAAACCCATGCCCCTGAGAGGGGCTTTGAATGATAAAATTAAAGATTTTTTGAGATCCTACTAGTACAAGTTAAAATGTGAGATACAGTGGCGGATCCAGGATTTTTCTAAGTAGGGGGTACACCACTAAGAATGAGATAATTGACAGGTGACGTCAGGAGCCCATGAGAAGGAGCCTCCATTTGTACTTTGCCCTTGAGTCAACCCTGTCCCGTATCTTTTCATTTTTAGGACAGTGAGCTCTCACATGTTGGCTATTACACATACTGCGAAAACATACAGCGAAAACCACCGTGGAAAATGCTTCTAAAAATAAAAAGATACGGGACAGGGTTGACTCAGATGGTCAGTATGGGAGATGGAGGCTCCTTCTCATGGGCTCCAGGTGATGTAGGCAGAATACTAGTTATATTAGAAAGTCGCAGGTCATCTCGGGGAGGGGTGTGCACCCCCTGCACCCTCCCCCTAGATCTGCCCCTGAGTTGGATGCTCATAAAGCATCCGTAGTAGGAAATATTGAATATAAATGAAAAATTGGAAGGACTTCTATTTTGCAGACGCTTCTCAATGTTCTGCAGTGGGTGACAATTCTTGATGAAATCCATAATATATTTGGGAGTAACTAATGCAATCATGAAATTTAATAATCATCTGGGATTTTCTCAACATGAATAAAAGTCTTAAGTTGAGAGAAGGTATCTAAAGGCTTGCAGTCATTCGAACCTCTTTAATGTTTGTTTTTGGAGTTATATGTCAAGCTTATTACATGCAGGGCTGCAAATAAGAGGTGGAAAACAGACAACGGGTGATCAAACTTTACCAATGTCAGATTAACTCTCAACTGTGGTAGGACAGAAAGTCCGGACATTCTTTATGCCTTCCAATGCAATTCCAATGTTTAGGTTTGAAAAGTTAATCATTATTGAGGAGTTCTATAATATTATGTCTTACATCACTGCTGTTTGGTCTGATCACAAATATGGTGACTTTGTCAGACGTGTCAATTCACAGGGGAAAAATATTTTTCAGCACTGGTATGGTAGCAGTTTCAAATAATATATAAGAGAATTTATGCTGTTGGTTATTTTGACATGCTCTTTCTACTTTTGTAAAATTTTTGTAATTGACATGATCATGTGTGAGACAGCCCAGGCATGTACCAGTAATAGTTATTGTTTTGATGACAATATCCGATAACACTGACATTGGGCCAATTTGATGGAACAATCTCTGATGCTATCTCAGAAAGCAATTTTGGATGTACAAATAAATCAAAGGTAAAAAAGAGAAAATAAATAATTTATGTTTTTATTGAATTAAATTTTGGTATTTATTTGTTGAAACATAAATGAATGGTGTTCCTGTTTACATAACTGATTACGCTTACGCAAAAGGTCAAACAACTTAATAATCAATGCAATCAGTGAATAATCGATGACTGAAAATTTTGTAGGCATGATTTCCACCGCTCTCTCAAGTCCCGGTCTTTGTTCTTCCCCAACAAGGAGTGTTTGCTCTGGTTCCTAATAATTTTGTGGCCTATCAATTAGTCAATTGATTACTCATTGATCATTGGCAATAATCAATGACTAATCAACCGATTGCCTATCGATTACTCATTGACATCATTGCTTAGTTATGCCTGGATATTGCGTAAAATTATAAAAGAAAACATTGGAAGACAT
>OX393569.1:14505406-14721456 GCA_947652115.1 Blastomussa wellsi
TAAATTGTATGCCAGGGGTTTCATTAATGTTTAAAATACAGCTTTTTTTAAAACCTCAGTATTATATTTGTAAGTTGTAACAAATGTACTTGACTAAACATTGAAAGACATCTTGAAGCAAGGCTGTCTTTCTTGCATAGAACATTTTTATCTTTAGTCAGTAATTCATTATGTCAACCAGCCAGGCTTTTAGCTAGGATACCGTGAGTGGTTGTCCACTAACAAATACCCTCCAGAAAGTTTTGGAAAGTTGAAGGGTCTTACATGCATTTTCTACAATTTTAAGCCAATAAATGTATCAATCAGATTGTTTTTTTAATTTGTAAAAAAAAAGATTGAAACTATAGTTGCTTAATAAAATGCCAATACTAAACGCATTTTATTTTAACACCTCCTTGGTTGTCTTTTATTCCAACATTTGTCCAATGTTGATCTTAGCAGTCATCTTAGGGGAAGTTGGAGACAGGGATCAAGTTAGTACTTCATGTAGCCACCAACAAGCGTTCCCCATAAGGAACACTTCTTGCTGGTTACATGCAGTTCCTTTCGGTGAAATTGGTTCTGTAACACATATGTTGCTCTAGCTCCATATGGATGTAAATGGAAAAAGAATGCTCAGTATTCACCTATGAAGTACGGTAACCAAATGAATCTTAAGTAGATTTATTTTCTCTCGAAAAGTGACCGTCCACAGGACCACCAGACAGCCACCTGGCTAAAAGCCTGCAGCCAGCCAGCACTCTGTCAGTCAGTCGGTCAACAACAACAACTACTGTTTAGCTTGTTTTAAAATTACAAAAACATATTTTCCCGACAATTTAAGTAAAGATGCTAATTGCATTATAAGTTATTTATATGCCATTGAGCTGGGAGCTAAATTAACCATTAGGTTTTTGCGTTAGCTTCCCAATTAAATTTCGTCGTGAACAGACAAAAAAACAGGTAAGCCTAAAAAAAGTCAAACAAAAGAAAGAAGGAGGATGTTATTAGTCTGTATCTTCAATGTGACATGGCCAGCAGGGGACACTTCTTACAAAGAGTAGGTCACAGAGTTCCCGGTGTTATGGTCTGGTCTTGCTTCATGTTCTGTGTTTGTAAGGGCTCTATAGCCTGTTCGCGCCTTTCTCCCTTGGACTATTTTTCCAGAAAATGCTTAAAGCTAAAAAGCTTGATATGGATGTCTGCCATTATGAGAGATCTTACAGAGTTGTTTTCTTTGTCCCACTGTGCAAAATTTAAGCTTTTACTAATTTTGTTCTTGATTAACTTGTCTGGTCAGATTTAAGTCTCACCAGACAAAATTCCAAATTTACCAAACAATGAAGAATTATTTATTAATGTCTGAAGAGTACATGTAGTTGTTATTAATTGTAGGCTTGTACTGTGTATTTTTTTGTGAGTCCTGCTGTATTTTGATGTGATTAACATACAAATGGCAAGTAAAAGTACCATATACAGCTGAATGGATGGCAATATTGTAGAGATTAAAAAACCTTAGAAGTATGCTTGTTTTGGACAAGAAGTTTTGTGGTTCAGACACGTAAAATATACTTTGTGTAGTTCCATAAATTACCCATACAGTACCGCTCAAATGTAAGTTACCACTGTCTCGCGAGAAACGAGACTCGTCTCGCGAGCGAGAAATGAGACTCGTATCGCAGGGAACGAGAACTGCCTCTCGAGAAATTTCTCGTTTCTCGCGAGTGCACTGCAAGTACCACTTGACGTTTTTTTTTTTAGAAACAAAATATACTGCTTCTGTGTAAACAGTTGTTCGCGTGCATTGGCAAAATCGTTCAGGGAGCATGTATTGTTGGTTTCTTTTTTTCGGTGAGATAAGCATGGGAGATGTGCGACTGGAGTTTTATTGTTACTGCTCAGTGGGCAATGTTTACGTACATGTATTGAGCGACATTTGTTTTGCCTGTTCTTAAACTGCTTAAATTGAAATGAAACTTAGAGCCCCCCACCCCTATGGAAAGCTTCATACATTTCTTTACATGCTTTGGCCTTTGAGAACCCCTCCCTCCCCACCCCCAGAAATGTCCAATCCCTTCTGTGGGGGAGTATGGATATTTCTGGAATTGCACATTGCACTTGTCTGAAAGTAAAGATGAATGGAAAAGAAACTCTCTTGCCCTGTATATTCTTTCGTTCTGTTGGTTTAGGAGTTGCTGATGGAGTCGGTGGCTGGCGACATTATGGGATTGACTCGTCACTCTTCTCGAGTGCACTAATGGAAAGCTGTCGGAGATTTGTAATGGAAGGAGGACTTAAGACACCATCTCCCATTAATTTAATTAAAGCAGGATTTCAAGAGCTTACAGAGCATAAAGAACCATTGTTTGGTAGGTGAAATTTTATTATATTTTTTTTTTGCTAACTTTTAAACCAGATCCTAATAAAAATAATCATTGTATGTTTGTACGATGTCTTGTTTTCATAATAATTTACCTAAACAGAGGTCAGTGTGTAGTATTTAAGAGATTAATGTTCATCTTGTCATGAGCTTGAGACAAAGGAACAAAAAAGAACATTTACAATGAGTCCCCATGTGTTTTCGAGGTCATGGGCTAGATACCTGTCAAGGCTCTTTAATTTTCTATTTAATATATAGATTTAGCCAAGCCTAAAAGCGGAGCTCTGTAGTTTTTGCTGGTTCTTAATAATTTGAGAAATTGCCTTCTTTAAAAGTACTAGCGTGTGCAACTGTACTCAAGAAAGATTCCACAGCCGAAATAAATAAGAATAGTTAAAAATGTCAACTCAAATTGGAGAAATTCTGCTGAGAACGACTATTAAAATTACAATATCCTGCCAGATGCCACCAAAAAAAATTTGTGCCTGAGCCCACGATCAGTGGAAGACCAATACCTTGCCAGTGGTCAATTTAAAAAAAACATGCGACCTCAATGAGTTCTCAATCTGAGCCCGTGATCTGGTCATGTGATGCTGGTCAGCAGATACCTTCTTTTGACAGCTGTCAATTGACCATAACATGGCAAAGATGTAAACTTATGGTAACCTCTAAAAATGTTAACCAGGTCAAACTCTCTGGACTATGGCTGCCATATTGGCATTTGGGGCGACGTTGTCCATACATACTGTACATATGCGCCGGCCAGTCGTGCCGCTTGCCATTTTGACCATAAAAAATGAAAGGCATGGTTCTCCTGTTTGTACTTTGTATGCGTGCTTGGGTTTCCTATTTCTATACATGTAGGTATGGGGCTCTGCTCTGCAACCCGTCTGGCCGCTGGAACTCCGCTATTATTGTTTTGAAAGGATAACTAAGCAAACAAATACCCTTTAATTTTCGTTCTGTCTGGTAAACATTCCTTCACGTCAAACTCGCGTAAACATTGATGGCGGAGATTGCACAGTATGGAGTGGAAATCATCTCTATTTATTTCTTGTCACAAGTTAGTATGAATGCATGTCACTAATTTGCTTTTTATTTTTTTGTTGAAACAGGAAGTAGCACAGCCTGTATCATGGTGCTAGATAAGAAAAGCCAAATGCTTCATTCTGCAAATCTTGGTGATTCTGGATTTCTGGTGATTCGCCGAGGATCAGTGGTACACCAGTCATCTGAAATGCAGCATTATTTCAATACTCCTTATCAGCTGGCAATACCGCCACCGGGACAGGCTGGAACGGTTATCCAGGATAGGTATGCATAGCGCAGGGAATTACTGCCACAAGGTCTACTTAAAGGGGCAGTGTCACAGGGATTTTTGCTTTTTTGGGGTCAATTCTGCCAAAATCATTGTCTTGTGCCTGTTATCATTCACAAAATGCTTCTGTATAATTATCAACTTAGAAGAATTCAAATGAAACTTTGGCAGGGAGGGCAACCTTTAATATTCAGAGCATGAGAATTAGAAAAAAAATTGTAATTTTTTCAAGTTTCACTCCATTTCCATCCTTGTCATCCATGAAAGCATACAAGAGTTGATTGTTTCAATGTAGCACTTTTGTCCTTGGCAACAAAACTAGACCATTCTGGGTCCGAAATGCTGAATCAATCCATTTCACCCCATTTGTTTCTTAATAAATTATTTAATATTTAATTCCAACCGTGAATTGTCATAGCATAGTGAATAGGTCACCGGACTTGCAATCTGGATGTCCCAGGTTCAAGAGTTCAGTGGTCCTAAATTCAAATCCTCCACGGTCAGGCAACAACCATTTGAGTCAACAGTTTCCCTTGTATTCTAGCCTCAGTCGCTATAAATGTGCTCCATAAAAACAAGTTATTATTAGCATATTGATTATTTTGAGCAAGTATTTTACTAAATGAATGATTTTGGCTGATAGTGAGTTGTAGCATTGGGTAACATGGGCATTTTTGTTGTAGTTTGGAGGAAGCAGAGAGCACGTCCTTCAGTGTGGAACCGGGAGATTTAATTGTCTTGGCCACTGATGGCTTATTTGATAATGTTTCCACTGAACAAATACTCAAGGAGTTGTCACAACTAGAGGTGTGTTAATTCCATTCTCTTTACATGTAACTCAAATTTAAAACCCTGTATAGTGGTAGATACATGGGACACCCTTCCACAGGAAATCCTCTCAGCATTTCTTTGCCTTGTTTCGTCAACATTATGTGCTGTTCAGTGTTTATTTATTTATTTATTTCATTTATCCACGTAAATGTAATTAAATGCAATTTAATGGAGTTAACAACAAAGAGCGCTTGCGTTCCCTTGGAGTCAGCGGTGTCAGCACGTATGCGCATGTGTCAATGCCATGTGCTTTCAGCTTGTAGCGTAGCATTCCAGGAGGCGTTCCGTTTAGCGTTCCATCTTGGCGTAGCGTGGCAGCTCGATGCCCTGGCAGTTCTTCTATCAGCGTTACAGTTTCTTCGAGTCCTTTTTCCTGTTTTTGTGCCGTTATTTTGGCTTGTTTTTCTTTTTTTTTTCCGCGTACTCTATGAGTCAGCTTTCGGGGCGATCGACGAATAACAGCGCCGCCGCCATGTTGGATTCTTCGCAGTTGGAGTCTTCATCAGGAGTTTCTTCTTCAGTGGCAAGTTCCGTGGTTTCGTCGGCTCCAGTAACCTCGCCCCCATCCTTTGTGCTGTCGGCTCAGGATCTTTCGCAAGCTTTCTCTCGGGCGCTCGGGGATTCGCTGCCTCAAATTCTCGCAGCCGTACAAAACCAAACGAGTCAGCTGTCTGCTTCGAACGTCACCACAATGGGAAGCATGCCGTCGAGCACGTGCACACCTTCGCCGTCCTTCCTTGTTAGTTCTTCGCCAGGTTTTGCTGCTGGGCCATCGCCAGGTAATTCTGTTGTACCTTCGTTTATTTCAACCTACTGTACCTTAAGCAATTCGTCGCTTTCACGTCCATCGTTGTTTGGTTCCTACGGTGCCTCGAGCGGAGCGCTTCCCGCCACCGGCCAGTTTTTCTCTCCACCGCCCCCTGCATCCACCGGGGTGCACTCGGCCTCTTCGTTGCTTCACAAGCCTTTTGTCGTCGGCCCAGGGTATTCGCCAATCCCGGAGAAGCTGGTGTCGAAAATAAAGGCCGGGCAGTTCGTTGAGCTGGCGGACTTGCTACCCGAAAATGTCAAGGCCCAGGATACGGACCCCCAAGCGTACTTGAATGGAAACCTGCTCATCGCTTCCAAGAAAAGGGTTCGAGAAATAACAGACATTGTAACTTGGGTGGAAGCCTTTACAGTGTACATGTGGATCTTCTGTTGTTCCTACCCAGCCAGATGGCAAGACATGACCCAGTACAAGCTATTGATTTTGCAGACCGCTCGCCGGTTCTCCGGCAAGGCCTGGCTTCATTATGACACAGCCTTCCGTAAAGATGCGGCGGCGTCAGGTCTGTCTGACTGGTCCCGTATGAACAGTGACCTCTACAACTTTCACACGTGCTCGCCACAACAACAGCATCAGTTACCTACCACTTCTGCTTCGCCTTCTAGATCCGTAGCCTCAGCGTCCACATTCTGCCGGTCCTGGAATAATGGCTCCTGCGCCTGGCCCTTTGGTCAATGTAGGTATCGCCACTGCTGTGAGAGGTGTGAAGGAGAGCATCCTAGTGTCAACTGCCCCTTTCGGGCCTCATCGTCATATGCTCAGCGCTCACGATCCTCTTCTCCGCCACGGAGCAAACGCCAGCGGCGTTGAGATGGTGGCGAGGACCCCCTCCTCTCCATCGAACATTGTAAATAGTGTACAGTTGTGTCGTTCATTTTCTCCTTCACATAGTTTGGTTCCAGTTCCTGTTCCTGTTCATGTTGTTGCATCTTCAGCAGAAGTTTCGCTGGCTAGCCTCCAGCCTCAGGGAGTCTCAACCCAGACCCCCCAATCCAGTTCGTGTTTGGTTACCAGTTCCTTTC
Source organism: Blastomussa wellsi (assembly GCA_947652115.1). Taxonomy (NCBI): domain Eukaryota; kingdom Metazoa; phylum Cnidaria; class Anthozoa; order Scleractinia; family Plerogyridae; genus Blastomussa; species Blastomussa wellsi. Next base: position 14,511,766 of record OX393569.1, read on the forward strand.
GGCAAGACCTGGTTCCCCCTTCTGGGGTGACCCCCATTGATGCACAAAAACTTTGGTGCGAACTTCGTTTTCACCCTGATCAAGTCAAAGTGGACTATGTAATTACGGGTCTCACAAAGGGTTTCCGTCTTGGTTTTGACCCCTCGGTGGTATCCTTAAAGTCTGCGGTTCAGAACATGCCCTCAGCATCCCTTCAGCCATCGGTGATCGATCAGTACCTACGTTCAGAGCTAGAGAAAGGTCGCGTAGCAGGCCCCTTCCCTGTCTCCCCAACTCCAAACCTTCACGTCAGTCGCTTTGGAGTGATTCCAAAAAAACATCAACCTGGAAAGTGGCGCCTCATTTTAGATCTGTCCAGTCCTTTCGGCCATAGCGTCAACGATGGCATTTCAAAAGAACCATTTTCGGTGCAGTACATGAAGGTAGACGATGTTATTAGCGGGATCATGGGTCTTGGCCGAGGTACACTCATGGCAAAATTTGACGTCGAGAGTGCCTATCGCAACATCCCAGTCCACCCAGAGGACCGCTATTTACTTGGCATGAAATGGCAGGGCAATTACTTTGTCGATATGGCTCTCCCTTTTGGGTTACGTTCAGCACCGTTCATTTTTTCGTCCGTTGCAGATTTGTTAGAGTGGATCCTCAAGCACAATTACGGCCTGAATTTCCTCTTGCATTATCTTGATGATTTTCATACATTGGGTCCTCCAAACTCTCCTGTCTGCCAGAACAACGTTGATACTTGCGTACGGCTCTTTAAGGAGTGGCGTATTCCACTTCACCCAGATAAGCTGGAGGGACCTTCCACCTGCTTAACTGTGCTAGGTATTGAGTTGGATTCACTCACCCTCCAAGCTCGTCTTCCACGTGACAAGTTTGAGCGTCTTGCTGCCCTACTGGAATCCTGGTCTTCCAAACGGCATTGTACGAGGAAGGAGTTGGAATCTCTCATCGGCACCCTCCATCATGCATGTAAAGTCATACCCCAGGGGCGTACTTTTCTACGCCGAATGATCAACTTGTTGTCAGCATTCCGGCGAGACGACCATCCCATCAGGCTTAACAGAGAGTTTCACTTAGACCTTTCCTGGTGGCGCGAATTTTTCCTCTCATGGGATGGCCTTAGTTTTCTCCTCTCCCCCATCTGGGCTCCTTTACCCGACTTCTCGGTGTCATCCGATGCTGCTGGCGCTCTGGGCTACGGTGCGATTTCTGGCCATGAATGGTTCGTTGGAAAGTGGTCCATTGCTCAGCAACCTTTATCAATAGCGTACAAGGAACTCTTTCCGGTGGTTGTCGCAGCTGCGCTATGGGGCCACCGCTGGGCCTCTAAACGGGTGGAATTCTGTTCGGATAATATGGCGGTAGTCAGCGTTCTACGTTCGGGCACCTCAAAGGATCCGAACATGATGGTACTTCTTCGCTACCTATCCCTTGTCGCAGCACGGAACTCTTTTGCCTTTACTGCATCATACACTCCCGGGCAGGATAATTCTATTGCTGATGCATTATCCCGTTTTGATTTCCAGCGTTTCCACCATCTAGCTCCGCATGCAGTTCACGTGGCAACCCCAATACCCACATCGCTGCTGGCCCAGCTTACCGTGATTTGACAGGAAAGTGCCAGTTCTACTTGGCTAATGGCCTTGCTCCTTCTACTCGTCAAGTTTATGGCTCGGCTCAACGCCAGTTCCTGGAATTCTGCAGTCAGGATATTCCTTCTGGTCTAAGTCACCCTCCACTACCTGCCAGCGAAAAAACTTTGATGCGCTTCTGTGCCCACTTAGCAGATCGCGTTCATCACTCTTCCATTAAGGTTTATCTGTCAGCTGTTCGCTCCTTACACATTGACTATGGCTACCCAGACCCACTCACCAATTGTCTTCAACTTCAGCGTCTCTTAAGGGGGATTAAGCGACACCAGGGTTCAAATCTCCCTCGGCGCCAGCCAGTGACGGCAGACCTCATGACCGTTCTACACAAGTCCTTGGATTTATCTAAACCAGACAACATCATGCTGTGGGCGGCCTGTTGCCTCGGCTTCTTCGGGTTTCTTCGAGCAGGAGAATTCACAACGAACAGTTCTTTTGACCCTACCATACACCTGACCACAGCGGATCTTCAAGTTGATTCCTCTTCAAACCCTCAAAGCTTTAGAGTGTTCATTAAATGTGCTAAGACTGATCCTTTCCGGAGTGGCTGTTTCATTTTCCTTGGCCGTGGCTCAGCACCCCTCTGTCCGGTATTGGCATTGACAAGCTACCTTCATCTTCGTGGACCTGGCAAGGGGCCCCTCTTCGTTTTCCAGGATGGCCGTCCTCTTTCCAGGGCCCTTCTCTCTTCGTTTCTGCAATCCACTTTACAGGCAGCGGGCATTCCTGGGAAATTTTCAGGTCATAGTTTTAGAATCGGTGCAGCAACAACCGCCGCCCAGCGAGGCGTTCCAGACCACCTCATTAAGACCATGGGCCGTTGGTCAAGCGAAGCTTATCTTTTGTACGTGCGCACACCGGTGGATTCCATCCTCTCTGTAGCTGGCAGAATATCTTGACCGGTATGTAGCTTACTTTATCTAGTCGGTTCAGCAGCTGGGTGCCTCCGGACTTGGGTGTTGTGTTTTGGGGCTCTGGCTTCGCCTCAGCCATGAGCCCCATTCTCCGAGCTGGCTGTCGCTCGGCTCGGAGGTCCTTCGGCATGGCGTGGGGGCTCATGGCTGGGTTGCCAGGATTTGCCAGCCATGGGAGCAGTCTTCATCTAGGAGCTGGCTGCCAATAGTGGAAGCTCCTGGATGTCTCAGGCACCCAACCTCCATTTTGTAGCGATGCAGTTGTTAAATGTAATTAAATGCAATTTAATGGAGTTAACAACAAAGAGCGCTTGCGTTCCCTTGGAGTCAGCGGTGTCAGCACGTATGCGCATGTGTCAATGCCATGTGCTTTCAGCTTGTAGCGTAGCATTCCAGGAGGCGTTCCGTTTAGCGTTCCATCTTGGCGTAGCGTGGCAGCTCGATGCCCTGGCAGTTCTTCTCCCACCCCTTCCCTCCCTCTTTCCACTGTTCCATCAGTGTGACGGGTGCCTGTTCCCCTTACTGCGTGGGGGCTCATGGCTGGGTTGCCAGGATTTGCCAGCCATGGGAGCAGTCTTCATCTAGGAGCTGGCTGCCAATAGTGGAAGCTCCTGGATGTCTCAGGCACCCAACCTCCATTTTGTAGCGATGCAGTTGTTAACAACAAGAATAGAATAGGTTTAACATCATAAGTGCAGTGAAAAAGAAGTGGGGGGCAAAAATATAGTAAACTAATTATATGTCCTTTAAGTACATTTATTTTAGGATAAAAAGAAAACTAGAGAGGAAAAAGTAGTCGTATAATAAATAAATATATAATTCTGGAATCAATACTGAGAAAAATAAAACTGGTAAAGTGCTTTTTTTAATAGTTTTCTAGTTGGCTGGTTGTGTATAGTTAAAGGAATATCATTCCAATAATAGCATCCTACAATAGTTGGACAAAATTTTCTTATATTTATTCTAAAAGATTCTGGATTTAAGTGTTGCAGGGATGCACTTCGGGTAGCATAATTATGTTGCTCAGATACTAAAGATAGGTTAAGATTCGACGGCTTTAAATCAATTAGATGATCATAAAATAGTTGACACGTATATAATTTCAGTGTTTAGTTAAAGCAAATACAATGCTTGTTAAACAAATTTTAGCAAATGCAACTGCAAGTCTGATTTTGAATCCAGTTGCCCAGCTATGCATCTTGTACAGATTTCTTGCAATGTCTGATTTGTTTCCTTGCTCTTCCTTTATTCAGGATCACAGCACCGAAAGTATACAACATGTTACAGATTCACTAGCAAACTTAGCAAGGACCCATTCATATGATCCAAATTATTTGTCGCCATTTGCCAAGCAAGCTAGATGTGAAGGTATAAACATTATTGGTGGAAAACCAGATGACATAACAGTCCTTATAGCTGTAGTGTCTGAGATGGGAGAGGATTTTCACACTTGAGAATAAGGATGTGTTTTGCAAGAATTAATCATATGGCACTCACCTCATGGGGTCCTAGAGGTGATCATCATTCACAAGAAACAATCCCATGCTAGGAAGTGCGTGGACTGGAAAGTTTTTTGTGACCTGGCTTCCTTTTTTCTGGTCTTCAACCATTGGTTATTCATACATATGTAGCACACACAATTCAACAGATTTTGTTATTTATGAACGCAAAGCATTTTTCTACCTGTTCTTACATTCAAGTACAGGTCAGTTATGAGCCATTTAGTGAAATACCAGAGTTAACATATTTTTGCTTTCTGGCCACTCGAGACCTCGCACCTTAAAGCCCAGGTCAAACAGAACATTATAGTGGATGGTACTTTAACCTTCCTGAAATATCATGAACTAGCATCAAATGTCATGTGCTTGGCCGAACGGGAAAAACTGCCATCAAAGAAGAACAAGTTCAAAGTGAATGATAGTTGATGATTGTCAGTGATGCTTATGATAGTCGGTGGTACATGTAAAGTCACCTTACCACATCCCTTGTGTCCATGCAGTCACACTTCTGATGTTTGCTCCATTTTGCTTAAGTTTTGCATTTTCTAAACACATTAGTGATCAGAGCAAAGACAGTGTCTGGTGCAAAAACAGAAAAAATAACTTTGTAGCAAAATTTATATACGGTAATTAGTCACATTTCATAAAAAAGAATCAATTCTGATTATAGTTAGGAATACTAGCTTAAAATGTTAGCTCAATCACTTTTTGATAGTGTGCCTAAATGCAGTCAAATTTAAAGTAGAAATGTTTGTTCTTTAGTATAACTAAAAATCGCAATTGCCATTGACTAAGAGGGGGGGATGATTATAGAGAAAGGGGCGTCACTAATTTGATGGTGCTCATTTAAGCAGTCAGCCCATTTTTGCATTGATTTTTAATCATATACCAACGTGTAAACAACTTTCAACACCGCATGCCTTTATTTTGACCATCACCGATAAACTTTGTTTGATCTTTTCCAAAGAATGTTCACTCTTGTCCTCAGAGCCACTTGCTCCTTGCAGCTGGCTGGGCCTGTGCGAGAGCAGCAAGAGGCTACGGGTGAACATGATTTGATTGGCAAGAATCTAACAGAGAGACTACTATCAAGTCAGCCGTTTTAAACTCTCACAACAAAGGGATTTTAAAAAATGAGGAATGTTCGGGTGTAGGGAGGGACCATTTTATTGAAATTGCAGGGGTGTTGGGCAATTACCAAAAAAACATTCCTGCACAAGAAAAAGCACCAAAAAAAAAATTATGCAAAGGGAGCCATGGGAAGCAAAAATCTAGCAAGCAATTTCTACTATCTAGGCCATGTGATGATGTTAAAAAAATCTTGCACAAGCTCGCTGTCCAAAAACATCTTGCACAACCTGAAGATGAAAAAAGTTCTTGCCCAGAAAAATTTCCCAACCTCCCCCCCACCCCCCCCCCCCCCCCGAAAAAAAATGGTCTTTCCCTAAACGTCAGAGATTAGACAGTATTTTGCTGTTTAGTATTCACATCCGCTAAGACCATGCAAAGACTGGATTTTGCATCCAAATTGTTTAATTCTTGGGGTTTCCACAGTTTTGTACAAAATTGATGAAAAGTAATTGAAAGCACAACTACTCTTGATAATAATTATTTGATAGGCTGTGGGATTTTTTTGTAAAAATAGAACAACTAAGGTAATATTCATGGACATATTATTTTGTACATAATGAAAAAAAATCTTCAAACTTCTGCCTCAGTATTGACTGTTGTAAAATGTGGACTCGATTTGCTCGAGTTTAGCAATCACAGGGCTTTACTACCGTTATTACTATGTATTTACAACTTGTAAGTATTTTTATTTTGCGTCATTGCAGAGGTTTGACTGTTGATAATGTATTGGTGTAATGTAATGTATTAATGTATTGAGGCTCAATAATTTTATCACTGGTACTACCGGTAAGTTAACAGAATTCCATCCTTTTTTTATGTTTTTTTTTTCATAGAAAACGATAGAGGATTAGGATTCTTAGGCTTGGTGGGTCGGGTGATGGCAGATTGCGTATGAACAAGTCTTTATGGTTGAAACTGATTGCATCTGCAGTAAATTCATGTTTGTATTAGGAATCCTTGATTAGCCTTAAAAGTCGAAAGTTCTCCAGAGGTTAGCTTTGGGTATTTCAGTGAAAACCTTTCGTGGAAATTATATTTAATTCGTATGTTTTAACAAAGAACTTCAAACAGAATGTAGTATTTTGCGGCAGGGTGGGGTTATTTCGATTTCTGATCCCATCCCACCTAATCGCTCCCGTCTGCTCTCCAACCCTTCCCTTCACATCGGTTTGCAACAGTCGTTACGTCAAATGTGGTCAGCGATCTCGGAGACCATGGAAACCATTCTCCAGTGATGAATCGAATAAATCTGGTATTTTTTTTACCGAAGAATATGTTTTTCCCGCTTCGGACGGTCGAATGGTCTCCCCCAACAGCACAATTCGCGGTTAGCGTCATATTTTAAAACATTACGTTAAATGAAAAACCAGGTTCACGAATGGCATCGTCATACCACATTAAGCAATAATATTAAGTTTCGAAAAGTTCTGATTCAACCGTTAAGAAATATAGAAGTTTGAATTTCATGATTTTTTCAAACAAATGTATGACGTTTGGGCACACTGCACGTCGCCATACATTTCTTTGAATTTTTATATTTTCAGCGAGTTTGAATCACATCTCCGTGAAACTTTTCTTTTTTTTATTGAATTTGGCATGCTTAATCTCTAGTACCGGATTCGTTTTGCCGGGGTTCACACAAGTGGGCGATTCCGAAATAACGAACTGGTTTGGTCTAGCCTCCCACGCAGTCGGTTCCAGATCTCTGATATTCCTGCATTTGATCTTGAGCATCATTCACTTCCCAAAGGTTAATTAGGAGAGCTAGTGCAATATGGGAATTGCGCAATGGGATCAATCATTTGCCCTATACAGTCACAAACGAGTAATATTAGATTTGAAGAGGAAAGAGACTGAAACCAAGATTGTTGCCATAGTGACATCAAAATATGTAAAGTGTTGTATTTCTGAGGGTGCAATGTGCTTGTAAAGTTCCAATTGTATTGCATCATTACTTGCAGGGATATGCTATATTTTGTGTTTTTACACCCACACTATCACACCTAATGACGTCATCAGTATCTAATTTGCATAATACAAAAATCTTGAATATCTCTGGAACGAAAGGAGATATCACAAAAAGGAAACCGCCATTTTTCTTCCCTTTCAAATAAGCTAAATTTTTAAATAGCTCGCTTTTTTAATGTCATTGCTTCAGAAAAATACAAAGGAGCATTTTTAGTAAGATTTAATGTAAAGGAAAGCGTTGAATATGTTCGTTTAGTGGAAGGAATTCTGCAGCTAAACTAGCTAATTTCTGACTGTTTCAAGCAACCTTGATTTAATTGTAAATCAATTTATCATCTCCAAGTATAGAGAAAATACTACAGCACTTTTGAAATGTTGACATTGGCAGCTGCACAGAATGTAAACCTACCTTTCACCAAAGTATTTCAAGTTTTTTTTAAAGATTTGTAGCAACCCGTGAAATTGCTAGGTTACAAAGAGAGTCCCTTGGGAGTTTTCGCCAAATTTTCACTCCCATTTCCAGCAGACAACGATAAGTCGTTCATTATCATTGACGACTTAAAATGGGGATAACCGTACCCGTTATCGCGATAGAGCTGTCGAATGGGCCCACGACGGCGCGGACGACCTGCATTTCTTCTGATTTTTGAGTGAGGACTAGGGCGAGTTTTCAAACTGGTGTACACTTGGAAGGTGGAAGACAGCATCGAAGAAAATATTTTAAGGGTCTTTCATCGAATACTGCAATTAGGACGTTATACTAATAGAGTTGGAGTTTAAATGTCAATGTTTTACTCAACAACTGACACCCTACCAAATTATGAGCACAGCTGTTTGATAAATGTATATAGCTTCCCAAGTAACGTTTGTTCAGCCTCTGCCAAAACAACGAGTGAGCGATCACTATAATTAACAATGGTGATAGCGTGTTATTTTATTTTCATTCTGTTACTTACCCTTCTACACGGAGGAGAACTTCAGTTTGAGTTTCAATCATGATCTGCCCATTTTGGCCCATTTTACACTATAAAGGTAGGAATTTCAGCTTCTTTCCAACTTTCCTCTTTAAACTTATCTCCACTGAATTAACCGAAGTCAAACTCATCACTTTATACATTACACAAATTGTTGAAACATTAAGACTCATCTTGGCTAGCCTGCGAGGAGGCTCCGGTTCACAGGCTACGTCTTGGCCAGAAATCTTGCCTTCGATCCCATTTCTGCAGAAGCTCCTTTTACGACCGCCATTTTGTTATGGGCAGTTAGAGATACGCAGTGCAAAACCATTGAATCACCTTAACGAAAGGCAGTGAAATTTGCCTATATTGGACACAGATTTGTATTCGAAGACAACTTAAAAGGGCATTCTCATGGGGATTTTTCTGCTTTTTTGTACAAAACTCTTCAGCAGTAAGACAAAACTCCGTAACTTGTACACAAGAAGCCTCTACAACAACAACAGGAGCAAGCTATCAAGTGAATTATCGAAGGGAATAGAACAGTAATTAGTTTTAAGAGATGTTTCCAATACACAATGGCATAATTTGGAAACGTCTGCCAGGCATAAAAAAGCATCAAAACTGATCTTCTATTGGAAACTCATTACAAGGCAAACGCAACGCGTGAGCCAAGTTGGGGGCAGGGGGAGAAAGAGAGTGAAAGTCCCTTTCCTTTCCACATCAACACAATTAACGAAAAAAGTCCTTAGATCTTCTAAGAACTTTTATTAGCGTTCACAAATAAAATGTGTTATGTTTTCAGTAATTTTGTTTTTTTTTCGTTTATGATGTTCTTTGATATTTTTATTCTATGTTATTATCATTTTTACGGTAAAAAAGGGGGACTAAAAGTCCCCAGCCACTCCCCCTGCACTGTCTCTGTTATATTACTCCTGTTAAAGCTAGGGATACCGACACAGAGATGTTTCGGCCTTTTTAGACCTTTTTAGTAACACGACACCAAGACAAGCAGCACCACAGTTTCTTTAGAAACTTACCCCCTCCAATGACTGAAGTAGTTTCTCTCATACGAGAAATGCATCCTAGACTGACATCAAAAGGAAATTACGAAGTAAATTATTGAAAGAAGTGGGAACCATAATTAGTGTTACACTATTTTTCTGAGTCACAAGTTGAGAACTTGAAAAGTCAGGCTCACTTTTTCAAGTTGAGATCGAAACCTGACGATATCACAGTGATATCACTTCTTTCATAAAAATTAAAATTACTGAAAACATAACACATTTTGTTTGTGGGAACAAATACAGTCTACTTATTTTCGTCTTATTTTATTTCTGTTTCAATCTCTTCTCCCTGCGGTGGGTATCAGTCTACCGTTTTTTTACTAGGTATATTGAGATTTTTACTGATCCAGGTCAACATAAGATCCGGCACTATTCATTGGTTTATCGTTGTGGTTTTGCTCATATTAGAAGATAGCTTCATTACACTGAAATAGCAATTTTTAACAATACTTGACCACTATTTGTAGATTTCCAATGGTGTAAACGTTTTGGGGGTCTTTTTTAAGGAATTCTCGTGACAGTGTCCCTGTAGAGGTGCTTTAGTGCACTAGTAATAGTAATTATTAATAACATTGAACCATTTTTTGAGGGGGGAGGGACGGGTTCCGTTGATAAAAATATCTCTTGGATTTTTACTTTTACGTTCATGGTATTTTCCTTTTAAAAGGTGACTACTTAAGCAATACAGGACTTATCTCGTGTTTACATAGCCTCATCTAAACACGAGGGAATTGGGAGAATTCGAGACAGTTATGCAAACCCCCTCTGATGCAAACCTTAGACGCAGTCGAGTGTTTGAATAATTTTCGAGAATTCTCCCAATCCCCCGAGTGTTTAGATGTGGCTATGTAAACACGAAAGAAGTTCTCTATTGCTTTTATAAAATATTTCTTAAAAATACGCACGAAACTAAAACGTCACAACCGTGTTTGCATACTCTCAGCTAAACACACCGATCAACCAATGAGAGCGCGCGCAGTGTCTCAGTTAGTTTGACGCTACATGCTTGCCAGCTGACAGGTGATTACTACAATTTAAGCCAGGTTTAAACTTCCTTTAAGCATTAAAACGGTTAACGGCGCTGTTATCATCATTAATATTATCATCTATCTGATTATGTGTGTTCGACACGTACTATTTATTCGAATTTCAGTATAAATACCATTACCATTACAGGCTGCTTCCTGTAAATGATATTGAATAAGAAGAGAGAAAAACTAATTTGCAAGAGAAACACTTAGACGACTGCCAAAATGTCGGTTCTGAACGCAACAGTAAATGGAACATCAGCACTGGAGTGCTCTCGTCCAGGCAATCGTACGACAGAAAAGGCCGCAAAAATCGTTGCTTATTGTTTAGTTTTGATTGTTTCGCTGGCTGGAAATTCATTCATCGGAATAATTGTCTACAAGACGAAAACCATGCGAAAGACTATCAACTATCTCATTTTAAACATGGCCCTGTCTGATCTGCTGTTTCCAATTTTCGTGTCTCCGCGGATTCTAACAGAGTTGCATGGATCCTGGATTATCCGCGGTCCTGTTGGTCAGGCGTTGTGTAAACTTCATATTATCATGCCAGATATTTCTGTTTTGGTATCTATTCAAAGCTTGGTTCTTATAACAGTGGATCGATTTGGAGCTGTAGTATTTCCCCTTCGTTTACCACTCATCAGCTCAAAGCTGTGCCCATTTTATATCCTCTCCACATGGATTGTCGCCATTGCCTTGAACTCCCCTAACTTTAAAGCCTTGCAACTTGTTCAATACTCAGGTGAACTGGAATGCACGTGGCTGTGGAACGAAGAGTTCGGAGAGTCTGTATCATTAGAATCGTACGTTTTAGCACTGTATGCCATATTCCTTTACGTCCCGTTCGCCTTCATGGCTATAATTTACTCCATCATATTTTTCAAGCTCAAGTCCAAGAAGATTCCAGGCGAGCAGTCCGCTAACGTCGTGAAACAACATCAGAAACGCGAACGAAATGTCCTAAAAATGGCCGTCGCTATTGTGTTAGGTTTTGCAGTATGCTGGTTGCCATTCAGTGTTATTGCCTTAATAAATTTCTTTGCTGGAGAGAACAGTACTAAATTGGCTTGTGGCTTCATACGCTTCGGTTACATTGCCCGATTTATGTCTCGCGCAAATTGTGCTATAAACCCCTGTGTCTGTTTTATTTTCAGTGGGAATTTTCGCCAAGGGCTTAAGGCTCTTCTGAAACGAGCTTGAAATATTTCAGCTGGCACTATAGGGATAACATTTGAACAGCAGCCTCGCGAGTAAAATATCAACCTTTATAAACCCAACACTTTTAAACAGAATATTTCTCAGACTGCTCTATAGAAGTTGTTTTACTGTATGTATAGTTAGTACAAACTATGCTGTATGTATAAATTTGAGAAACTTTGCATAAGGGCTGTTCGAAACTGTCATGCGGTTTTAAGTGCATTTAGCCAGCATCTGTGAAATAATATAATTTAGTAGAAACTCGGCTGTGTTCTATTATTGGAAATCCGTGAAGCTGATTGGTTCTCCCACTGTTTTCTATTTACCTACTAGAAGATGGTTATTCATGCTCTATAGACCACAAGTTACTATAGTTTATGTAATGTTTAAAAAACGAGCAGCAGTGTTTTAAACCTGATAAAACACGTGTTGCGAGTTTTTTTCAAAAACGTTTGTGATAGATCTATTTATTTGTAGAATAATCATCGGGTCTATTATTATTATTCCGGAGAAAATTGTCTGTAAAATTTAGCCGTGTCTTTCTCAGATATAAAAACACTCATTAAACATTAAGACGGAATCCGTTACGACTTCGGGCATTCATTGGACAAAATTATGTACCAAAATGATTTACACCTTATTGCAAGCTTTTGTGTTATTACTTCAAATATATTATCAAGAGAAATCTTTTCTAACAACACCAAACATCGAAAACAAATTTCGAAGTTCCACTGAATTCCACTGAATCGCTTAAAAGATGTCAGATTTTTCCTATAGCTTGCGAGCTTTGAAATTCATTTTCTCAGTCTCTGATAAGAAATTGTTGTACCAAAATTATTTACACCTTATTGCAAACTTTTTAGTTACTGCTTCAAATATCTTATCAAAAGAAATCTTTTCTAACAACACCAAACATCGAAAACAAATTTCGAAGTTCCACTATAATTCCACTGAATCGCTTAAAGACGATTTTACCAGATGACTACACATTAGATTTTGCCTACAGTTTGTGATCTTTAGAATTCATTTTCTCGGACTCTGATAAGAAATTGTTGTCGGTGTTATCGCGGATAATTACTTACATCTTTACCATTTATTAAGGGTAAAAAATAACGCAATATAATTTAAATTATTCTGGTACTCGATTTTTGTCCAACTCAAATAAATATTGCTCAACTTCCTGATGGATTCCGTATTAATTTCTTTTGTATTTCCTTTATGAATTATTAATGAGTTTTTTAAAGGCTAATAAGGGCGGACCATTAGAAAAGTGATGTCGGGGGGAAACCAAAAAGAAATTCATGCAAGGGAAAATGCCAAGAAAAAAAATTCGGGCAAAGAAGAAAGTAAAGAAAAAAATTCATGCAAAAGGAAAGTCCAATTGTGACTTTTATTTAGATAAAATTAACCAGTGTCTATTAAAAATAATTCGTATTCAAAACATTCTTGGGGCCTTACCTCAGACCCTATATATTATTATTAATACATAAAGATATCTAATGGTGTGAAGTGTTTTCCTCACACTGCATGAAATGACAAATATAAGGTCACATAAATTAATTCATACTACAATAGCCAGAAATAGCCTTTCTCAGAACACACGTCTAAGTAAGAAATGTAAGTTGCCCAGTTCATTTGCAAACGCCGATGGACTTTTCAAGACTCACTCAAACTTTCCAGGACTTTTCAAGATAAAAGCCGAAATTCAAGGGCTCACAACGATAAAAAACGTCGTGGGAATCCTCCCATCTGAGATAGGATTGTTGAGGCGGGCTGCAGTATATACTTTACGTCAAAATCTACTTTATAACTAGGGTAGAACAGAAATACTTTCTCAGGTGAAATATACAGCTAACGGTGATAAACCTTTAGTTTATTCATAAAGATTTTGATCACTTTAATTTTAAACTATGGCTGTACTTTTGGCGTACGGGGGCGTCGACCATGAAGCGCGAACCCGATTTACAATTTATAATTTGATTTTATCGACTGGGTTGATAATGTGAATTAGCCACCGTAAATATATTCGAGAGCTGACGTTTCGAGCGTTAGCCCTTCGTCGGAGCGAATCAAAGAATTGTGGGTCGTGTGTGGTTTATATACAGAAAGATGGAGCTTCGCTATTGGCTGGTGCCTGGTAACGTTAAAACAACGGAATAAATTAGTTGAATGAAAAGCGTTCGTTGATACCGTGAGGATTAAGAGTTCCGATTTAAAAAATAAATTTTTGTTCTAGAGTTTTGCGGCTTCCTTGGTGAAGGGAAAGGCCGCAGACTGCCATATGTTGCTTATAACGATTTGGGAGATTGAAGTGTCAAGATTGAAGGAATATGATTACTGACAGAATTGGACGGCACGACGTCCTATTACCAATTGATCATAACTATGACAAAATTCGAGAATCGAAAAATTAGGTTAAGCGAAACCTGAGGATCATTTAACATTTGTACGATGAAAAGCGACTTTCGAAAGTGAAAGTTCTAGGAATATCAAGGAGTGATCAGTTGTAAAAATGAAGCAAATGAAGAGAAACTTTGTTACGCACTCAAATTTTATGAAAACTAGGGCGTGCTAAGAGTCAATCAGATACACTACACTACAGTAAACTACACCGCACTACACTAAGCTACGCTACACTACAATACACTACACCCTGACACTACACTACACCTCACCACACCACACCACATCACATCACACACTTAACCTGCGAACAGGCTCTCCAGTGGGGGAAATTTGGGGAAAATTTCGGCGAGCGAAGGAAGCCGAATTTGCGAGCGTGATCTACTGAAACAAGCAGCCATATAAAAAAGATCAACTTCATAGATCGCTTTTGAGTTGGTTTGTCAATATCCATCACTCAGTTGAATTGTCAACAGTAAGCGATTCGACCAATCAGATCATTCTGGTATCATGGATCGACGGCATCAAAAGAGTGTCCGCAGGCTCCCGCGCGTTTTCATTCTCCCCAGGCTACGCTCGGCTCGCTGGGGAGCCTGTTCGCCGGCTACTCTACACTACGCTACTCTACACTGCACCCCGACACTACACTTCACCCTAACAATACGGTACGCTACACTACACCCTGACAGTACACCACCACACCACACGAGCGATTTTAGCTAGGGACTTTTTTGAAACAAAATTTGCGGATTTAAATTAATTTAAAATTAATTTAATTTTCCATGTAACCATACATCAACAATGGCCGCGAAGCACGTCAACCCAGCCAAATTTACAAGAGGATCTAAATGGGGTTAACTGTTAGCCGTAAAATGGCCAAAAAGTTAGCCGTTAGGCGTAAAAATGAAAGAATTTTAACCGTTAGCCATAAAAAATGTTAACCGTAAAAATCTAAATACAAAAGTAAAGGCCTCGAGAGCTTTTTTTTTGAGTCTGATGTGTTGTGCGTTTGTGCGTTCTGGTAGCGAGAAAAGCCGATCGAAACCGGAAGTGTCTGCATAATTTCCTTGTTTTTTAAACTCTATCTTATTTTGGTATTCTTAATATTTTTCCACCTCAGTAAAATCATAATAGTTATATAGTTTACTGGGAGTGTACACACACAAAAAATACTTTTTTATCTCAAAATGGTCCATACTTTCAGTATGTTTTACAACAATGGAAATTAATATTTAACTTCTTAAAACAATAGCAATTATTTTTTAACTTCTCCTGTTCACCGTAATGGAACAAAATTAACCGTTAGCCGTAAAAAGCCAAACCGTAAAAGCCACTACCCCATTGAGACCCTCTTACAAATGTATGGAAAATTACATACTTAAGTTAGCGTCTTCTATCACAGCTACATCCTTCGAACTTAATGAAGATAATCTACTGCCTAGTATTTTAACGTTGCGATTCATAAAAAATACTTCAATTTTTTAAAAAGTTATTACTCATCAGATTGCCATGCAAACACTGTAATTTCTGACCGCTTATCCTACCCGTCAAGATGGCGTCGAAAACCGTGACAAGGCCTATTTCCGAATGTGTCAGCATTAAAATTGCAGCAGCTGTTGCCCGAATCTTGACCGTTTTGCCCGAAAAATGGGCGGGGGACTGCAGCTGACTACCGCCAGAATGATTGCTTTGCAAGTTGTGAGAACATCGTTCAGATTTCATTTTCACAAGAAGTTCCAAGCGATAGCTTCTCCTACATCTCACACCTTCCTGGCGCAAAATGCAATTGTTCACTCTTGCATTCCTAGCATATTGTGGACTCCAGCGTCCTGCAAACAAAACACGCCTCAAACATGTGTCAAAAGCTCATGAAACCAAAAAATACCCTGCACCGTTTTCCGCATCGTTTCCAGCAAAAATGAAACGCATTTTCTCAGTAACTGTCATAAAAAGTGCGGGTTGTTTATCAGCTGTTCACGCTTTGATGGTTGACTGGGCGTAAGAATCGCTAGGCCAGGGCCTTGTTATAGCGGAACTTCTTGTTTAAGAGTAGATGGGAAGTTTCTTCCCCCCCCCCCATATAAATTGAGTTGTTATTTTATTACCGTGAAACTCGTTATTTGGACATTTATTTAGTAGGTAACAAGGCTAAGAAAATCATAATTTGTTTCGCCTATCTATTTAACAATTTTGCCATAACTGCAATTCATTTTACCATTACCGTAAATCTTTACCGAAATGGAAGTAAACCACGCTTTTACTGCCATTTTGATTTATCCATGAATTTTATTAACATTAACATTCATTGCTTTGCGACATAAAATTGACTTCTCTATCTACGCTTTGGGTGTTATATCAATGTGCAATGAAATGTCGGCTACAACAAATCCCGACGTAAATATTAAATAATCTTTGAAAGTTCCTAGGGCTACAAAAAATACGCCGTGCGGGCCTGGGGAATGAAAGCCGTACAGGAACTAAGCAAAATAACCTAAATATAACTGGGTCATAACTAGCCTTCCCCTAAGACGAACACTACATGAACCGGCAATAAACTGAAAACTGCAAAGGACCGCGAACGATAATGCTGCTAACTTACGTAGGATCTGCAAGAGACCTATACTACTAGAACAAACCATTTTATATAAAGAACCGCGAGATACAAATAAACTCAGAGCAACGAAACCCGATAAACGAACACCTCGTTATACACTTTGGCTTCATAAATATGTACTTAACAGATTTCCGCCTAATCCTGTACCCAGATCTCACTCTGTCTTGCGCTTGCCATGGGAGATCTGGGTACGAGATCACAGTTTTCAAGGAAAACTGTGAACTTCGAGAAAAAGATATCCTTTCGGGATAAAAATCAGTGCACAGTTTGAAGCCAAACCGGCTTTTTTGACCTTAGTTCAAATCTTTTGTTTAATATCCTTCAAATATTCGTACACAAAGCTTCTCATTTTGGGAGAAATTTCCTCAAAGCTTTTAAATCACAAAGCAATTCTGCCAGCTTTCAAAATAATGTTATTTTGTTCAAAATGTTCAATTCTATTCAACTTAACAATTCACTCAACCTGAAATTTAAACCTGCGAACCTAAACAGTAATTCGAAAACTGTAAAATATCACTTGGGGGATATTTAACAATTATCCTGCGAAATCACACATAATATCGCCTGATACTTAGCCTACGAGACCGTTGGCTCAGTTGGCTAAAATCAGTTATCATTCAACAACTTGTCATGTTACCTAAATATGGTCACGAAGTGATTGTTATCGGTCACCTGCACTTGACAGACATCCTGCGATATACGTTAACGATGATTTCCCTGTTAAAGATAATTCGGCCGAAGTCTCGCCAAGCGCCATATAACGGCAACTTTCCTAGCTGTAAAATGCGGTTCCTTGACAATTTGTTAAATAATAAAACAATTATCCTGCTCAATCTTGCGGAATATCGTCTAATTTTAGCCAACCCGGCCTACGGCCTTGTCAAAGGCAAAGGCAAATATTTTACTTCGAAGAGCGGAGAGTGGTTTCCCAATTCTCCCAAGCCAGAGGCTCATGTATGAAGCTTTCGATGGTGCACACCACAACACCAGAAACTCCGTGCCTTACATCTTTACGATGATTGCGTGGGTTCTTTAACGCCCCCTGCAGTCAGCAAAGTATCAGGCGATTTTCCGCGCGATTTCTCAGTTTTGGCTGAATCAGACCATTCGCGCGCGCCAATTTTTTAATGGATTATAAAATAAATTACAATGAAAACGTTATAGATGTATAACAAACCTCCCGATAAAACGAGTCCCAATGCAACGGCCTTCCTGAACTACATGCCAACCCGCATACACCAAACCACTTGGTGCAACAAGGAAATCAAACGAACAACACTAATCAGTACTATTGAGAGGTTTTCAAAGAGGTTTTGAAAGCATAACTACTATGGTTATTGGTTTAAAAAGATCGCGCCACTTTTTCGACCAATCAGAAGTAAAACAAAAACTAATTGTGATTCACCCGTGCACGTTTTCCCGCGCTTTTTGTCGACTACGTGCAATTACTTCGAGTTTTGATTGGATCAATGGGATTGTCTACGATCTTTGTGATTGGCCAAAGTAATTACTTTCGTTTTGGTGTTACAACACTCAATTGAACTCGCTCTAAATTGAGTGTCAGTTATTGTCGTTTGTTATTTCAGAACACACTAGGTCGCTTGTTGCATCGTGGTTGAGCTCTGCCTGCATTTGTAGCCTTGCTTTTACATTGCAAACTGCCATGATCAAATGACTGCTAAAAATAAATACTATAACTTAAAATCCCTTCCTAGTTTGGAACTTAATTTCTATTCCACTCTCCGACTTGTAATCTCCATCGCCACCGTGTTACGTGACAAGCCGAGTAACGCCTCGTCACGCAAATTTTCGAAAAACACCTTTCATTGGGCGAATTTTTTACCATCACCATGGCAACTTCTTACTCCTGCTCGTGATTGGTTAGTTTTACCAGTGTGTGCCAATGTGTATGAACCTGATTCGGCGTCTTTAGCATGTCGTACCAATGCATCAGCGAACTTCCACTTGAATTGATATCCATTACAACTCCACCTACAACAAACAGGCTTTTGTTTAATTTCCTCAATTATCTTTCCTGGGAATTCTTAAATCATATATTAATGGCGGAGCGGAATTCCACCATCTTGAAGAAGCAATGGCGACAGTCACAAGATTTCCAGAAATCGGAGATCGAGCTCGAACTGAACGCAATTCGATGTCTGGAGTTCAATTTATTCTACGTCGAAGTGCCCTTCAAAAAAAAAGAAAGATCCGAAAAATCAAGCAAAGATGATATCTGCTTCAATCCTATTGAACCCACCCCTCCCACATGGGACGCTAGCCCATCGCAGGTTTCCCCCACTATTCTGTTAGGTTGCCCCAACAATTTTCCAGTACCTATTTATATACCTGGATGGAGAGAAGCACTTAACCTTGATGCTTCAATTCTTACCGATAAAATCGTTGCTTTTTCCTACATCATGGTCCCACACTGTTAGCTCTAAGATTTTCTTTGCAAGTTCGTGGTGTGGAATGTCGTAGACAAAGTCCTGTCAAGACGGAAGATAACCAATGAAAGTATGAAAATGTGGACAATTTTACAGGAAAAATTAATGTTGGTTTGTGAGGGAGGGTACCTCTGAAAAGCTAATGCCCATTTTGAATCAAACACACTTGTTCCTTTTTTCACGACAGGAATTGCTATTTGTTTTTGTGAATAATTTATACGCCAGGTCTCCAAGATGCAGTTGTAAATAAGCTCTTCACGCATTTACATTAGGCGTTATCTGTTTTAGGAATAGTGGCGATATAAATAACTAGCAAAATATTGAATAAAACCCTTTGCTTATAAAAACCGGGCCTGAATATTAAAGCTTCACGAGTCAAATACACGCCAGCGCCACCTGGCCAAGTTTCGGTAAGTACGAATTTAGTCTCCTTCGCAACCGTTATTAGGGTCGTCACGCAACGCTCCTCAGTACTTACTGGGGAGGAGCGTTGCGTGACGAACCTAATAACGGCTGCGAAGGAGGTTAGTACGAATTGAGATCTAGCAAGAATTTTTTTACTTCATTATATTCAGGATTTAGAGTCTTTTTCTTGACACTGGTTCTTCTCTTGGATTTTTTGTGTACATCGGGTTTTAGGTAACTGAAAAGAGAAGAAAAACAAGAATGAAAAAACAAGGAAACTTCACTTGATTTGAAGTCCTTTTGTTACCTATAACATGGATCTCACGAATTCCAGTTCATCTTCCCGACATTTCTATGGACAAAAAATGGGCGACAGAGAGGTCTCAGGAGTTCACAAGCTAATCCCTGCATTTTGCTCAGATGATGGTATTGACGGCGATTAACACTAAGATTAAAGCTTATTTCCAGTTCGTACTGCGCAGTCTCAGGATTTTAAACATTTTTGGTTTGAGTTCGTTGATACGTTACACTTCGGTAACAGCGTACATGAAGTTTTTTAGTCCGCCATTACGGTTCGTTTTGTTTGGGAGTGCTCGATGAGCTGAAAGAATACCGTCGAGGTTCGTGTGCTCTTTACTATTGTTTTGCCAGAAAAAGGTAAGTTTTTTCCCGTAATTTTCATTTTGGATTGTTTACATTCCATTGTGTGAGAGCTGATAAATACTGCAGGCGGAGATTGTGCAGTACGGACTGGAAATCAGTTTTAACAGTTCACACACACGATTTACGCGTTCATTAATCGAGCTCAATTTTTTGCTTCTTGCTTGGGGTTGGATAGTAGCTCTGACAAGGAATAGCTCGCTCCTCTTCGAAAGAGCAATGGAACAAACAATAGGAACAATGCCCCTGGCCCCCAAAACAATAACAACTACTAAACTATTACTTCTATTAAGTGCGAACTACTTGGTGTTAGCATCATATTGGGTTTCAAACCGTTGAGGCAATTTGGCATTTCACGTTTATCACGTCGATTTTTATGGGAGGTGAGTGGGATAGTAAATCTCAGCTTCGTTGACCGCCCAACCACCTCCCCCCCTCCACAATCCATCTCATTTTCCTTTCAAAACCCTCCTTCGATTCCCTGCATTGTACAAAATCTGTACATTTTTAACATGTTGCAAAGGCGATATTCATACTGGCCATGAGCTCAGTTGATGAATCTCTTTTTTCTCACCACCTGCCAGCTTGAAAGTGTATTGACATCATATGGAGAAATTAGATGTTGATCACTCACCACTTGACATAAGGATCAGAATAACCATTTGCATCCATGGCTACTAGTCCTGCACAGCGAATTACACCAACCACGAGCTGGTTTTTCTGTGATCTGTACTCGAGGGACACCTGAATGCGGCCAAGATTAGGTTCTGGGGATTCCTGCAATTTGAATATTATTAACTTTCAGTGCCAGCAACAATTCCGAGTTTGGTCACTTTTTCGGGCAAATTCATGCAGTACCCCATAGATTGGAAAATACTTTCAGCAATTCACATCGTATTACTAACTTTCAGATGAGTGCCACTCACGGGCAACCACTTAATTCTAATTATTGACAGAGGCAGATTTATTCGCAGGATAAATCGAGCAAATCTTTTATCGCCTAAGAGAACCAATATAGTACCACATCAAAGTAACTCAGGACTCTTTCCATGTTTATGTAGCCACATCTAAACACGAGGGCGATTGGGAGAGTTTTGAGACAATTATGCAAACCCGAGACATGAAAATCTAAAATATCACAACCACGTTTACAAATTCGCATCTATTAACACAACTGTCAACCAATGAAACCGCACATAGTATTTCAAAATAGTTTATACTTTTGAAGATAAAAGCCAACTTACTCGTCCATCTTCAAACTGTTCCAAGGTCCCCATTTAACATTTCCACACACACAGAGATACAAGGAAGAAAGGAGCACTTATGAATATCATAACCAAACAGAAAAATTTAATAAAAATACACCATACAGTAAAGATGACTTCAGGTAAAGTCTGCAAATGAACTGAGTGGCCCATAAGGCCCCACCTTATCCCAGTTCCCCTAGCATGAAGCAACTAGGAGTATTTCTACTCCCCCTCTGGATGGGATGCTAGTCCATCACAGGGTTGCCCCCAGCATTAAATTTGTCGGTGCCCATTGATAGTACAGAGTCTTGAACAACAATTGCTTGCAGTGCCCAGGTTGAGGCTCAAACCCGCACCGCCTGATCCAGAGTCCAGCGCAGTAACCATTAGGCCATCATGCCTCCCGCATAAAGCACAAATTCATAAAATCCATACTTACAGATGCTCTAGAGACAAGCGACCTTTTGAGAGACTGAGAAGGTTTACTGTGGAAAATTTTGAGGACCACACAAGTCTCTCCAATAAAACTATTGCGACCAAGCTTATCTTCATCAAAAATCTGAAGTCTGTTGGAAAAGACAGTACCATGAAATAAGTCCGTTAATGCCTACATTACAGGAAACTTGTTCTGACTGTGGATGGTGAATAAAAAGGGTGTCATCCACCTGAGGAGTTAGGTGAGGTTATCTACCTGAGTGATTTCTTTGATATATCGTCATCTGTGATGCCATGATATACAAGTGTTTCATCAAATCTCGGGTTTAGAGTCTTGTACTTTGTATGAGTCCTCAACTTGTTACTCTAGGATTAAAAGAAAAGTAAAGTGAGGGAGTGTAAGTTGGGGGGGGGGTTGGGGAAGGGGAGGCCAGAAGGCGAGGTGCGAGTTAAATTGAAGTAAGGTGAGGTGGGGTTATTTGAGGTTACACTAACCAAAGGTATGGCAAGGTTACATATGCCTCTGCTAACCCTACCTAAGTTGATACGTAATTTCCCATTCAAAACATTGCTGTCTGAAAGAAAATGTCATAGCTCTACCCTCTTACAGTGATTGAACACTCTGGACACTAACCAAAAAGACTCTAGCATGCAGCGATCACCTGTTATAAGGATTTCACAGTTGTAAACTTCACCAATTAACTCGTGGGCTTGTAACCATGTTGACAGTATTTTTTTAGTTTGTTTACCTTGCTAGCACCAGGAAGAAGATGAAGCTTAACATAAGGATCAGACGTTCCACTAGAGTCCATGGCCTTTAGACCCTGCAAATAAAAATTACTGTCAGTGAAACTTATAAATATTATAAATAATGCGCAACAGAGAGAAGCTTTTCCAGTCCACTGTTTCTGTAATGTTTTAACTTTAAAAACACTAACATTATTACTGTGCACTTTTGTTCATACATCGAATGTGCCTAGAACATCAAGATGAAGATATCAAGTAAATTGCAGCTCAGGGTTCATACCTTTTTTTGGACTAAAAATGTAAGGACTTTTCAAGGACTTTCAAGGACACATTTTCAATTTTCAAGGAGTCCATGCACTGCAAAATCGAGTGTTAATCAGCTGCTCATAGTAGCGAGTGTGCCTACCAGACAGGTTGATTGAAATTAACTACAAATTTCAAGGACTTTCCAGGACTGACTGCAATTTTCAAGGACTTTTAGGGCCTTGAATTTTTATTCTGAGATTCAAGGACTGTTGTATAAATTATAAGCTGTTTCTACTGGAGTGTGAGTTTTATGCTGCCGCAAACTCTGCCATAAAGAAGAATATGAAACAAACAGTCATAGTTTGTGTTTACTTGACACCAGTATTGGAATGAAAATATTGCTCCAGTAAAGCAACCACAGTGAACTCGTACCGGTATGGCTCATCCTGATATGACATTTTGTAGTGGTATCATGTAAATGATACAGAGCTACAAGAGGGACCTGGGGGGTGAACTCGTAACAGCATGAAAATCATCCAGGTATCCACCACCTTTAGTTAGAAAACTGTAATTGGCAAAATAAAGCTGGGATCAAAAAGTCCTTCTCTTAATTCATTCATTCCTTCAATGTGACAGCTTCATGATTCTAAGGAAGTAGGTGAGCTTTATTGAGTGTAGCCTCCTACACAGATGTTCTTCTAATTCATCACACTTTGGAAGGAGAGACTGCATGTTTGTGTAAGGAGCTAGATTGAGTAGGGTGCTTGTGAAATACTTTGCACAGCCCAGTGTCGTTCTAGCACTGTGAAACTCACCTTTGCACAAATGACTGTCACCTGGAGCTGACTGTGTTGCTTATCATAATGAACATCAAATTCTATTGTTCCTAGACCTAAAAAATAAAGGAAAAAAATATGAACATCATTAAAATTGAATTTGCTAAATATTGCCTTAAAGTTGTGACATTGTATATCTTTTTATCGGGCAGCAATTAAATATTGCATCATCTCATACTATTTTAATTATAAAGATAATAATTATATTGTTTTTAATTAATATGCAAAAATAATGATTGAGCCACGTACGTACACTATTGATTAATAAAAGTAATTTGTATTATCAAGAGTTTAGAGAATGCAGTGCAAGAAATTTCAACATACCGTGGTACCTCTACTTGCAGGTACCTCAATACGTTGAATGTAAGTTAGACTAAGTTAAAAGTTCTCAAGACAATTACTCCTGGCTGGCATGTTTTGTTCAAAGTATTTATTGTTATCGGGGAAGCCATTTAGAATCGTGGGGGATGCTGGGGATTTTGCAGCTCCCCGGTTGAGGTCAGCTCATTTCATCCGTGCTACGTTTTCTGGTACACATTTGCTAGTTTGTGGCCCCCATATCCGGTCCCTGCATTGGGTATACTAAGTATATTGGTTAAAATGGTTAGGTTTCCACTGATTAGCAGTGTGACAGTGCCTAGGTGGATTTCACTCACAGGGTTGTCATGGTTACTTGCTGCACTTGTTGGCGGTTCTTGGAGAGCTCATTTATAATTATTGTTGATGAGTTTAATGGACAATTCACTTGACCCCAAAGAGACCAAAATCATATATTTTAAACTCTGCTTCTGTAACAAGGACACTCTTTCCTGTACCTTCAGTGCCTGCATTAACGAGGTTCAATACATTTTAAAGGGGCATTGTCATGGGGATTTTGGAGTGTTCAGGTTAATTCTGTGCTAAAGTTATTGCAAAATACCTTAACTTGTGACTCGTACAAAAAGTGCTCCTTCAGAATTGCAAACAAGATATCAAACGAAAATTTAGCAGGGAGAGAAAACGATGAATGATAGTTGGTTTCCTATTTTTTTCAGGAGATTGAGAATTTGAAAAATTTCCAATCCACTTCCATCCTTGCCATCCATAAAAACAGATGTCCGAAAATGGTTTCAATGCAGCAATATAGTCGTTGGTGACAAAACTAAACCTGTCCATTATTTTTTGTTTTCCTTTGAGCAAAGACAAGTTTTAGATTTTTAAAGTGTTGCTAGAATGGTGTGACAATCGAGAATTAACGCACCAGTCAGATACCGGTAATAAACACTCACCGGCATCACCAGTATCTTGTGGCACAGCAGCTTCAGACTCCTTAAATGTCCTCACCAACTCATCAATATCCTCTTCTTCTGTGTCTTGTTTTCTAACCAGTGGCTTAGGTCTTCCATCCCCGTAATCACCCTTGTCAAATGAATTGACTCTACCTGTAAAACTGCCACTTTTTTCCACTTCTGGCATCGTATGAATGCTATCTGGTGCTGAAGAAAACAACCACCACCACAAAAAAGAAAAAGACTGTAGTACATCAAAATACACTGAAAACTTAGAAGGAATCCCTCAGAGCTGTATGAATTGTTGGAAATATTGATTCAACTTATCTTTACTAACATTTTTATACAACAGGAAAAAATAATATTTAATATTTAGTTATTGTATTAAGCACATTGCATTGAAGTAACAAAACCCTTTTGGATTTGAAATTTCCTGCACGGTGCTGAATGATATGATGTCATATGGTATTCCCTTTAGTTTTAAAAATAAGCATTATAATTATTTAATTTATGGGCGATCAAAAAAAAGAGTGGTCCGGCTGGTCTGAAGCCTGGCATGGACATGGCAAAAGACAGGGATAAATAGAGAACATGGAGTTGCAGTCTTATGTGCCTCATGGAGTGGAGAGAACTAACTATTAAAAATTTAATTTTTAATTAAAATTCTTTTTCATTACACTCAAATCTCAAACCCAAGTTTCCAAAGTGCTTGAGAATCACATTCAGCAAGGCACATGGATTATAGATGAACCTCGCCTTTTTTAACCTCCCCACTATCTTGAACTCAAATCCATTTTCCTCAGATTTGCTTTTTCAGTCATTTACTACCAGCAATCTTAAACAGATCTTACAGCAATGTCAAACACTTACAGAGCTGGCCATTTGTGGTTGGAAATGAACTTGAGTTTTGGCTGATGTTAGATGGTCTGCGTTGCTTTTCATCTTGTGTCATTGCGACGGTTCTCTTGCGAAAGGGAGGCGGAGTGTCAATGTTTTCTAATATACTGCTGCCAGGCATTGACATATCTGCTGATCTCCGATTTAATAATGTCACTGTCTCCTCAGACGTGGACGATCTACTCCGGTTTGAATGTGTGTACTGTTTCGAACGTTCAAAGGACATTTCATCTGAGGAGCTGCTTGACTCTTCATCTTCAGAGTGGCTTTCCTCTCTGATATCAACAACCATATTATCTGCAAACAAAAATAACTTTAAGCACCCTCTTGGTACATTTTACAAATACATGGGTTGGGTTTTCGATTTTTATTTTGTTTGTGAGTTAGAGAGAAATTTGAAAGGAGAGTGAATTGATGCTTGATAACAGAAATAAGTCCTGAAAACGATCTTGTGTTGACTGATCTAATTAATATGTTCCCTATACAGGACTGTATAAAAAACCATAAAATCAAAAACCACACCCCTATCCAGTGGCACGTCCCCTTATAACCCACATAGGGGAGTACCCCCTCGGAGGAAATAAGTCTAGAATCTGGACAGTTAAAGACCCATGATGGACCAGTACGCAATGTGCACATCAACTGCAGTCGCCATCTTTTATGTGTGAGTTGAAATCTGCCTATCAGACAATGGCACCTTGATCATGCCTTCAATAACAAACAAACAATAACAAACGCACACAATGGATAGTGGTCCGTTATGGATCTTTAACAGGAAAGTTAACAGCAATTTTCACATGGGTGTCAAAAGTAGTTTGCATTACCATAATTATAGCATCAATGATTGGTTTAAAACTATCACGGCACTTTTTCAGCCAATCAGAAAACCAGCTACATTGTATTTGCTTTAAGCTTTGATTGGTGCAATGGATTTTCTGTGTCCATTGTGATTGGCCAAATTGATTACCGGTACATTTGTTTTGGTTTTATGACATTCAGTTGAAAATCACTCGAACAGTAAAGTAAGCTATGTAAAGTTTGCAATTTCTAAGAGTTGTAAACTTGAATGACTTATTTCTATGACACACACACAAGCAAACCGGAACATGAAAATTAATAAAGACAACAGTTCAATAGAAAGCTCGGAATCAACTGGGAATAGAAAAAGTATGTAAATACACAAGAGTAGTACGGCCAAAATTTACAGGTACAATTACAATTACAATTTTGATACAGTGTACGATCTTTCTATTTCTAAACTGTACTACCAGGCTAATCCAACATAACCACAGTCTTAACCACGCTTCACTTTGTGAGTAAAAAGTTAACTTTGATTACGCGTTCAAAGCGCGGATTCGCATGTGAATTCAAAATCAGTGGAGGCTTCCTGCTCAAAAGCGTTGCGGCTTTACTTTGTAAATGAAGAGTTAACTTGGACTGAATGTTCGAAGCGTGACCTCACATTTGAAAACGAGAACAAAAATAAAAAGTCGATCGAGGACCGACGCTTCATGTTCAAAAGCATTGCGGCTTCACTTTGTGAGTAAAAAGTTAACTTTGATTACGCGTTCGAAGCGTGGCTTCGCATGTGAATTCAAAATCAGTGGAGGCTTCCTGCTCAAAAGCGTTGCGGCTTTACTTTGTGAATGAAGAGTTAACTTGGACTGAATGTTCGAAGCGTGACCTCACATTTGAAAACGAGAACAAAAATAAAAAGTCGATCGAGGACCGACGCTTCATGTTCAAAAGCGTTGCGGCTTCACATTGTGAATAAATAGTTTACTTAGATTACATGTTCGAAGCCTTGCTTTGCATGTGAATGCTATGAACCAAGTAATTATAAAGTCAATCGAGGTTTCAAACTATACAAGCTAGAGCGTGGCGCTACCGATGTAGATATCCAGCACGAACAGACAACAAAACAAATTCCGATCAAGTCGATCACCGAAAAAATCAACGATACGACACGTGTCCGCTCGATGATATTCTCGGCCCCACAACGTAAAGTTGGTACTTGCAGTGCACTCGCGAGAAACGAGAAATGTCTCGCGAGACAGTTCTCGTTTCTCGCGATACGAGTCTCGTTTCTCGCGATACGAGTCTCGTTTCTCGCGAGACGGTGGTAACTTACATTTGAGCGGTACTGTATGTGGTAAAGACCCCTATAGCTACAGACAATCACCTTTTGATTTTGAGTAACTTGTCCATGTTCTGTTGTATTTATTTGATATTTCAGAGGTATTGGAAGCAGTTGTATCCTGCAAACAAACATACAAGAGTCTTCTGCTATATGTAGATTTCGACTATTTTTTTATTGCCACGATTTTTAAGACACTAAATGCAGCAAGCTAACAAACTCTTGTAAATGACTCACTTCAAGTTGAAACTCACTTTTCTATTGGAGGCTATTCGTCTTCCTGGTTCGGGGCATGTGTACTTGGGGATGGCTTTAAAAAACCAGGCGCCAGTTCTTTTCCATAGCTGTAGTAAAAAACAATAAAGACAATTGAATAGGCCCTTTGCACAACCCAGTCACATGGTACAAAATAACACCCTGCTGGTGAGCAACCTACGCACTGGGACATCCAAAACAAAGCCACTTTATGTCCCAGAGCGTAGCTTGCTCACCAGCAGGTCGTGCAAAGGGCCTATTATCCTACTAAACTCCCTGGTAGAGTAGTTTAGCCCCCACTCACCAAAATGCTAAGCTAGGACCAAATAAGTTTTGATGGAAAACTGTTGGATACGTTTCAGGGCTTGATAAACATTGTCTCCTTTCCAGCTTTTCCTTCGGACAAACTACCCTAAAATTTTGTTTGTTCTGGGCAATTGAATGCATGTCTTCAGTTAGTAGGGTGCTTATCATTAGTCAGAATTCTGTTATTAATCAGACCTCTTCAACCGGATCAGTAAATTTTTAATTACATTCACTCTTCTGGTAAAATTTTATAAACATTACAGAAAACTCTCAAACAAAAGGAATGTTCATTTTTAAATATATTGGTTCTGACTAATGGTAAGCGGCCTAAGTTTACTTTTTTTAAAAGCTAAGTCAGCAAATGATCAGAGCTTTATTTTCACAGAATGCTGGTCACTCAAGAAAAGGTTTAATTCATTTGTCAAGGATGACTAGATGTATGTTAACTTTGAGCCCTGACAAAGGAAATATTGTCATTTACCTCTCTCTCTTCACTACACAGCATACAGAGCCATATAACATAACCTTCACGGTCAACAGTATCTAGGCCACACTTCTGACAAACACACTGAAACACAAAAATTCAAACAACCAGTCAGTGAAACTATGCGTTTGGTGGCCAACAGGAAAACATTTCAAAATGTTATCTTCTTTAGTTACTAAAGTCTGAGTGTTAGAGCCATACCAGGGAATACTGGCCTGAGGATGTGGCAGTATGAACACTGAGTAGAGCAAGGTCCGTATAAAACGACTGAGGGCCAATATTCCCCAGTACAGCTCTTGAAGACACGCTAGGTTAGTAAGTATAGTTCACTATATACATGGTACTTGCAAAGTTTGAATTTGCTGGCTAAGGAGACAAAAAATTCACATATAGATGTGTCAGGTGACCATTGCTCAACATTTACTTGTTCAATCTGGCTGGTCTGTATAGCCAAATCACAACCAAGAAAACAACAATCAGTCAAGAATGCTCACAATTATGTTCCTCAAGGCATAAAATAAAATACCTTGCCATACAACAATGGGTTGTAATACAGTGAAATTTCAAAAATAAGTAAGCCATTACTCTGAAAATAAGCTGATACACTATTGGACATTTAGATTGACAATGATTTTAACTCAAAGAATAGTCAAGCTGAGCATTTTAATATAATTATTTTAAATAAAATGCTATACCTTCTCACAAGTATCACATCTTTTTGATACAACTTTCAAGGCTCCAAACTTGGAACTACACAGAAGACATGTTTCCTTTCCATCTCCAAGCGCATTATTGCGCATGTTCTCTAACTTCTCTACCAGTCGCCTGGGAGAAAAATAACAACATCTAATATATATGTAGACTTTTGTAAAACTGAGCAAAAGGTGATAATTTCAGTCTGTGACTATCTACCATGTCTACCTATCTACCTTGAAATACAGGCTATATTCACCTTTAGTATATACCACACAAGTAAATAATGCCTTTTGCGCACTCTGGTTGGTTAACTCGGAGGTGATTAGCCAGTACTATTCACCTCGGAGCAGTCAAAGAGAAAAAAACAAATTGGCCGTGCTGTAGCTGAGGTGAAATTATTTCGATAAACAGGCTGTTCCCAAAAATAAAACAATGACAAAAAAGTTTGGTTTAACAGTATTTAATGGCAAGTCAGGGTTCGTACTCTTTTGAGCTTTTGAAATTCTATGACCTTTTCCATGACTCGTCCAAGTTTTCCATGACCTAAATTTGAGCATTTTCTAGGAAATCATCTTTCATTTTGGGTACGTTTTAACGATTTTGTTCACAAAAAAACTTAATTGATTTAATTTGTACTTTATTAATAAACATAATTGTCATGACTTTCCATGACCCACACTTAAATTCCATGACTTTCCAGGCCTTGAAAATGAAATTCTAATTTTAATCTAAACCAATGAAAATCTGATGTTTCGCAGCGTGTTTCCAGCAGCAAAACAAATTTCAATTAATTAAAGAGTTGAAAGTTAAACAAGAAGGCCAGAAGGCCTGCAAGAATCAAATGAGGCATCATTTTTTAACAAGAAATTGCTTACCACTATTCGTACAGTGCTTGATAGACATATCAAAATTCCATGATCTGTGTCCCTTCTTTTACCGAAGCAAATAATATCCTCCTCAGTATTAAAAATCTCTCGGCAAATTAGGCAACATAGCTCTGACAGCCGATAGGCAAGAGAAAATACATTAAAATCAAACATTCACAACCCAATGGCCAGCGTCACGCTCATGGCCTGATTCCTCACCAGGCGAGACAATTAATTTCCAGAACATAATCAAGTTCACCGTCAATCTCCCAGGTAGCAGTGCCCAGCAAAACATTTAAGAGTTAACGGCACTTGTTTTTTCGAGACAGAGCTTCAGATCCAAAATATTGTCGATCATACAACGTTTTTATTCTTCGTTTCTTTTCACTTAGTTTACTTGATCACCTGACTTATCATGTGACTTTGTGAGTGTGGATGACCATCGCATGGCACGGGAAAATTTCTGACCATTGGTCAAAAAATTGTCTAATTTCCATATTATTGTGCCAAATGCCACCAAATAAATGAATGTATTTGTTAAAAACATCCCACAGAACAAGATAGAACAGGTATTTTGGGGAAGTAGAGCAGGATTACAAGGATGGAAGTGGATTGCAATTCATCAAAATTGATCTCTGGACAGGATGTCCAGAAATCAAAGCTGAAATTCCGGTGAAATTTTGAATCTTTTAATAGTTCCTTTTTCTTCTTAGTTGGTATTTCTTTGCTTTCACCACTTTTAGAATTTTTCTTCCTTCTATTGCAAGACAATAACGCACAATCACAGCAAGTTACAGGCCATAATTATTAAAATATTATATATCAGGGACCCATCAGGAGTGAGAGTGTCCCAAGTTTCTTGACCAATCAGAATGTCTGATTTCTTATAATCACCTCTGACAATACTGTATACTAATTATTATTATTATTACTATGAATACTATTAAAAGGGAAATGAACTCTTATTTTGTTTATTCACTTTGGTAAAATCTCTGTGCTTACACCCAGCTATATTGTTCTTTAAAAATGCATTATGTTAATGTCCTTTCATTTTAAAAATATGCCTAGACAGAAATATTTAAGAATTAGCATACTGTTCTTAATTTTTAATGTTTTCCTTACTAGCATGGAAAATGGGACAGAATCTACATTCACCCAGAATGTTCAATTTTTCGGTTGACTTATAATTTATAATTATTACATTTCACTGATAAACGTTTCCTGACATGAATTGTATCATGTTGTGTTTTCACATGTGTATATGTTGCATGAAAATCTTGTCAACATTCTGGAAAAACATTAGATTGTTTTTTTTCCTTTCCAGGAGACACGTACACTGTCTGACAGTTTTCAAATATTTGTCACCTATTTCCGGCTTTTGTACTCTTGTACTCTAATGTATTGAGTACTTTTGCACTGCATCTGGTCATTTAAATGTAAAAGTGACTTGAGTGGAAAATATAGTACATTTTGTGATTTAGCTCATGAAACAAGACACTGGCTGCACTTGGGTTGGCAGGAGTATTTGGCCTTCCATTTTACTCTGTAGAGGTTAGGACTTTAGGTGCAGTGGAAAGAATACATGGTGACATGTCAAAAATGATTCACAGCAATTTTAACCCATTTTTGGCCTTTTCAAAATAAAATAATTCTCTACGTCATTTCCTTCAGTGACAAACATTTGCCAACCCAGTCTTCTATCATAGAATAATTATGAGGTCGGTCTATTAGATTTTTGGATACAAACAATTGTCATTTAATTAGCCTAACAGATCAATGTGGTCAGAATTCACCAATCAAATATGACTGGTAGGTATTTGCCATTAAACTAACACATCAATTCACTGTTACTCCAGCTAACATTTTTATTTCAAGTGCTTATGGGGAGGAAGTTTTCAAAAAATAAAACTATCGAAAAAGTGCTTTTACGAGGTACGATAACCATTACTGACCACAAGGAAATGAAACGCTTTTTCACGGAAAGAAAACAAATTATGCTAAATGTAAACATCAATTGAATGCAAATCACTGCAGACAAAGCGTTAAATTTTAATGCGGAATATATATTAGATTTTCCTTTCATTCCGCACACCAAAAATCTCAACCTTCCTAATCTCTAATGATGTTTTAGTTCGGAAGAATAAAACCTACCCGATTCTTTCTTCTTCGACTTGGCGAATTCTATCCGCGCGCTCCAAGACGCTTCTTATGATGTCTTGTTCGCTGTCACTGATGTCTGTTTTTCTACCAGTCTTTCTGGCGGGTCCACTAGAGTGAAATGACCATCCTGAATTGAGCCTAAAGAAGCGAGAAAAAACTAAATAACAATGAAGTAAACTCAAGCTCATTTCTCCGTCACCTTACTCTTAATTAGCATCTATAAGCTCACAACATTACATCGTAAGCTTATTAAAATCTTGGAAGCAAAAAGAGGACAAAGAGTCAAGCAAGATTGAAAATGGAACGATCGATCGATCAACAGGAACAAAAAGCAATATACTAACAGTAAATTCTCCAAAGACTTTGGCCATCTCGTACGAGTTTTCTTGAAAAATCTTTTCAAGACTTTCTTCGGGCGGAAACACATCGTATTTTCATGGCCAAAGCAAGCGAGCGATATTTACGAACTGACCTCCTCCATGCATATCACTCGAAACCAAATTGACAATACGCACAGAAAAAGCAGAACGAAATGATGATAATGGTTGTAAAAACCAGGTGTTTGCGGCTAAAACAATTTTGAATTATTTAGGAACCGGAAACAAAGAATTCATTCGCTGTCCAGTTCTGTGCGCTATGCGTGAGATAATAAACAACCGTGCAGATTTCTTACTTCATGTCACGTTCGTGTAGTACAAAGTTTATAACTTACTTAGCTCTCAAGCATAACTGTCGATCGTTCGGGCAGACCCATCGTTGTTCTTCTTCGCTGGTTAATTCTCCCATGTCGGATTCTTTTCACGAGAAAATCCAAGGATCAGCTGAGTAAACCTAACGTTACGTCGGGACGGCGGGAAACTTTCGCCTCTTCCTCATCATTTTGACTCCCAATCAAATGAACAGCACAAAGTGCTGCGTTAATTTACTCGGCGGGGAGAAAGTCACGCTAGAATAAGCAGAGAGCAGCTTGAATATTTCCACAGAAATGCTTTAAGTCATTAAATCCGTGAAAAAACTCGTCGCCTCCCACTTGCGCTCAAAAATCAAACAATCCCGTACAGTTCGAAAGTGTTTTCCAATGACTCCGTGTACCACGTGATCAAACAATCTATGAATTCTATTTTCATTTATAATGTTCAATAATTTCAGGTATGGCTGAGGTGTGTTTATCAGAGGCGCAATGCCGCACCACCGGTGGAAAAGCAGCATTGTTCGCGAATTGGGGAAGAAATTCGCCAGCAAAATCGAAGGTTTGATGCAATTTCCCATTAATCACATACAGTACACTGTTGCAAAATGTAAATTCTAGCATATTAAAAGTGCTATTATTTCATCGATACGCTTTGTATGTTTTGACGGCAAGTCTTTGATCAACAAATCGCTCTATAGAAAGCAATTGAAAATCCATTAGTTTTCCGTTTTATCGACCTACTACTAAAGATGCTAAAAAGAGATTATTATAATGGACTTAATTTTTTAGGGTACATATATGGGGAAGGGGCAATTTGTAACACTATTTTCAGAGGGGAGAGGGACAAGTGCCACTTTTGCTGACAGAAAATTGTTTTTTTGTTATTATTGAACAGAAGATGATCCCTGGGAAAATAAGAAAATGTGATACATTATCTTCTATTTAAAGAAAAAATATATAATTCAAGAAAATGGCCCGAGTGGTAGGTGAGTTGGTTTAATCTTAGGGTGAAAAAATACATGATTAAGAGTCAAGTACAGCAGTATTTATTTGGAAAAAAAAGTAAAAACTTTGGCATTTAAGGTTCTTAAATTTATATCATTGCTTCATTTGCATCTTTCTGTCTTGTTTTTCTTGAACACCTCCACTCACCGACCCCTCCAAATTGCCAAATTACCAAATTGCCTGAGGTACTCACAAACCAGAATGTATGCTGACGATACCAACTTGACATTTGCTAGTGCAGACGTTAAGCATATAAATGATTGCCTTAATTAAGACTTAAGTAACGTGTACACGTGGTTGTCAGCTAACAAGCTCACCTTGAACTGTTCAAAATCAGAGTTTATGCTTATTGCGTCAAGGCAGAAGTTATCGCAGTTTTCAGAAAGTCCTTCTCTTATTATAAATGACAAGGCTGTAGAACAGGTAGCATCAGCTAAATCCCTTGGGGTCTACATCGATCAAACCTTGAATTGGGAGTGCCACATTGAAAATGTTTGTAAAAAGATTGCTTCGGCCATTGGTGCAATTAAACGAATACGAAATTATATCCCATTTAACATTTTGATCAGGGTCTATAATAGCCTTGTTCAGCCTCACTTTGATTATTGTAATGTGGTATGGGGAAACTGTGGAAAGGGCCTTTCTGAAAAGCAAAGGCTTCAAAATCGTGCTGCCCGCATTTTGATGTCTGCGAGCTACGATAGTGATTTAGATGAAGTGTTCCGGGCATTAGGGTGGCGTAAACTCTGTCATCAAAGATTAGAAAAGAAATCTATCATGATGTATAAGACTTTACATGGGATGACACCAGAATATTTACGATCAAAATTCGTTTATCGCGACAACGCGAGTGCTTATCGCTTGAGGAATACCGAAAACAAACTAGTTCTTCCACAACCTCGCACTGATTACCTGAAGAGAAGTTTTTCATACAGTGGAGCTCAGTTGTGGAACAACTTACCCGCAGAATTAAGACAAGCGACTTCCTTAAGCGAGTTTAAGACAAAACTAAGTCGCCACAGTTTTAAGTAAATTTTTATTATAATTCTTAAGCGAAATTTTTAAGTGTATTTTTTTGAACACGGCCTCCATGAAAAGCAGTTTTTATTCTTTTGTATTTTACACCTTTTTTGTAGCCAGGAAGATAGGTAGTTAGTTGATTACCATAAATACTTCCAAATAAGCTGATGGAAATACCGTGTATAAATAAAGTTGTCTTATCTTATCTTATCCCTTTCTGGAAACAACAATTATATATTTCAATTAGTCATCAAATACTCCACTATGGTTTCTTTTCCAGTGAAATAGGGTATAACGCCAGAGCCATAGCATGTACTAAATAAAACCAGGAACACCGGAACACCACAACACCACAAAACACGGAACACCGGAACACCCCGGAACACCCCGGAATACCAGAAATTTATTGGCATTTTATGGTATTTCTGGTGTTTCGGGGTGTTCCGGTGTTCCGTGTTTTGTGGTGTTCAAGTGTTCCCGTTTTTAGTACATGCTGCCTTTCCGAGATCCCCACTTTTTTCTTCCCTTGCAGCACTCACGCTCTCCCGCTTTTTTCCCCACTTACCAAGCGCCTGGAGCAGGCTACACCAAACTTCATAAATACATTTACATCTGTAAACTAGATGACAGAGGGTCTCCTATACCCCTTTGCAAAATCGAATCACATAAAAATATTTGGCCTTTTCACGCGTTATGAATAACAGCCAATGTTTTCAATTTCACGCAAAATCAAGGCGATTCGTTGTCAGACTGTTACGCTTGGAAGGCATAAACCACTGAGATTTAATTTCAGCATTGCATAATAATTACGTATGTAGAGATCGCGCATGTGACAAAATGATTGACAGAAGCTTCGTCAGTTCGAAACCCAATCAGAAAGCTGGAAACAAAGACGTAATTTTATTAGAGAACTCAAAGTCAGAAACTGAAACTCAAGAGGGAGAAAATAAAAAAAAAATACACGATATTCTCAGGGCGCATTCGATCGGGCTGTATTCAATACAGAACTCAACAATGGTTTGAAGTCTTAAAGTCGACATAATAACAGCGTGCGCTCTAAATTTGTGACAACTTTTTAATTTCTTCCCCTAAAGCTCCATTGGAGAGCCTGTTCGCAGGCTACTGTGAGAGATAAACCTTTATTGATTTATACCGCTCAGGGTAGCTCCTTCAGATGCAAAAAGCAATCTGTTATCAATGGGAGCCCTGACTGATGCTTCTTATGATTCCACCCCACTCCCGACCTGCAAAATGCCCTTTGATAATATCCTGTTTTTGGTTGTTAAAATTAACCAAGACAAACACGCTTTGGATTAGTTCGTGGTCGTATTGGTCGGGAGACTGCCTGAGAAACCAAAAGAACAAACAACAGAAACAATTTCACTAGTCGTTAAAACAATAGAGGTCGGCCGTGAAACAAGGAGGTTCCGAAGAGATATGTGGTTTCTGCTGTTGCTGTCCACCGTGAAGGAAGATATGCGACGTAAAGAAGATTTAGTTTCAGACAAACAAACGAAATCCGGGCAACTTTGATTCCTCCCTTGAAAGTTGTCTGTTCTTTAGCGTTTTCTTCCAGACACCAAGAACGTTCCGGCTCAGTTGATGTTTCAGCTCTAAGCGATGACGATTTAATCCAAAAAATCCGAAACTTGGGAGGAACCGGCAAAAGCGTTGACAGAAAACAGGGAAACGGTGAAGTTGCACGTGTCTTAAGAGCTGATCTCACACTACTTCAGAACTATGGGTACGGTTTAAAATCCCCATCCCACTGTTCACACAGTGGAGGGCTCTATAATCTCGCCTCCTAACCCTAACTCTTTCATTATTCATGACCATTCATGGTATACATGATGCTTTCAACATTGCTGATCCGAGCAGTACGTAGGACGCGTGTTTTTTATGAACCTAGTAAATGGCCTGACTTACCAAAAGTTCTCCGTAGCTTAGTTGGTTAGAGCGCCCAACCGACAACTTGGAGATCATGGGTTCGAATCTTGTCGGAGTCGACTCAGAGTTTTTTCTTTGTCTCATGCTTATGACAAATGAACATCTCATTCTTGCCATGGAAACGGTATTTTTTGGTGCAAACTTCCTTTTATTATTCAAAGATCCTGTCTATTAATTGTCAACCTTTCTACCCTTCCTTGCAATTCAGGTAAGATAAAGTCCGTTTCAATACCAGCATCGGAAAGCGAATTTCTGTAGCATGGATGATATATTAGTCCATCGCAGGTAAACTCCCAGTATTTTACAGGTCGCCGTAACT
Organism: Blastomussa wellsi; assembly: GCA_947652115.1. Classification (NCBI taxonomy): domain Eukaryota; kingdom Metazoa; phylum Cnidaria; class Anthozoa; order Scleractinia; family Plerogyridae; genus Blastomussa; species Blastomussa wellsi. Next base: position 14,549,275 of record OX393569.1, read on the forward strand.
CGTTTATCCTCCTGGGTGGACCGACGCATGCGCACTATAACGGACATCACGAAATTGTACTGCCCAAGAACACAAAACTAACAACAGCCAGTGTATATGAACAAGAAGAAGTCACTAAAAGGGACCGAGTGTTTATTGTTAGAGCCTTATAGAAGCTATAACTACCGACCATACATTCGTTTTGTACGCATATATGTTATGACTGACGATATAGAGATATTGAAAACTTTCTCACGGAACCAAATTCACAACATATTCGATTCGCTCCGACGAAGGGCTAACGGTGGCCAATTGACATTATCAACCCAGTTGATAAAACCAAATTTTATTGCTATAATACCACCGACACAGCACCACAGTTTCTTCAGAAACTTACCCCCTCACAATATATTGATTTGCCATATTGGCCTGTGCAGCAGGCATAGGGGGTAAAATATGGGGCATGAGTTTTGGGAGTGCTCGTGAAACTAGCACTTGCGCTAGCCTTATACCCCCTCCCCCCCCCCCCCCCCTGTGCTTGCACCACATATGAAGATTACAGGTACCGCGCATATCAATAAGTGTTTCAATGTAGCAAGTGCGGCATTATGAAACGGAACACTGCTAGTTGTCCTTGTTTTGCGTTTCACGGCTTGTGCGTGCCAACCAAAGCAAAAGAATGTTATTTTCAAAATCTACCTTGTATTAGCTTTACACTGATATATATATTTCTGGATTTTTTTAAATTAAAGTAGCGCGTATTGAAACATTTTCCCGGAAGGCACCCTATTTTGTTGACAGTCACCTTATAAAAATGTGCGATAAGAGCCGCATACAGCAACAATGTCTGCATTTGAACTGATCGCACATTATGAGCTCGTTTTACAGTTGTGGTAATGAATTTATAGATAACGTATCGATGGCTCTATATAATGCACTAATGGCCTCATGTGGCGGAGTAATTACTTCATGGAGCGACTGATAATTACCACATAAGAAAGTTGGCATTTCGTTGGAGATTATCTCCCGACTGCAATTCATTTGATTTTTATTTATATTCGAATTTCGCGGTTCTACTTTTTTTTTTGTCAAAACCGTAGGGGTGAATAAGTGGTAAACCCTGGCTAAGAGAGAAAAATACCGGGAAAATTATGTTTACCTTGGGTGGTGGAATAGACCAATTTCGATATTTTAATATTCAGCCTAATACAATAGACATCACTGCGAGGCTCCGGGGAATAAATCCCACAAACTCTATAATTTATACCCCGGAGCCTCGTTCTGAGGTCTATTGTTTTTGGCTGAATTTTAAAATATCGAAATTGGTCTATTGTTTCGCGCGCGATTAGCATAAAGGTATCAGTATACCTCAATTTCGCTCAAAAACGTAAATTTAATTTTCTCGGATGTCCTTTTGGGAAATTTTATGGTCTTTCTATTGCAAAAAATTCGAAAAGAAAAGCTTTTTTGGTTACCGAGATATCGAAATAAAAACAATTTTTAATTTTTAATTACCGCCAGTTGAGCGTCGACAAGTTCCTGTCATCGCTTACAAAATTCACCACCAAACGTCACGTGAGCGCTCATTTAGTATGGGTAATCATCAAATGGTGACGACTGAAATTAGGAAATAATTTCATGCACGCTTTGTCAAAAGTCCCGGGAAATTATTGAATTTTGACAAAACGAAAGTGAAAATATTTCCCAATTTCACGAGTATACGATCTGATTACCTTTTAATTTCACAGGTGACAAATTACGCTCTCTGTTATTGTATCGAGAAATTTCGCGCCAAACGTTGCCATGGCAATTTTATAATTTTAAAACATGTGAAATTACAATTTACCACTCAAATTTGGCGCCAAAATTAAGGAGTAATTTGTCACCCATGATATTATTGTATAAACGCACAGGAACCACGTAACGCGCGCGTGGAAAGCACGGAAAGCATTCAAATGCACTGAGAGGAGATCGAAGCAGAAGATACCAATGGTCAAGGCAGTTTCATTTGAAAGGCTAACGAAAGTTCCAGTAAGACTTGTTAATACGTTATGAGAGTTACGATTTCAGTTTCTATGTCCTATACATAGGGGCGATGTAGCAGCTCTCGTAAGGTATCACATGAATGGCTCGATACCCTTCGTGAAAACAATAAAACAAACAACAGGAATAATACCCGTAGCCCCTAAAACAATAACTGCAACCAATAGAATTGCAACCTTGCGAGAGCTGCTACACTACCGATACATAGTAGGGACTGCCGATACTGTCAGGGGACGTTAAGTCACTTTTCTGAAAAAAAAACTAGAATAGAGAATACTAAACAGAATAGTAAACACTAACTCGTAGATGTAATGTTTATGCATTTATTATCTCATACAACTGCTTATTCAGCGAAGGCTAGCAGATATTCATCTAACATTTAGTAACTACAAATCCCACAACCATTACTAGGTTTAGCCATTTTTGGTTTCATTGCGGTTATGATTGTTTAGAGATCAGGGACGTCCCAGTGCCACCAGAGCCTGACTCCTCAACTGGCGTCTAACCGACGGGATGAAGGCATCTGTAGAAGAGACCCCATTTTCGACACTCTAGATGATCTTGACAACGGAGCAGGCATGTCTGTTTGAAATTAAAATATATTCCCACTTAGTTTTATGGTGCACGTATTTATTACTATAGCTATGAGATGAAGTTTTTGGCTTGCTTTTCTTTTTTGCCTGTGTGCAACCAATGCCAAGATATTCAAATTACTTAAAGGGCAGCGGCCATGTTGGAAGACCAAACAAAAAAAGCTTACCAGAAATCTTTTGTTCATGTCATCCAACATGGCGTCGATGACGTCACTTGAAAACCAAGAATTCGTGCACATCAGAATGTCTACGCATTGAGTTTTAGCCTGGACAATGGTGTGTCAATAAGTGACTAAGTGATAAAGATGAAATGGTCATTGTCCTATAAAAGTGTTAATGAAATAATCTGAGTCCCCTCGGCAAGTGGCGGATCGACGGATTTGGCCAAAAAATAGCACAGATTGGCGGATTCGCGCACCTCAATTCACCTCCCCCCCCCCCCCAACCTCTCTTCTTATGTGACACGTTCCCTGCATACTGCTAGTAAAACTTTCCTAAACGGCTGCATCTCTGTTAACATGTTCAGCCACGTCTTGATGTATGCAGTCGATTGCCACAATGCCAAATGATACCCTTGAAGGAGTCGCGATACAGACTCTCAATTTAGTAGTTAAATCAATGGGGGAGGGGGAATACAGAAAATGGTCGAAATAACAGCGTTTTCAAGTGGTCACAAACTTGCAGGGAATACTGCAGCTGATACTACAAAATTGGCCTGGTGAAGCCAGCGTTTAATCGACACCTGCAGTACTAGCCCGATGTTAAACGGGTTTATTAAATTCATTATTTTTGACAGCTATATTTGTCGCCATTATACTGGACTCCTAAAGAATATTAAACCGCTAATTAATTCTATACTACAAACTGCACCGGGAACCAGAGTTAAATCTAGAAACAGGTCTATTGTTCTCAAAGGATCAATCATCATGAATAAAACTTCGAAAATCAAAAGCCAAACGACATATTAACATAAATGGAAGACTGAAAAGAATGGTCTGGCTCTATCAAATATAACTCACAAGTCTACTGTAGAAAAGGGGTATTATTATACGCCGAAGATGGAGGACAGACGGACAGACATTTCCTAATTCTACCCTGCGTCTGGGAAAACTCGCATTTAAAAAAAGGAACTGTACTTCACACTACCCTTTTACTTTGGAGTTCTATAATATAAGCATCTCGTGATTGAGAAAAGCTACAATAGTAATGAGGGTTGGGACCTGTACATGATCTGTGGAGGAAACTCTTATAGTCGGTGTGACCATTCAAATGTAAGCCATTGAGCAGTACGATCATGTGTTATTTTTTCCTTTCGTCAAGTTTCGCAAAAAGAAACTCCAGTTGTTGAAATTCTTTTTAGTTGGAGGGTTAACTCTCGAATGGCATCTTTTGGGAATACTTACAGACTTTCTACGACAGAACTTGCCCTCTCCTCTCTTAGATTTACAGACGCCCCGGTAGAGCGACTTGGTTATTGCACAGCATTTTCCTTTCTCGCAGTCGCTGTCGTTCTTGCACTGAAAAGCAAATAAAAAGGGCCTCGCTTAGGAGTTCTTTGAAGCGATATTCGGCCGGGATATCTCCAGTATATCTTCAAACAACATTTGGTCTTCACTCTTTCCGTCATCTGGCCTCCAATGCATGGAACAAACTACTCTGAAGGCTGACACCCTTTCTATGTTTAAACAAACTCAAACAATTTAAGAATTTAGTCACGTGAGTGAAAAAGCTCTTTAGATCTAGAAAGCTTCCGTTTTAAAATAGGTTAACCTTTTTCCATTGTTGAGAAAAGATGAACACAGTTCAAAAACTCTTATTAAAAAGACCAAGAAATCAAAACAACGTAAATTAAGGATTAAAAGGCTTCGGTTGACGTGGCTTTAAAGAGAAAAAAGACTTACCCATTTAAAGAAAAGGCGCTTGTCATCTCCTTGTTCGTCTTCCAAAAGTTTGTCCTCTTCAAACGACTGAGCCACGAAGGCGAGCGCCAAGCAAAGCCCCAAACACAACGCGATTTTCATGTTGCTCCTTCTGCAGTTCACAAATTCTCAATGCACTGCTAGGCTTTACTTATAATCGAAATAAAAAGCTGAACTCACAAGAAGCATAAGGACGTAAACACAAAGTCAACAAGGTTTCGATGGCGCCGAAAAACAATTAAGGTGAGAAAACAGAGGAGCGTCAAAACCGCCTCAAGAAAGGTCCAAACGTCGCTTAATTGATACTTAACGCAGAAACATCAGTCAAAGCTATAAAGATGAAAACAAATATAATAAAAGCAACCTGAGAGTAAATCTGACCATGTCAAGTAGTGAGACAAGCTTTTTAATTCATTAATGAAAAAGATTAATTGATTAATTGATTGAGCCACGAAGGCGAAAGCCAAGCAAAGCCCCAAACACAACGCGATTTTCATGTTGCTCCTTCTGCTTCACGAATTCTCTAGGCACTGCATGCTAGATCGTTGAAGGCTTTACTTAATCGAAATAAAAAGCTGAGCTCATAAGAAGCTTATAGACGTAAACACAAAGTCAAAGATGAAAGCAAATATAATAAAAGCAACCTGAGATTAAATCTCACCTTATCAAGGACTGGCATGAGACCAGTTTTTTAATTCATTAATGAAAAAGGTTAAATGTCTCAAACTGTTATTTTATTCCTTGCCTAGTTGCTTTATCAACATTTTGCGGTTTGGTAACTCCCAGAACTTTCATTCTCAAACATCGCTTTTCTATCACAATGATGATAAATCGTCAACAGGTTTGCTTTGCAGAAGTTTTTCTCCAATTTTTGTTACAGTTATGATTAATTGGTAACAGGAATCAGGAATTAATTCGTGCCGTCCAATTCTGTCTGTAAATCGGACTCCCGCTACGCGGTTGTCTTATTTTGTTGATCACCCGTATGATTTCAGACCAAATTGGACTCCACTCAGTCTATTACCATTACTTATAATATAGATAGGATCCTGCGCGCGCTCTGATTGGTCAAAAATCCATGTTTTAACAGAGTATAAACACAGAAAAAGCTTGTTTTATTGTTTTTCGCCAGCTTTACTCTAGTAAAAATTCACAAGAGATGGTGGGGAACATTTTCTATGAAGAAATTCCCGAAAAATTCATAGCCAATTGCAGAAATTGTTGAAAAAGCTTCTTAGTTCGAGAGGATTCTTTATTTGTTATAAAATAAAAAAGCCTTGTATCAGTTGATCACTAGACCACGAGCAGTCCCTTTTTTCTTAGTCCGTCGAGTGCATAGCGAAAACATGCGCCTCGCTGCGTGGGCGCGTCTCCCAGGTTTCGCGCGGCCATGTTTTCGCTCCGCACTCGACGGACTAAGAAAAAAGGGACTGCTCGTAGTCCAGTTGATCACACAAATCAAACCATACCATTCATAAGTTGTTTACAGATTTTTAACAAACCTTTTACCAGTTTGTTTAATTAATTAATGCTTTGCCAATTATACCATTCATAAGTTATTTACAGATCTTTACCTTTTATCGGTTTGTTTAATGCTTTACAAATCTTTTAAAAGAAAAAAAAAAACAAGGAGCTGCAGCAGCTTGGGGGTTCCCATGTACTCGCTTACTCCACTTTGATGATCAAGGAATCAAACTAATGCTCCTCAACCTGCGTTCATTTGTAAACTTGCGAGCCCGTTTGGCCACTCAGCGCTAGTCTGTACGCAATTTCAACTCGCAACTCCATTTGGCCGGGTCTTTAAAGTAGCTACGTCACGATATTTGGGGTCATTTTTTGCGACGAACCAAATTTACTCTTAAAAAATGTAGAAAACCTAACACTAACAGTTTACTGCATGACGAAGAAAAACAGTAAAGAGATGATAATAAACCAAAAAGGAACAAGGATGGTCAAGGTTGGTCAAGGATTGAGATAGATTACGAATGACAGATTTGAAAAACTTAATTTTTCAAAATGCACAAAACGTGACGTAGCTCCCTTTATGACTTTAATTTAGGGTTTAGTGTTCAATTCAAAGTACTTCCTTGGTTCAAGCAGGCAATGATAACTGGAGAAATGAACGCGTCTAAAAAGGAAAAGGATTGTTACAAGTTTGGAACGTCCGGCTTCCAAACTGACTCTTGACGGCGTCAAAATATATTTTATAAGCCAACTTTTAAAGCTAGTTTTCTCATGGCATGAGCAATGCACAAGCATCAGTACAAGCATGAAGCGTCCACCTTCCCTGCGAATACTGCAGTTCATTGTCACAATGAAAGTGTCCCGAAGTCCCGTTCCTCGGGTCTGTTAACAGCATCCGGGAATGTCGCTCGCGCGCGCTGATGACCCTCGGGTCATTATTGTGACCAAATTTTGCATTACAATAAAATACAAGGCTTTTGTGTTAATATATTGCCATGGACGCCTCGAGTAGCAACGAATGGATGAAAAATCAAGTGTACAAAAATGCCAACACAGACTAAGAAATCAGTTTCAGCAACACCAACAGACAGATCAACCAAACCACAAAGGAAAAAGAAAAAGGAATCGGGCAGAAACAGTAGGAATTTAAGCGGTAAAACACTCGCTTCGGGAGCTGATAGCTCAAGTGAAGGTTTGTTGTGTCGATGCTGTTTGTTTATTCTTAAACTGAAAAGAAAGATCATTGAGTTGAATGTTCTTATTTGAAAGGGATTCGCACTTTTCGAATGCTGAACGAGCGATCTGTCCAAATATCTCGTGCGGACTTATTGTCTTTTTCGGCAGGAACCCAACGAAAGTCAAGGACGAAGTCGCGATCAGACACATACACCAACACAGAGAAAAATGTTATAAGCGTAAGCTCCAAATCTTGTTCAGCAAACACGGAAAACACTTCCTCCAGTAGCTGGCGAACAAGCAGCTCGGATGGCCGAAGTACAAGCAGTAGTGGAGAAAACTTCGGCCCAGCAACAAGTTGTACAAATTCAACTTCGTCGGACGAAACGTGCGCGCGTAAAAGCGCAGTGAACACTTTGGCTATAACAACATCGAAGAGTCTGACTCAAATAAACGAGACTTTGCGATGGGACTTTACAGAATGCGACGATCCAGACGAGGAAGAGGAAAGGTTAAGATTATATAAATTACACAGGAGGAAAAGGTACATGGATTTCTTGCACAAAAGGACTGGTGAACCTCAAGGCGGTTTCTATGCGTAAACTGGCTGCATGTGTCAACTCTTTTGGCGTAACAAATCAGTGAATCTATTTATAGTACATTTGTATATTTCACTGAAAGACGGGCACTTATCTCAATGAGGGATGTCCAAAGATAGGTTGATAACATATTTTAAATGTCTCGTCGACTTTTTCAATAGTTAGCCTCATAATTTGCTCAAGGATCTTTTCAAAATATATTAACAAATATCCGAGAAAACAATTAGATCCGTTAATAAGCCTTCAAGAACATGATATGGTCACTCGAGAGGTAACTTTGATACTGTGTACATAAAAAGGGTGCAAAAAACATCTGTTTTCTTCAGCGAAGGTGATTTTGACAGTTATATTTCTCTTAGCACTAGCTTGGTGTACTCGATTTAAATAACTCGTTTCTGGATTGACGACAATCGAAATCGAGGGATTATTGCGGATTCCAGATACTGGTTTATTAGCATGCGCCAAACGAACCCTTATGTGTTGTACCGCTGGGTTATTCATAATTTCACAGGAGTGGGTGAAAACCCACTTTGTTGACCCAAATTTGTAAATATGTGAATATGTTGGAATCGTAAGAGATGCGGATTGAGTAAGAGTTTAGAGCAGAGCTATAATTAATATATTTGAAGTAGATATGACTGTAGTTAAAGAGTGATTTGAATAACAAAAGGAAAAAAGTGACCATTGTGCTTGGCGTTTTGTCGTATGTCTACCCTGGTAAACCGAATACAACGAATTTAACGCATTTCCATTGTCTGGCGATTAATCTTTAAAAATTGTTCCTCAGCGAGCGAAAACTGAGGTAAAATCCGGGGAAAAAACTCTTCGTTAGTCGGGTTTGTATCATGGGATGCTCAAGTTAACGTTATTCCTTGTGTTCGACTTGAATAGAGCGATTTAAAGTGAACATTTCGTAGCAGCTGCCTGGCTTTTTATTTTTTTGCTAAAAATGAGAAAACGTCAAATGTGAATGTATAAAATTTACAGTCAAAAATACATTTTCCGAACAAAATGACAAATTACAACATGGACATTTTTAATTGTCCCTTTTTAATTGATACAGGTAATGAGCGGTTAGAAAAATAATAAATCAAACTCCATTCATTTTCAATTAATTTGTGGTGCGTAATTTTTGTAAAACCTTGTGTTATTATTGACACGTTGTTTTTGCCGAAGCAAGCGTCTTCAGCTCAACCAATCAGGGCCTAATAATCGAGAATAAGAGGGTTTATTTGTAATACTTGGAGTACCTCTCTCATATAAAGCGATTGATAATCTGTCATTTTCATCGAATGTCGTCACAACGTGTGAAAGAAACACACTCGTCTCCATTAGAGAGCAAAATAAATAAAACATCGAAAATTTGCGATTGGCAAGTTCGACGTTTGCAAGTGCTGCCCAGCTGGGCTTAATATTTACGCTCCAAGTTCCGTTTTCTAGCAAGTTGTATTTTGGAGTTGATGTGGCTCGACGAAAAACTGAATGAACTGAGAACAAAAATGCACAGACACAGGTTGGGAAAAAACGGATTTTATCATTCTCGCGAGAACAGATTACCAAACCGAGTGAAAAAAGACGAAGTAAAACTTGTTCCGGAGTTATATTCGGATGGGATTTGCCTGTATACCGTTGGGCCTTCGCAAGTTTATTCGTACCAATACAGTATTAGAACAACATCGACAAAGAGTTACGTCTGCGAGATATTTTTCTACCCTAAAGTGGTGAAGAGAAAATATATCTCTGTTGTGGTTCACTACCCCGCCAGGAACAATGAAAAACCGCGTACAATCTACAAAGACGTCGTATGTTTTGTACCGCACTGCTTGGAACATTATCAGTCGAAAAAGATTGTCAAAGAGCCAAAACTGGAAGAGGTTTTCAAAGCAGGACTTTACCATCAAGCGAAGAAACAGATACGGGAATATTCTACGTCAGTACAGATGGTACCCAAAGCGATTGATACAGTTCGATAGAAATTTTATTTTATCATTTTTTTTAATGCACATCGACTGAATAATTGGTTTTCTTAATGGAAATCGTCCGCGATGTTTTTAAGGTCTTACCAGTTTTATGCATTAAAGATTAATCTTTCGCTGCAAGAAATAAAAACGCGCACCATTCAAGTCGAAGATTACGATTTTAGAAACATTCTAGACTAGCTCAAAATGGTAGCTAGCGAACGATGATCGGGTTAAATCTAAAAACAGCGACAAAATATTTACACGCCATACTATTTACTCTAGAATCATAAAACAGTTTATTGCTAAGGTACTGGATCGAAGCTAGCGACCTATTCATTTCTTTTAGTTTTTAGGTTTAATCTGTTAATTTTGAAATTAAAACGGTTCTGGAAACGATGAATTTCTTTTATTTATGCGTTGTACATATCGTTTTCATAGGTATAGTTCGTGTTATAAAAATAATCGCTTTGTTGAAAGATAGCACAAATAAAATTGGCCATGGTGATCTTGCGGGTCATTTGCATTCATCTTTAAACATGTCTACGCGAACGTTTTCAAAATTACACCCAACACTTAGCACGATCGCGCAAGGAATGGACGGTTTGAAATAACTGATTTCTGTATAAACCTAATTTCGCATATTACACTGAAAAAGGTTTAAATTCGAGAGACAAAGCGGAAGACTTTATAAACACCTGCCCTACTCGTCGAACAATGAGCCAAATTTCATGGCCTGTAGTTATTTTTTGCTCCAATCAGATTTCATACATTTTATGCTTTACTACTTTTTTGGACAACCAGTTTTAAGATTTAAAGGTTCACAGTGAGCTGGCTTTTTGGAAACGAATAAAAGAAAAAGGCACATAAAAAACAACAACACAAAAGCTGCTTTCCTCAAAAATTCGTTTGCGGTATCGTGTAATTTTCCTGCAAAATTGTAAGAGAAACCATCGGTTAACGTTTGCGGATGTCTTTAAAGGGACACTATCACGCCTGATATATCATATTTTTATAAGCATGGCCTGTAGCTTGCTGTAATCGTGCTTTATTGTCTTGCAATGGAAGGAGAAAAATGCTAAAGTGGTGAAAGCAAAGAAATATCAACTAAGAAGAAAAAAATAACCATTAAAAGATTCAAAACTTCACCAGAATTTCAGGTTTGACATCCTGTCCAGAAATCAATTTTTATGAATTGCAATCCACTTCCATCCTTGTAATCCTGCACTACTTCCCCAAAATACCTGTTCTATCTTGTTCTGTGGAATCTTTTTATCAAATTTATTCGTGTATTTGGCGGCAATTGGCGCAATAATATGGAAATTAGAACATAAAAACTTCTATAATCAGGCGTGACAGTGTCCCTTTCAATAGTTAAATCTTCCTATGTGTAATCCTTGGGGAGGGTGGGGAGGGGTGATAAGGGTTTCTTTCCCTCCCACATGACCCAACATGACTGGTTCATTTATTTTAATATTTTTATCCTTCTTCGTTTTTCATGTGGATATCTACAGATCATCAATAACTATGTTACACAAGCTCTTTATTGCAAAGTACTTAGCCTTCTAAAAAAGACTTCAAAGTTATTTTCTTGTTTACGATAAGCAAGATTTCCTTCAAGAACATTACTTTTCAGCGCAGCTAACCAGGAAACATTTCTTTCCGAAAAAGCAATTCGTCCTTTATGATAAAATAGCATGATCTCCGTTTAGTTGGCGGAAAATACATTAACTTTTAATTTATTTAGCATCTAAGAAGTCTCTTGGCACGCGCATGTGTCGTGATGAGAATACATTCTTTTAAAAATGCCCGTATGGCAGTGCTGTTTGCTACAAAATTGGCTATTATATAAGCACAACACTGTACAACATCTTTCGTAGCTTCCTTTGTAAAAGTCTGCAGAACACAGTTACGTCCCTGATATCAAACATCAGCGCATTTATAATCTACACGTCTGCCTGACTATTTTGTAATACAGCGGCTAGAAAACAGGCAAAAATAGACATAATGCCGAGAATGGATGTACTGCTTCGTCTATTGGTCCCAAACAAAATCAATTTGTTTTCAGAACACTTTCACAAGTCAAAACAAATTACAAAAGATGTTCTCAAAGAAGACACGCTTGTTTAAAACTTCTAAACAAAGATACGCATTCATCTGGACGGTTTGTACAACAAAGGTGCAGCAGTCTAGGAGTGAAATCACGTGTCAGCTTTGACCACCCCACTCTACGCTGGACGCAGGTCCGACTACACTTCTTCCACCAAACCCACCGCCAACAAGGATAGTCAAGGCAGACTTCAAACGGCAGGAGTTGCAGCATGGAAGGCAATCCCATCTTGGACACAAGGATGGATCCAAAGAATGTCACTTGGTCACGAGTTAACAGCAATGTTGGAATCTTTAAGATAGTCCGCTATGGCGTCCAGAATCTCCAACAGCAAGTCTCGGCTCAGTCGCCTGAGGTTTGGAGATTTCGCGACCTTCAGTGGAAGGGAGAGAAAAAGAAACGAGTCACTCCTTCATCCGCCTTCGCAAGAGAAACGAGATTCGAGCCAAAAACGTCAATACTAATGACGTGGTTGTTGCTTAGTTACAAATTTTGGCGCGTAAGTGACAACCAATGAGACACTTCATGGATTTCTGTAGAGTTACGTCATCCGCCTGCAACGGGTTGAATCTCAAAACGTTTTCGCGCGAGGAAAGAAGAGCGCGCATAAAGAGAAGTATGTTTTCTATTACTACTTTTCCAGTGGGTTCCACTTTGTTGATTGCGTTTTAGTTATTGCAATTCCAGCCTTATCATAAGATGGCGGATTGAATCTGCAGTTCACCAAGCCTTGGAAATGATCGAGCTCGACTCTGAAACTAACTGTACACAAAGGTATACTATACCTTAAGTACTTACCTTCACAAAATGGCCGACAACAAGGTCCAGGGCGTGTTTCTTCATGTCAGAGGCTCCAATCCTATGAGCAGCCTCGAGAATCTGGCAAAATAAGTAAAAAAAGTTATGTCTACAGCTAAGACTCTTTTGCTGCTTTGCGCTTAGCCCGCGGGTCCCTGTGTTGCAGACAAACTAAGTTCATCGCAACCCAGGTGACATTGTGCTAAGGTCGTTTTTCTTAATACTGAAGGAAAAGAGTAATATATATTTTCTCACCTCGACCACATTTTCAAATGACACGTTCATTTCCAGGTTCTGTTTGCAGAAAGCCTTCAGCAGAGATACAAAAACATTTTTACCAGTGGACACACTAAGGTAATGAAATATGAAACACTGCACACATAAAAAAGTCCAACACAGAATTACAGACCTGAAGTCGGTTGTTTGTAAAGCCAAAGAAATAAGGAGCAGACAACAGATATCTTGTGAACATAGGTTAGGGAAAACACTGGAACATTCTTAGCTTTGAAGCACGAAGCGACTAAAAGTATTTCTACTCCCCCCTGGATGGGATACTAGTCCATCGCATAGTTACCCTACAGCATTAAATTTGCCGATACATGTATCATTTTTACACCTGGGTGGAGAGAGGCACTGTAAGAGTAAAGTGTCCTTCCCAAGAACGCAACGCAGTGTCCCGGCCAGGGCTCGAACCCGATCGAGAGTCCAGCTCTCTGACTATTGGGCCACCGCGCCTCGCATATTTGGCATGGGCACGGCGTTCTGCAAACTAAACAGTTTCAAATTTTCATGACCTTAGAAAAACCTTTCGCCAGATATCGATCGTTCATAGACTGAATATTAATTTCAGAAAAAGTAAAGTTTACGGGAAATACTTTACTCCATGTTTGGCTCGACTATAGCGTAAAAACTACATGTTTTATGTTGTTTTAAAGTTTAGGATACAGTGAATCTTCTGGAGGCATAGACACGTCGCCATGATAAATATAATGAAGAAGGGAGTTGAAAGCTTCGCGCGAAGGAACCGTCTCACCAATTGTGATCTAGTGATGAAAAAGGAAACAACGATTACATGCAGAACGAGCTCACATCCTTTGTAAACTAAAAGTAACTAACTTTTATTACGGTGAATTGTTAAAAACGTAAAGTAAACGATATACAGCTTTTTACTAACCGTGACAGTGTTGTTCTCTGGCATAAATGATCGAAACATTGCCTCAAAGTAACTGCACAGAAAAGAAACATGTCAGGTTTAGGTAATTGCCCGAGATATATCATCATAGTCTGTTCACATACGCTCAATTTTCTCTAAAGTTTGTCCAGAGCGCGGGAGATTTAAACGAGTGCGAACGCGAGGAGGTGGGGTGGGTAGCTAGAAAACGAAACAAAGAAACGTCTCTCGACAGACCAATATCAGATCACAACAAGCAGGTGTCTAGTAGTAACGCGTTGGTTATTGACGTCCCATATGTTAGTTTTGAGAATTTAGTGGTACATCATGCCCTAAATGATAGTCTTCTCTGTTCTTGATACCTGTCTATTTGACAATAGTATGTCATGGTAAGGGGAAATTCAATTTTGATCGGCCTACCTGCACCTAGAAGCCAGAACCACCTAGAAGAATATAAGAGAAGAAAATTTAGCCAATCGATTCGTAACTCATTTACAACAGTGAATGAAATAAAAATCAAGGAGACACCATGCTTATAGCGTGTGTCTTACAAACCAACATCTCTATACTCCTCGCTAAAATGTCGCTAGTATTCTCCGCATCCGATACTTAGTCATAAATTATTCGGACCGAATAACTACCTTAACTCCTTCTCTTTAAGAAAAGTACGGGTAAAGTAAAATTCAGAGATGCTAGTCTCGATGTTCGGGAAATGGTATTCGGGAACGGCGGAAATCGAGCCTAATCAGACTGCGGAATGAACATTATTGTGACAACGGCCCTGACAACCATAACTGCGGCTACCTACTTTGTGCGCTCCGATTGGCTCTCCGTCCACTATTAGCGTGATGTCATGAAAGTCCTGGCCGCGCGCGGCCTGGAGAAAGTCCAACATGTCTTGCTGCAATGTCTTCTCTACAAAGGACACGAATGTACAGAGAGGATGAGAGGATGGCAGCCCGTCAGTTCAACTCAAAAGATGATTTACAATTATTTACCTGGATGCGTCGACCTACAATGATTGTCTCCTGGAATATGAACACTCGCCTGGAAAACCAATAGATCATATATTTAGCTCTTATTAACCGAGCGGGAGGTCTGTATGGGAGAATCTTGACCGAGGTCGTGAGTACAGACCGAACGCAAGAAACTCAGTAAGTTGCCCTGTTCCCCTTCTTGGTTCAAAATTTGCCTTAAAATACAGTTTTAGATTAGCGAGATCGTTGCCTCCGTCCATGGAACTTAATATGGAACTGCGCCTACTTGGCTAGATATGCATGGTATGCTGTTCCCAGGCCTTCCAGTAAAAACGCCAATGCTTTGCATTGACAACACGTTATCGAGCACTGTAATTTGACGCCTAACCTCACACCAGTTTTGTCCAATCAAAATGCTGACTTCAATTCAATTCAATTCTTTATTCACACTATCGAAGGCATTAATACACTATGTATATCATAAACAAGAAAAAAGAAGAATGAAATTAGGCCATAATGTAAGCAGTAAATACCGGTAAGTGTGCGACGTCCAAAGGAGCAGAGATTTCTAGTTGGACGCCGCCATTGCTAAGTAAATAAATAATGGCAGACTTGGTCGGACACTTGTCCTCTCACGGGAGATAAATTATTTGCAGCCGTGCTGGTGATTGCAAAAATAACTGACTGCAAGACCATTGAACTTCTCACCTGTGGAACTTGCCGTCTTCTGATGATCTCCACCATGAGTCTCTGTGGCACAGACTCAAAATTCTTGCTCATGATGATGTTGTTGTAGTTTGCTTCACGAACAATGAAGCGAAGGCAAAAATCCTGAAAGAAAGGACACAAACAAAGGTTTCATACTCAGTTCGAAAAACCAATATCGAGGATATTTGTCGTGCTGTCTTGAAAATTCGCCAGCTTGGAAAGTCTGCGAGCAGTCAGTTTTTGTTCGATGAAGCAGCTCTCGCGAGGTCTCACATGAATGGCTCGATACCCTGCCTGAAAAAAATAAAACAAACAACAGGAACAATGCCCCTAGCCCCTAAAACAATAGCAACTACTACACTAGAGGGGGTAAGTTTCTAAAGAAACTGTGGTGCTGCGTCGGTGGGAAGTATAACAATATAATTTGGTTTTATCAAATGGGTTGATAATGTCAATTGGCCACCGTAAAGAGATTCAAGAGCTGACGTTTCGAGCGTTAGCCCTTCGTCTCAGCGAATCGATCGTCGGAGCGAATCGTCGGAGCGATTCGCTCCGACGAAGGGCTAACGCTCGAAACGTCAGCTCTTGAATCTCTTTACGGTGGCCAATTGACATTATCAACCCAGTTGATAAAACCAAATTATATTACTACACTAGAGGACCAGTAGGATTACAAGCTTCCGAGAGCTGCTATACTACTGTTTCGTTTCTGAAACCTTACGCGCGACAGGAAAAGTTAAAATTATGCAGGTCGGGGGAATAGCTCGCAATCGCCTTTTCGCATCCAAATAGAAAGAGACTACTCGCTTTATAACCGTGGGCACAGACAGGAGCACTGTTGGGGAAGAGGTGCCTTGCCCACGAATACAACAAGGCGACTCCACTCGTGCTCCTGAGTGTTCCATAATTTTCTAAAGAAAACGAAGTCTATCACGAAACGTGAGCCAAAACCAAAATAATCGCGAGGAACATTTACTTTAGCTTTGCCCTCGTTATTTATTGCGGCTCGTGTAGCACTTTATGATTTAATAAGAAAATAACACACAAGTCTGTAAAACCTTAAGTGGATCCAGCTGCAGCCGAGCGGCACTGTCGAGTGCCACAAGAACGTTTTCCTGACAGATTGAAGACTCAATGTACTGCACACACAGAGCTTCAAGTGAACCAATCTCTAGCTGTGGAGACAATAACATACAGTTAAATCTCTGTAACACGAATAGCAACAACTGTCCGTCTGATAGAGGAGTTGGGCTTATCTGAGAGAGATAAGAAACAGTAAAATGACTGACAAACGGTACACAGGGACCAACACCAGTTGTCCGTCTTATGGAGGTGACGGTCTCCGGCTTATAGAGAGATAAGATACAGTAAAATGACTGAAAAAAGGAGCACAGGAGATCAACACCAGTTGTCTGTCTTA
Organism: Blastomussa wellsi; assembly: GCA_947652115.1. Classification (NCBI taxonomy): domain Eukaryota; kingdom Metazoa; phylum Cnidaria; class Anthozoa; order Scleractinia; family Plerogyridae; genus Blastomussa; species Blastomussa wellsi. The sequence goes on from OX393569.1 coordinate 14,566,190, forward strand.
CAGAGATGACTGGCTTATAGAGCGATCATCGTAAGATATAGTGAAATGACTGAAAAACGGCTCACAGGGACCAAAACCAGTTGTCCGTCTTATAGAGGTGTCTCTGTCTTAACACCGTACACTGCAGTTTGGGTTTAATTAAACGATTAAATTTTAATTTCGCCACACGTAAACACATGAGCCTGAGATTTTCTACTTTGTCCATATTATAACCCATTTACATCCTTTCCACCGTTCAGTATCCTCAAATTATTCCTTTTTGATCTGATTTTTTCAAAAATATGGATGGCACTTCTCTCGCACCTTACCTTGAGCGCTAACCTATAAACATCCATGATTAGACTTATCTCTTGTGATCCCTGGCAATCTATTTGGAAAACAAAATACCGTTTAGACCACAGTCATCGTTATTTGAAATCCACAATCTTCGCTTAAAATATGTTGCGTTATAAGGTTTGGTGACCGGCGCTAACTTTGGTGGTAGTTAATCGGAAGAAACCTAAACAAATGGTTTTAAACTTTAAACAAATTAGAAACGAAACGCTAGAAGCCTGTTAGAATTACATAGGATCAAAATTGAACATGATAACAAAAGAATTGCACCGAGAAAAGGTTTACCCGTGAAAAGAGACGTCTTTCTAGGCGCAGTCATTTATTCTCTTGATATTCGACCCCACAAATTCCTTACTGATGACGTAATTCTGCAGTAGCCCAGCCGCCTGCACGCGCGCGCTAAATAACCAGTCATAACACACGCATTTCGGCCCTAGCGTTACGTCAGAGGTCTCGGAAATTCTCTGGAATAGGTGACAAGCGGCGATCGTTTTGTCAAGATTTACAACAACGATGGAGCAACAAATTCTTACCTTTCACCAAGGGGAATATACAATCTGTATACATATAACGAAGCGCGACCGCGAAAGACTGAACTTCAGCTCCCGGGAGCTTGACTTCCGGTTTCTCGTCGTCTTGATCTTGCTGTCTGTCTCCACTCGATCTCTAAGCGGAGCAATAATCACTGCAGTCAGTATAATGTCTTAGACGCTGTTAACAATTACTACGGTAAAGGGCTCTTAATTAAAGTTATGACAGCAAATGCGACAAAGAAAAATCATGAGATAAGACTGTCCGATGCCCATTCTAATTCTCGTTCCACTCTAATTCTAGCTCGCGCGGAGCCCACGAAGAGAGTGTGCTCGCATCCTACATTGATTCATGTGAATTGCTCGTAAAATTGGAGGGTCGTCTTCAGATCTTCCGGTAACTGATCGAATGGAAGGATACAAATTGCAAAGCGCGTGCTGATCAATGGGAGATTAGACTCCAAAAAATGCAGTAGCACAAATGGGACCCTGACAATTCTTCAGGTCTGGTGATCATTAACAAAACCCTAAGTCCTAAACTGTTTACAGAGTTTAGCAGCTGTAGAATTGTGTCACCTGTAATATTTCACGAGCTCGCAACAGCTGTGTTCTCAACCAAGGTGACCTGGCCGCAACAAAGGCCGCGTGAGCCGGGAATCGTGTCTCTTCCTGCAATTAAATGGTGACAATAGTCTTAACACTGACAAACGATTGAAGAAAGCAAAGTTAAAGGGAAAAAACATGAGTTGAAAACGAAATAGTTGCAAAAGACAACATCGTTGTTGCTACGAGACAACGCCAATGTGCTCTCCCGTCCATAAACTCCTGCACCAAATTGGACCAATCCAAATTGTACCAATTTTCAGAAATCGCACCATTTCACTTACCTCGCCCACAAGAAAGACCATGTCACAGAACTGCTTGCTGTCAAGTAAACGGCCGAAATCGCCTCTAAGTGTGCAGCGAGGAAAACTAGCCAACTGCAAAAACAAAATATGCGGCAGTACGTGAGCCAAGCCACAAGAAATAGAAATTCTTGAAAGGAGTGACTACAACGGGAATTAAACCCATGACTTCCGCGATAACGGTGTGACGCTCTACAAAACTGAGCTATGAAACCTTGATACACGGAGAGGTCACTTTTAGGTTATAATAATTATTGTTTGCTAGCTTCTAAACAATTTTAGTATGCAGCACTTTGCCCCACCCTCCACTCCAATCATTAGTCTCCAGTCCTGTTAGGAAACTCAAAATTGATTGACTTCTTGCGAGAAACGTTGTCGGTTTCACCTGAAATCTGTAGAGCTCGCTGCTTCGTACGTTGTTATCAACAGTTCCACCAAATATGTACATCTCGTTGTTAATAACATCTGCATCGTGAAAGAGACGCCCTGACGGAACCTAAGGAAAAGTTATTAGATATAACTGTAAATTTCATAACCCAAATCAAGCTCACAACTAGAACAAACTACGAACAACATTACTTTACGCTCGAATCTTCTGAAGTTACGTTACCTCGCTATCTTGTGCCGGCTGTACAATCTCCCATGATTTGTCGTCAAGAGAGAACCTTACAACCAAAAAGAGCCACAGTAAATACTTGAAGTTAATTCACGAGTGGCGGTCAATATACACCCTGCCTCCAGTCAGAGAAAATGTGTGCGTACGGTAAATACAATATAACGACTGCAGATGTTGAAACGAAATCTCAAACTAGGTTCTTGTTACTCTAAACTTCGTTGGTTTTGGAAACGTCTCAGCCCATCCAAGCACCAACAACTGCAAGTGCGTTATTTAGCACCTTCACCTCCTTCGCTAAATTGGTTTTGATGACCAAACTGTGTCAAAGCCAAAAAATAACGTAAAACTTATAAATTCTCTTGAAGTTCTTTCATACGCGTCTTAAACAAATTTTAACGACTTTGCATCGCCTCTTCCAGACTGATGCACGTTATTATCAATATAATTTGCTCTACAAACTAAGCTGCAAGCCTAGCCCTTAGTCTTGTGTAGTTATAATAAATGCAGTCACGTCGCAAAATAATATGTAGTTTATTTCCACAAGGGTTTCTCTTCATTAAGATTAGTGTTCTTTGCCTTCTTAAAAACTAACCACTTTGCTTTGATCATGAAAATTGAACCTAATGTAGTATACCTGTACAGATCAGAGGGTAAGGTGTTATCTGCCACTCCACCAAATACATACAGGTACCGATCAAACGCTATCATGCTGTGACCATAACGCCGCTGAGGAGGCGCGGGCGAACCGCGCAACAAATGTGCTGACGGAATACGAGTCCATCTAGAGGAAAAATAGGCACGCAATGCGTGTATGAGTTATTTTGTACTTCACTGTGATAGTTAAGTGCACCAAGGCGCAATCCGCCAGGAAAAAGTTAATATGCTCGGGACAATACGCAAGATAAAGAGCAAGGACCAATAATGGCAGTGTTGGAAATCAAGCATAAATTTCCCTCATAGGCTCTCCATCTTGGCCATTGCAGTTCCAGTGGTGCATACAAGGTACTTTACACTGACTGAGTGAGAGGGGCAGACGGGAAAATGGTTGTCCTGACCAAGAGCCAAATATTTTCTCGTCTGGCCCAACCTAACTCAGTTAATAAGTATTTTATCACATGACCACCGTTTTTTTTAATTATTTTCTTGCACGGATGCAGACGCGGCAGTCCGTTTCGCGCGCATTTTGAAAAGCCAATGGTAGCCCGTAATTTTTGTGGAAGCCAGTGAAGTGCGCGCGAACTTCGGGGTGCGTACGAAATATTTAAAACTTCTGGCAAAACTACGGCTACAATTTCCGTGTTTTCTGCTTATTTTCAAGGGGATTTCAATCCAAACCCTTTGTATATCGTTGCAGTTCTTCGAACTTTACAAAGAAAAGGTTGCGGTTGTTGATGAGATAGCACTTAAAATGAGCTTTGCGAGAACTAGTGAAACACTGAGTCAGGTTAGTCGTAAACATAACAGCATTTTCTTTAAAAGTTTTAATACAGATTTGCAAACTCAACAAGGGAATTTTTAAAAGGTTACATAGCATTTTGAAGATATTATTTAGAAACCAGGATGCGTTTATTTGTGAGTATCTAGCATTTCTGACAGAGCATGTTAAATTTCGCCGCTTGCAAAGCTTGTAAACCACACTGGTCTCTAAATGGTAAAGTTTAAGGACGTCGGATATTCTTCCCTTTCGGCATGATCTTTGCTGTCGCTCATTTTCAAGTGAATTTGAAACTGTAGAATACACCTCGCAACAGTCGCAGGGCCTCAATAAGGCGAAGCAAAACGAAGAAACATGTTACATTATGTTTCCAGAAACATTCGTTGCCCGCGCATGTTTCCCTAATTAATGTTTCCTAATTTTGCCATAAGGAAAGCAACAATTTTTGTCTCCAAGAAGGAAATTTGCTTCTGCTATACGGCAGAAACATTTCCATGTTTTCCCGCTGCAAAGAAACATGTTTCCTCGTTTTGCCAGACCTTTACTCTTTTCTAGTACGGCCTGTCGGCTTTTTTTCGAACCGGCTCACGTAAACCCGTCCAGCACTACGTACAACCGCCAGTTTTCAATATCATTTCAAGATAAATACACTAGCTAGCTCTTTTCTCCCCTTCCCCCGAACAACTATAAATTTCGTATTTACCTTTGGTCCAGAAAATTGAACTCAAACATGTCATTGGTGATCTTAGCTCCGCTTTGACCGGAAAATACAAACATGCTATCTTTGACCACAGCTACAGGAAAGTTACAACATGTGGGCGGTCGATCACCTGACTGCTGGACCTGAAGGTTTGAAGACATTATTAAGGGAAGAGTTAATCGTGCATTTCACAAGTCCCTATATAAATCATGAATGCTTAAAGTGGAAAGTTAACTTAGGTCCTGTTTATACAGAGGAGAGTTGTTCCTGGTATTAGGGTTACTCTCCCCCGACAAGCCATCTTTTACCGAGCGTTTTTTGGAAAAAAGGTTCCCTGTTGACCTAGTCAAAGTTGATCATGCATATATAATTATTTACAACCCTACTCTCAAAACGAGTGACTGTCCACCCAGCGTCACCCTGTCCCCGGAGCCAACTTTGCGTTTTCTCATGTATCAAACATCCTCTTGCATGGAGTAGCTCAGTATTGAGGATAACTCTCCTACCAGCGACAACTCTCACATACAGTATATACGAGCAGCACTTTATAGACTTTCTTTAATTTTTATTTAATATGTTTCGTCACTTGAAGGTTACCCTCGAGCAAAGTGAGAAACCGACAGTGTGTTCACTCGCAAGCAAAAACGAAGTTGACTTGAAGGAAATCTACAGTAGGTACTTTGATATGATACCGCTTGTAATACTGTAGAAGTGGGCCTAACTTTTATGCCTATGGACAGGGTTGGAAGCTAAAATTTCGGAGGACTCGCCATCTGGGAGAGTAACCTTAAGGCTACACACACCAAAATCATTTAGCCCCACCCCCTTCCCTCTACCAACATATGAAATATTCAATTTTACTGTTTGACACTGTTCCTTAGCAAGCTTAAGGAAGTTTTCAAGGTTCCTAGTAATTTAAGCTCTTTTAAATGCATGTGTGGAGTTTCTGTATATCATATACCATATGATATCATACCTATCTTAAAAAACTATCTCCCTTAACCCTTTACTCCCCAAGAGTGACTTATAGATTTTACTCTGTCTAACGCCAGACGATTTTACTCGTCAAAGGGAGACCCCTTGGGGCTTAAAGGGTTAAAAAACTATCTCCCTTAAAAAACTATCTCCCTTAACCCTTTACTCCCCAAGAGTGACTTATAGATTTTACTCTGTCTAACGCCAGACGATTTTACTCGTCAAAGGGAGACCCCTTGGGGCTTAAAGGGTTAATCTACCCTCTGGTTGTCAAGGCTAGCAATATCCCACACGAACCACATCACAACAGACCAGACCACAACACCGGGAGCTCCACGCCCTACTCTTTGCGATAAGTGTGTGGGTTCTCTAATTTTGCCAACTGACCGTAACGTTGAAGATGCTGGAGACGGGGCAAACAGTTTATCGTCCTTATCCAAGAAGACTAGAACATCTAACCATTAAAGGCAGCACGTTCTCCTCAGTTTTTTTAACACGGGCCCGAGTGTTGGTCCACTCTGGGAATTGAACCCAAGAGCTCCCACACAGTAGTCGGACGCTCTACCAACTGAGCCAACCAATTTTCAAGGCATTTACAGTCGAACCAAGTGAAGCGTACCCCCCAAGAGTACATTAATGAGTTCATTATTTCAAAATTGAAATCATTAATAGTTTCAAGAATGCATTCGTTTTGAAAAGGCGCCGATCAAGTTCAAATCAAAAGTCGATTGCTGATTGGACTAATGCGAACAAGCGAAGCTCCTTATATGGAAAATACTGTTTGCCAAAATGGCGGAGAGAAACCAGTTCGGGAGAATTTACGAGCCTGGAAAATTAAAACCGCTCTCCGACCCATTCAGAGGGAAAATTCTTGACTTGTACAATCGCGGATTTTCCAATAAGCAGATTTCTCGAGATTTGCAGGTGACGGCGCGTACTGTGAGGAAGGTAGTTGGCCATTTTCAGCGGTATGGAACCTTGACTGCTTTTTCCCATGGCGGAAGTGAGCCACGAAAAATAACAGATGATGTTTTGCAGTGCATGGAAATTTGGAAGCTTCAAAAGCCAACAACTTATGCTCGTGAAATACGAAATAAGCTCTACCTTGAAGGAATTTGTCACGGGTTTTCTTTACCGTCTCTGTCATCGATAAATCAGAGTCTCCGTGGCAAGTTAGGAATGACTCGGAAAAAAGTTTGCCAAATACCAGCAGAATGGGAGACCAATATTCCGAAAGTTGATTATTATCTTCAGATCACTCAGGGATTGAATCCCAGTACACTACATTTCTTTGATGAAGCCTCAGTCACTAAAACGACTTCTAATCGCCTGTATGGTAGCAGTTACAGAGGCTTCAAGGCCCTGGAGGTACAAAGGTACGCATCGAATGCAACGCTCACAGTGAACCTTTTACACAGTGTTTTTGGTGTTGACTATTATAATATTATTCTAGGTGCCTCAAACAGTGAGGAACTCATAGCGTTTTTTGATTATGCACTTGAATGTGAAAGGGACAATGGTCTGCCAGTCTTTCTTGAAGGAGATACAGTGATAATGGACAATTGTGGCTTTCATCACAATAGAATTGCTGAAAGAACACTCAGAACAATGCTTGGCACGAGAGGAGTTACATTACTGTTCCAGCCTCCATATTCACCATATCTTAACACCTGCGAATATTGTTTTCATCAGATGAAAGAGGGGCTGAGACAAAATGAGTACTATTCACAGGAGTTTACAGAAATGGCAATAATGGATTCCTTGAACAGCATCACAGCTACTCAGTCTGTGAACTACTTCAGGCACTGTGGTTACATATACTAGCTATGTATAACATTATGTATAATCTAACTGAGACATTCTTGCCTAAGCATAATGTATCTGCCATTTCCAACTCACATGGGTGAACACCCAGCAAATGTGTCAAGACGGGGACAAACAAGCTGTTAAAATACAATGCAGTACAAAAAATTTGTTGACTTCTTAGTTCTCAGGCTTATATTCATTGTTGTCATAGACAATTTAAGGCCATATTATTTAATCCTCAAATTTATCTGTTCTGTGTTACTCCAATCAGTTTGTTCTGTGGATCTACTGCATCATCATGGCCTCCTTCAACAAAGTTAATAACAAACTGATCTGAATATCAATACCTGATAAACTCATCATTGAATTGAATGGTAATGCTGGCCATTAGATGCCCTGGGCCTGTTTGTTCAAACCATGATTAATTTAACCTAGGATTATAATTAATTTGATTTTCAGGTTTTAAATTTTCAGTGAGGCTTTCTGTTTATATTTTCTTTCCTCCAGCTTTGACTGAGACCTATCTCACATTCCACAAACAAATAAAGTAAAGTAAGCAATGAAAGCATTATTGAGCAAAAAAATTTAATCTTCAATCAACTTTTAACCCAGTGTAAATGTTAATTGGCTTTCAAACTGTTACTCTTACATGTAGACAACTTGAACCTGTAACCCAACTGTACTGGTTTTTCATTTTCATTCTCTTCACCCCAGAGTACGTAACAGCCCTGGTGAAAACTCTGTCTTAACACCTAAGAATGTTGATAGGTGCAGAAAAAAAAAACCATGTTATATAGCTTTTTAAATAACATGCAAACAATGACTGAAATTTGCAAGTGTTAGGTATACATTAGCTTCCAAAACATATCATTATTTTACAGATGAAACTATGAATTTTTAACAAAATATAAACACAACAATGATAAAGGAGAATCGCAATTCTTCCTGTTAACTGGCTCACTACAAATTCCATTTTCTGGACAAAAAATTGACAACGTCTGTTCCTTTTTTTCTTCACATCCAAAGTTATAACACTGATACATCGTGAACTAAACCCACTAATACACCATATCAATAGTAATCGCGAGTTTTACAGGAAAAGTGACAATTATTATCACAGTATTTGTCAGTTCTGGCACACCTTGTACTAAACTACACGTTCTAATGCACATTCATGCCCCACTACCAATGGCTAGCCAAAGCAATAATTTCTTGTCTGATCTTTTCACAGATCGGGGTTTTCAATCACAGGTTTTAAAAAAGACTCACTTTTACTCACTTCTCACTTTTAAATGCAGTCAGGTAAAATTTCTCCTATGAATTATGAAAACCCACCCCTCTCCCATGGTCCTCAGAGTATCTTGACATACACTAGCCCCCTGAAGAATTAACAGAGCATTAAAAATTCTTACACTTTCCTATTTACAAGGTAGTTGGTTACAGGGTAACCTGGTTTTTCTTTCGTTTTAGTTGTTTGCAACTAAGCTAATCTACTGACACTCAAACCACATTCATGGTGTGCTAGAAATGTTTCTCGCAGCAGAAATTTGCTCTTCCTGCCATGATTCAAAGTTGAATGGCTGTGACTCCTCATTCAAGGTCTGGGATTCATCACCATTTTCCATCGCACTTGCCAAACTTGCTTCTGCTACCGTGCTGCTTGTTTTAGGAGCAGGGCTTTCTGTTAGAGAATCATCTTGTGTTTCATCATCTGACCCGATTTTGGTACATGTAGCTGTTGTACTTTTAGACACAGCTTTAAGAGATTCCCTGTATTGTTTGCCACGATCTTTGCTGTCATACTTCAGTCTCTTCTTAATAGGAAAATGGCCGTGGTCATGTTGGCGTGTTTCAGTGGACTGCACATTCCTGCTTCTATAAGTACATGTAGACTGGTTGAAACTAGTGTGCTGTGGTTTCTGGTGATACCCTCTCCTAGGTGAAGGATAATAGTGTGGAGATCTATTTCTAACAGACGACAAATTCTGCCATCTGTAATTCACATTTCCAGTAGAAGAGTTCCACACTGGGCTTTGTCCAAGTGGACTTGAAGTTGTAAGTGGCCTGTATGGTGGCCTAGTTAGCTGTGGACCAGGGCTTGGGGTTCTGTGGTGCATGTATGGTAGTGGACTTTGAGTTCCATAGTAAGGGGGTGAATGAGACATAAATGGTGCCCATTGGTTGTGGATTGTTATTGGTGACTTACAATGGCTCACACTTTGTTTCTGGAGCACATCATGATGGCGATCACCATGAACATCATGTGGAACATCATAATACACAGGCTTCATGCTCTTTGCTTTGTTTCTATAGTCTTCAATGAGTTGCTCTAAATCTGCTGTGTCTGATGGTACCCTGTGATTACATGCTGTAGCTAGAATTCGAAGATCATTGTCAAGTACTGCTCTGTTGGAGTACTTGATTGGGTTACAGCACTGGAGCTTTTTTCGTGTGAGGGCAAAAAAGTTGGTTCTTGTTCTTTGCCTGGCAATAAGGACAAGAATCAAAATGTTACCAAAGTCAAACTACATGTAAAAATACATGGGTACCACAGAGATCAATTCTCAAAATTCCCTGACTTACCCTTATAAATATGAAAACTCCCCAACTAGACAACAGTTAAATTAAAAAAGGATAACAGCCCCCAACCTTGTCTTACAGTCACAAATACAACATTAACATAGGGATTTAAGGCTCCAATTTACTCCAAATGTTGAACTGTCTGTGGCCCATCTGCTTTTTCATCTCATGAAAATTTTGAAAGATGTCAATTTAAATTGAAAAATAATGTGAAAGATGTCAAATATATATACTCGATTGTGTGTCTAGATTTAGAACCAGTTTGTATGCATTAAACTAAAACCTTGGATTTCAAGACCAAAATTATCATAAATTATCCTTCTCACTGGCCCTTTCATTTGCCCTCAAAAGCTATAATTTTGCAATGTGTTGGACAAAAATCTAGTTTTGGTCTGAAGACTAGCAGTTAATTAAAAAGTGTATACAAGTTATAATCTAAGAATACACACTTGAGCAGTTTGTAGCTTTCCATTTCATCCATGTTTCTTTTAATCTGCTTTTGAATTTCTTTAACTTCAGCTTCAGCCTAGCGTAAATATTAAACATATGTCACCAGTAACTAGTAACTATATAGAAACTATAATAATTATTATAATGTTCCAGTGAAGTCTTATAGAAAGAAATACTTATACATGTAGCACTGACACTGCTTCAATAATGCACCTATCTGTAAAAGCTCCAGAGCAGGAACGAGGGGTATCCCTTGAAAACTGACATACAAGGCTATTCCCTGGGTTGGTATTTTGAACATTCACAGAACCCTAATCACTTGAAATGAATATGCCTCCTCCCTGGGTTTCTTAGGCCCCATTTATATGGTCTTGGGAAGAAAATACCCTCCCCCCCCCCCTGATCTACCCTGGGAGAGCTAACTTTTCACTATTTTGGTGAAAAAGGCAAACAACCGGTACATTACAAAATCAGCTCAAGTTGACTCAGGAGATGAGACAACTCGGGTAGGAAGGTTGTCTCGTCTTGGCAGGGTTACTGGTCATCTAGCCACCAGGAAGTTTCGCCACCAATGAACTTGCCACTACTCTGGACATGTTTTAAGAACGAGAAACGTAGTAGTATCTACAGCAGTATCTTGCATTGTTTTGTGGTGGCGAGACTCACTGGTGGCGAAGTGACCAGTTACCCTTCGCAGATAGGGTAACCCTGGCAGAGGATTGTCACATGACACTCGAATTTTAGGTTTTTAGGCAAAAATTTACATTTAATAAGTAACACTTCATTAAACAAGGCTCACAGTGATCGCATGAACGAAATAAACACAAAGGAAGAAGTATAACAGGTTAAAGTATTGTCTGACAACTTACATGTTTTAGATTATCCTTATGCTCTCGGCGTAATGACAACTGGCCACACTCAAAATAACCTCGGCATGGATGCAGCATGCAGTTGTTCACACGATGACCTTTATAATGGCAACTACTGCAAGTAAAATTCGAGTGCTTTCCTGCAAGACCTCTTTCTCTCGGGGCGACTTTCAGGGATTCCAATGTTGCCTGCGCTATGCTGAATTTATAATCAAGAGCTCGTCTCTCATCCTCTAGGTTACTGATCAATTGCTCCACACCATGTTCAGGTACATCCCTCTCTCGACCAGCTTTAGAAGTTCCATTTGCACATGCAGCGGATGCTCCACCGTTATCTATAATCAGCACCTTTATTTTGTCTCGGTCTCTAATCTGATCAACATCGATGTCAACAAGGTCCTCCCATTCTGGGTCATACCGCTGCAGTGATACAATAGCGGAAGCGGAAGATTCGGATGTCTGTAGACGTGTTTGAAAAACGCGCTCGATCAGCGAGACTTTGCTGTCTCCTCTTGTAACAGCACATACCTTTTTTAGGCCTTTGAATTCCAATAAAACTTTTTTTTCTGAAGAATCCTGAAAAAGAAAAGTTTGCACTTTGCTATAAAGCTAGCTGTACATGCAGTCGAAAATATTCTTCCACAAAAAATGGATGAGCTTCGCCGGCGAACTCCTTTTTTTCCTGCCATGTACACAAATAAGACTTTTTACAAGTTCTTCTAGATGTAAAAAGCCAAAACACTCTCGATAACAACTATAAAAGACGTCGTACACATCAAACACTCGAACTCACCTTTCCCGCCATGTTGGAGGCCATTTTGGATTACAGTCCGTGTTTCGATTCTCCATATTAGGAACATCTCTTGTTCGCATTATCCAATCAGAAATCGACTCTTGATTTGAACATTGATCCGGCGCCTTTTCAAAGCGAACGTATTCGTCATGCATTCTTGGAACGACTAACGGGTTAATTTTCAAATAATCAATTCATTAATGTACTCTAGGGGGGTACGCTTCACTTGGTTCGACTGTAAGCACACACTGCTGTGGACATCTCCGGCTCTGACTTATAATCTGATAATCCTACCATCATCTGTGTCTGCTTCGTTCTCACTTGTATCATTGAATTGAACATAAGTACCTTTTTCTTCAAAAGTTAAAAACAATTTTGTTCACACCGTCATTCTTAAATTCCTGTAGTTTGCCATCAAAATGTCAACGTCATACAGCGAACTCAAAGCAGCGGGAAGTGGCCGTCTTGCCACATTTTGCGGCATGGTGTACATGTATGTCACAGCGTATTTAATGACCCGCAGTGGAAGAGATTTCTGTATGTATATGAACCAGGTTGCCTGGTTTGTGGGGGATTTCAAAATGGTAAACATTGCAAGCAATTGTAAGCTGCTGGACATTAGTTTTGAAAAGTAGAAAGTCATGCTTATTTTAAATATTCGCCAAACTGGGCAAGTGATTCATGACCTGTACACGCCCAACAGTTTTAACACTCTCCTGGGCGAGCGGGTGAGCGCTAATTTCCAACCCTGCTATGGATGAAATAAACCCTACCGTGGGACCACTCAAATGAATGCCATATTGAGCACTAGTTTCATGGTACCATTATTACAAGAATAAATTAAGTGTGTTGTGCTAAGTTGGTAATAGAGGGGGTAAGTTTCTAAAGAAACTGTGGTGCTGCGTCGGTGGGAAGTATAACAATATAATTTGGTTTTATCAACTGGGTTGATAATGTCAATTGGCCACCGTAAAGAGATTCAAGAGCTGACGTTTCGAGCGTTAGCCCTTTGTCGGAGCGAATCGCTCCGATTCGCTTCCCATTCGCTCCGACGAAGGGCTAACGTTCGAAATGTCAGCTCTTGAATCTCTTTATGGTGGCCAATTGACATTATCAACCCAGTTGATAAAACCAAATTATATAAGTTGGTAATAGATGCATAATCAAATTACCTCCAGCCATCGTGGATTAGGGTCTGTCAAGCAAATGGTCCAAAGATCATCCAATCTACAGGAGAAATAAAAACTTTAGTAGTTATATTTTCTTCCTTGTACTTCTATTACTGGAGCAGTTTAAATAAGACAAACAATATAACATGACCAGTTACAGATGTAGTACCTTTTGTTACCATCATATCCAGCAAAGATCCACAAGTTGTTCTTGTAGATTGCAGCACCATGCGCAGATCTTGCAGGAGGCAATCTACATGATGGCAAAAATATATATGTTAAAAAAACTCCGAAGTAACAAATGTGTGGCATGCATGAGGTCTGATCAACCAATCAGCAAACCTTCCTTCCATTCGCCATTCAGTCCACTGTCCAGTGTTGAACTTGTACTCAAACAAGTCATTCTTGTTTTGAAGGTTGGAATTTGAGTAAAGATCACCTGTGGATACAAATATAAATTAGTAACTGGTGTAGGTGAAGTCTACATACGAGCCTGGTGGCCCATTAGGCAAGAGCTTATTCCTGTTTCTGTAACATGAAGTGACATACTTTAGGGTATTTCTACTCCCCCCTGGATGGGATGCTAGTCCATCACAGGGTTACCCCCAGCATTATTTTGCCGGTAACCACTTATACACCTGAGTTGAGAGAGGCACTGCGAGAGTCAAGTTTTCTTACCCAAGAACACAATACAGTGCCCCGGCCAGGGCTTGAACTTGGACAGCCCAATCCAGAGTCCAGCACGCTAACCATTAGGCCACAACGCCTCCCACAACTGGTCTGCAATTACAGTACAGTTAACATGCTGATAAATGTAGTAAATGAGTCACTTGCTAAAAGTTGATGATATGTTTTAAGCATTAGCTTTGTGGAGTTATAACCTACAAAGAATTTTTGGCTAAATTAATTGAAAATCAGTTTTCTGTTTTGAGCATTTTTGCGATGATCCACAGATGAAGAAAATATGTGCTGGTGGCTCTTGTTTTGTGTGGTGCTGAATAAATGTTCCATGGTTTCTGGTTTCAAGATTGTCCCTGATGAGGAAGTGTGATTTAAAACAAACTTTCAGGATGGGTTCCATGTTATAATAAGAAAGACATAGAAACATTTACTGTACCGGTGAATCCTCCAAACACCAGCATGTTGGATCCAAAAATCACAGCAGAATGGTGGTACCGAGGGGCTGGTGGTGCTCCTTTGGTTACAGCTCTGAAATAACAACATATCATGTAATTATTATCTCTCTGTATGCATTGCGGACCTATAAAACTAACGTTCAGTGACCGGTTGTTCAAAACCGCGATTAGCGCTAATCGGGGATTTAATTTCTAAATCAACGATTAAAATTTAATCTGCGATTAGATTGCGTTGCTTAAAGCCCGATTATAGACTGTTCACAGTCCGCTATTTTTTTCGTATTTTTCTTTGATTGGCGAACACGGTGAATGAATCGCGAGAGAACTGGACTCCAGTGCAAAACGTAAGGCACGAAGGGGTAGGGGGCGGGAAGCAAAAATATAGACGGACTGTGGACATCTTTGAGATAAGTGAATTTCCCGTTTCTCTAGAAACGGAAAATTCCCATTGGTTGAAAGGCGACAAAAGTGTCATCTCCTTGACAACGGCCAATCACGATTGATTCCTGGCTCATCTTGCGGTTTGTAGCAGTTGTCATCATTCGAAAGCTGATAGACTGGCTCATAGATTCCTGTCCAGAAAGATTCCCTCACATCTCGTCGCTCAAAGATGAACAGAAAGACACCGTGAAACATCTCCTTCAGTCGAAGGACGTTGTGGCGATTCTGCCGACCGGCTTTGGAAAAAGTCTTATTTATCAGCTCTTCTCAGCGGCCAAGGAGTTACAACTTTATTGGAATGTTGTTGTTCTCGTGGTTTCCCCGCTCAAGAGTATATAATGAATGAACAAATTCAAGAGATGGAAGAGCTGGGTATTCCTGCCATCGTTTTGTCGACAAATGATGCTAGTGTGCTTCAGTCGATCGCGGAAGTTAATTTTAAGTTAGTTTTTGGAACTAGATCCAAAATTTCAGAATATTTTGAAGAAAGAATATTTCCCTTGCACGATTGTGTCTCGCTCCTTGTAGTTGACTAGTGTCACACCATAGAGACGTGGTAAGATTTAGTTTAAGTCTTATGAACTTATGAAACGGTATTCACTGTTTGTTTGACATCATAGTGAAAAATCCTATCGACCGCGACTGTTTTATTGTTGTTAGTTCATGCCGAGCATGCATTATTCCTCTGGTTCACAGCCATGGATCTAAAATCACGTCTCACAGACTGTTCACGGCCCACTAGCTTTTCGAATTTTTCCTCCATCATTCGCGTTGATAAATTGTGTAGCATAGGCTTTGTCTCAGACGACATCCTAAACACCGAACACTCGTGTTGTTGTTTTGCCAACTGATACTCAAGCCAATTAAACAAGTCATTTACAGCTCAAATCTTATTGGTCCGATTTGATTAATAGGTCAAGGGGTGGAGCTGAAAATGACAAGGCAATAACAGGGGGAGGAGTCTAATAAGTCCACTGTTTAACAAAGATGCCCACAGCCGTTCTAATTTTTCATTCGCTCGCTGCCCGCCCCCACCCCCTAGCGCTTCGCTCGCTGTTTTTTGCTCGTGCACATTCTTTCGCGTTGAAAAAATAGAGCGGCTGTGAACAGTCTAGCCCGATTAATGCGAATGTGACTCTAATTGGCGGGTTAAATTTAATACACCTCCGGAGGAAGATTAAATCCCTAATCGGCCGATTAATCAAACTTGAAACATGGCTGACTTGCTGTTTGACCTGCCTCGCGTGAGACAAAGACGAGCACAAAGTTATCGATAACGATAACGATAATGATAACGATAGCCTACTCACTTACAGCGACCAAGAACTTTGGGCTTGCTACAGATTCGGCAAAGCACGAATTAATTACATTACAAACCTCATAGAGGCGGATTTACGAAGGAAAACGAAGCGTAATTACGCTTTGAAACCAATCAACCAAGTGCTGATTGCATTACGATTTTATGCAAGTGGCAGTTTCCTGCAAGTTGTTGGCGATACAATAGACCGATTTCGATATTTTAAAATTCAGCCTAATACAATAGACCTCAGCACGAGGCTCCGGGGTATAAATTATAGAGTTTGTGGGATTTATTCCCCGGAGCCTCGCAGTGATGTCTATTGTTTTAGGCTGAACATTAAAATATCGAAATTGGTCTATTGGAGTTGACAAGCCCACCATTTCCATAACGTTTCCCAACTACTATCAGCCAAGCAGAACAAATTCATGAAGTGGCCAACAACTTCAGCCTCCCTGCCCCTCCCTCCCCCCTCCACCGCCTATGCACAGTACGATGATCCACCCCTACGGAGTTTACCGCCTGCATTATCTGAACCCACAAAGCATTCTTCTTTGCATAAGTTAAGCTGTCAGAAAATTTGGACCTTATTAGCTCTAAATTTTCTTCAACTTTTTCAGTCAAAACATTAATTTCCAAGTCGGATCAATTTGTTTTGCGTGGCCGACTTTGTTTTCCTTGTTGTGATATTGGAAACACAGTAAATTGTCGACAAGTGAGACAATGTAAGTGGTTTTACACCATGTACTAACCATTAATCGGCGATTAACTAATCAGGCCTTCAATCGGACTTTGAACAACGTTCTCAATTCCACCAATTAGCTAACCCGGTGTTAGTGATTTTAATAGATGATTAGGATTAATTGGGGGTTAGTTTAATCCCGGTTTGAACAACCAGGCCCAGAATAAAACAATCTGATTAATTTAAAAGGCTAGAACTGCCTGTACTTAAGTAGCATTATGTCTTTAGAGATGTCTGTAGAGAAATAAAAACATCAAAAAATAAATATCACACACAAGTTTTTTTTAATTTCAAACGTACCTGCTCCATGAATTGTCTTTGATGTCAAATCTCAGCATGTCATTCAACATTCTCTTTCTGTGAATTAAACAAATCACATCTAAATGAAACATAACCATTTAAGGTGAATTATGATATAACACGCTAATGATTTTAAGAGTCTAGAGATAGAAAATAAAAGAATTTACTTACCCATTGTCTCCACCAAATACATATAAAGCATCATTCCATGCAACAAGAGTATGCTTGCTTCGCCTGGAAATGACCAAAGCATATATGGAGTTTTAATGTGAAATTAATGGGATATTTTCTATCAATAAAAATTATTGAGTGTATGCTCTTATCACCCTTGAAATAGTAATCCCATATCATTAGAGCAATTAAAGCAGTAAGCTCTCTCGACTCCAAGACTGACACCTTCAGGACTAGCATGGGTCAGCTTCCATCTCAGAGCTGCCCAGGCTGCAGCAAGTTTAGACACAGTAAAATGACTGAAAAACAGCTCACAGGGACCAACACCAGTTGTCCATCTTATAGAGGTGACCGGCTTATACAGAGTTTAGATATAGTAAAATGACTGGAAAACGGCACATAGAGACTGACACCACTTGCCTGTCTTGCAGAGGCGTCCAGCTTATAGAGAGTTTAGATACAGTAAAATGACTGAAGAATGGCACGCAGGGACCCGAACCAATTGTCCGTCTTCTAGAGGTGTATGGTTTATAGAGAGTTTAGATCAGTAAAATATTCTGAAAAATGGCGTGTAGTGACTAACACCAGTTATCCGTCTTAAAGATGTACAGCTTATAACCACTGTAACTGTATTGCTTTCAATTCATTTACATCTTTCATTTACACAGCACGGAATTAAAAAAAGGTCACTTTGAAAACGCTGTCAAAAGAGGAGCATTTTCAAAGCGATACGGTTTTATTTCTTGTGCAATCAGCTGAAATGACAAAACTGCATTGATTTGTAAACAAGAGTAAACATGGTGAACTTCGCATGGAGTGCAGAACTTGCTTATAATACAAAACGCTTCGGAAAACATGATAGTCTCCATGTAAACACTTTAAAACCATACCGTTTTCAATAAGGGTTCGTTCTCTTGAAACTAATTCAGTATGTCAATTGGAAAACCCATACTTCCAAAGAAATTTGCCAAAGTACATGAAGTTCGTGTACAGCTTTTTTTCCCAGGCCTTCGCAATATCGTATGACATCATTATTCGCACCCACCACGTGACCCGAAGCATGTTGAGCGTGACATAAGTATTATAGTACTGTGTTGTAAGTAGTGTAAGTAATGTAAGTAGTGTAAGAAGTAGTGTAAAGTATGTAAGTAGTGTTTGTGTTGTAAATAAAATAAAAAAAAAATAATACAAAAAAAAAAATGTTGAGCGTGACGAAAAATTGAGGCCTAGGAACTAGGTAACAAAGAGACTACATCGATACATCAACAACAATTAGCGGGAACAATCTGGGCACTAGTCTCTTCCAGCCAAATAGCCAAACAGCCCAACTGCAGGTGATGTGAAGAAAAAGGTTCAAATTTCCTACCCCAGGGTCAGCAAGATCAGCCCTACCCGTGGGCCAAGAACGACGTTCAAATCCCCACCCTATGCCCTGTCTCCCTCTGCTGGCTTGATAGGTACATTAGCTTATTGCTCCAATGGGATGTAGATATAACACTGACCCCCAGTCCACGGACTACCCAAATGGACTACCCTACCCCTGAAAACTCTCGTAGGGTAGTCCATTTGAAAATGGACTTTGAAATTTTTTAAGAGTTTTCAGGGGTAAGGTAGTCCATTTGGGTACGTAGTCCATCGGGGGTAGTCCATGAACTGGGGGTCAGTGTTACATGTTTGTCTACATTCGCTCCAATGACTTGCATTTATACCTTGCTCCGACAAACTCATCACATTCTGGCATTCCTTTCCATCTGTTTACTCTCTCGAAACGTCCAAAGTCAAGCGACAGTATATCGATGGCCTCCACGTCTCCATCAATTTCAAACGGGCGGGGAGAGTGACTACAACTTCCGGTAGCCATTTTGAATCGGTGAGGCTTTCCACTCGAAAACACATTCAGCATGAAATGGCTGTCATCTGACCGATCTGACTCCTTCGCATTCCCTCTTTAAGGTTAATAAATACACATCCACAGTGACATCTGTATGACCCAAACAACCCCCCAAAAAGGAGAACTGTTTCACATTTGGAGGAATGACGTAAACGAAATACAGTTCTTCTGAGTTTGATTACAGAGTTGAACAAACGATTGAAAACGAAGTGCATAAAATCATTAAAGAACTTTTACCTTTGCAGTTAATAACGCTTTGTTTCTTGGCTCAAAAACGATAGAAACACAGCTCAATTCAACATTTTCCTTAATTCTTCCTGCAAAATCTGACAGGAGACCACGTGACCAAACATAAAAGAGAAGAGGAGGTCTGGCAGCAAGTGGTTCTTTCCTCCATTTTAGTTTTGCCTTGCACAATGTCGAAAAGAAAAGGTAAAGATAGCGAAGAGATTCAGGGAGAATCATCGTTGGAAGGAGTTAAAGCTCACTCGCTGGACAGCGACGAAGAGATCGATGACGAAGATGGAGTTAAAGACGACGAAAAGTATGTCTTGCGAGAGGAGGATTTAGAAGGCCAAGAAGATGCAACGATCGACTTCGACGAAGGAATCAAAATAACACCATTCAATTTGAAGGAGGAAATGGAAGAAGGTCACTTTGACGCAGAGGGAAATTACTTTGAGAAGAAAGAAGAAGTTATTCGAGATGAGTGGCTGGACTCGCTGGATTGGGTCAAAATTGAGCAACGAGGAGAGCAGTATCGGAATTACATTAGCGATGAAAGACAATACGAAGATGCCGAGGAGCCAGCCGATCAAATTAACAAAATGAAAGAGATTTTAGGCATAATTTTACCCGGTGAGACCGTCTTGAAAGCTCTCAGGCGTCTTGGTGGAAAGGAAGGTGGTCGAGGGAAGGGTTCATCTGCTAGTGCTCGCTGGCAGCCGAAAGGAAAGAAACAGAAGGCTCCGGAGGATGACAGCGAACATGCTGCTACAGAGGAAGATAAAAAATCACTATTAAAACTTACTGAACTAGCGGATCAGTTGCTTCAAGCAGGTAACTTCGGTATATATCAAGATACGTTTGAAAAGATCTCGCACAAAGTCAAATCTCTGGAGGAAAACCAGAAAGCGGCAGATGAAGATGATGCCCTGGAGGCTGCCTTTAGACAGGGGGGAGGGGAGGGTGAGGAAACGGCCATGGAGACAGAAAGTTCTGACAATACAAAAACAGAAGCAGTCAATGAAGATGAAGTTTATTGGCAGTACAAATGGGAAAATACAAACACTGCGACTGTTTATGGACCATATTCGTCAACTTATATGTTGATATGGGAACAGCAGGGATGTTTTGGAGATGGAGTGTGGGTGAGAAAAGTTGGCGAAGATGATGGACCATTTTATAACTCAAAACGCATTGACTTTGAACTCTACACCTGAATCCAGGATTTGACATTGCAGCTGCAGTTGTAAAATACATATAATAAACCTGAGGAAGAGACATCTCATATAGAAATCTCACAAAAAGCTGTCTACAGAAAGCGTGAAAATATTCAGTAGTGAGATTGGGCTAACCTGCATGTAGAGCACAAAATAATATTTTTCCCTGTATATTTGCAGGACAAATGAAGCTCTGGTAGCCTTGCATGGTGTTCCAGATCGGTTTGGGGTTTGGGGTTAAGCCCAAATTACTGACTGTAGTGCTGCACTGTATAGCACCAGCTAGATGAAAGTGGTGTTTCTGATCTTCGGTTCAACCAATCAGAGACTCTACCCGCTTTGGGTAGTGTGCTATTGTGGAGATTTTATAGGCATACATATATGTTAGGCCCATGTAAGTGTGCAGTACAGAGGTGGACCAAGCAAACAACGTAAAACTTTCACAATGTAGACTTAGCTTTGTGCAATCTGGGGCTGAAATTGTGGGGGGGGAGGGGTGCATAGGCTGTTCTTAATCTTCCACCTCCCATACCTTTAACTCCTGTCTTCCAACCCTATTTAGTTGCTCCTACCTCAATCTGTTTTATTTTGATTGCAGAATATGCAATGTTGCAAAATCTTTCTTGATTTCTCCCGTTTACTGATTCCTGCTTCACACCTTCTCTCCTGCCTCTGTAACCCCCCCCTGGCCCCCCACCCCATACACACACACCCCTATTCTCCTGGGTTCCTGTGCCCCTCCACTATATTCCAGGCAAATGGATTTCTCAGTTCCTGAAGGAACAAATTTGGCAAAGATTGCCAAAAAGCAAATTATCTCAGTGGAAGAAACCATGTTCTACGGCAATAATACCAAGGCAGTACATGTGAATCTCCTTTGTGCCATTGAAGATTGTGGTTTTTTTTTGCAGCCTGCTTTGCATTCATGGTCTGTATAATTATGCTTAACCTGTTGTAGCCTGCGTGCAGCCATTTACTATTTCCTAAAGCGGAAAAATGCACACAGGTTAAACCCGTTGACACCAGTTCAGGGCAAAACCGGCTGTTAAAAGCTTTGGCCTTTCTTCCACTTCTACCAATCGCTTCTGCCCAGGTTCCACAGAAGAAAAAGATCTTTCCAGTAATACCCAAATGCGTACAAAAATGGTAAGATTGACATTTTCAAAAAGGGAAAAGGGGCAGAAAAAGTGGAAAAAAGAAAAGGCACAAGCAAAATTGCCATAAAATGTGATGCAACTGGAAATTAAATGAAGACAGGCTTTCATGTTGCAAATGCCATTTTGAGTAGTTTGGATCTAATTTAGCTTGTAAATGACAAGAAAAAGCCAAGTGTCTTAAAAATGTGTTTCTCAAAAACTTGTCCATGGGTGGTTTTTATATAGGTTTTCCATACCGGGATACTGTTACACTGATGTACCAAAACATGCTTGGCAAATTTGTTCCTTAACAACTATAAAACGCAAAATCTCTTGATTGTAAGCCCACATAAAAAAGCCTATCGAAAAGCTTTGTGAACAGTTATAACCCCAGACCTTAAATCCTCCATTAAACAACCCCCTTCTAATAAGCCACCCGTCTCTCATGTCACTAATCCTATGATATATTCATGTCTTCAAAGTTTTAGTTTGTAGTGATTGATTGGGCAAATCATCACATTGATAGTGTATGCAGAAGTTACAGACTGAGTTAATCTCTCCAACTGTGTCCAAGTAATGTACATCGAACTGCATTTTGCTAGCTTAATAAGCCACCCTGCTAATAACCCACCCCG
Organism: Blastomussa wellsi; assembly: GCA_947652115.1. Classification (NCBI taxonomy): domain Eukaryota; kingdom Metazoa; phylum Cnidaria; class Anthozoa; order Scleractinia; family Plerogyridae; genus Blastomussa; species Blastomussa wellsi. The sequence goes on from OX393569.1 coordinate 14,588,542, forward strand.
TTAAATAAATAAGTCACCTGGGTATTATCGTGCATTTTACTAAGGAACTTGGGTAGTCCAAATCATGGACATAATTTTCCATAAAGATTCAAACTCTGCTTACGTTTTTGAAACAAAAAAATAATATGTTGCAGGTACATAAGTGTATGGGCAACTTTCTGAGTTACCCAAAATTCAGTTGGGGGGGGGTCTGCAGCCCCCCGTCCCGTACGCCCATGTGCAGGTAACCAGTAAACGGACCATCAGGGTCATTTATTGAAGTTAATTGCAAAAGAAAAAGAGGTTAAGCTGACTTTCACAACAACTTTCTTCAACAACACAAAACATTTTGAGACTACTGTTTCTTTTTATTGCAACAGTTTTCACAGGACATAACATTGTTTAGTTCCTAACTTCTCTGTATTATAATTTTTTATTTACAATGTGTTGCAAATCCCGTTGTTACTTAACTTATAGTTTCCTTTAGAAAGGAGATGTAGTCTTTGTTGTCTAAGAAAGAGAGGTCGAATCTTATTTTTCAAATTTAGGGTTACTGTCAGTAGAACATCAAAGGTCAAATTTTACTGCATTCAAATTTTGCAAAAAAACATCTTCACGGGGTCATTCCAATGCTAAAACATTGATTTATACTTTGGTGAAAAATCAATTTAAAATTGTTAAACGATTACGAGATATTGAAAAAAAAACTAAATCAATGTTTTTGCTTGGAATGAGAGAACATGATATTATGGCAAAACGTGGCTTTTGAATGTCTGCAGTAATCTTAAATTATGTGTTCTCTCAATCCTCTCCATATTTTCCATGCACTGAATAAATTACTTCTAAATGAAGCCCGGCTACGGATTATTTTTATTATGACTGCAAGAACCATGGATCATATAATATAAAAGTACACAGGAAATGTTTTAGTCACTCTGGACTTGTTATGCAAGTATCTTGGAGACATCTGGGGCCTTTTTAGGTCTCTTGAGTGGATAGAAAGTCCAGAAAATGATTTGAACAACAGCAACCACCAGAGGGATGAAGCACATGAGAAAAAACATTGCATCTGCAAGATGTGGAGGTGTTCCTTAAAGAAAGAAAGAAATACATGTTCTCACTCAGTACTGGAAGCCGACTAGACCCTCCTCTAACACTAAGCGAAACTGGGATTTCAGCTTGGTTTCCATATCTTCTTTAATGAAAAGGCGTTTGCAATTACATGACAAGGGCTTTCACTGGCCCGGACTGATTTTGCAATTTGAATTTAAGCCCCTTTAAAGCCATCACATCAGTGGCTGTTGTGATGCATTTATTTATGCACTGTATGAAAATATACCTGTGGTAGGCTTGTCTTTATTTATAGCCAGAGTATCCTGCCAAAAAAATCAGCAAATAAATAAAACAATGCAATTGCGACTCGAAAATGTTACCTTCTAGAAGCTTTTAATGACAAGTTGTACATTTGTGCAGACCGGTACAAAAAGCAGACAAACCATGATACGATGACAATGAGTGGTGGCAGCGGCGGAGGTGATGATGATGATGATGATGATGATGACAAACAAACACAACAACAAGTATTGTAAATAGAACAGTTGGCTATTTACAAGGCAGCATAGCAAAGAAGTTGAACTTGAGTTTACCCTGTAAGTCTGATATCATGCAGCCTCCTTCTGCCTTTTCTTACCTTGTATCCATACCAAGACAGTATGTGAACAACCAATATAGGTGCTATTGACTGAGCTGGCTTGGTGAACAGAGCATTGGTACCAAATATCATTGATGAAACGGGTGCACTGTTAGGAGCAAAATTAAGGACAGCATTTGAATTACAACACTATAATTTTTTAAATAACAGACCATTCCCGTATTTGTTTCAGTGACTGCAGTAGTTTAAGGTGAAGGATGGGGCGGGCGGACAAATGCACAGTACATACAAGTCAACCCCAGTTACACAAACTTTCAAGGAAATTGTAAAAGGTCCAAGCTATCAAGGGCAAAACAAAATTGGTAAAATGACCTGGAGAATCGAAAAAAGTTAGTTATTGGGGATCCACATTATTGAGGACAAAACTGGTAAGAAAATGGGCCGAAGACTAGAAAAAGGTTCGAGTTATCGGAAAATCCAGTTAAAAATTGGTAAAAACGAAATGAGCAGGCAGGGAATCAAAAAGAGGTTCAATTTATTGAGAGCCTCTCTACCCCAGCCACTGTTTGTGGGCATTGAAGAATAATGCCGCAATGGTCTTGAAATCAAACGTCCTTCAAAATGATAAAAATTCAGACTGTATGCTTCAGACACCCTCACAGTTTCAGACAATAATTGAAAGAATGACAACGTTTACCAATGTCACACAAAAATTAATATAATGTCCCATAAGGAGAGTCATGAACTCAAACAGTCAAATACAGTAAAAACCCGCATGTAAGAACCTAGTGGTTTAAGAACCTGCTGGCAGAAATTTGCCATTTTAATACCCCAAAATATAAGAACCTTTTTAGCCAAGCAAATTATAAGCAGGTTCTTATTATGTGGGTTCTAGTGCATTTTCATATACAGCTCTTCATATACAGATACTTTTTATACTGTACTACATTATGCAATTTTTAGTCAGTTTTGTTAGACTTATGGCAATTCAGTTATGAATAAATGCTGTATAGTGAAGGAACAAACCCAATTTTATTATTTTTCTGGTAATCGACAACTTTGTCTCCCCCATATAAATTATGAACCTGATTAAGAACCTATTCAGCCAAAATTGTCAATAACCACGTCAAAGGTTCTTACACTTGGGTTTTTACTGTAGTTGCTAAGGAGTTGTAACAGCTCTATGTTTCACCGATCACATATTGCATGTTCGACCTTGCAAATGAAAGAAAAATAACAATACCTGAATACTTCTTAAAGCATACCCATAGCTGCTCCATAGCATGATAATTATGGATACTAACATTTTTTGAAAACGATAAATGAGGATATTACAATTATATCAATTTTGTTCTTTCCAGGTCTGTGCTTACTTTCTGCGGTATTTTTCCATATCATCATCAATAATGTCAGAAACGGATAAATTGAACAGCGAGAATGTAGCATCCGGGAGGGAACTGTAATTAAACACACACAAAAAAGTAAACTTAGTTGAATTACCTTACTGTTACTTATTTTCATGGGACTTAATTGCAGAAAAATTGCCAAATGAAAAGGTATTTTCCTCCCATTATTCAAACACATACCCAGAGCCTCGGCAAGTGAAATTTTTCATAAGTATGGAATTACCGGAACTGTTAAGGTGTAAAAGGGGAACTTACATCTTGCACAGTCTTCACATCCCTTGTAACTGACATAATGCATGAATGCATGCAATGCATAAATGCACGCATGATGCTTGCATGCTGCAGCTATGCATAGCAGAAAATGGCCACAATTACAGCATTTAACACCCACTTGTGTAGTGTGAAGCGGCTTGGAATATTAGTGTACTGCCCTAGCTTCAAAACTTACAATTTCACGTTTCTTCTTATACCGCAAAAGCCAAATTATGATAACCTATGGGATTCATTAAGTTAAAGAAACAACTCTGAGAACTTTTGTGACTTCAGTCAACCCTTTCTAAGACAGACGCCATTGGGACCGGCATCAATAGAATGATACAGTAAAATGACTGAAAAACGGCGTATAGGGACCAACACCAGTTGACTGTCTTACAGAGGTGTCCAGCTTATAGAGAGTTTAGATACAGTAAAATGACTGAAAAACGGCGCATAGACATTGACACCATTGTCCGTCTTGCAGAGGTGTCCAGCTTATAGAGAGTTTGTAATATATAGTTACAGTAAAATGACTGAAGAACGGAGCGCAGGGACCAACACCAGTTGTCCATCTTGTAGAGGTGTACGGTTTATAGAGAGTTTAGATACAGTAAAACGACTGAAAAACGGCACATAGGGACCAGCACCAGTTGTCTGTCTTATAGAGGTGTCCGTCTTACAGCAAGTTACGATACAGTAAAACGACTGGAAAATGGCACGCAGGAACCAACACCAGTTGTCCATCTTAAAGAGGTGCCTGTTAAGAGAGGGTTCACTGATCATAATAACCAAGCACTATTGTGCATTATTAACCAATTAACAACTTTGTTTTTGTTCTCGAAAGAACAAAACCTTACTTGTCAATTATGAGAAAGAAGTACAAGACCCAAATGTTATCTCTTCCAGCAAAAAAGACAATAGCAGGTAGTGAAACCTAAGAAAGAAAAGTTTAATGATCACTGTTTATAATTTGTGCAGTTCATGTTAATCTCAAAAATCACAAACAACAAATAGATCACTTGCGACTTAACCGTACTTAATTGTAATGCGATTTGATGCAAGTTCTAACTGTGTCTCTTAAGTGTGTATATTAATTACCAAATCATCTAATACCAAACCATATTTATATGCCAGTTTATGTATATAATATCAAAAGTATATAACACACATATAAGCAATATGTTTCTCATAATTATAAACCCTAGAGAAACACATATCAACCCTAGAAAAGCCCACAAAAAGATAATTTCTTTACCAAAAAGAAACAAATCTTCAACTAATATGCAGTATGTGCCATGCAAGTCATACATAATTATTATAAACTAGCTTACTCAAAATTTCTGCCAAAGTCATAGGACAAAGGTCCATCCTTGTTTGATTGATGTGATAGTGAAAATAGATCAGTGACCAATAAGAAATCAAGTTATGGTTAAATGAGAAGTAAAACCTGAATTTTACATCCAAAAACATTTAAAACTGTGTTGAACTTGAGTACATACAACTTCACGTTAATTTAAGTGTGTACCCCAAATTCTGGGGTCGTTAAGTATTCATACAGTTATTCAGTCTATTGTTCTAGCTCATTACTAAGTCAAGCCAAAACTATTCGGCAACAATGCTAGAGTTTGATTTACATTTTCCCACCTTTATGTAGAATGACCACAAAATGACCTTGTATGAACCAAATCGTGCTAATAATGGGCTTGTTAAAAGCACAAGGAGCTGAAAACAAAGGAATAATAATAATTATTTAGTTATAATGGAGAGTTTTGCAATATACAGAATCTTTAAAAAAATTCTCTTTGCTGAAATATTTTCATGTAATTGCAAAGTGAACATCCTCCCACATGTGAGAATCTTTTTTTAACTTTAACAGATCGGTAGCCGCCAGAAAATCACTGATTCCAAAAATTATTTTAGTATTAATTAAGTATTAATTTTAATATTGTTAATACTTACCCTAGGTAACAGGAAAACTGACCCAGTTAGTAAACTGTAAAGGATCTGCAAAACAGATTATTAAAATGTTTTAAAAACTGTATCAGTTATAAGATGAAAGTGAGTAAGGGGGAGGGGGGAGGGGGGAGGGTCCGCTCCCCTGACAACATGGCACACTGGCAAAAGTGAACATAAAAAATTGCTATTAGTCACATCCTCTTCCTACAGGAATGTTTAAGGATTCCCTGCATTTGTAAATAAGCACAGCTTTGATTAAATGTTGTTCAATATGTACTATGAGATCCGACACATGAATAAGTTTGCTTTTACTTACAGCTGGAATGACATCAGGTCCAATGAGGTGTTCAGCAAAAATGAGGAAAAAGTTACTACAAAATGTAGTATGGAAAACCTGGAAATGACAATTAGAACATATGCATAAATACCACTGCCACTAAACACCACTAAGCAAGGAATCACGGCTAAGTTTGACAATATAAAACCAGTACATGGTTCTTTTAAAGGTTTCTGATACATTTAAGCGGCAGCTTTTTGCTACCGGGGAAGTTAATTTCCAAACTGTCATCTTAGTGTGTGGCCGTTACAGCAAAATTACATGCTTTGAATCTGTGATCCATTAAACTATGCAACATTAAAAAAATATGACATCAATTATAATGCTGGGCAAGTTTAAAACCAAAAAATTAATTCTTCCTAAAACCCCCTGTCCCGGCCTCAAGAGTCCACGTGGGCCCGAAGAGGATAAATAATAATAAAATAAAACCCCCTGTCAGGTCTGAATTGAAGTAGCATCGCTTTCTCTACATTCAAAGTTAAAACTAGTCAAACATGTATAATAAATAATGACATAACTTCCCGGCATACCTGGAAGAAATTCATGACCACAAAGCAAACTGCAAAGTAATAATTAGAAGAATCGGCAATTACAACGAGTAAAATAATGTTAGGTGGCTGTAATAAAACGTCACAAGTTGATCAGTTTAGTTTAACCCTTTGGTGACATTAACTGTTTCTAAAATGGGTATTTTTAATAGGTTTTTGTCCTTTTTATTTTAAACCAATTTTAGACCGATTTTGCCACACTGGGTTCATTTGGATTCAAGACAGAAATTTCTGTGAGATCTTCAAGAATGAACCCAGCTCGCACACTGTCTCAAGCACTTGCGATCTCATTTTGAAATTTTCTGTCACAATCATCTGGCACTGAGCTTCAAAAAGATTGTAAGTAATGCAATGGCCGATTCCCTCTATGAGACTTTCATGTAGGGAATCATGGTTACGTAGTTGAATTCAACTTCCTGTGCCAATTACGTCTCGACAAGGTTGTGTGCATATATGACAAATACAACTATCATGATTCCCTGTGTGCAAGACTCGAAGAGGGACTCAGGGATTGGTCATGGCCATATACTGATATCAGAGCAATATATCATCAAATGAATATTGTTCGAGCTGAAAGCAGTAATTGTTCCTCAGCTAATGGTATTTGTAAGGGCCCTCACCAAAGTGCACCAGAAACAATGTCAAGAATGTGCCAGGAATGAAGACGTTGGTCATCCCAAAAGTCAACACTACTGTGAAGGGACTGAAATCTGTCAGATATGCTGCTGCTAAGGAACATGATCCCTGACACAATGTGGTTGCTGGTGTCAGTTAACTGTATTTGGGAAAGCAGTACATCAGCTATCCTTCCTGTTAACTGCATTAATTTTTGTATAATTTTCTTTTAATTCCCTCTTTGATTCTTGGTATAATTTATAGCATAATACTTGCTAGGGACCTAAACAGTCCCATTAAAAAAAATACGATTATGATATTATAATTATATTTAATGCTTTTGTTAAAAGCAGCCATTCATTCGTCTGTACGTCTGTCTATCTGTTGGTTTGTTTGCTCACTTGTCCATTTGTTTCGGTAGGTAGGTAGGTGTTCATTAAAGTCACACTGCAGCACATTTTTTCCTCATTCACTCATAAATTAATTAATTAATTAATTAATTCATCTGTATATTCATTTGTTAAATCAATGCAACAATACTTGCCAAAACTTTTTTGTGTTAGTATTTGCTTGAGCAATGTCAAGAGAGGAACTGAATCTTTTGAAGTCTTTCCATCTAAAACAACAAATAATAATTCGTTGAATTCTGTTACAGAGCAAAGCTTTTTTCAGTAATACCACAAACACATATATATGTACACCCAACAAAAGCCGCAGACTGTATGATTAGTAATAGTAATTGTACTGAGTACAGTTCAGAAAATAATTGCATGAGTAATTTCAAAATCGGCCGAGCGTGCAGAATGAGGGAAATTTGAAACTATCAATCAATCAATACAAGCAAATCAATCAACACGAGCAAATTTCAAGGTTTGGAAGTCTTTGAGTACCTTTTTGTGTGGAAAAGTCAAAAACATATTCAATTAATTTTACAAACAGTAGAAAAACAGCAGGAAAGAACATGTATCAGATTGATGTGCGAATGGCCACTACACATGTACGAAGACTGCACACCTCTACCTACCTTCGACTACATTGTACAGTTTGCTTTTATCCATACCTTGATTTTGTGTATTGCCGGTGGTGCTTGCATCCACAGCAACTTGGACATTCGTACCGGTATATCTCATCAACAAGTAGCTGAGAAAAGCAACTACGATGCACACAGCTTGGAATGACTGAAAATTACTTTGCTGTTTACAACAAAAAAAGTATTACTTATAGGTGAATATAACTTAATTTAATTGATCATTAATTTTGGTTTGAATCCAAGCTCTTAATAATTAAAAGCTTATTAGCAAATGCTACAGAAGTCAAATATTAGCAAAGTCAGGTCCTGTTTGTAAGGCTGCATTGCAAGAGGATGGAACAAGCTAAAATCCTGTCAAACAGAACTAGAGGTAATCCACATCGGCTTTTAATGGGCAAGAACCATACAAATTTTGTTACCATAACTGTCTTCCTGTAGGTGCCTATGATATACCTGCCAACATTTTCTTATCCAAAGGCGTGAGACCTTTTACCCCGGAGGAACCTGAATTTCTGAAGATGTCACAATGATTTCCGAACATGGTCGAAGATTTCCGAAAACGTACGAAGGTGTACTATGACATTCTGCAGACCAAAAGAATCGCGGTGTCTGGGAACGAGATTAACCAGCGACCCGTGTCTTTCCTTTCAAAAATCAGAAATCTTGAGGAAAAGAATCATCATTTATTCATTTTACATAAACTTTTCGCTTCTTGCATTGTTTGGAGTTGACATATTTTTTAAAATGTGTTATTTAGAGCTATCACAGCTCATATTTTCCATACAGGCATGACAATTTGGTTCGTAGGTGTGGGTTGGCATGAGATTTAAGTTTTCAGCCCACAGCCTAAGGCGTGAGAGTTGGCAGGTATACTATAATTATGCTCATAAGTATAAACACATGTGCTGGTTTGTTGTTGTTTCTGCACAGTCAAACAAAAACACACTTGAAAAAACTTTATTAAACATAAAAATGGCATCATAAAGTCAGGTAAAGTCTGCATACAAGCCCAGTGGGCCATCAGCCTGGTTTTGTCATTTAGATTCATAGGCTGGCAGAAGTAATTTCTTTGCTAACATTAAGTTTTATGGCAAGTATTTGGCAACATTCAATAAAATGAACTAAACTCAGGCATGCTACAGGCCCTTTAAAGTCGGACTTAAACTATATTACTTTAAAAGTTCAGTACCTATCAACGATAAGACAGCACTAGGTTTTGAAATTATTGGGTCCTGAAGAGGGGTACCAAATCCCATTTCCGCAGTCTATGTTTGACCCAGTTCCAGTCATTAAATCCTATTTTTTCAGTAAAAAATTGGCATGTCCCAGTCCCCTTGTACCCCTTCAAGCTGCTCTTAACTACGTCTAACATACCTCATTCTGATACACATTTGTACTGACTAAAAGAGCTGTTGAGCCAATAATGGAAGCCACCTGCCTGAAAAACAACCAAAACAAACATCTGTCAAACGAGCTGATTAATTTGATTCCAAGCAGCTCCAAAAATGTAGTACAGCCATGCCAGTCCTTTAAATTTAGAAAGCTAAGACTTGAAACTCGACCCCTTGATCCAGAGTCCACCATCCAAGAGTCCAGAGTCCAGCGTCCAAGAGTCCAGAGTCCAACACAAGTGGTATTGCACCTCCCACAACAGCTTAATCTAGACTATTGACTCTCTAAGGTTTATTACAGTAATAATGATTTTATCAACTTCTTACGAATATTTGAGAGTAGTCTGTCTTCCTTCTTGTTGGGTTGAAATCTCGGCAAAAAGGGCACATTGAGCAAGTAACACTATCCAAGAGAGAGAGAGAGAGAGAGAGAGGATCTTTGACAATGAAAACAAATAATTTTAAAATCCAAAATTATTACTATTATTTTATAAATACACAATCATGTTAATATTCATTATGTCTATTAACTACACAGATCACTTCTAACTGTCAAGTATAAAATTTATTGTTTTAGTTTCAGCTACAAAAAAATTATAGTACAATTTTTGTGCTTTGCTCAAGTTGTGCCTCTTTCAATATTCTTAATTGGAAGACAGTTTTCTTTAAACAGTCTGTCTGGTGGGGTTAAATGGTGTGCTGGGGAGACAAGGTTGCTATCTACAAGATCAAATGTTCTACTGTAACTTCCATAGGTGTACAGGCCAGGGGGTGGGGGCTTCAGCCCCCCAAAATGTTGGACAGCAAGAGAAATTTAGGCAATGCAACTTGGGAGAATTTTTTGGGCAAATGGTTCACCCCCTCCCCCCCCCCCCCCCCCCGGCATAAAAATGTCCCTACGCTTATGGCAATTTCTACATACCAAATGTGAACATTGCATCATAAAAGCACAATGCAGTCATAAGATGAAGGCCAACCACCCAGTCACCAGAAAAGCCGAGCCATGTCCATGGAAACCATGGAGTTAGAAAACTAAGGAAAGGAAAGGAAATAAATATATTGTGGCTTAAATTATAATGATAAATAATTATATGTAATTGGGATGCAATCAACACACATGCCACTAGCTAGGTTTAAATCCAATAAGTTCCTATTATAGTACCAAACATTAGTGGAGCAGGAGATGATGCAGTGGTGAGAGCACTCCACTTCTCAAACTCATTAATAATTCATCACGTTAAAACAAAGGAAATCAGAACCGTAACCGCGGTTTGGAAATGTGATCTTATGTAGCATAGATTGTTACAATTTTATTTCTTCATTTTCTCCGTAGTTTTAGTTTTGATTGAGAAGATATATCAAACACTCGAGACAGTGTTTCATCACATTTCCAAACACCTCCAAGTTCGTTAAAAATACTCCGCTGCGCGTCATATTTTCAACTCTCTTCTCGGTGTTTGAAAATGTGATGAAACACTGTCTCTTGTGTTTGATATATTACTTCCACCACTGTGGCCCAGGTTGGATTCCCAGACCTGGCAACATAAACAGACTGAGTTTGTTGTTGGTGTTTTAGTTAGCCTTGCCCTGAAGGGGTTACAGTGTTTGAGAAAATGTCGCTATTTAAATTGCTTTTCCTACTTTCAATATTTATTTATATTATTTTATTTATTTACTTATTACAATCTATGGTTAGAAAAACCAAAGGATGAAACTGTAAAGGAGTCCCAGACCCCATATAAAAACAGATCACCTGAAGAAGTTAAACCTCATGTCACCTTGCATGATGTAAATACAATTAAAATAAAAATACATTTATTTGCTCACCTAATTGCAAACAAGGGTGCACCATACAATATAGCCAACCTTCGTTTTCTTAAAACCATCCATGTGGAACTGTCCTTGTTCACAACAAGAATTACAAACATTATTTCTTGATTGTTCATTAAAGAAAATAACGAAATGATGTTATACTTATTGAGCCTTTCAGTAACATGTGAACTCTGCTCAAGCTGAGGTTATGTTTTTTGTTGTTGTCAGCTATGCATTCAAGTGGAACAATCAGAAAACAGAAGTCCAATTCAACCGGTTTGGAAAGTCACATGACGAGCTGTCAAATGTGATTGGTGGATTTCAATTCACAGCAAAGAACACAAACATTAAGTTGGGTTTTGAACTTCCGAGTATGAGTGTTACCGGTACTTTTTAAAGGAAAAGTAACGACATACAAAAAGTATCCATATTTATTTTATGGATGATCAAACTGTCAGTCTCCTCACCGTGGCTGGTCTAGAATAACATAAACATGCTGTACCTACACATCAGAGGCACCAGAACAAGCTGGTGACTGCTACAGTTCCATTGATTAATTGGTTATATGTAGTCTGTTATCCTGGTCACAGCATGACACTTTACTTTCACAATTAGCAAACTTTGCATCCAGAATCAATTTTGTTGATTTTATTATAAATGTTAAAGTTATTTCCTTGACAATGGCATTTAATATAATAAATATATTTTTTAATTTAAAGGCCATTTCCAGTCAGTACTGTGCAATCTCCTCCTGCATTGTTTATTAAGTCTCACATGATGAAATGTAAACATTAAACCAAAATGAAAATTATGGGTAAAAACATTACATTTTTCTTCATTATTAATATCTGATATATCCTTGCAAACCAATAATAAAGAGTAGACGAACCTCAATGATATTCCAAACCGATGTTGCAGCTCATTTGCGAACTCCCAAACAAAATGACCCATAATGGCGGACTCAAAAAATTCATGTACGCAGTTACCGAAGTGTAACGTATCAACAAATTCAAAACAGAAATGTAAACAAATACCGAGACTGAGCAGTATGGACTGGAAATGGCCTTTAAGTAAAACAACATTATTCAAAAACATGAACACTAACAAACACAATGATTTCTCATTTCAAAAGACACTGATATTTTCGACAAAAAGGGGAAATAAATATAATACCACAATCATTTAAAAGTTCCTTGTAAACGTTTTATCGGTTATTGTAATAAATTGATGATTTCATTTTCACGTCATCTTGTTGAGTGTACAACACTTAAATTTCGCATTTTTTGGAAAATTATTTATCATGAAAATCTGGAAATTAAATCGTCAATTTAAATTTCACATACTGATAAAATTATAAGGTACGTACTAATTATGACAACAAACATTTTGTTGGAATAAATACTGAAGAGAAATTACCCCAAATAATCTCCCAATATGAAATGTCTTTTTAAGTTACTGTAAAAAGGTTTGTGTATTTGAGGTGGAAAAGGTCTGCTTACCTGGAAATAACCAAACAGAGGGTCATTGATGGCATTCCAAATGAGGAACACAATTTGAGCCACGTTGAACCAATAGTTTGAAATTCTTTATATAAAATAGATAAAGAATTAGATTCATGTATGAAGAATGAAAGGTACAAGTAATAGCACATACAAGCAGAATGTTGTGGTCTATAAAATATCCTACCACAAAGTATGGATCTATAAAGCTAGAAAATATTCCAAAAGGATAGGTCAAAATTCAAAGCAAAGAACCTTATTTGGAAAATACTACGGTATTTTAAATACTGGGTCAACACAATGTTTCTCACAATTTAAATACATACACATTCACTTGAACCTCAGGCCTTCAGATACTAGTCGTGGATCCCTTTTTGTGCACATAGACTGCATGAGTGGGGACGTTACATTTTTAATCTGTACCCCCTCCCACACCCCCTTTAGATTGTAGAATACCCTGCCACTTGGAAATAATATTCGCATCTAAAAGCGTTCAGAGAAATGTGAATACAAAGTGGCAGGTATTCTAAAATTCCTCCATTTCTGAACTTACCTGTAGACATTCAGAAAAATTTTCACGTAATAAAATTGAAATACAGAATTCATCATTGTGGCCGCCAAGGTTGTGGTGGAGTATGCCAAAGCATTCTTGTTGAGTTCCATGTTTTGTCGATCGCCGTCATTCTCGTCCCCAGAGGCCGCGATCCTTTTGGTCAGCACCAACAATCGCGACCTCTGGGAAGGTCCAACAACGGAAGTCCGTGATTTTCGGACTTCCCGTCACTCTGCGCATGCACAAAATCAAATCTGATAAATCTGATTGGCTGAAAGGTACAAAACGAGTTCTCTACGCAGGCTCACAATTTGGTTGCGGCCAGAGGTCTCGATTCCTTGGTGCTGACCAAACGAATCGCGGCCTCTGGGAACGAGAATGGATCGCCGTAATAATTAAACGTGGTTGATGAAATGTTCTTTTTCTTCAGGGTTAAAGAAATCTGCATAACTTGCCGAAACTAAATCTGGGCAAAAATCGGAGTGATATATAAACTGTATTCAGCATAAATTTTAAGTGCACCAAAGTACACGTAGCAGTCGGCGGGTGCCATTTGAATGTGTATTTTTTTGTTGGGGACTGCCCGCAAATCAGCGGTCTATATGAGAAGGAAAAGGTACTTCATTTCTCGCGCGACGACGAAAACACGCTGGCGAGTGAAGCGAGTCCGGGTACGGTATTCAATACTCGTAAAAATTGTAATGACGCGCGCAATGACCAATTCATCGATTGGTATGGTACACGATCTTAAAATTTTTGAAAGAAGCCCCCAAATACTCCAATTACAAGTTTACGCTTGAAGGAAGGGCGTATCTAATCGATAGAAATCGATCATCGAAAATATAATCGATAATACTCGATAGTACTCGATATTTCTCGATTGATTAGTCAATTTAATCGATTGAAATCGATAATCACAGTTTTTTTGTCACATCGATGGAAACGCGATCTGATCTTATCATAACACTGCGTAACACTTACCGCTTACCTTCGAATCCGCTTTGTTGATAAAGATGATGTTACTTCTTTCTCCTATGGTAGCGACTGCTCTTATTTTTGTTTTTTCGCCAGGATCACCGCTGTGTATTAGTTCGAGTGCGTTGTGACTCATTCTAGCGTAAGACTGAGAACTTTATGAAAGAGAATCTTTGTCCATTTCCTTTTCGATCATTGTCGAACAAATCGATAAAATCGATAGCTTATTACAGAAATCGATCAAAATCGATAGTCACAAAGACGCCAGATCGATTACGTTCGATTTTTATCGAGTATCGAAAATATCGATTAGATACGCCCTGTTCTAAATTGTTCAAGAAAATATTCCTTCTCTTTTTTCTCCCTTCCTTCTATTGATGCACCGTGAAATGTTAACGCGAATCAAGACAAGCGATTCAGCGAAACTTTATCACGTTCTCCCAAAAAAAACATACCAACCTCAAGGAATTTATCTTTTATGATCAACCCCATTCTCTTCCCCATACATTCTCGTCCCCAGAGGCCGCGATCCTTTTGGTCAGCACAAAGAATCACGACCTCTGGCCACCCCCAGCTTGTGGGCATGCGCAGAGTACTCGTTCTGTAGTTTTCAGCCAATCAGAATTGTCAGATTCGACAATGAGTCCGTGATTCGCGGACTTCCGGTTTTGGAGACGGCCAGAGGTCGTGATTCTTGCTGCTGACCAAAATGATCGCGGCCTCTGGGGACGAGAATGGTCCCCATAGCCCTTTTCGTTTCTCTTAGCCGGCAGGACCTTGGCACGAAAAACGAAACGCTCTGGAGACATACGATTTCCAGTCCGTGATTCTAGGACTTCCGGACTTCATGTATATAGCATTGATGTTTCTACATGTGGTGTGTTGTAATAAGGCGGCCGGCCAACATTTTAACTTCCGTTTAAAGGAACACTATCATGTTTCTGCGCATGCACCAATGTTTCATTTTTGGACAGAATGTCCTGAATTCAAAAGATGCGAGAAGTGATGAAGCGCATTCAAAAATCTGTTTGCATCGTCCTCAATTTACTTGGAGGTCACCCTAAAACTACTCAGAATTGTAGATTAGTGATGTACGGTTCTCGTTTAGTGTCAATTTGTCTGAAATCGAGAATTTTTGGCGTTGTTTTCAATGCCGTGTGACCGAGCTTCGAGAGGAGGAAAGAAAACAACAACATAGTAGGTTTACGTAAAGAAATCGATGCACGAGACTTGAAAGAGGCTGAAAGCTGATCGTGTTCTTCAACACGGGTGAAACTGACCTTTACTCTTTGGTATTCCGAGTGTCTTCGTCGGTCTTCAGGCACGCTAGCTGGTTCTCTCTGCTCAGGTATAGGCTATGAGATTGATACCGGTATAATATTATTTCTTTTCTCAGTGGAAAAGGACAAAAAAACTGTAACAGCTTTTGATGTCCCGTGCGTGATATCAACAATACCCGTGATTCACCCAATTTCCGGAGGACATTTAGCAGATTTAGGCTTGTTTTGACCCGTGATCTTTAAGGCCGGTTCTCACTAGCGCATAAGCATAACGTAAGCATAAGCAAGTGAGAACACCCGCGACATAAGCATAAGCATAAGCATAAGAAAAACGAACATGTTTGTTTTTCTTATGTCGGCTTGTGCTTATGCTTATGCTTTTGTCGCAGTTTTCACAAATGAGAAGGGGGCCGGCATAAGCATAAGCATAAGCTCAAGCCTTTCAACCAATCACATGTCACTTTGACCCAGACTTCTGCGGAAAGTATCACAAGCAAAATGGCGGACGCTATGACATCTGTAGACGTCAGCCATCTTGTTTTTAAACATCGAGGAGACCTGGTCTCCAGTATTACGTCAAAAAATGTATTCTGCGCGTGCGTATGTCCTTATGCTTATGTCGCGGGTGTTCTCACCTGCTTATGTTTATGCTTGTGCTTATGCTTATGCGCTAGTGAGAACCAGCCTTTAATACTGTCGCCTTGTGCTTGTATGGCTTTTGCTGTGTTCCGTAGATATACTGTCAGTACTGTTTTTATCTGCCGTTTTACATGGACAGCCGACATGCTTCTTCCCTGACTTGCAGGTTGAGCAAGTTGACTTGCGTACAACGACAATACAGCTCTTCCAGCAAAACCGCAACCGACAAGATCGGCCGAATAATTACATAGCGATGGAAAGGAAATAGCGTGCAATAAAATAGAAATATGTTTGTTTTCTTCGACGATCTCATCTTGTTCAGACTGCAATTTTCCTTTATTTCTCTCTGCGTTGTATCGGTCTCTTCTTTTATACTTTTCGCATAATAAAGAGCGGCGGATCACGCAGCGAAAACAAATTCAAAGTGACAGTTCTATTGTTGGAAGTTGGCGCTCGCGCGTGCGCAAAATCGTGACAGTGTTCCCTTAAGATTTCTCGACAGCCAATAAAAAAATCTAATTTTTTTGAAAATCGTATTTCCCCAGAGCCCTTCGTTTTTCGTGCCAAGGCCCTGCCGGCTAAGAGAAACGAAAAGGCCTATGGGGACTAGAATGGATCAACCCCGCCGTATAAATTCCACTGAGTTATCTGCAAAATACCCCAGGCCCCATTTTTTCGCACTCCTCACTGATATATATAATAACTTACTATAAATTACCATGTTTTACTTCCGGCAAGTAGTTAATTCGTATCCCTTACTCGGTTACGTCGTGTCCTAAATGTTTTAGTAAAATTCTAACTAAATGTCCTTCAAATTTACAAGCATAAAGTTTTGCACTGCTGATTAGCATAAAACTTTGACACGGCCAATAGGAACATAGAAGAGAAAGCCAGATTGTGGGGGAAATTTGTCCCTGCCAGGCTAGCAACATTGAAGGACGCGCGGTGGCTAATGGTTAGTGCGCTGGACTCCGGATTTAGCGATCCGCGTTCTAGCCCTGGTCATTGTGTTTTGGGCAAGATACTTTTCTCTCATAGTGCCTTTCTTCACCCAGGTGTATAATGGGTATCGGCGAATTTAATGCTGCGGGGTAACCCTGCAATGGACTAGCATCCCATCCAGGGAGGGGTAGATACACTCCTAGTCCCTTCATGCCAAGGAAACCTGGATAAGCTCTGGCCTGATGGGCCACCGGGCTCAATGCTAGGCTAAGAATTTTGCTTAAGTGTACCAGTCTCTATCTTTTTTCGTACGGTGAATTCGCGATGTGGTCTGTTTTTGACATTTTCACTTCAATTCAAACAATCCCAGAAGTCCAAGGACGATGGCGTTTCTCTGCTGTGAAATTAACGTTTTGACGGTCGCATGTGGAGCTCGCAAATTGAAAATAATTCCAATTATGAGTTAAAAGAAGGCAGATGTTTTCTAATTGGTGTTTATTACTTAACGGGGTTAACAAAGTTAATTGCTTCTAATTAGGGCGATTGGTTTGACGTTGATCAGGGCTTCTTGACGTAATATAGCCTAATCCTGATTGGTCGATATTCCTGGTTTTGATTAATACCATGTTGTAGATCAAATTAAACAAATAGTTACGCTCTTAATTACTACTCTATCGTTACAAGGTTTATAGTATCGTGTTTTCGTAACCTGAAAAAAAGTGGCAGTCGGGTTAATTTTACTGCATACAGTAAGCCAAAAGACAATTCCGTTCTTTGCATTGCGTATGTGCTGACGTGCATTCTTCCACTTTCGTTAAGTGCTATTTTCAAGGGAGAGTTAATTTTTCTTCAACTTTAAAAGGTAATTGCCAAGAGACAATCCACATTACCCACGCAATCTAGTGGATCCAAACCGGCAGCGAGTACAGGTACGAAACGTGCAGTAACTTGCTCAGATACGTGTTAATGTTTTTTTTTTCAGTGCGCTTTCTTTTTAAAATAATAATCATCATTGCTTTCTAATTATTCCTTTCCTCCCTTGCCTTTATGCCGTCCCATTCTGTTTCCTTGATAGAGCAAAACAAGCGATGATATTGCGAGATACATTAGGAAAAACATGTTCATGTTTCTCATCGCTGATTTTCCTAACGTAAAAGGCCGCTTTTGGTCGAATTGCCTTTTAGGTTAAAAGAAATAAAGGCAATATTCGTAATGAATCATTTCAAATTTTACAAGCAACATCGCGACACTCGTTTGTAAACCTGATTACCTGTGATTGCTGGTTATCCGGTGCAAACGATCGAATTCCCGATCGAATGTGAATCTAGAAGTGTTGGTTTTCAAAAACACTGCCTTGCGATGTAGGCCAGAACTTCCAAATCCACATTCAGGTGGTTTCTCATTTCGTAATAATGCGATGCTAGAATTCCCTCGTTACAATTACTGCTGCATTGATACACATTTAGCGTTGTTTGAAGGACTAAATGTTTATCGAATAGTAATGCCGAAGAGTAAGTTTTTCATGTTCTGTATGACTGTAATTGAAATGTTTGCGATAACTGACCTTCCGCCATTTTACGGTCTTAAAAGCGCTTTTTTCTGTAGCTAAGTTCTATCGTTGAAGATCGATTTTTGTCTTTCGCCACGAGATCAAGAGTTCGTCAGAATCTAAACATTAGAGTAACCTTCACGCACTTATACCTTCATTTTCAATATCTTGTTTCTCAAATTGCGGACAGAATTTGTCCATACCACTTCACAATCTCTTCTGGTATCATTATATCAGGGTTGTCTTTGAAAATACGAGTATCTGATCAATTAATTTAATTAGCTGCACGTGATCTTGTTTTCAGTAAGAGAGAAAATGGCTTTCAAAATGGAAATCTTGATCTTTCTGTTGGTACTGACTGATGTGCAAGGGAGGTCACTAAGCCGAAACGATGATACACCGCGGCGGGGGACAGAAAAGCCCTACAATTGCTATGATGGTGAGGATTGCTCTGAGTTGAACAAAACTCCGTATGATGGTAGGTCGCGTCGGAAGACAGAAGAGCCTTATAATTGCTACGAGGATTGCCCTCAAAACGAAACTCCGTACCCTACCAAGCATGCCTCTGCTTCAGATGAGCAAGAACACATCGGCATGTTTAAACGCCTGAAGGGAGAGCTCGATAATTATCTTGATCAAAAATCGGTTAATTCAGACCCTTCTGCAAAATCTCTATATTTTAATAAACTTCGTAAGGTTGTCAATAATTTTGAATTTGGTTTAAGGCTTGACAACGAGAATTTTGATAATAATTGTGATTATGACACTGAAAATTGTTTCCGTGATGTCGCCGAAAATTGTGATGATGATGATGATGATGATAAATCTGTACGTGAACTTAATAATCTGTTTCACTTTGAGCCAACCAGGGTTAAGGTGATCGCTAATCAAGATAAACCTGATTATATTTATTTTTAGCGATCATTCCATAACAGTTGACTGCTTAGACTCATATAAGGTGTTAACTTTTTTCGTTCGTTGTGCTTTATGTTTCATTGACATTGAAAACACTCGTGTATTGTGTTATAGCAAATAATTGTGCAAATAGTATCCCAGCTTTGAACTGGATTCCTGGATCATTCTATTTATTTCTAACCTTGTCACAAGTTGCAAGGTTGGTTGCTGTGGTTAGCTGCTACCTAAAGTATTTATTGAATAAAGTTATATTTAAATGTAAAGTCTACATGTTGAGCGCCTTGCGCCTCGAATTGCTCTTTTCAGGGTCCCTGTTGCAGTACTTTTTAGTTGATTAATTGGGGGAAATTATGAAATGCGAGGGTCGGTGCTTTTAAAACCATGATGATGGTTTTGAAATACTGTATTCAAATTTTAAAAACACATTTTTCTGTCTTGGTGTTAAGTAGCTAAGCGATTTCAGCACCACAATTTGCGTTCTACTTATAGTGGTTTAAAAAAGGGACCACGTGTTATCTTTTTATAACTCAATTTCCATCTAGAAATTAATAATTAAATTGAAGTTGTATTTCTTTGGTGACGACTGAAAACCCTACTGGCTTGGTCATCCAGTTCCTCCATCTCCCCTCCTCCCCTGGTAGAATTTGTCACCTTTTGTTCTAAACCACGGAGTTGTGCTTCCTTTTCCTACCTGAAATAAGTGTCAAACTTGAGTTTAGACATGTAAGAACGATTATAGATCTTCTTTATCTTTGTGATTAGACTTATGCTTGTTAAAATGTCATAATTAAGTTAAAATTTCTAATCACTTTTTTAGCTCGAAGAAATTTTACATTAAATAGATTCGAAAATAGATAATACGAAGCCCACTCTTGATAAAGCAACTAGGCATGCGCTGTTAACGGTCGGTTGTTATTCCTGATTTTAAAGGACAAAGATCGCATTCAGCTGCCCCAGAAGACATTAAAAGAAAAGCATTTAAATACAATATCCTATCTTACAATAGAACAGCTCAGATTGGGAATATATAAGACAAGAAAACAGCTGTTTTAAATAAGTGTCTCGTGTTGTAATGGAACGGCTCAGATTGGGTATAAGATAGGGAAAAACTGTTTGTTTCCCGTTTTGTAATAGAACGGATCATATTGCTTAGGTATAAGATAAGGAAATAGCTCTTAAGCGTTATTTGTTTGTTGTCCAGTTTCACACCATATGGTGTTACCCCTGAGAATTACGTCTTTTAAAAACGTATACACGTGGGGATGAATGAATAACTTTTAGATAGATTGAGGAAAAATTTTCCTACAGAATGTCACATGATTTGAACTGGTCAATTTAAATACGAAGCTTAAACAAGTTTACTCCAACGAATAAGAGACTTAAAGGGCCGAGATTTTGAGACTTAACCCTTGGAAGTAATATATGGTGCCCTGTTTATGTGAGATCGCCCCCCCTCCCCCGGCTCGTACGCCTGTGTTATCACATGCAAACCTATTACTTCATTTCTATATTTCTTCATGCTAAGCTGACTGTTGCCTGCCTTACTTGCGAAAAAACAAACAAACTGATGAAGTCCACAAAATTATATATTCCCAGATATTGCCTTTTCCCGAGAGAAATAAGTCTTCATTATACAGTATGAACGTTATTTGTATTCTTGCCGCAATTCAGCCTTGGCCCGACGCAATGAAGGCCAGTGACGTTTTCCCGGTCACATTTACTTGATAAAGTCCATCAACTCATATTCCAGTCAATTAAAGGTGTCTTTTTGTTAAACAGAAAATGGTTGGAATGTTGAAAATACTGATTTCCGTTTTGGTGATGTCTGTTGGACGATCCCGGACAATGCATGGCTGGGCGCATAAGGGACAAGAAGAGAGGGCAAATAGCTATAATGATCACAATGGCCCTGAAAACATGGACGATGGCGTTGAGGCTGCGGCTACTGCTGTTGACGATGTCGACGATGATGACAAGCGTGATGAGGGTGTCAATGATTTTAATGCTGCTGCTGATGGCTGATGATAATGACGTTGACAACGATGAGGATGATGGTGACGGTGATGATGATGATGATGATGACGATGGTGGACGAGGTCAACGACGAAGACGCCGAAAAAGATGTGATGATGATTATAATGGTTGATTTTTATTTCAATCTAATCAGCCACATCCACCTGCGTGATGTGATGCGTTGAAGCCACAGAGTAGGCATACATATTGATGTTGTCCTGTGTTGTACTATAATTAGTCATATGGCGATTAAAGCTGGTCAACCTGACTTATCATGGGTACAATATTATTTTAACACAATAGTCCCTTAATGCAGACGTGCCATGTCAGCTAAAAAATCTGAAAATGAAATGAAATTATGAGTGTAAATGTGGGAGAAGAGAGATTCTTTGATGTTTATTCAAGTTTGTCGCGGGCGTGGGACAGAGAAACATTGTGAGTCCCCGGCGGGATTTAAACCAAATACCTTTGTTCATTCACAACTTGCGCGGTAACCAGTCAACGATGATAATAATAATAATAATAATAATAATAATAATAATAATGATGATGTGTTTTTTTAATAGGCTGATGAATTGATGATGTTGATTTTTTTTTTATTTTTTAAAAAATACTATGTAAAATGTTTGTATTCACAAGGTGATGGCAATAAGGTATTCATCTCTGCCAATCGAGGGGATTATGGCAAGTATGCAAATTTGATAATTCCCGTAACGTTTTAAAAAAGTGTCGACTTTCCAGAAGGTAATAAACCGATCAACTTTGATGAAACGATGGCTTGTTCAGCTTCAAAAGTCAACTTCGAAAACAAAGTCTGCGGAGATTAGCGTCTGACACCAATAAATGGTTGTATAGACTGTATAGTTAGTTGAAGTATAACACGAAGTTCAAAACCAAATGTGGCTTGCAGCGGATTAAGAGCTTGAGAGTGAAGTAAGAGTTTTCATTCGCAATGTGGTTAGGTTTTGGGTCTGTTTTGCCGCCATTTTGAACCTTTACACCTCAATCTAAGCAATTCCAGAAGTTCTAGCGCGATGCCGGTTTCCCCTTACGGACCCTTACGGTCAAATTGATGACGTAATTGAATGGTTGATGGCGTGATCCTAATGTGGAGCTTGTTAATTGAAAATAAATCCAATTATGAATTCAAAGAAGGGCTATGTGTTCTAATTGGTGTTTGTTAATTAACAGGATTAACAAAGTTAATTGCTTCTAATTAGGGAATGATTTGACGTTGATCAGGGCTTCTTGACGTAATTTAACCTGGTCCTAATTGGTCGATATTCCTGGTTTTGAGAAAAATGGCGAATTAGGAAATCATCTGCAAATTTGGTGTTAATGATGTACCATACTGTTGAAAATAGCTACGTTCTTGATTCTTAAAATGCTATCGTTACGGGAGTTATATTATCGTGCTATCGTACCCTAAATAAACAACAACAACATGCACTCAGGGTTTTTTCACTGCAATGAGAGATAATTGCGTGTTGCAATGTCAATTCTGTTCTTTGTTTATGTGCTGACGTACAGTCTTCCACTTACGTGTCGATAAAAGTACCACTTTTCCGAAATATAAAGAAGGGAACAGTATATTTTTTCGCTGTCGATTTGCAGATCGATCGGATCAGTGCAGATCTCAGCCTTCGTCGTCGAGTGAACCAAAGCCAAGAGTAAGTGAGGGTAAGTAACTTGCTTAAAAATTCGCTTCAGTGAATTGCTTACGAGCATGTAATATGATAGTGTTTGGCTCGCTTTCTTACTCAAACTTGACACCTTAACAATGTTGGTGCGTTGGAAAGTAAAATTAAAATGGGTTCATCGCAATATTATCGGTACCATGACTCGCTATACTACCAGTGATCTAGCCCAAGGAATTTTATCATTGCTCAGTACCTCTTAAAAACCGTTCGATGAATGTCAAATTACCTTCAACTAGTAATGATGTTGCAAGAAGACATAGACATGCAGTTTACTTTGTTCGTTTCGATTGATTCCTTTCTTTCGCAGTGACGGATCCAGGGGAAGGGTTGGTTGGTGGGGGCCGTACCCCCCTTACGTAACCGAATTTTTTGTTTTTACTCCTCGTTTGACGCTGAAATTCTTACTGTCGAGAGGATTGCTTATCAACGCTCAATTGAATCAAAGTTTGGACCCCCCTATCAAAAATTCCTGGATCCGCCCCTGTTTCTCGCCCACAATTGAAAGTTCGTCAGAATCTTGACATAATTACTTGAAATGTTCATACATCTATATCTGCATTTTAGGTGTCTTGCTTTTTAACGAGAGGACAGAATTTCTCCGTGCTTGTGTCATTATACAAGGGTTGAAAGTAGAGGAAGAATGTTTCTTGTGCGTGCTTGAAATGTAGCGTATTTAGTTTTCAAAGTGAGCATTTCAACATTTAATTTAACTTGCTGAACGTAATTATTTTCAGTACAAAAGAAGATGATTGTAAAAACAAAACTCTTTATTTTCCTGTTGGTCCTGACTGATGTACAAGGGAGGTCCCTTCGCCGAAACGATGGCACATCGCGTCAGAGGACAGAAGAGCCTTACAACTGCTATGATGACGAGGATTGCCCTCAAAACGAAACTCCGTACCCTACCAAGCATGCCTCTGCTTCAGATGAGCAAGAACACATCGGCATGTTTAAACGCCTTAAGGAAGAGCTCAGATGATTTAGAATCTCTATATTTTAAAGAACTTCATAGGGTTGTCAAAAATTTTGAATTTGGTTTAAGTCTTGACAACGAGAATTTTGATAATAGTTGTGATTCTGATACTGAAAATTGTTTTCGCGATGCCGCTGAAAATTGTGATGATGATGACGATGACGATGACGAAGACGATGATGATGATGATGGTGATAAATTTATAAGGGAATTTAATAATAAGTTAAATTTTAATTTTGAGCCAAAGACTGTTAAGGTAATCGCAAATAACGATAAACCTGATTACATCTATTTTTAGATCATGCCATAATTGTTGTTTTTTAGACTCACATAAGGCGTATTTAATTTTCAGTACTGTAGGATATGATTTTTGATCGCCAGCTTAGATTTACCTTCGTTGAGCTCAACGTTTCATTCAAAACACTCACGCATCGTGCTATAACAGATAATTAATACAAACCGTATACTAGCTTTGAATTGGATTCCTCAGTCCTTTCTCGCCCTTGCCACAAATTGTAAAGTTTTGTTCGAGCTTTCATTTGTACATTGCAGTTGCTACGATTGGCTGCAACATGTGATTAGTTTTGGGCTTAGTCGCATATAAGACCAAAAGAGTCATATGTCTCATTTGCTTTGCTTTGTTTGACTTTGAGTGTGAAATGTAAGTAGAATTAAGGGTCGGATTAGAGTTGGGGCGGGTGGAGCAGTTGTTACTTTACCTGATGTCAATAAGCCTTTCTGTCGATCTAAGAGTGCATCTTGTCTTTTTTCTAGTGCTCGAATGTTTTCCTCTTGGGAAGTGGGACTGAAGGACTTCTGCAATCACTCATCCCACCAATCTCATAATGTTCCATCCCTTTTTGCTTTCGGCGTTTGATAGTTTTGCAAGATTTGCACGATTTACCTTGCTATTGTTTGTTAAGCCGATCGAGAGAGAGAAAGAGTTACGTGGAAAGAAAGTACAGTAACTGAAGCAATCTGAAAGCTTGATTTGTTAATGAGGATGTTAAATATCTTCAACTCGAATTTTCTATTAAATAAAGGTACTTAAATGTCCAGTCGCTGTTGCAGTAATTTTAAATAATAAATATGAGGAAGGTTGTTAAATTAGAGGGTCGATGTTTTCAAATCCAAGTTGTCAGTTTCGGCAATATTTTACTCCGATATAGCGATGACACACCCCCTGCAACCCTTCGTTTTTGATCACCTCAAAATCAAAAAAGAGCACTTTTCCAAATAAACAGGCCCTTAGTTTACCCATTGTGAAAGTGTTGACTTTAGGAAGGTTGGAAACAGATTTTACCTACAAAATGTACATAAGGGCCGGGTTGTTCAATGCTGGGTTATGATAACTCAGGGTTAGTGCGAAATCTGAACTCGGATATAAAAGCTTAACAAAGAAATAAGGCCTTTCGAGTTGTCACATGCGCGGAAGGTTTCACACTGACTTACCAATTAATTCGCCAGTAAATTTATTGCATAAAATGAATCGACCACATTTTGCCATGGCCTATACTCCTTTAGTAGAAAGTCAGCTGTTTTCTATTTGAAATCCTTGAATCTGATTGGTTCTCCGACTGTTCTCTTTTCGTCGATAGAAAACGATCGCGTGCGCGTTGCTCTTTGAAGGCAAGATTTTTCTTGACTAAAACAATTAGACTACTCGTCCTCGTTTTCTATGAGCGATAGTCAACTCGGCTGCGCCTCGTTGACTATTCGCTCATAGAAAACTTGGGCTCGTAGTCTAATTGTTAAATAAAATTTCCAAAAAGTTGCACTGAAACCATTCCCCTAACGGCTCGTGATTCCACTTGAGTTTTGAACATTTTATGACGCCATTTCTATGGTCTTTAGGAATGTAGGAAAATGTTCCGAAAATAACCAATTTTTATCCCAGGGCTTATATTCAGAATTTTGCATTACGCAACGTAACATATACAAAATGATAAAGCATTGTTGGACCCGATTTTAGTTTACTATTCAATTTAATTTTCTTGACCAATTTCATGATAAGCAAAAGCGAATGCTCTGTAATTAACGTGCCTGCGTGCTTTTCGCCCGGCGATATTTAATTAAGCAGGTTTATCTCTATTCCCTTAATAAGTTTTTGAAGATTTCTTAACGGAGTAGCGATAAACCAGCTTAATTGAAAAAAAATACAAAAAGTCACTAATTCAATCATTGATTATGAAGGAACGGCGTTGGAAAGATTTTTTTATAATCTGTGAGCGTTCTTTTTGGTAGCCTAGAAAGTTTGATTCCGGACCGTCTAGAATGCGTATAAGCTCAGAACGTTATGTAAGGCTTGATTGACACATGAACTCGCGCCTGGTTGAGATGTTAAATCTGCGGGGTACAAGAGGGAATCAAGAAATCTTTTCAGGTAAAAGCATTCAACACAGCTGTTTTTAAAACCGCATGCGAAATTTTTGTTAACATAACTGGACTTGTCTTATTGTTGGTTTTATTTCGAATCCTCATTAGATCCAACATTTTTATTGTAACTGGAAAAATCGACCAGTCCCGTTTTATTCTTCTAATATAGCAAAACTACAACGACAGTTCTTAAGTATGTTACTTAAACATCGCTTAACATGCTTTACCATATTTTGCTATTTTCATGTTCATAAGGTACACCATGTTGGAGGTCTGTCTTCCAAAAAATAACCCAGGATCGAAAACTGACGACGATATTCTGATTTCATTTTGTGTCTTTTAAATAAAATAACTTTTTCCTTTTAAATTGGAAAATCTGAATCTGTAAGTAAAATTTACTGTGGTGAACAAAAACTGACTCTCCAAATTCCATTGTATTAAATTTTGCAACCGCTCATTCTTTCCCTCTGGCTGCTGTTGTTTTGCTTTTTGTTTTCTAGCTTTTTTGCGTGGAACTGTTTTTGTTTCCTGATAACTGATAAATATAAAACAACCCAGCTGCCAGTTTTTCTTCTCTTTTTCCTAAAGCAGTGGGCTCTTACGTAATAAACCGAAATGCTTAAATAGATAGGTAAATAAGGTGTCGTTCGTCTTGTAAAATTTTTCCAACAATCTAATTGAATCTCTCATTTTTTTTTTTGAGATTCAGCCTCGGAACTTTTCCTTCGATCTTTCAATTGCTTTCAGAATGACTCGTTTTAATTGCGATGTTCTCAGAATAGTAGTTGCAAGTTTGTCTTTTTGGCAGTGTGGAATTTGTTTTCAACACAATACTCAATGGCTCAGCTCCAGCTTTCATGTTTATCATACAGTTTGATTCCTATCAGTTGAAATCTAAGTTTTTATGATTGCACTTTTGCTACGAAAAATTAAGCGTTTTTTTTCCAACACTGTTTACTTCAAAACATTTGTTTCAGAAGAAAAATGTCTCGGGGAAAAAGTTCCGAAATTTTCATTCATTTTTATAACAAAAGTTTTCAATCGCAGACGGGGATATCGGCTATAGGGAGTAAAATGACGTCCTTAACCCTTTTAAGCTTAAAGGAGCTCGGTCACGGATGACAGTTTGAAAAGTTTAGCCTAAATTTTTCAAATTTGTCCATTACAATCCTCATCAATCTTTCTCATTAAAAGCCATCCTTGATTCTTCTTAGTTTATTGGTGCATTGATGTCTTTCTACCGTAGTAAACTACTATTTCAAGGTTTGCTTTGATTTGAAGGCAATTATATACACTGCCAAAGTCAACTTTATTCATGGTGTCTGTGTCTCTTTAATATTGAGTCAATTTAAATGAAATTTGGACACCAAAAATATCTCAGACAGATCTGCATTAGACTTGATTAACCACCCCATCATGTTTTGCAACTTTTGCCTGTTACTCTTTTATTGTCAAGTGAATATCTCATAAAAACCCATTCACCGAGAGCTGCAAATTAAGCTATTGTTTAGGGTTGTACCCAGTGAATACGTACAAGAAATAAGGTATTTTTTAACGTTTTTCTTTTTTCATTTTGGAGACTCTTCAATCCAATCTGTGACATCTTGTATGTCTGGCTGTGGTCATTTTTGACATACCACAAACAATACCTTTCAGCTGGTATATTACCTGTGGTCTTTGGATCTACAGTAACCATTTTAGAAAAAGACGGAATTCCTCCCGGCCGAGTTAAAGGGTTAATTTAGAAGCATAATTTATTTTTATCACTTTTCGCTATCAAAGAATCACACAGTGTTATTTAGATTTTTGTACTCTTTTTTCTCCATATCATCATAGTGATTTCTGTTTGGGGGATAAAAAGCTGTTTATGTTTTCGGGTTATTTTTTTCATTTGCGCCCCAGATTAAACTTTAACTTGGAAGATTTCAGCTCGGCTTCCAGAATAAATCTTCTTATATAGGCGTTTAGTATTACATGGCCGAAAAGTTTTCAGCCCGGGATGAAATTGAAAGTTGAAATTTCTACTCGGCCTTTAAATTCGCCGTGTTATCAGGCCATTGAAGACACGTCCAGGATTGAACGCAATTACTAAAAAAGCGAAATTTCACGAAATACGCGAAAAAAGATGTTAAGACAGTTCAAGGAAGGCCCTCGGCGAAACTGCAAATTTAACTAAAATTGTGAAATATACGAAAATTACGAAAATCACTATATTTCTCAGAATTCGCGAAAAGAGATGTAGGAGGGTCCTCGACAAAACTGCAAATTTATCTAAAATTGCGAATTTTACGAAAATTACGCACAATTTCACAATTTCCGCAAAATTCGCGAAAAGAGATGTAAAGATAGTTCAAGGAAAACCCTGGACGAAACTGCAAATTTAACTAAAATTGTGAATTTTACGAAAATTACTAAAATCACTAAAACTTGTAAATTTTGCAATTGCGTTTAATCCTGGACATAAGTGGGTCCTTAAAGAGTTTTCGCCAAAAAAAAACGAGAAGAAGAGAAATGCAAAGGGAGAATAAATATATCTATTGGTGTTCTTTGCCGTACGAGCGAGTGAATATCCGTTTTATAATAATGTCCTGATAAAAATTAAACATTATAAATTTCGTAGGAAAACATTGTAATGATAAAGAAATTGAAGAGATTTTAAGAAGCACGGACAGTCTGTTTTCATTTACACCCACTTCAAGATACTAGTTATCTTAGCCATATTTTTTGTTATCGCTTAGTTAGACTTAAACAAAAGAGTTTGATTTTGATATTTAGTATTTGTTATGGAAAAGTGTTATATACTTTGGAAGAATCAGTCTTTCACTGTTTGAAATTCTGAATCAACCTGAAATTAAATTCATTCAATTCATCGATTTATTGCGTAACCATAGCAACGGTGATACACTCACATGTGAAGATAACATGTTATCTTCACGTGTGAAGATATCATGTTTTCGCGCGAAAGCTCACCTGTTATTTCACGGCTGTTTGTATAACAAATAAGTGTAACTTCCTAGACAACTGTCCTTTGGGCTTGTCATGCAATCTTTCCTCTCTGCGTAGGAGTCGAACAACTCCTCGGGATCAATTTTCTCTCACTTATTGAGGTGGAGCTGAAATTTTTCAATACAGAGAAATTCGAGCAGAAATTTTCTTTTGACACAAATCAAATGAACGATGCCAAATTTCCTTCCTTTGAGGTCTCCTTATGTCTCTCCATGCCACGAGGAATTACCTCGTCCCCATTGGAAGCTAAAAGCCCATTACATGTAAATGTAAAAATGAAACGAATAATTGGCCTTTTAAAAATGGCTAAATGGATTTAAATTCACTAAAGCCTTCGCTCTCTTTTTTAAAATGTAGCATATCCGAGGAAACCTCTTGACTCCCTTGGTAACACCCGTCATACATTTTTCCTTCACTAAAGAAACATGTCAAGCCCGAAGGAGCAGGACCTGGTGACCATTTTCAGCTGGCACGATGCCTGGTACCTAGCATACGGGATAGTAATGTTTGCAATCCTCTCTATTGGTTTCCTTGGAAACGCGTTAACAGTCGTCATCTTACGACGACCGCAGCACGTTCATAAAGCGCCGACTCCTCTAATGATCAACCTGTCTATTGGAAGTCTCATTATCATTGTTTTGGGATACCCAGTGGTAATCACTGTCTTGCTGAGTGTAGGACAAGTTAGCAAAGACGACCCCAGTTGTAGGTGAGGAACTAAATTATCTGTTAAAAGTTCGGCCATTTCTTAGTTTTCAGTCCATTTATGGTTAATTCTAGCTTGCTGGTAATTTTTATTGCTACTAACGTCATAGATTATGTAATTATCAATGCTTTGGTATGGAAAGTGTTTACCGACAACATCCCAAAACCAGGCGCGCCTTTTAATAGATACAGAATCCCATTTTATGAACCTAAATTGAAAACTCTGCGAAGTTATGAACATTGCGTAATTTCTATGGTCTATAACAGTCTAGCCAATGGAAAAATGTGTTCGATAGAAAGTGAAGTGTAAAATTTGTTTGAAGCCGACGCGTTTATCGGAAATTTCACCCCAGATCAGATGCCTCAATCTCGTCCCAAGAGCCCGCTTTTTGTTTGGTCTGCAGCACCAAGAACGCGGGTTTTTGGGCAAATACGATTTGAGGGTCCGCGAATCACGGGCTTCCGGTCGTTGCGCGCAGGCTTAGGGCTCTTACCATTTGTCAGGACTGGCCGGCCAGACTTATCCATGAAGAGGATTCCGTAATTAATCAGAATTATTTGGCCAGATCAGTCAATTTCTAAATTGTACGCACTCTTCAATGGAATTTTATGAAACAAAAGAAACAAATATTAATCTTTAAATATACCAGTTTGGCCGGTCAGTCCCGACTAAGGTAGGTAGGTAGGTAGGTAGGTAGGTATACTTTATTTAATTCAAAGATACACGCTAGCCCCAACAACACTCAGCTGGTTTCCATGGAGGGCGTGTTTGTACAGACACTAAGAACTAAGCGCCCTCAGATAGCGTTCCTGTCAAGCCATCCAAATCACGATTTTGAGATCGAAATTGGATTTCTCATTTCAAATATAGACAAACAATTATTCGATTGCAATCTGAGCAATATAACTCCGAAGGTTGATCGTTTATGGCTTATCTTATCAATGAATGTGCGCGCGAGAATTCTTTCACTTATTGTAGAAACGAGTGTTGATCATGGAAAAATGTGGTCAATTTGTTGATTGGACCTTCGTAGGTGGAACGCCTTTATCAACGGAACCGTTGGAATTTCAGGTATAATCACCCTTACAGAGATGAGCCTTGTCATCGACTATAGCTTGCAGAGGGGGAACACAAACATGCGATTCTCTAGTAAAAAGACAAGATGGCTCATCAGTGGCAGTTGGCTCTATGGACTAGTCTCCATGACTCCTCCATTGCTGGGTTGGAATCGCTTTGTCCCAGGCGCCGCTCGGATCAGCTGTGGACCCGACTGGACTGACAAATCAGCTGTAGGGATGTCATATAGCTTGTTACTGGTGGTCGTTGCATTTTTTATCCCGCTTGCCGTTATGTGTAGAGCCTACTACAGAATATACAGGTACTATTGGAGGCTTAATTTAATTATGTTGTGACTCGATTTATTTCTAGAATTTCTAAAGAATTTCTAAAGCCCATAATTTGAATTCGTCATGATGTCATCAAAATAAACAAAACAGTTGAGATACTTTCCCCAACATTACATTCTTCCTAAAAGAAACATCATTCCTCATATGACGATTGGTACATTTACCGATAATTCTTTCCGCAAACGCTTAAGAAAAGAAAAGCCTTCAAACTCGACAGACACAAGCAGGAACAATGGTGTCAGTACAGGGAAGAATTTCGTTAAAACATAGCGTGGGTTTGGAAGGTCACTTGTGGTAAAATATACAGCTGCCATATTGCCATTCTGGCTTCCTGTTCAATGTTGCTGCTCTGATGTTTCAAGGCAATTCCAAAATTCAAGCATTGCGCTATATAAAGAGGGAGAAGGTATCAGAAGGTATCAATGTAAAATATACAGCTGCCATATTGCCATTCTGGCTTCCTGTTCAATGTTGCTGCTCTGATGTTTCAAGGCAATTCCAAAATTCAAGCATTGCGCTATTTAAAGAGGGAGAAGGTATCAGAAGGTATCAATGGCTACCTAACGTAAGACTTTCATCACCTTAACTTTAATTAGATTAGCTTTTGCTACCCGCGGGACAGTGTAATTAATGAAATCAAATACTCATAACAAAGTTTTTGTTGTTGTTGTTGTTATACAATAACAGTGATAATTAAGGTGGGGGAGGGGGGGGGGGCGGCTCGGGCTCCCCGGGCCCCTCCCCTAGATTCCCCACTGATAATTCATCAAACTAAAGCAAAGAAAATTGGGATTATAGCAGGGGTTTGGATATGCGATCGTAGCATAGGATTTTACGATTTTATTTCTCTGTTTTCTCCAAAGCTTTATTTTCGATTGAAAAGATGTACTGAGGGTATATGATTAAACTTCCAGACATCATGAAGTTCGCCAAAAATACTTCGCTGCGTTTCGTATCAGTCGTGTTTTCAATTATTTTCTCAGTGTTTGGGAATATGACGAAACACTCACTCTCTTGTTTAATGTTGCTTCACGATTTTTAACAATAAAATCATTTCACTTTGCAGGTTACTGCGCCGTGAATTATTCACTCCTAACAACCGCGATTTTCAAATGCGACAAAAGTTGTACATGACCAAGATAGTGCGCATGACGATGACAGCCATTATTGTTTTCATGCTCAGCTGGTCGCCATATTGCTTCGTCAGCGTCGTTGCTGTTTTCAAAGGCAGTCACGTGATCACCAGCGGCGAAGCTGAAATCCCCGAGCTGATGGCTAAGGCGTCTGTGATTTATAACCCTATTGTGTATGTTGCAATGAATGATAGGTTTAGAGCGAGCATGCGGAGGGTTATATCTTGTAAAGTCTCTTCATCGGTAGCGCCCGCAGCAAATATTGAGCTGCGGACTTGCTGTGAAGATATCGCGCTTAAAGGCGGTTCAGTACGGGCTAATATGGGTATAAGGCGCGTGGCTTTTATTGTAAAACCGCTTAACGAAAGAGATTCGTCCAGTGATGTGTGTATTGTAGGTGTTGCACAAGTGTCGTAGCTGAAGGAATAGAAATCTCTATATCGTCACACATACTCCATTTATTAAAAACTAATAAGTATTGTATTTTATGTATCATAAGGACTGTCGTATACTTAATTACGGAGATAAATCCGATATGATATTTTGTCGCCTTGAGTTATAGGTTATAGCTGTCTAAAGGCGGTGGCAAATGAGGACACTGTTGCGGACACAAAACGTTTCCTTGCGCGCGCAAACGGGGAAACGCTTTTTTGCGGAGACAAAATGTTTCTGAATAAAAACAGAAGCATTTGTTTGTGACCCGGGAAAAAAATTGTGTCCGAAACAATGTTGCGCGCGCGGTCAAACAGAAAACATCTGCCACAACAATGTGTCCTCGTTTGCCACCGCCTTTTAAAATGTAATAGGTTACGTTAACCAGTGCGCGAGATCTGAATCGAGAGATAAGTTTTTGTTCGCAAAGCTATAAACAAGTTTACACAAAGAATGAGGTCAAATGCTATATGATAATAACCAGATTGTGTAAAAGGGGCCTTTTACAACCTAAAGATAAGGCAATCCATCGCTTCATTGATCGATCGATGCACGCGTAAAAGTTAGCCATATACATGCATTTTCGAAACTACTCATATAAAAACGAAAACAATGGCTTCTTAATTTACAGCAGCTATTAGCTTTTGAACTAGAGACATTAATAATTGAACTTGTGCGTAATACTTTTATTGACGACTATAAATCATCTGATAGGTGCTCTTTTGGCCTGAGTAGCTGGCGGTTTATTTTGGAAGCGCGCTCGATTCCGACTCGTTCGAAACAGGCAGTGAGAGCAGCGAAACAATTCTCTACGTAGAGACGTCACTTATTGAGTTGCGCGCCAAGCGCTCTACCTAATGAGAAAAGGGTGGATAACCCCACCCCTTTACCCTTTTTAATATTGGTGTTAACTTGAATCGTCGTTTAGGAACGGGGGGCATAAAAATGCTATAGAAACAAGAATTAACCGGGAAAAACAAACAATAGTCCCGGCACACCATTTTGGCTACAGTCGGTCATTCGTACAACACAGCACACAACCCCTTTTCGGCGGGGTTAGCCGTAAACCAGCCAAAAATCTAGCCGCTTATGAACGATTTCACCGTTAGCCCAATGTAAAATATATTAACCGCAAAATAATTCTAGCTAAATTGAAACGGAAAGAAATTAATTGTTTATCGTAAAGAGGCTAAAATCAACCACAGAGACCCTCAAAATGGGGCAGTCATTACGAGTTTAGGGACTGTACCACTAATTTTCCATGACTCTTGACGTTCGGAAGTCAAGACGTCCCTTCTCCAGATGATTGTCTGAAGGTCTAACGCCGTCGATTTCTATCTCTTGAAGGATACACGAAACTTGTTGAATGCTATCAGCTAGATACATGGACGGCTGTGTAAGCTGTGGGATTCGGAACTATATTCCGCGCACTCACGCTTCCAGGTTCGACGTGGCGTTGTAAAAGACGCCTGTTATAAGCGTTAGTGGCTCTCGTGCGTATTCTAGTGCTAGTTACAGTCAATAAAAAGTATTTGTATACTAGTAGTTACCACATGTTTTTTTTTTTTGGGGGGGGGGGTGTTTATGTACATGTATAAGGGGCTAGTTTGAAAATTATTAGGTGCAGTAGTTGAGGAATGGAGTGTAAAAGCTTGTGAACATAGTGAGCCACCTTTAATGTGATCACATCCGGGTCACATTCATTTTGCTTCACCGAGTAGAACTGGAAACACTTGGCCATATAACTTTCAGTCTCACAAGAAGTAAAACGTAAAACTGACCCAATTCAAAGTGAATACGAAATTGTTACAAATATGCATGTGTAAGCTAAATCAAATTTCTCAAACCGCGAAAAAAACAAAAACCGCTTTCAAAGCAGCTCAAAATGAAAACTGTAAATTTTGACAAGAAAATACAGAACAGACAGCTTATATTTCGGGATAGAATCTTTATTTAAGTAAACGCTATATTTTTCTATGTTCTTTTGTGTGTATGTACCCTGGGTGCCAGAGGGTTTT
The DNA here is from genome assembly GCA_947652115.1 of Blastomussa wellsi. Classification (NCBI taxonomy): domain Eukaryota; kingdom Metazoa; phylum Cnidaria; class Anthozoa; order Scleractinia; family Plerogyridae; genus Blastomussa; species Blastomussa wellsi. Next base: position 14,623,637 of record OX393569.1, read on the forward strand.
TGTGGCGAAGCCGCTACGAGTGAGCGTTTTGGCACCAATCACTGATAGCGGCTTCGCCCCAACAATAAATAAGCCTTTGGCACCCTGGGTAGCGGTGCGTATGCAACCCACTATCCCAGAGTTGAAGCTAATTTCATCGAGCGAAAAAGTGTACAGATTTGCATGACAGATTACATGTCAGTGAAACTGTGTTTAATTTGTCTCCTCTATTTTCATATCTAAACATTACTAATGTATCATGATGTACAGATATCCAAAACCTACGGTGGCCCATGGGTGTCACGGCACAACCAAATATCACGGCACAACCAAATGTCTCACGGCACAACCAAATATCTCACGGCACAACCAAATATTGCGCGGCACAACCAAATATCTCATGGCACAACCAAAAACCAAATAAATCACGGCAAAACCAAATTTTTAATTTGAGGTAAAACCGCAGAACAAACCCAAAAGCAAATAACTCGCTTCTAAATCGGATATTGGGGGTTTTAGTTATCGTCCCGTAGTGGGGACTTGTGACCGTTTTATTGGCATTTCTAGCAACATTTTATTGACTTTGAGTGACTCTTTTGATTATCTACAATTGCCCTTGGGCCGGGCAATTTAACAGAAAATCTCAGCTCAGTTCAAATCCCCACCCTATACCCGCACTCCCCCCCCCCCCCCTTGCGGGATTTACATTGACAGGTGCATAACTTGTGCTTTAATGGAATATTATTAAAGATCAATTAATGCTCGCAGAATTTGAATGAAGACAACTTTTTTTCTCACATCAGCCAACTTCTGTCAAAAGTCAGTTCCACAAGCAATGTTAAAAGTAAAACTTGTTCATGCAGCTACCGGTACTTCTGAATGCATTTGAACACAAACGCATTTCATGTGTCGATTCATGGCATTCGCTGCGCGTGTTGTTTTGCGTAACATAAAAAGCTTTCGCTAACCTTGCCCACAATTTACACAGTAACTGGCATCAGTCCCACATGAGGTGCCACAACGCTGGCAAAACATCGCTCCTCCTATGAGAAACAGCTCTAGCATAAGTAAACAAGGAAACAGAAAAAAAACCATCTCAGCTCAGAACCCCGCCATTTTCGAGTAACAAGGACTGAGTAATCTCTACTTCGAGAAAGAAATCATTTCCGCCGTGACAATTACTTCCGCCGTGAGAATTTTGGTTTTGCCGTGAAGTTATTTGGTTTTGCCGTGAGGGTATTTGGTTTTGCCGTAAAGTTATTCCGTTTTGCCGTGAGGGTATTTGGTTTTGGCGTGAGTTAAATATTCGATTTAGAAGCGAGTTATTTGATTTTGGGTGTGTTCTGCGGTTTTACCTGGAATTAAAAATTGTGTTTTGCCGTGATTTATTTGGATTTGCCGTGATAGTTTTTGGTTGTGCCGTGACACCCATGGGCCACCGTACCGTACAAAACACAGGTCAACGTTGTTCTCAGAAGAATTGGTTAAGAATTTAAAAGTTAACTCTATCTATGTCATCTATCGGACATTAGCCTGCGAATACAGCCGACCTTCTTCGCTCCCGGCCCGACGGGCGTTTCACAAGATTGCCTCTCGGGTCGGCAGCTAAGAAGGACGGCTGTACTCGCAGGCTAATCGGACATCGTCAACAACAGAACCGTTACGGAACGAAGCCGAGTGTTGTTTGGGATATTTGTTTCCTATTTTTGACAGAAACCAGGCTCTTAAATTTACTGACAAATGGGCGCCCAGTAAACTTTTAGGGACGACCTGTAATTTCGAGCCCATTATAATAGCCTGTTTCCATGGAGGGAGGGTGCCCCGGCTAACCGAGCTACCCTGGGGGCTTACTTTTAATGAACACATTGAGGCGTTTATACAGCGTGGCCCACCTAGCCGGAGCACACTGTCTACTTGCCCGGGACACCCGGCTAGGCTATCCCGGCTTACCGAGGTGAGATAAACCGCGAAAACATGGCGGAGCAAGGTGAATATTTTCGTCGTTACCATTTGCCAGTGTTATTTGCTGAACAGAATGACAGTCAGTCTAAAGAGATCAATGTAATAGATGAGTCTCAGGCAGAGAACAGGCCCGTGCCCGTGCAGGAAGCTGAAATAAGATGTCAAAAAGTTTCTTTAGTCAGCCATTTTGTTTGTTGTACTCAAAAGATAGCCCTCGCAGCCCACTCACTATCACGGTTAGGTGAGTTGCATGTAAAGGCGGGCTATGTTTCAACCCTTCCAGCCGGGTAGCCGGTTACCCGGGGTACTCTCCTTCCATGTAAACAGGCCCTAACAGTACCGATAAGCTCCAGCGCACCAATCTCGTACCTCAAGTCTTTGTTTCTTACTGCGCAGGCTTGACGAAACGAGAGACTCTCAAAAGTTCCGTTACGGGATCGATTTTGATTGGTTTTGAAGACAATAAAAATGGCCGGAAGTAAAATACCATGTAGTTCGTTATGTCAAGCTTTTGAAATGTAGGCATGCGCATTTCAACCGAAAGTCCAATATTTTCGGACTTTAAATCGGATCTTTCCTGGGATCTTTCCTGGTTACGAGGGTGCCAGCGCACTTGAAACGTCACTAAAAGGTTCGTGACCCTGATAAATACTTCCGCAAGCGAATAAACTGATATTCGACATGGTAATCGAAGCATAAAATAAAATATATTTAGACTTTCACTGACAACTTTTCGCACCAACAACAACGACTGCGAACCACCACCATGAGCGACAACGCTGCCCTTGATACTGTTGGCTCGCCGACATACAGACAAAAAGACATCACATAATCTGGATTTCAGATTGTTTCCCCTAATGAATTTTCGCTACCAATCGTGCGTTTAAGGCGGGATTCTACCTGAAAGCCGTTTTTCCGTCATTTAAAATGGATTTAATGCAAATATCTCGTTTGGGTTTCAAGGAATGCCAAAACCCTTCACTCATCTCACCAATCAATGTTTTGTGGTGTTTTATTTTTGGATGATTTTTGGGTATATTTGGGAGGAGGGAGCTTTTCTTAAAGGAGAAATATGAAATAGTGAAGATTTAATGGAGTTTAAAAGTTAGAATTTGACGAATAGTCTCACCCAACAGTCTCCCTACCAAACTACAGTCAACTCTCCGCAAACGGAGAGTCGTAAGCGGACAGCTCTACTTACGGACGGCTTTTTAAATCCCCGTTTTTACCTCTCAGTCAAACTTTCTATTTACACATTCCCGTAAACGGACACTCTCTCGTATGCGGACGCGGACACTTTTGAAAATGAAAATTGGATTTTTCTTTTGTTTACGCTCTCTCGTAAGAGGACACACCATGTACGTAATTGACTCTTGGCAATGAAATTTGTCTTTACACTTAATTTGCAATAAATCAACAAAAATATGACCTTTAACAGAGCAACAGAACAGCGGGGATCGCTTTTTACAAATTTCAATTATCTTCAGTTGCTATTTTTGTCTACGCAATAAAACACAATTAACACCCGCTAATTAACTCTCCCGTAAGCGGACATCCACCCTATTTTTCTTTGACTAACGGACACGTTTTTCAATTCCCGAGGGTGTCCGCTTACGAGAGAGTTGACTGTAGTTGCTTTTGGGTGGGGGTCAACTGTCTCAGTGTTTCAAAACTAATTTTCTACCTTCTATACCTTCTCTAAACCTCTATAAAGTTCATTCAAATTCAGGCAGAACCCCACTTTAAGGTACGCACTCATGAGTACAATAAACAAGTAAAGGATTTGCATTGCTGTGCTGAGCTTATGGGCACTTGTACAAAGTCTTTTATACAGGAGTTAAATTCGAAACTACCTAGAATAATCCGGCTAGAGGTAGGGTATAAGGATTTTAACCAGGAACGTTTAGATTTCAAATTCATCGTACTAACTACTCGGACACTCTCTTACCCTTTTTATAGACCATCGCTTTAGAGACCATCGTTTTAGAGCCCCTCGTTTTAGGGCCCATCATTTAAATCGGGCCCATCTTTTTAGAGCTCGTCTTTTCAGGGCCCATCTTTTTAGAACCCATCTTTTTGGGGGCCATCTCTTTAGGACCCATCTTTTTAGGGGCCATCGTTAAGGGGCCATCTTACTCTACTTCCTTCCTCTCCCCCTTGTCACAGTTGATCCTCCTCTTGGCGACTTGAATTTTTCTTTTCTGTCTCACACTCCTGAACATCCGTACACGATTCCTTGTTTTTGCTGAAAAAATGGCTCCTTTGACAAATTCTGCACGACACGATTGCCCATAGGGTCTTTCGAAAGCGTCTATTCATGAAGGTGTACACGAAGGGGTTGTAAATTACCGATGCTTTAGCCATCAGTTCTGGGACTTCAGCTGCAGCCGGGGAAAGCAGATAGCGGCCTTTAAAGATACTAACGAGGTTGACCAAACAGTATGGTGACCAACTTAACATAAACGTCGCCACTGCAATGGCCGTCAGACGCGCTAATTTCATCTGCCACTGTATTCGCCTCAGTCTGATGCGGTTATTTTCTGGGACGAAGTCTTGGCGAAGGATTCTAATAAAAAGAGACAACCACAAATGACTTTTTTGTCGATATAACTGATTCTACTTGAGGGTTGTCAAAATGGAAAGAAACTTTACAATATTGTAAGTTACTTTTAAAGGCATTGGAGTCACTATAGGCCTTATTCGCGTTGCGGCCATATTGGCCATAGACAATAGATTATATATCTAGGTGCTATTATATTCAAGTAAAAGTTCCTAAATAGCATAAAAAGTTTTACAACAGCTTCCAGCATTTATATCTGCACTTTGATAACGAAAATCACAACATTTAGGGCCTGTTTTTATGGAGAATGATGAGACTGGCGTTACCTTGTAGCAGTCAAAACAATGTTTCCCCGAGCTTAGACGTACGTGAACACAAGTGTATAAACATATGGTATAAATAATTGGGCCTTGAATCTGATTTCCATTCCGTAGTTCGCAGTCTCGGGATTTGTTTACATTCGGTAATACGTTACACTTCGGTTACAGCGTACACGAAGTGTTTTAGTCCGCCATTACGGGTCGTTTCGTTTTGGAGTTCTCGATGAGCTGAAACACAGTGAAACGTCAGTTTGGAATACCGTCGAAGCTCGTCTTCTTTTTATTATTGTTTTGCAAGGAGAAAAAGGTAAATTTTTACCCGTATTTTTCATTTTGGATAAATAAAAAAATGTAATAACTGTCCCCAAATGCAATAACCGTTGGCCTCGTGTAAATTGAATATAAGCTTAGGTTTTGGAATAAACCTGTTGTAGTATACAAACATTAGTAATGGGTTTACCTCGGTGTAAAAACCTGTGACTTTTTTCTTTGTTCTTGAACTATTGTTTTTCTGTTCTTTATTGTTCCGAGGTTCTTTGTTGCCTTGTTCGTTCTTTGTTTTACGTCACTCGTGAGTTTCACAGGTTTTTACACCGAGGACGAGCCTTAGTAATGGGCGAGACCGGTAGAGCAAGCTAATTACCTGATTCTCAGAACACATGTTTTCTAACAGTTTGCAAGAATTAGCACTCAAATTTTTTTTGCTAGGGTATGGTTTTTGACCCCTCAGTCCTGAGCAGGGTATGTAATTTCAAGCGAGTCTGTCCTAATGACCTCTAATCAGATTCTCGAGCCTTCCTAGACAGTTCAAAGGGGACAGACCACAATCTCAACGTTGGCTCCTCTTAAAAATATCTAATTGCCATAACCGTTCATCAGTAGGATATGCCTAAAATGCTTGTAGTTCCACAATTGGTTTTCGGCTCCATTAAATCCTATAGCAATTGCAGAACATTTCAGGTGGAGCCACCCACAATGTGAGCACAGTTACTGACAAGAAAACGTATGGCTTCAAGCAGACCTTCTAACACACCCAGTCAACATGAGACTATTTTCAGTACTAGAGTGTAAAACATTGTCCTTTGTCCAAAACTGGGTAGGTGTTTGCTGTTAGTTTTGTCCTAAACGGGTTCAGGGTTTCAAACCTACAGCGGACACCATTTATATGCCCAAACATTGGTCAAGTAACCCCCGGGGGCCTTCAAAGTTCCATATCAAACAACTTTTCACTATTACCATTGAATATGAATCCAACCATTTTTTCATTTAATAAAGGCATTATCATGCTGTGGTAGCATCACTTTAAATAAAGCTCAAGACTATCTATGCATGGAAACCCAACAACAGTGGTCTTGTTTTGTTAACAAAGACTATTGTACTACATTGAAATTATTAACTCTTTATGCTATTAAAGATGACAAGAATGGAAATGGTTGAAACTTGAAAAAATAGTTGTTTTTTTCACGTTATGTAATGAAAACATTGCCAAAAGTATTATGGTTCACTCTCCTTGCTAAAATTTCATTCAAATTCTTCTTGATAATTCTGCAGAGGCATTTCGTGCGTAATAACAAGCACAAGACAATGATTTTGGCACCGAAAACAGCAAAATCCCTGTAGTTTGTAACAGTGCTGAGGTCTCATCTATCAACCTCAACTGACCAAGGAGTGTCGGAATTTTAAGCCCCTTGCCATGTTAGCAACAAGAAAGTCGAGACCTCTGGTCGCCTCCAACACCGGAAGTTTTCGATTCAAATCTGACAAATCTGAAAATTATAGAACGAGTACTCTACGCATGCTCACAATGTGGGGCCTCCCGAGGCCTCGATTCCTGGTGTTGGACAAAAGAACCAAATGCCTCTGGGGAGGAGAATGGGGAACACTTAGAAAGTACATGCTAGAGATTTTTTTGTTTGTCATTGCATGATTAGTATCGATAATACCTACTAACATTTCCAAGCCCTACTCAAAGGGCCTCAGTTGGATTGTGGCTTTCTCAAACTTAAAAAATACCTTTTGTTGTTATGAAACGTATTTAAGGTTAGACCACCAAATTGACCACCAGATTTAGAGACAGAGAGCAACAGCCAGAACTGTCAAAAAGTCTGTCAACTAGTTCTATATTGCATTCGGTAGGAAGTTCTATAAACGTCCTGATAAGAGATCTTGAGGCTTGGCTTCCATGAGTCAAGGGCTACGCTTGCAAACTCTGCCAAAATGACATAACCCGTAAACAAAAATGAGCACACTAGCTACTTTTTCTTAGATATTTGCATTCATTTACTTTCTTAACTTGCAAAAAAGGTCTTCTATGCAGATGTGATCGTGTCCTTTGGAATATTCACGTCGAAGGAAGACATTTATTTTTTAATTCAGATTACGTTCATGAAAATCGGCTGAAACGTAAGACAATGCCCCACAAATTATGCCTGGATCCGGGGGGAAGACTCGCATATGAAAGGGGCGGGGATGCTCGTCGGAAATTTTGAATGAAACACCTAAAGGAGACCGATCTGGGCGTGGCCCAAGCTTTTTTTGACCCCTAAAAGAGACCATGAAAACTTTGATTATATGAATCAAGCAAATAAAACAAATTAAAAATATACATATTAAATATATATTTTTATATTTCTTCGCGTGCAACCCTAAACGAGACCTTCACGGTTAAATATAATGGCGTTTTGCCCAGAATACCCTTTGTGAGACCAAGATCCGAAATGTACACCCCTAAGCGAGACGACGAGCATCTCCGCCCCTTTCATATGCGAGTCCCCCCACGTGGGCCCTGGACACACAATAAACCTTGAGTTCGAATTTTCCACCTAACTTCAATTCAGTCTAGCTGGTTGACACTTTTTGTTCTTTCACATTGTGCTGGAAACATTTCCGACGCAAAAATGTCTACTGCGAGACCAACAAAACTACAAAAAAAGAAAATGAAACGTCTGACCTTGTCTATTTTTCCTTGCAGAAACGTTTTCTCTCCATGCATGGAGAAATAATATAAATTGTAGGAAATAATTAAGAGGAAACTTGCTTTTCCTGTTACAAACGAAGCTTTTGACAGCTTGGCTGTAGTATGCCAAAAATAGCCAACAGCTGTAAAAGTTTTATGTGACTATTGACATTAGCAAAATGAGCGCTTGTAATTTCTCACGATCACGTGAATAATGGCATCATCGAATATTGACGAAATGAACTGAGCACAACGCCTGATTTTGTTGTTGATATATCCATTTATTAAGGAAATGTTTGTGAGTTTCCCCCATTCACCTGACTAATGACCTCCATTATGTTTGCATACAATAGAAGAGTTTGTTCCTGATTTAGTTATCCTAAAATCTACATATTACATTTTGGGAAGGTCATTGCATTCAAGGTCAACTGTTACTAAATTTGGGGTCAGTTATTACATTTGAGGCCAATTATTACACTTGCGACCGCCAACGCTTCCGTTTTCCTTTAATAAAAGGAAATTGGAGTTTGCTGTAAATAGCAAGATAAATTGCGAAAACCTCGCTAATCCGGTAAATAAGTCACTGTTGTGTCAGCACAATTCTGCGACATTTCCTGGCTTCAGGCGCATGCATGAAAGAGGACAAGCTGAAGATCAGAAGGACAATAATGTTTTGGTGCTCGTTATTATGATAAATTCCCAGTCCATGTTTCAACGTACGAGACTCTCTAATTGATCAAGTTTAACCTTCCTGTTTGAGCTACAACATTTCCAAAGATATCAACTTTTCCTAAATATCGCCAAGCTTTGCTTGTCCTTTCACTTAACCTCTCACCTTTCAGATGAACACGGCCACTTTCTTTCAGGGCTAGAATTTTCTATTGATCTTAAAGTACAATTACTTATATTGGATGTTCGCTTGAGACTATCACGGGTTCATCGTGTCGCTCCTCATATGCCAGTATTTCAGCTTGTTAGTTAAAATGGACACGGGAATTTCTTTTAATTACTAAATATGTCCATGAATACTAAATTTCCACTTTCGCCGGTGACTTAAATGCATTTTTGTGTTAACGGAGCTAAAATTGTTACTAAGTATCTTCGCTCATTCAAGAGTAGTGGCTAGAAAAAAATGTATTCTGATCAAGTTTGTATCAATTTACCGCCCAAGAGGAAAGGACAGAGTTTGAAAAAGTGCGCTCTACCTTTTCAATCTGTGATCAAAATATCATGATCGTGCAACTTATGAAAATACCCCTTTATGACTTTGGTGGATAAGTATAAGCTAATACAAGGGATAGTTGTCACTAACATTGCCCCCGCTTTTCATTGATCATAGTTTTTGTCTGATTGATCAATTTCTCTTTTCACGGGTGTATTTTTACAGACATTTTTGGGAAATATCGACTTACGTTGTCGTGAATAACTCTGTTTTGGCTAATTTGTCGTCTCTTTTCTTTTCTTTGACTGTGATTGACTTGGCCTTAATGCTGATGACTGAATAGATGAAGGTTCTATTTTCTGGTATTGTTTAGTTTAAAACATTGTTTTTTTAATGTTAAGAAGCTTATTCGTCTCTTTCGGGATTGAATAATTGAACTGGATAAAAGGGTTAATACTGGACAACTGAAGATTCCTGGACTTTTACATTCTTTTTATATTCAATATAGTACACTATTATGTTAAATATTTGATGTGAATACCCATCGTCTACTAGATTTCTGGGACACATTCTCTTTCGATTTGTACCTTCTTATTTAGATTCTAACCCAACTTTGTATTGTCAGTGGTGAAATAAGTGGTTTACCTCTGTGTAAGAACCTGTGAGATTTCTCTTTGTTTGTAGCTATTGTTTTTCTGTTTTGTATAGTTTGAATCATTTTATACAAAGCTAGACCATTAATGAAAAAAAAATGACGACAGGTTACCACTGAAAATTTGGACCCCCTCTGGTCGCCTAAGAGAGATTCGAATGTATATGAGTCTTATATAAATTGAACTGTTAGACAAGCGAAACCGTTGGCCGAACTTTTAAATTGCGCAGTTGCTGTCAGGCTAAGGTTAAACGTCGAACCTCACACGAGCCGAAACTAATGAAAATGAACAAAAGCTATTGATTTTGCTCTTTTACATTAGGTTCGGTGGGAGGCGCAGTGACCTAATGGTTAGTGCGCTGGATTCCCGTTCGGACGATCCGGGTTCGAGCTTCGGCCAGATCACTGCGTTGTGTTCTTGGGCAAGACACTTTACTCTCACTGTGCCTCTCTTCACCCAGGTGTACAAACGGATACCGGCGAATTTACTGCTGGGGGGTAACCCTGCGATGGACTAGCATCCCATCCAGGGGGGAGTAGAAATACTCTCTGTCGCTTCATGCTACAGAAACCGGGACAACGGCCACTAGGCCCGTATGCAGACGTTACCTTACTTTTTACATTAAGTTCGGCTCATGTGAAGTTCGACGTTTGACCTTAGCCTTACTTCGTTTAGACCCCAATTGCTACTCATTTATGAATTACTGGAAAAGATACATACCTGAAGATCTTAAAGTAACACACACAAATGACTGAAAGTGGCAAAAAAAATCCAAAGGCGACCAGGAGTAGACTATAGGTCATACCAGACGTCGAAAGATTGATCCAATCAGGTCCACAGTTTATTCCAGCTATCCCAGGAGTAAAGCGTGACCATCCTACGAATGGAGGAAGCATTAGCACCGCGCCATAAACCCAGGAGACGATCACAAGACCGAAGCTAGCTTTCCGCGAGAATTTATACCTGGGATTCATCTGATGCATGCTATAACTCATAATCATAGTCATTCCAGTGAAGGTCACAATAGAAGCGATTCCTACAGTCCCGTTTACAAACGCGTACCAGTTACAGTAGCCTTGATCCACGTTAATTTGCCCTCCGGTTAGGATCACGGCGCTAACCGACATTGGATACCCGAATATTGTGACGACGAGCCCAGCAGAGGCGAGATTCAGCATCATCGGAGTCAGGGTTTCCTTGCGATGGGATGGTTGGTAAAGGACGAGTATTGTCAACGCGTTGCCTAGGAAACCCATCGCGAGGATGACAAACAAGGCGGCGATGTAAGCAACTTGTCCATGGTCTTGTAAATGAGACGAAGAGTTCGCGGTTTCCAAACTTCTTGAAGACTGACCAAGTGGAAATGTTGTTGTGTTCATAGCAATTTGAAATTAAGTTCGCTCTATATAGTCTTTATGCTTCTGAATGACGATGTTAATTCTAGTTGCATGTCATGACTGAAAAAAAAAACGTAATCTGTAGCTTTAAAAAAGAGAACTAACCACAAAAAGGACTGGCAATCAATGCACTGAGTATTCAGAATTTTCTTCTTTTATTCTAAAATATGAAAAATAACCAAAATACCGCAAGCTGTTTTGAAACATGCTCAGCAACGTAACGCAGTCTAATAAATTATTTCCTGCATGATATACATTTCGTGTCATTTTCATGTTACATGTTTATCAAACATGATTAAAATTAAAATTAATGTTAGAGCTATTTTTGCTCGTGCAGAAGCAAAGACATAACATTCTAAAATTTGTCTCAGTCGCGAAATATTATTAAAAATGTAGTCCAACAAAATCGTACATTTTTAGAAACATGCTATGTATTTTGAGCGGGCTCAAATGTTGCTCGCCATTTTTGCTTCTATCCCTGATCAATACATTCCACTATTTTTTTAGTAAATGTGCTTTTTTCATGAAACACCGATGGATTTCATGATGTCCGAAGTTGAATGACCAAATAATTTATCGATCTATTAGTGAAAAAGGAGTTGGCTAGCATGAAATTAAAATAACACCAAACAAAAACGACGAAATCATGAAAATCATCTTGTTCTCTGGATGAATGTTATAAGGTGGAAAAAGACAGCGTCTGAACTTTATCCTACGCGTTTCCAACAACTTGCAAATAGAATTGGAGGTTGGATTTTTGGCTACATATGTATCGAAACATGGTTTATTTATCAACCCTTCAAGTGAATTGAGATTTTTAGATTAGAATTTCGAAACGTTGCCGATGGCCTTGTCGCCGTTGGCAATCAGTGAAATGCAATATTTCGAATATAAATGATATTTCGAATATGCACAGTACCTGTGGTAAACAGTTGCTGCTGTTAAGTTTTCTTGCTGTGTACAATATTTCATATGTTCAATTTTGATATTATGGAAGATTCCAAAAGATAGCTAATAGCCAGTATGCACGTCATTCGCGCTAAATTGATTTTCGTTTCTCGATAATTTGTTTTTGTTGCCACCGTTTGCAATAAAACAACTTAGTTACAATCTTTTCCCTTATCTTTCCTACCGTTGATTTATTTCCTTGTATTTTATATCAAGGAAATAACCCTTCTATCGTATATATCGGTCAAATTATTTATTTTTTTGATCATCTCTTGATAAATACGTGCACTTCTAAATAGGGTGTGAACTCCATTCGAGTCGCCAGAGCCTAAAAATACACAACATGACATAAATGATTAATTACCAATTTTAATGTAAAACGCGCGCTTCCGAAAAGCATGTAGAACCTTCGATATCAGTTGGTATTTGATGCACTATGTCGTTTTGACCCTTTGATATATAACCTCTCCTCCGATTTTTTCCTGATAATAAACTTATAGCATCGTTTGTATATAGCAAGCAGGTGGTAGCCTTTCCTGCTCTATTTGCCATATGATTTAGCTAGCAGTTCAATGATTTCTGGTCGGTTTTTAGCCCTAAGGATTTAGGTATCTCGATATATAAGCAAAACTTGAATACTTTCCGGTTGCCAAAGAAATTCACCCCGGAGCTTGTTCTTCGCTCCAAATCTACCTCCATCTTTCGGTCACAGTTACCCTTGTTCTTTATTATTTGTAATTATTTATTTATTTTTTATATATAATTAGCTCGTTAGTGATATTTTTACCCGTAAAAAGGCTTCTTGGGATTTAATTAAAGAAACTGATTTTTACATCAAAAAGATGGAATAGAACAAGGGATGGTGAGCTTATTGTTGGAGCGTCCGATTCCGGTGTAGTTGACCGCTCATGTATGGCAGGCACCCTTTCACTATATATTTTTTCTCGTGGTCTAGTCTCAAGAGTTTCATCGAGCGCTGGCCTCGAGGCAACGATTTTGTTTTGGGGGCGGGGCAAGACATTTCACTCCCATGCTCTCACGTGACCACTGCCTTCTCTTTCCAGAACACCAGAAGTGCAGTAAAACTACGGGCAATTGTGTAACAATTTGACAAACAGGACCTGCTGTGTGATCGACCGATTTTTCATCACACACAGTCAGAAGAGAAATCGGGCGCTAAGCTTCGGCGGTTTTAACCTCTTTCAAGGGTACCCAACGCATCATTTCCATGGACTATATTTTTCAGAAGGCTTGTATTGATCCCCTCAAGTTTTTGCCAAGTGAAATAAATGTCACCTCGAATTTTTATCATGGGGGACATGTAATGTGGGTGTTTAGTACTTTCGTTTACTTGATTCCTTGTTCAGAACATAACAAACTGTGCAAGTAATCGAATATATAAAATTAAATTGAACGAGTTGCCGGTGATGGTTAAAATAGTGATTCCGTGCGCACTCCTCATACTAAAGTTTGACAATAAAAAAAATGGAAATTAAATTGAGCAAGCAGCTGTCGTGATGAGCGTATCGTTTGGTTACCTGCGTGTAGTAGACAATTACAAATACGATGGATGCGAGCTTCCAAAGGTGAAACTGCTTGCTATATTTCTTGTTTGGTCTTGATATATGCATATGCTGCTTTTTTGATCGAACGGCAGTGATGTTTTATCCGTTATTGGGCAAACAGTTTTATCTCATTTTGTGGAGACCTTTGTTTCGATTTGCTATTCTATTAACCACTTCATTTGTTTCCGTTAGCATGTCCATAGCTCGTCGTTCTATCGATTTTCCTCCATCAGACGGTATCTTTTCCGTTCCAAAAATCTTAGATTACATTTGCTTATGGCCCATTCTTCCAAAGCAGATAAGATAGATGTATTATGAAACAAATTGTCATCAGTAATGCTCAAATTAAATAAGTAAGTCAGAAAGTCCTTGCTATCAATCTTCCGTACGTTACAGATATGCGTTATGACCCACCGATCAATTTTTGCGCGCGCTCATTGGACAAAATGCATCACGTGGTACAAATCGGACGACGGGTATCAGAAAATATACCCCGTCCGATTTGATATCCGCCGCGCGATTTTATTGAAGAGTGCAAAACAAACGAACAGTCACCTTTTGAACTCTAAAATTTTAATCAAATTATAGTTGAAAAAAATACGTAAAACAATCAATTTTAATTTTAGTCAACTGCAATAAACCTTCAGTTCCAAAATGGCTACTATCTCTTTGTTGGTATCAAATTAGCCCTTCTTGCCTCGTTTTTAACCTAAAAAGTCAAAGGAATATTTTAACTTGTACGAGGCAACAAGGGCCAATTTGTATGTGCACAAGTCAGCGGCTATTTTGGAATAAGGTGTATAACGCCTTGATTACCACTATAGGTTTTTTCCTTTTTCACTGCGACAAATCGCGTTGCGGAAATTAATTGGAGGGTTTACAAAATAAACAAACCCCTTCCTGGCTTACCGGTATATTGAGGGGTGATGCTTTTGGCTGAAACATTGTCCTCAAAATTTCACAGTTGCCCTCGAAGCTTCGCTTCTCGGCCAGCTGTTCATTTTTCGGACAATCTTTCAGCCTCGGGCATTATCCTCCAATATACCAGCCGCCTGAAGGGGTTTATTCACTAAATATACGAAGCTTTTCACGATTCGTTCCGGCGATCGGTCCTACTGATTTCTCACAAGGCGCTACAAAAGTGACAACTGCAGTTCATCTATTTCTATAATGCAATTTGTTGACAATGTGTTGAGTAAGAAGATAATTGTCTTATTACTCAATGTTACGGAACATCATCTGAGTTTAGTTAGTTAAACGCCGCCGAAGACTGTGTCGGCTAATAGAGCTGATCCGCTCTTGGTATCCACAGCACGAATATTGAAAGAGATTTTACGGGAAATTTTTCACGCAAACATGTTCTAACAATGATTTTTTTCTGAAACTTTCACCACTATAAGATAATGAGTTACGAATGTCAGAAATGTAACAACAAATGGCGGTCACCACCTTCGTTTTGTTGATAAATATAATATATGCCCTGAAAAACACCCTAAATCTGAAAAATGCGCTTCGTTAGTGAATATGGCTACAGTGTCTACAAGCCGAAAAATATCGCAAATAAATCTCTGAAGTGAACATGTTTCTGTCAAGTGTGTTTTTAGTGGATTTGTGTGGTTCGTTAATGAAAAATTCGCATGTAGCGACCACATTTCCACTCACCTAACTGCCGCAAGATGGCAGGATTCGATGTCGTGTACGAGGGCAGAAAACTTGAAAATTTTTAAACTTGTCAAGACGATTTTTTGCTCATATTTTGACAATCTTTCGAAAATTGTAAATAACATCAGTTCATGGAAAAATAAGTAGGGGTCACCGACCATTCAAGCTAGAGAATAAACTACAAGCAAAGTTAACGCGACGGCTTCTGGCCCTTTGTTTTTCCCCAGCGCGCGCGCTCGATGCATGACGTGGCGTGACATTGCAGCACGTATTGCGTGCTGAATTTTGAAAATCGATTCCTTTAATTAAAAATTATCAGACATATTTGGGGATACGCAAAACTGCCAGGCTGATACTTCGTAAAAAGTTGACTTTGCGAGAAATCAACATGACTAATTACTTAAAACGAAGCTTTTCCTATAGTGGGGTCACATGAAGGAAGAAGGTATCCAGTATGTCGGATTCCCACACGGCAACCATGTAAAGTAGTTTTAAATAGTTTTAGTTTTTAACTTGTAAAGTTCCGTGTTTAATTTAAATTTTACTACTACATGTACTGCTGCTATTTGCGGCGGCTTGCGTTACATTTCGCGGTCACGTGATCCGCGTTACTGGCATTGAAATTGGCGTGACAACAACAGCTTACGCTTTATTAAAATGCAAATGTTGTTTTGCGTGTTCTTGAATTGATCAACAACTTCCTCTGGATCGAATAGCTATTCAAGGTTGGCATAAAAACGTGAACGTTGAATTTTGCCGACTTTTTTCAGAACCTCTCAACGGTCTCTAGGTACATCGTTCGTTTTTTCCGGATTGAACTCTCTCCTTTAATCCCTTGTAATCCTGGGTTCGCGAAGCGTGGTGTCACATTACGTTGAGCAGAATATTCCGATCCGATCCGCAAGTGTGTTCATACGTTGATCTATTTATGCCGCAGGTTTACTGAGAAGGAATATGACTGACTACGAACGAGACAGAGGGTATAGCTATCTGGAGGAGACGGAAGCAAAACCGCTTCCAACCGAGAATGGCTCTCCTAACTTATCTTATCGCGGCGATCGCGAATCGCTGCAAGTGAAAAAGGCTTCGTTATTCAAGCGGATATTGAGATGGAGAAAATACTTAATACTGATTTTGACGCCTATACTGCTGATGCCTATACCGATTGCTGTGGAAGGAACGGTGAGTTTATAGAGATTAGCTTGTGATATTTGGTTCCTGTTTAACAGAAAGGGTCGCCTAATTAACCTCTTGTCAAAGCATTGTACGTTGAAGATATTTATTATGCTTACAATCAGCATATAGACACATCACTAATTTAAATATTATTCTCATTATTGCCCAGTTGCCTTTTGCCTCTTCAGGCCACGTCCACACTAAGCCGGATAAATTTGAAACGGCGTTTTCGCCTAGAAAGCGGATAAAATGTTTTCTGTCCACGCTATACGGTTTTCAAATTATTTCACCATCAAATACACGCTGGGGCATGCACATATTACCTGAATCACGTTATTAGACTCGATTAGACTGTTTTGATGTTAGCCTTTTCTAATTTCCGCCGTCCACACTAACCCACCTAGCCAGCGTTTTCAAATTTGTCCACTTTGGAGAGCGTTTTCAAAAAGTTGCGTTTTCGGTGACCGAAAACGGCCGTTTTAGTGTGGACGGAAGTACTTTGCTGAACCGCGAATTTAGGTCTACGACAGTAGGAGGAGGCTAACCTGTACAACGAGCAGCTTAGAGAGTAGGGGCGCGAGGCGCGATTTATCCTGTCAAATTCACTCTCATAGACCAACATTTTGCGTGGTCACGCAACCTCTCCCCAAAAGAGTTGTGTGACAAGGTATGGCTCTCTTCCTTTGTGCCCCCAATGAGACGTAAGGCATAGTCAGCATAATACGCGGAAGACCTTGCTCTTTTACCACTGTCAGGCTTCCTTGCTCCTGTTTATGACTAGGATATGAAACATTAACTGTCTGTCGAAGGGTTTTATCTGATAAGTAACAGATACCCGACTAAAGGACGTGAAGCGGTCAGGAATTGTTCCTTCAGATGACTGACTAATTCTATAGCGTGGAAGATGGAGACGGGGGGGGGGGGGGGGGGGGAAGAGAGAGCGTTGTGTTTTTGTTGTTGTCGTTTTACTGTTGTGAATTTTGTTCTGCTCGGGACATAACATCTTGGATTTACCGCTGACAAGAACGTCGAAGAAAATCAACGCTTCCGATATTTAAAGCATGAAACACGAAACATCACCATCCCTCCTCCCAACTTTACCACCCGTCAACCCAACCATACTCGTGTATTTTTGGGGTTTGGTCGGACCCCCCCCCCCTTCCCCGTCCCCCCCGGGAAGGAGTTTGCCGGAAAATCACATGACAAACAAAGTTTTTTTCGTTTGTTTAAATGTTTGGGCCACGATTCTTTATCAAGGCAGAATTAACTGAACTTCATGTACAGTTGCCTCATCTTGTGACCAAAGCTTCAAAACGTTAGATTGTTCTAATTTCTGATAAGCTGTTAAACTTCAGAACTCGGTTAACTGATGCATTCTAATTTGCATTTCATGTGCTGGTCTATATTAGTTTTGTTTGATTCTTTGGCAGCTAATCAACCTCTTTTAATAACCTCATTATACAATGGGCATGATATTTGTTTTGCAAAAACAAAGGGAAGTGAAAAACAGTCCGCCAGTCCGTATATGCGAGTGACTGAAGTTGCTCAGCGTTTATAATTGCTAGAAACTTCATAACGAGGAATTGTATGTGCCGTGATTAAGACTTTTCAGGCTGATTGATTAAGGTGATCTGTCACCCACTGCAAATTCGTGGAAAAAGAAACGACTGTACAGTTTTATTTGCAAGTTTCAACTCAACACACTTCGCTCCGCAAGCCAAGAATACGCCACCTATATGGAAATAGGCCAGACAAACCAGGCTTGCCTCTCGTCTATAACCGTCGGCGAAAAAGCCAGCGAGAAACCAGGCAACACAGAGATGGAATCATCTCCGCAACCGCAGACGATTTCTCCGAAGCAAAATACCTCGGTCGCGAGGTGCCTTCTAAAATGGCGCAAGTACCTTGTACTCGTCTTGACGCCAATACTGTTAGCGCCGTTACTGATTGCAGTCCCAACACCGGTGAGCTTGTGAATTTCATGTTTGTTCCATTGACAAAAGGCTTAGGATTAGCTAAATTAAGTGTAGCAAACCCACAACGCCAACCTCACCGTCGCGCATTTATTGAAGAGATGTGTATGATTTCATGCGCGTAAGAGTTAACACGGTTTCTTCAACTCCCTGCCGGGTGATTATGATCATATATAGAGCCTTTTACGACTGGCACAAAACAGCAAGACAATTAATTGGCATATTGTTAAGTTAATGGTATTGCAAACGGATGTTTGTCAAAGTAGCGCTATGCATTGCGTTTCTGAATGGCGCAGTTTTAACTTAACAGTTTTACATGTATCCGCTTGGAAGTGTTTTTGCGATATCGGTGCGGCTTCGTAGATCGCACTGTTGTTGGTAAATGAAATCTGTAATATTACGCGCCGCATTGTGCTTGATGTGCAGTTACTTTGACTGAAGGGGCCATGGGGACTATTCAATTAGAACTACAATAACGAGACAGCGAAAAACCACTAAAGAAACAAGAATTACAGAGCTTAGGACAGATTGAGATGAATTATAAACGAAGATTTTGAAAGTGAGGCTTGATTTTGTAATCAGTAAGGACTCAAGCCCCAATGTTAGCATGCAAGTTCTCTTTACTAAGTGCAATACATTGCTTTAGTACTGGTTAAGAGAATTTGCTTGTCGTTGATTATCATTTTCTTAATTCTCGTTGCCTGCATGCTTTTCTGTCTTTAACTACCGTAAACCCTTTCGGCTTATTCCATTATATATAACGAGCAATTTAATCAAGAACCTTCGCGCTTAACTGCCGTTGTTTTTCACCTTAAAAGTTATCAAAATAATTACCTTGTGGTATTACTTTTTTGCATGAAGTATTTTCCAATTATGACATTTAACAGAACCATAAAAAACAGAACTGATTTGTTTGCTGCTTAGCTTAACGTTATACATCACAGCATTTGACACCCGATTTACGATCATCTTCGGGTCTATGACCCGGACAGTGTGCGAACACAGTTTTACAGCAGGGTAATAAATTTTTGCAATAAAGTTTCTTCGCAGGTCTTCAATTTCATGATTTTTGTGATATCGACAATAAGGTTTTTAAAATATGTCCGCTAGGCCTTATTGCCTGTCTAATATCTTCTTTGCAAAAAGTTATACATCGGCGAAACAGGGAGACGACTAGGCGACCGATTCCGAGAACACCTCCGGGACGTAGAGAAAGACGACAAAAATGCATCGAAACCGGTCGCGAGACACTTCAATCTCTCAAATCATTCTAAGCAACATATGGCAGTCTGAGGCCTTTCCCTTCACCAAGGAAGCACGGAAAGTCGCAAAACTCTAGAACAAAAATTTATTTTTCAAATCGGCGCTCTTAATCCTCACGGTATCAACGAACGCTTTTCATTCAACTAATTTATTCCGTTGTTTTCACGTTACCAGGCACCAACCAATAGCGAATCTCCACCTTTCTGTATATAAACAATACACGACCCACAATTCCTTGATTCGCTCCGACGAAGGGCTAACGCTCGAAACGTCAGCTCTCGAATCTATTACGGTGGCCAGTTCACATTATCAACCCAGTTGATAAAACCAAATTATATTAATATTTTCTTTTTTCTGTATTGTACCGAGTAAAGTATCTATAGAGCTTTTTTTTCAATTGCGAAGTCGTGCAATAAATCTCTTATTAACTAAGCTGGCTTGGAACATCGTGAGAATAACGGCCCTTGGTCTTTTCTGAACGGATTCTTCCGGTACCACCTACGGCCGATAATTTTCAGTGTAGACCTCCCTCTTGGTTTATAAGCTATATGTATTATGTATATGTGTTGACTGTATTGATAACATTGGTGTTTTCCAGGAAGCCCGTTGTGCGTACTGTATTCTGATCATGGCAATGTACTGGGTGACCGAGGTTGTGGAGTTAGCTGTCACCGCTCTTCTCCCATTGGTTCTCTTCCCGTTGTTTGGTGTCCTGGGTTCTAAGCAAGTCTCTACGCCTTACTTCAAGGACACCAACGTGCTGTTTCTTGGCGGGTTGATTGTGGCTGTAGCTGTAGAGCAGTGGAACTTACACAAACGGATCGCTCTTCGAGTTCTCTTATTAGTTGGAGCTCAACCACGAAGGTAAGTCTGCTAGCCGTTGAAAAATTTCGCCTAAATTTTTCAAATTCGTCATTTGTAATCCGTTTCAATCTTCTCCATCCTTAACCATCCTTGTTCCTTTTTGGTTTAGCATCACCTTTTTAGTGTTTTTCTTCCTTAGTAAACTATTATTTGAAGGTTTCTTACATTATTTTATCCGTTGCAAGAAAATGACTCATAATATACTGTGACGTGGCTCCTTTAAGTAAGGTAGTAAGCCTTGGCGCAGGAGTGTTCCAGGGCGCACGGGGAGCACTCCGCCGCGCGTCCCTGGAATTGCCGTTGTGGAGGTTTTCGGACCCGCCGCTTTGCGCTCGACGATTTTCTTGTCGGTCTATACCCACCAAATAAACCCGTTCCCTGGCTTAATTAATGTGGCAGTAACCAATTTCATTCTAACACTATGGTCTTATTTAGATACTTAACTAAATTCTTCAACTCAGTAAATTCATCAGTTGGGAACAATGATATCTGTACGCTGTATAAACAGTTACAGGTCGATATGACGAGTTTACTTTGTTCAAGCGTTTAATGAGTTGAATTTTGTATCTGTATAATTTAGACATCGAATATTTCTCGGAAATGTCCAGGAAAAAGTTAGATAACGTTTTTGTGACCTTCTGAAATCCTGGTTTATCTTCAAAAGGTTGTCGGAAATCTTCGGAATGTCCTTTGAATTATGTAATTTCTCGTCTTGCGTTAAACTCGATACATCTCTCGCGCGATATTAAGGAGAAATCTCAATTTATTTGCTTTTGTTTTTAACCAAAGGCATTTAGAACGTTTCTTATGTTTTTTTTTTCAGTTTAATGCTCGGATTCATGCTGACGACAGCATTTCTGTCCATGTGGATAAGCAATACAGCCACGACCGCCATGATGGTGCCGATTGTCGAGGCAGTGTTAGGGGAAATAAAGAGTGAAAGTGTCAAGAATCAACTTGAGAAAAACAACGAGGACAACAGCCAAGCAGATGAGGTGTGATTACAAAGCTCAGTTGTCCGTAATTTACTCCTGTAGTCTTATTAGTTCATTATTACTTCCCTTTTGCCGATCCTTTTGGTCAGCACCAAGAATCGCGACCTCTGGGAAGGTCCAACACCGGAAGTCCGCGATTCACGAACTTCCGTCACTCTGTGCATGCACAAAGTCAAATCTGACAAAACTGATTTGCTGAAAGCTACAAAATGAGTTCTCTGCGCATGCTCACAATTTGGTTGCGGCCGATTCCTTGGTGCTAACCAAACGGATCGCGGCCTCTGGGGACTAGAATGAGATTTGATTGACCCGCTGGATTGCGCGTGCTTTTTGGGATTGGCCAAAGTGATTTTTGTGGCTGTGGTTTATCGAGGCTTAAAAAACACGTTACAGCCAAGAACACCAGAAATGTTTATGGAATGTTATTGTGTTACAGAAAAAGCCAATCAGATGTGAGAAAACTAAACAGCAAACAGCAATGGTCATTAGTTTGTGGTTTTGAGGTTTGTTCGCGTGTCCTGAACTTTGCTGCGATTGGTCACTACACAATAAACATTCCAGAAATATTTCAGGTGTTCACGGTTTTCTTAGCAAGGCTGTAATAATTCATAAAGGAAATACAAAATAAATTAATGTTTAATGAGTGTCTTTATATGTGATAAAGGCACGGCTAAATGTTACGGCCGATCATGTTTTCTCCTGAAAATAATAATAAACCCTAGGATTATTCTACAAATGAACAGATCTATCTCAAATGTTTTTGAAGCTGTTCAAAAACCTCACAGAACGTGTTTTATCGGGTTTAAAACACTCGGCAACGCCTCGTGTTTTAAACCGATAAAACACTGCTGCTGGTTTTTTTTAAACATTACTCAATCTCAGATCTTTCTATCTCCGTGCCGACCCCATTTCAAGATATTTCCGTAGCGTCACTTCATAACCTGGTTCGTGTTTTACCCTACAACTGCAGCTTGACGAAGTTGTTCCTCAACATGCCTCATTTCAACTTGGAGACATGAACGATGATAACGAAAACAAAGAAAGCGAAGAAATGAAAACGGTCAGAGTCCAGGAACCTGAAGTCACGAGAGAGAAAACCGAAACGGACGCTGGGTTCCAGTATAAAAAGGACGAGAGGTATAGTTTTAAGAATATAAATCGTAGTACTGATGATATACGCGAAAGGAATGCAGTAAACAGGCGCGGATCCAGGAAAATGGCGACCGTTATCCGAAGGCGTGAGCCTCTAATTGTGATGTAGATGTTATTAGAATTTGGCCGGACAAGATGTACGCAGTGGTCAAACACAAAAATCTAACGCAAAAATTCGAGTTTGAAGCGAAAGGTTACAAAACGAGCATTTAGTTTTGTTTGCCCATGCTGCGTACAAACGCCATCTTTACAGTGACTTTCTTATGTTTTGGCTTACAGCTAAATTCAGTGATACGCGACCCTTTGAATCAAAACTCTTACGTACAGATCGCGATGGGCTTCCGTCAATCAAACTTGTTAATCACCTTATATGGAAGGCGTTTGTTCAATTAAACCCTTCGAGGGCGTTTTTAAAATATAAGTTCGTTATAAAATTTTGATTGACGGACGCCTATCGCCAACTGCTCACAGGAGTTTTGATTCAACGGGTCGCGTATCGTTGAATTTGAAGGTATTGAGCGGTGACGTCATCAAATTCTCAAATCCAAAACCAAAGAGCCATCAAACTTTTTATACTCATCAGGTATAAGAGGTGCTAAATTTATATCTGTGTACAATGTTTCAGCTCAGCAGCGTCCTTCGTTTGGAAACCAACGCATTTTGAATTTCAGAGTTATGCGGGTGGTGCGTGACATAAGTTACGATCACGTTTGTCGAAAAACACATACTTATCTCACGAGTTTTAGCCATAAGTGCACCCAACCCCAAAATATTGTTTTCGCTAAAATAAACCTTTCCACTGGTTTGAAACGCATTGCGCCTTTTGTTTCTTCTTTTTCCCAATTTCTGACTATTTATAGCATTCAAAAGTTACGAAAAACTGTGCATCATTTGTTCCACGACCGAGTCAGAAGGGGCGTGGGTCTATTCCGTTTGACGTCACAAACTGATTTAAATCGCATCAAGTCTTTGTAAACATTCGTGCAAATTAGTTTGTGACGTCAAATAGGGAATAGACCCTAGACGTCACAAACTGATTTGAATCGCATCAAGTCTTTGTAAACATGCGTGCAAATTAGTTTGTGACGTCAAATAGGGAATAGACCCACGCCCCTTCTGACTCGGTCGTGGAACAAATGACGCACAACTTTGAATGCTATAAATAGACAGAATTTTGTGAAAAGGAGAAACAATGGGTGCAATGCGTTTCGAACAGGCTTATTTTAGCGAAAAAATATTTTGGGGTTAGGTGCACTAGGAAAAGTGTTTATATAAGTATTTGTTTGTTCAGTACAGGTAATCAGTCGCTTAGATGACCAAAGTAAATTCCAGATGTTTACACTATTTCCGGCCGCCATATTGCTGTTCTATTGAGGTACACCAATATGGCGGCTCCATACTAAGCTCTATAAATTTGTGCGGAACATTTCGACGAATGTCTGAAGTTTGGAATGACGCACACGCCTGAAACTTGGAGAAGTGTTTTCTTTATTTATCTTCTGTAATATCGCAGTTTCTTGACTCTGTCCACTGAATAGTTTTCGATTTATTTTTTTTTTTGCATACGCTCTTTTAGTGTAGTAAGTATTAGTAAGTGGGAAGCTGCTCGCCTGTAATGCGTTTGACCGCAGCGAGGAGCAAACGAGCGAGAATCGCTCTCTCGCATGGTCTCGCTAACCTCGTCCGCGTTTATCAATGTTCAACAACTGATTTAAACCCGCTTACATATCCTGATTTGCATTTTGTAGTGGTTTTTTTTCTGAAGAGTAAGTTCTAACCAGTATTCAGAATTGACGGACGGCAATCTACGTCACGATCTTTAAAGTCATTTTTTGTGTCTAACCAAATTCCCCTTACTAAATGCAGGAAACCTAAAACTAAAGGTTTACTAAAGAAGAAAAACAGCAAAGACGTGATGCTAAAAGAGTGGAGAAGATTGAGACGGATTACAAACAACGAAATTGAAAATTTCAGGCTAAATTTTTCAAAATGCAAAAACCGCTACGTAGCTCATTTAATCAGTGATAGTCTTCTTTGCAAGGTAGAGGGGAGGGGGTATGTAGTGTAACGAGCATTTTTGTACAATTAGAAATGAAAAGATCGCTTTTATGTTTTTCACCAAAGTAGACAGTATTGAGCTTTGATTTGTATTTGATGACGAACGCGTTAGTTACAGCTCAGTTAGAGTGGTAAAACTGTCGTTAGAAATTTGAACTCAATGCTGTTCGATTCTTAGCACGTGAGCTGAAAAACAAATTGTCACTTGATTCGTGTTTGCGTGCGTCTTGTCAACGATGATAATATGCGTGAATAATAATGACCCTGTTGAGCCAAAAGAGTCGGAAATCCCACGAGATGTATTCAGCTTTAAAGAAAAGCAGGTTTTGGTTTAATTTTAAAGGGTTCCATGCTGTTTTACATCAGAGAGTATCCGAAAGTCAGAAAGCTTTCTGTTGACTTTCCCGATGAATAAATAGTGTCCACGTGATAAAAGATTTTAATAGGCCATTTCCGAGTTCCCTTTGCCCTCTGTTTCAAAACGAGTCTAAGTGCGAAACCATTCATATGAAAATGAGTTTGATTTGAATGAAAATGAACTTGCAGGTTGAACACATTTTCATATGAATAGTTTCGCACTTAGACTCGTTTTAACACTGAGGCAAAAGAGAACTCGGAAATGGCCTGTTCACGTGATCTAGATTGGCGCAGCGCGAGACAAAATTTAGCGTCTGCATTTTACCACTCGGATGATTTTGATAGCAGTTCCAACGGCGGCTGCTAATCGATCCAACTGTTCAGTTGGGTTATCGAAAATGGCAGGTGAAAAATTGCTTTCCAATTTGCAACTTTGTTTCAAAAGTATTAAAGTGCACGGAGTTGCGCGATCTTCGTTATGCTTGCGAAATATTACAGCCTTGGTAACGTCTGTTGCTTTCACAAGAATTAAGGAAGCGAGAAAGGTCCGGCATTTACATAATGTTAGGTTACAAAGAAATAATAGGTTTTTCGTGCAATAAAACACGAATTGGATTTTGCGCTCTCTTTATCAATTTTTTTGTTCTGTACCCTAGTGCTATTTGGTTCTGTTTCAGTTTCGCAGCCAATATGTGATTTCTATGATATTTCAACCAGACACAAAATTTCAATGTATTTGACAGAAGAAAAACTCATGTCGCGTTCACATCCTAATTAAATTTCCTTACCAAAAAAGTCGTGAAGCGCGGTCTACACAAAAGGTGAACATTATAAACCAAAAGCAAGTTAATTGACAAGAAAAGAAAAACCTGATAATCAAAACGCTTTGAACTGTGCACCATCAACTATAAACGCCGTTTATCATTCTGGTATGAAAAGCAAGCACCTTGTAGTCGACCTATTTCAAAAAACTTTCCTGTAACAAGCTATCGCAAGTTCGTAAAGAAATCAGGAAATTTAACCATGGACGTACAGTCTATGAGATAAGTGAATTCTTCTTACATACCTTGGAATTTGTGAAATATTGCAGCAAATGGCGTCTCAGTTTTGAAGTGTTAAAAACCTGTAAAACATGAATAAACGGGGGTTTTTAGCGGTGGGTTCTATATAGTTCCAATATACACATTTGAGTGTAAAACGCAAGTCTCGGACTGATCCTACCTGACTTTCTAAACGAAATGACGGTACAGAATTAAGCTTGATTTCCACCCGTGTTGCGAGCCCGCGTTCCTTGCCCCACGGCACGTTCTTTGGGCAAAACGGCTAGAAATTAAATAAGCCTAGTACAGAATATGCTAGAAAGGAGTTCTTATTGGTTGTTGGCGACACTTTGAGTCTGGTTAGGTGATCAGTTGCATTTAAATCGTCACTTTGATAAATGTTTTTGACCAAGTAATCATAGACAACCAATCAGAACCGATTCGTTATATTTTTTGTTGCTTGCATTTGTCATATGTAGCCTCCCCCGCTGACTCTCTTTCGGCTTGTCACGCGGAGGATCACGTAACAAGCCTAAAGGGCGGTGCGTGGGAGGCTATTGTCACATCTAGATTTTTCGTAGCCTGCGAACAGGCTTACAGCGAGCCGAACATAGCCTGGGGGTAAGGAAAACGTGCGGGACTCGACCTCAGGTCACGCTCACAAATTCGGCTTCCTTCGCTCGCCGAAATTTTCCGCACTGAAGAGCCTGTTCGCAGGCCAGATTTTTCGAGGTTTCATAGCCTGCAGAACGCGCTACGCACTCTACCATGCTAAACCGCTTGCTCTTCAGGCAGTGATTTCAAAGTACTTTTTGACAAATATTGTCTGTAGTATAATTGCAACTACGGCCGAGAGAACGACATGACAAACAAGCGGAACAATGCCTCTAGACCCCCAAAGCAGTAGCAATGCTATATTCGAGGACCAGTAAAATTGTAAGCTTACGACTGCTGTTGCACTCCTGGGCCGAGTTGTTCGAAGACGATTACCACTAACCCGGGGTTAAATTGTAATCTGCGAGTGGGTTTCTTTTTGTTTGTTTAAAAGCATTTTCGCTTTTCTTTTAGAACATCCAATGATCAAATTGTAGACAAAAAGAATTAAACTGAATTTGTTTTCATGTCTGAATTCAATTCGCACTAACCCTGGGTTATCTTTGAACAACACGGCAGCAGGGATGGCGTAGTGGTGAGAGCGCTCTCCACCCACCAATGTGGCCTGGGTTCGATTCCCGGACCCGGCGTCATATGTGGGTTGAGTTTGTTGTTGGTTCTCGTCCTCGCTCCGAGGCTTTTTCTCCGGGTTCTCCGGTTTTCCTCCCTCCACAAAAACCAACAATTCCAAATTCCAAATTCGATCTGATTTCCCTTACAGCCCCACAAGCTTGTACCTTTAAATACGACCTTGTCTAACAGGTGTCTAAACAAAGGTAGGCTCGATTTCCACCGCTCTCTGGAGCCCGGTCATCATTCCTCCCCGAGAAGGAGCACGGGCTCCAGTTCCCGAACTGCGGCTGGTAATCGTCCCAAAACAAAGGCAATTAATTCATTATCATTGTCCTGGTAACTTTTCGGGCCCGAAGCCAAAATCGAAATCAAAATCTGAGGAAAAGTAGCACGAGTCCCAGCTCACAGTCCATTCTGTTTTGTTAACTGATAGTTTTATTGTGTATTACCTTTGAAACTAGCAAGCCGTCGATCTTGAATTCAAACAGAGCTAGCTTTACTGCCCCGATAATTATCGCGACGTTGGAGAAACGGGCCCCTCGTCAGGAATCAGAGGGCTAAATACATTCTGTTTCCAAACGGCAATATAAATTAACTAAAGATGAATGACACCGTCTTCTTTTTATCTGCATTTTTCAGAATGTCTTCCGTACATTTGCTGCGAGAGGAAGCAGAAATCGAGGTGGGTAATTGTACCACACGTATCCTAAGCTCCTCCAAACATGAACATTATTGTATGAAATTGCGAAACAGCGTAAATATTAAGAGTTTGTATGGCGAGTAACGATCGTATATTACAGTTTGAACTATGGAATAGGATTTCAAACAAAAACGGCTTGCTTTTCCTCTTCTTTTTGCATAAGCATACGGGCTATTTTTTTCCGGGGGGATGGGGTTGAACCATTTGCCCAAAAAATTCTCCCGGGTTGCCTTGCCCAAATTTCTCTTGCTACCCAAAGAAGCTGAGTTGCCCAACATTTGCCCCCCCCCCCCCCCCCCAGGAGAACCGGCCCATACGCCTACGTATAGAAGTTAATTTGTTTCTGTGGCGTTTCAGGGCCGTTCAAAAGCGAGTTTTAGTTTCTTATCTTATCAGCTCGTCGTACAGTAATAGCCCGCGCATAAGAACCTGAATTTTTCAATTTAGCCTAAATATTTAATATTTTACATTTAATATTTTGTGATTCTCAGAGTTGGAGATGGTCAGAAAGCTTTTTTTGATACTGTAGTAGAGTAAAGTACTTCCAAATACTTGGGGAATTATTTAAATGGCAAACACAATAGACGTACAACATGGTACTTAAGCTTAAAAGAAAAAAAGTTATGTCAAGTTACTTTTAAATAGATGATGATCTTAATTCAGCAGTTTCTACCTGTACCCTTTTACAGCAACCCCACTGATAAGAACCTAACTTAAATTTTTAGCCTTAATAGGTTCCTACGTGGAGGGGGCTTAAAATGAAAATTTTAGCCTAACAGGTTCTTAAAACCCAGCTTCTTATACGCGGGCTATTACTGTATCGCATGGCGTCTCACTTCAGGCTAGTTCATGTTTTAATAAAGTTGTATATAAAGAGGTAACAGAAGAAAACTAAAACTCACTGGAATATGTTCATAATGCAATTTAATTTTCAGCAAGCAGAGACCTTGTACTACAACAGACTGTGCAAGGCAATGATGTTAGCTGTTGCGTACGCTGCAAACATTGGCGGCACAGCTACCCTGACGGGAACTGCTCCAAACCTGGTATTCAGTGGACAAGTCAACAGGTAAGTCGCTCAGATTAGCTTCAGTATTGTCAGCCTTTCCACAGCGGAAAACGATAAAAAACAATAACAACCCTTCAGTTTTGTAAGCCGAGTTCCGCCAGGATAGGGAATGCTCCTACTGCCCTTCCCAAAGTGGGTGTACTTCTCGGTCGGAATTTTTGCGATATTACAGGAAAATGTGCGAGTTTTCATCCAGGGGCCCAGGCCGAAAAATGAATGGCTCCGAGGCACTGCCCCCCCTTCCCTCCCCCCCCCCCCAAAAAAAAAAAAAAAAATAAAATAAACAGGGCCTTGGGCTCTGTAGAGCAAGATGATATCAAATAGGAATCCAAGTAGCAAAATGATCGGGGACAAGTTGTCAACGAAAATTTTAGGGCTCCTGTGCTCCGGCTCCTTTTAAGGTAATTAGAATGCAGCGTATGTTTACTACCACTACATTATTTTTTTCTGGTTTGTATTTCAGTCTGTATCCCAAGAGCCCAGGATTCAGTTTTGCCTCATGGTTTGGTTACGCTTTTCCCGAAATGGTCGTCCTCTTGTTTGTTGCATGGTTTTGGCTCCAGTTACTCTTCCTCAAATTCAAGTATGTCGGCCTGCATTTTGTCTATAACCGTTACTCTTAACCATTTCTACATTCCAGTTCAACCATGGATAGAGGCAAAAAAAAAACAACTTCATTAGAGCCCGTGTGGTTTCCTTTCTAAAATAGAAGATATTACATGGCCGCGCGGAGATACGAAAGTTTTCTTCTAGTGTTAGAAGATATTTTACGAGCTGAGGGCAGAAATTTCGTATCTCCAAGCGGCCATTTAAAATTCTATTTATTATATGGACACCAATGAATTTGCAAACCATAGCAACGGTATGTTATTTGCCGGCTTGGAGGTCCGTATAGTGAACAACTGACCGAGGTCTTGAAAATGCTGCCCGAGAATTCTCCCAAATCCCCGAGTGTTTAGATGAGGCTACGTAAACACAGAAAATGTCCTCTATTGCTTTTATAAAATATTTCTTAAAATTACGCACGAAACTAAAACGTCACAACCGTGTTTACATACGTGCCCTCTAAACACTCTAAACACACCTATCAACCAATCAGAGCGCGCGTAGTATCTTATAATTTACCATGTGGGATATAAGCAACACAAAACTCAATAAGTTATTTTAAAAGAGGTTAGCAAGTACAATACTGTTTAAAATAAAATACAAGTTGTCTTGCAAGTGGAACTTTTAAGGAGACCTACAGGTTGTACTTTTAATTAATCTTACAAGTGGCAATTATATCGAGTCTTACAAATAAAGGTAGCCTGCCTGCAGGCTCACTAAATAAATCGCGCGCGAGCGACCTAATCGCGGTCTCGAGCCTGGTAAGGTTTTTTCGCATAAAACAAGTGTTTTGCGAGTGAGTTAAAAAGCCGTTGCGCTTTTGCGTTTGCTACTTGCTTTCGAGCTTTCGTTTACAAGGGTAATCGTGATAAATTAACCAAGTTTGTAAAATATGATGTATTTTGTTCCTGTATTGTGTTGCGCGGAAGGACAATTTGTCATAAAAGTTGCCGAGCTTAGCTGAATGCGCTTTTTGAACCTAATCCAATTTTGGAGATTTCATTGGGGAGAGTTTTTGAAGCGTTCAAGCCAGATTTTGGCTTTTTATCTAATTGGTCGTAAACAAATGCTTATGAAACGGACGTGTTCTCATTGGCTGTCTTGTGAAATTAACGCTTCCGGCCGAGATAATATATGACAGATATTTTTGCAAAACAAAACAAAATTCGCCAAGTGCGGACGGTACCTTAGTTATAGATGTGCAACACGATATTTACATGTTGTTCTTCTGCGGCGATTCATCGGACTGTTATTTGTACACATGCACGGCAACGATTAGTGCAAAACTGCCAAACAGGTAACGTTCAAGTCATCACATGTAACCGTTAGACACTTTCATGGCTATCCGTTAGATTTTTTTCTCAACCGTTTAACGGCTCCAGTCATCCGTTAGAACAAATTGCGCAACCGTTAGAACGTTTTCATGAGCCGTTAGGCAGAATTTGTCAGCCGTTAGAGCGTTAGGGCAAAACGTTACAACACTTAAATGATCCGTTAGGCATAGCAAGCTAGCCGTTAGAACAAAGCGTTAAAATGCTTTGAAGGCCGTTAACTACCCGTTAGTTTTTAGTCATTTAACGGATAAGCGTTAAAGTACGTTTTCCCGTGCACGGTCACATATTTACAGGGGGGCGAGTTCGAACGATTTTATAGCTAAACCCTGACGAATGTACGGTATAATCTTGTAAAGGCCGAGAATAGATAGCGTTTTTAAACGCTTAAAAGGCGTGTAACTTGTTTACGTGGAGATGTTTTAGTGCATGTTTAGTCAAACCGGTTTTTCAAATCAGGAATTACAAAGGTGTTAGATGAACTGTTTACAAATTGAAAGCGACGGTGGCCAAGAAAAGGTTTTGAACTGCCCAGAGAATCCCTCTAAAATTCCATTCCCGATTGAAGAAAGGTTTCCCTCTATTAGGATTTCCTTATTGAATAACATTGAATCCGCTCTTCCTTTATTACCATAACGACTTTTTAACTCACTGAAAAAATCGTAAGATATCTTGATAGGAGGATGGTAGCTCAGTCAAACCTTCGGCTGCATTATAGTTGCAATTAAGAAGAAAATGAAACCCCCATACTTTCTAAACACAAAATCCGGAACAGTCTTCCAATTTTGGTGCCCTGGCTTCCAAAAGCTGCCGATGTGAGTCAACTTGTATCAGTGGAAAAATAAAAACCCGAAAGCATATTTATATCAATGGAAACCTAAAAATAATGGTCCAGTTTTGTTATCAATTACTAGTTCTATTGCAAGCTATAAAAGTAGTGCCAAGATGAGTTTCCCATAGACGCTTTTAATATTGTTTTGAAAAAGACGGACAGTCGACGTTTTCGAATTATCAGGGAACGAGATCGAGTATGAGTACGACTTTCGAATTTCAATCCAGTTACGTTACCAAAGCCCTGACTCCTCCCTGTTGCTGATTAGTTAAAAAGGAGACTATAGGTAGGAGATTGGTGTGAGATGTGATAAGCACGAACACTACGTTAGAAAAGTCGTACTCGTATCCAATCTGAAGGTCCTTGTTCACTATGGATTTTACTCCTCCGACAATTCACATGATAGTTGCCTGTTGTTGTTCTGGGCATAATTCTTTCTCCGTTTTGGACT
Organism: Blastomussa wellsi; assembly: GCA_947652115.1. Classification (NCBI taxonomy): domain Eukaryota; kingdom Metazoa; phylum Cnidaria; class Anthozoa; order Scleractinia; family Plerogyridae; genus Blastomussa; species Blastomussa wellsi. The sequence continues at coordinate 14,655,895 of OX393569.1, forward strand.
AAAAAATTAATGTAGAAAAATCCCTATGTGCCCGTTTTAAAAGCGAGAGGGTATCTAATTGGAAGTGAATTATTGCTGCAAAGGTCACGAGGAAGCCGTTCTAATCGTTTTTCATTTGAGATGCGCGGATTTTTTTGGGTCGTGTAGCAGCTATCGTAAGGTCTCGCTATCCTTCGAGAGGACAATAGAGCAAACAACAGGAACAATGCCCCTAGACCCCAAAACAATAGATACTACTACACTAGAGGAACAGTAAAACAATAGAGCAAACAACAGGAACAATGCTCCTAGACCCCAAAACAATAGATACTACTACACTAGAGGAATAGTAAAACAATAGAGCAAACAACAGGTACAATGCTCCTAGACCCCAAAACAATAGATACTACTACACTAGAGGAACAGTAAAACAATAGTGCAAACAACAGGAACAATGCCCCAAGACCCCAAAACAATAGCAACTGCTACACTTAGAGGACCAGTAGAATTACAGGCTTACGACAGCTGCATTGCATGTCTGCACTGCGCCCGCAGTATCAAGGACAGCGTTGTTGCGCCTGGCATATGGTCCGAGCAGCTGAGATTTTGGCGATTGCAGTACAAAAAGTGGCGAACGATAAGTTAATATAGGTGCCCCTAAAACAGTAAAAACTATGCTATTGCTATGTCGATTATAAGTTACAGATCAACGATTTCAACCGGGGCCACCCAACGTTTTTCAGCCAGTCACAATACGAGTTCAGAACTAAAAATCAGAGTTTGTTCATCAGTATCAGTAAATCAATCACAATGAGAGTCGCAGTCAATGGTGCAAGTTGTTGCGGATCTGATTTACAACTCGTTTTGTGATTGACTAAAATCTTTGGGTGGTCCCGGTTGAGTTCGTTGCACTGCAATTCGCTTGTGAAGTATTCATCAGGGTCACCAACGTTTTGGTAACCTATCAAAGGGAAGGCAATGTACTTTTATGAGTTTATTGGAGCCGTTCCTGCATCGCACCTTCTCGGTAGCATTCCACTTACTCGCAGCAATTACTAGTCACTACTATTCGACAAATTGTCACGTTGCCCATATATGGCCTTGAAGCGATTGTCATCCGTCATCTGTACGAGATAAATCTCCATCGATATACGTATACTAAGTTACGATGATTCGTCCAAAGTCTTGCAATGCGCCGCATAACCACAGCTTTTTCAGTTTAACCGCAAAATGCGCTTCGTTGACAATTTGTTGAATAATACAACCATTATCCGCTCAATCTTGCGGAATATCGTCTGCTTTTAGCCAACTTGACCCATGGCTAAATATCAGGCTATATTCCGCGTGTTACGCAGGATAATTGTTAAATAGTCGTAATATTGTGATCTAATAATATGTGTACTTACGCTTTCATCTGTACAGTTTCCGGAAATGTTTCCACAAGTGCTTCTGCTGTTGTTTCCGTAAGTCATCGAGATCGCTTCATAAGGACAAGCAATCAACACGAGCTATTAAACGGGTTTTGGTGGATCAGTACAAGGCACTTGGACCAATGTCGTAAGAATCTATTTTCCAATGACTTTTTCTATAGATCCCTAAGATACACAGATATCTTCGTAATGTTATAGCAACAAGGTATCGTTTCTGTGCCTCTGGTGTTGTAACCGGAACGTTTTTACGTTTTTCTAGTCTGTGCAGATTTAAATGCATAGACTTAACATGGAATTTGTCTTAAACCAAGAAAGAAAATTGTCACTGAATTGATCTTCAAGAAAACAGAAAAAAACCCAAACGTTTCACCGTAATGTTTTTGAACACGTTTGTCACGGAATAAGAAGAAAACGGTCAAGGATTGCAATTTTCTTTATATAACAAACGTTTACTCTTTGCAGACGTTTAAATGCAATTTTACTGTCACGCCAGTAAAATATAGTTAATGGAACGTGACGCCCGTATCTTTAGGCCTTTCATGGCGGCAAAGCTATCAATAGAATTATTGTGTAGTCAAATTCCAAAGGTCGTCAAACTCTGATACTCATTGTATATTAGGTTTAAACATTATGACTTTGTTGTCTTAAGCATATTATAACGATTCACGGCATTGGCCTAAAGTATTAAAGCACTATTCACTGTAATGTTTTTACACGTGTAATGCTAAGCTGGCCCGTAGTACAGCTCTTTCTACTGGCTATTTTTGTAGACGTTTGTCTAGCTATAAAAGCGCAAACAAACTGTTCAGAGTTCACTTTAGTGTTCTGTTGTACAGCGCAGTTAGTACTTGTTGTAAACTATCGTAAACTTTTTACCATGGCTCACCGTCCTCGCCACGAACCCCCGTCCGAGGTTAAGACCTTTCGAGGCTCAATAGCGAAGTTTTAAAACTTCGGCTTGGTGCTCTAAATCTTCCAATCACGGGCTCCAAAGGGCAGCTTGTAAGCCGTCTAAAGCGGGCCCTGCCGGGTAACTCCGCCAAACCAAGCAGCAACACAGCTAACAGACAACAACAACAGCACAAACGGACGTCAGGCCGCTCGAAGGGCAATGTTCGACCTGACCGGCCGACCAGAAAAAACACTGTCAATCCGCGTACCACCGGAGAGACCGAAACCATTCCGCCCCAGGAAACGATCGCGGGCCACGAACCAGAGCAAGAAGACAGCGCCCTGTCAGACCGCGCCTCGTTGTCTTCAATCGAGAACATGATCGAGTCCGATCTCGAGATCGACACCGACAGCGCACAGAACACCTCGTTCAGCGCAGCTCAGCGTTCCATCATTGAAGAAATCGTGTCACGCTCAGTTCACACCGCCTTGAACGCCTTCTCCACTCCAGCGACCGCTCTGAACCCACTCGCATCCAACCAGTCCTCCTGTACTCCTGGCATGGCTTCTCCTCTGGGTCTCTCGAGACCGGTTGACCGTAGTCTGGAGGACAAAATACTCAGGGGAAACTACGTCGATCCCAGACAGTGTGCTTCGACTTCAACAAGTCAACCGGCTGCCGCCGCCGTAACTGCGCCTACCCACACGCATGCCGCCGCTGCCATTCCAGTGACCACGCCGTCGCCAACTGCCCCCAGCAACAGTCCAGCAAGATCTCTAAGCCTAGCGAACGAGGCAAGAAATAAAGTTCAGCAGCTACGGCGTCATCAAAAGCCAATCGTATCCTCACCTATTGACATTTATCGCTTAGAATTAGAATTAGCAGATCACCCCGATCGACACTTTGTTTTTAATTTGCTTACTACGCTTAAGGAGGGCGCTCGCATAGGTTATTCAGGGCCGCGTTCAGTACGGGTTTCCCCTAACCTAATTTCAGCGGCACAGCACCCCGATGTCGTTTCTTTAAACCTGCAAAAGGAAATTAGCTTGGGAAGGGTAGCTGGGCCCTATCCCTCCCCGCCCTTGCCCAGGTTCCAGTGTCACCCCGTGGGCGTTGTCCCCAAAAAATACTCATCTGACTGGCGAACTATATATCACCTGTCTTATCCCCAGGGCTATAGCATCAACGACCATATTCCCAAAGACCCCTATTCTCTCAGCTATGTACGGGTCAACGACGCTATTAATATCCTTCAGTCCATGGGAAGGGGAGCCTTCATGGCTAAGACTGATCTCAAATCAGCCTTTCGGCTGATTCCAATTCACCCTGATGACTGGAGTTTGCTGGGCATTTATTGGCAATCTCAATACTATGTGGACATGTACTTACCCTTCGGGCTCCACAGTGCCCCGTTCCTCTTCAATCAGCTGTCTGATGGGCTCGAATGGATCGTTAAACATAATTACCACATCCGGCATGTCATTCACATTCTGGACGACTTCTTTATTGCTGAGGAGTCCAAACTAGCCTGCTTAACTAGCTTTAGCACCCTGTTATGCGTATTTATGGCTCTCAAGGCTCCGGTAGTGTCCTCAAAGACTATAGGCCCCTCTCAGGAAATCGAGTTTATGGGTATCGTGCTAGACAGCGTACGCATGGAGGCGCGCTTACCTCTCTCGAATCAATGATTTGTTAAAGTCTTTTAAGTCCCGCCGTTCAGTCCGCCTTGTAGAGTTACAATCACTCATTGGAACTCTCCAGTTTGCTTGTAAGGTGGTGGTTCCCGGTAGGACCTTCCTCCAGCGGACTATCAATTTAACCAGGGGGGTCCTCAGTCGCTTTCACCACATAAGGCTGAACAAGGAATTCTTTAAAGACCTCGATATGTGGAAGGTTTTTCTAGCAAACTGGAACGGGCGTTCCTTTTTTCTCGAGGCTTCTAATACCCCAGCCCCAGAACTGGAACTCTATACCGACGCCGCTGGGTCCATAGGGTTTGGCGGCTATTTGCAGGGAAAGTGGTTCCAGGGTCATTGGCCTCCAAACATGCGCTTGGACCGGGAACGGGGGATTAGTATTGAATGGCAAGAACTCTTTCCCATTGTTGTGGCCTGCTCCATATGACACCCATTTCTTGCCGGGAAACGCCTTCAGTTCTGGTGCGATAACGAATCTGTAGTATCTATAATTAATTCTGGGCACTCCAAGGTCCCCCGCATTATGGAGTTGGTCAGAATGCTCGTTCTCCTTTCCATGCAACATAACTTTTTGGTGCGAGCCCGCCATGTTCCTGTGGTCTCAAATGAGGTAGCTGATGCCCTTCCCCGCTTTCAGATGCAGCGCTTCCGGGCCCTCGCTCCCGACGCCGACCAGAGGCCCTGTATCATCCCGCCTTCGTTAATGACCCTTTGAGGGATGAAGTCCTCAACTATGCTAACTGGGGTCTTGCCAAGAACACTAATCGAGCTTACAGCTGTGGGGAGAAACGCTTTTTCGATTTTTACCTGATGAATCGCCTCTTAGGCCCAGACGGGGATGTACTACCCGCTTCCGAGGGTACATTGGTGTATTTCGCTTCTTACTTAGCTAGAACAGTGCGTCATAGCACTATTAAACTTTATTTAGCAGCCGTTCGTAACCTTCATATTAATGCAGGGTACAACGATCCCCTAAAGGGTAAGCTTCTCCTCCGTAAGGTCCTACGCGGCATTCTCCGCTACCAGGGCCAACAGCGCATTCGTCGCCAACCAGTTACCCCTCAGGTGCTCTTAGCCATCCGTCCCATATTGCAGTCATGGTTGAGTCCCAGGGATTTTTCCATGGTTTGGGCCGCTTTTAACTTAGCCTTTTTCGCATTTCTACGTTTTAGCGAATTCACCTACACAGGGGCACGCAAGTTTAGGCCGCTTTTCGATCTCGCTACCGATTGCATAGCTTTTCACCCGAACCTGGCACGGCCGCAGGTTTTGTCGGTGCAACTGAAATCGTCTAAAACCGACATATTCAGGCAAGGGAAATCTCTTCGGATAGCTAGGACTTCGTCCGCCCTTTGCGCAGTTACGGTCATGCAAGCGTACTTTCTCATGGCAAAGCCAGAACAAGGGCCTTTGTTTTATTTCCAATCTGGCCGTTACCTCACCCGTTGCGCGGTGTCACATCTCCTCAGAGATAGTTCAAGGGCTGCAGGTCTTCCATATCGGAGCCTTAAGGGCCACAGCTTTCGTATAGGAGCGGCATCTGTGGCTGCCGCTGCAGGCTTGCCAGATTGTCTTATCAAAGTTCTGGGTCGTTGGTCCTCAGATTGTTACCAGCTTTATATTAGAACTCCTCAATCTACATTGGAGTCTGTTGCCCCGCGGATGGCTACGGTTTCGGGGTGCTTCTCGCTAACCTAGTGTCTTTGAGGTTTTTATTTGCTTGGGGGATGTATTGCCTCGCATGCATCAGTGGCGGTTAAGTCTGCGCAGCGACTTCCCCCAAGCTTGTTGACCTCGTTGCCTTTGAATATCGCCTGCTAACCGATACTCTTGTCCGATCCAGCACGTGCTGTTTTGCATTCAGCTCGTAGTGTTGGGGAGATAAGTGAGGTTCGTTTTGTCACGCAATAGCCGGAAGTCGCACAGGCTACCTTACGCAAGGCAGTGCTCCCCCGTTATCGCCAACTTGAGTCGTTCTTTGTTTCTATTTAGTAGCCTACACGTTAAATAAATATTGCGCCGCAGTCGGTCTCCTTTATTAAGGAACAGTGACATTAACGAAAGTAATCCCTGCGCGATTTATCGTCTCACAAACCCTGGGCATTTCCGAAACTAGACTCTCGTAACGTAACATGTTTTTTTTTCTCTCTCCTGTTTCCAGATTTGCCGAGAAAGCCGTCCTTGGCCACTTCATCTTATTGGCTTTGCTATGGCTGTTTCGTGATCCTAAATTCATGAAAGGGTGGGCGATAATCTTCGAGAAAGAGTAAGTATCTGTCACGTTGTTTTCCAAACTTACTGAATCGTTAATCATGATCCCTTAATAATGTCCTCTGTCCTTGCTTTTCAGTTATGTTCGGGACGCGACAGTTGCCATGTTTATTGCGTTCTCGTTGTTCGTGTTCCCCTCACGAAGACCAAGGATCTTTGCACCTGATGGTTCTGGTAAGAGGCGAATAACTAAATGCCAATTCAGCCAATTTACTGGAACGACCTGCTGTTATTTTGAGCGTGGTATATCGCGTGGGCATACCGTTAGTTTCACCCGTTAGTCGCCTTGCAGTACAGCGATACTGTAATGTCCGTTGTGCGCCAATCTCACCATAGTCGTAACGCATTCGTCCTGCGATCGTCGTGCCGCAATCGATACGCGTTCCGCAGTCGTACGTTAGTCCAGCGCTCTGTAGTCGTATCGCAGTCATATCATAGTCGCATTGTAGTCGAACTGCGGTCCTGCATTTGTACCATAGTCATACCACAGTCATGCCACAGCTTTAGCAGTGGTCGTACCATAATCGAAATGCAGTCATACCAAAGTGTGCAGTATACCAAAGATTATTGACTATTGTTATTGTTTTGTTTGTGTATGATGCCTGTGTAGCTTGTGTATATGCATGTTGGCCATATTGGACTCAAAGGGGCACTGTCACGGTATTTTGGTGTCATATTAAAATGCTGAAATATGTTGCATCAATGGAAACCCAAAAATAATGGTGTAGTTTTGTCACCTAGGACTATATCACTACATTGCCGCCTATCACTTAGGATGGCAAAGTTTGAATTGGATTGAAACTTGAGAAAACTAGCCAGGTTTTTCAAGTCTAGAGCCATTCCTTGAAAATATCACCAGAAATTCATTATGGTTTGCTCTCTCAGCCACAATTCGTTTGATATCTTCCCTGTTAGTCGATCAGGAGCATTTTGGGCATGGGTGAAGGTACCAGGTAATGATTTTAGGAATGAATTAAGCTGAAAGCGGCTAAACCCCTGTGACATACAGTGCCCCTTTAATCCGGCTTTATGTCCTTTTTAGCTTACTAAGTTATTCCAGGGTGCTGCTATCCTTAATTATCATACTAATTATTTACATTAAAATACAAAAAAAAAATTTTGGTTTTTACATTGTTATACTATTTGATGATGGGTACAATAAAGTTGTTTTTGTTGTAGTTTCGCTGTATTAGTTAGAAAACCTCTCTAACAGACAATGTTTTTATTATACAGTGAACAAACCGCCACCCGGCCTTCTGGAGTTTAAGGAGATGTCACGGAAGTTTCCGTGGAATATTGTCATCCTGCTTGGCAGCGGGTTTGCTTTGGCCGAAGCTTGTAAGGTAAATAACATATCTGTACCCAGACGTCGTCGCTTTATCGTCGCTGCGCATTTCCCTTTCGTAAACAAGCGATGCCATGTTAGCGACACTTAGAATATTTTTGGCTATCATCGAATTTTTCCCAAAGAAAAGAAAGAAAATATGTACGCCAATAACCAGATTCGAACCCTGAACCCCTGACGTGCCTACATTCTTATCTCACTTCTGCACTACAAGGCCAATCCGCCAAATTCCCGAAAAATTTAATTATAAAAACTGACTTTCTTCATCTATTTTACTTTACTATTGCTCAGCCAACAAATAAAAGCAAACCAGTTAGAAAGTGAGCAATTAAGCAATTTAAGAGTGTTTATTAGTCTATCACCAAATTATAACCAATTTCTACCTAGTCCAGGCCTAAAATAGAGCAGATATAGCATCGTCCATTCCGAAAAGCTTGGTTACCAATTATGTCATCGACCGTTAAAAGTGGAATCGCTTGTTTACGAAAGGGAAATGAGTAAGGAAAAGTCATTCCAGCGTCACATTGCCACTAAGCATTACTTTAATTTTTTATGTTTCTAGGTGTCTGGTCTGTCTAAATGGGTTGGTTCACAGTTGGCTAATCTGGACGCCATTCCAAGTTACGCAATCGTTATTATTGTATGTGTTATGATCACCACATTCACCGAAGTCACCTCGAACACAGCAACCGCCACCATTTTTCTGCCGATTTTGGCCTCGCTGGTGAGTTATTTTCCCACTAAATTTGTTCTAAATGAGATAAGAGGCGCATTGGCTTTATGATTAGCAAATTGACCTGTAAATTAAGCGCTTGCTGCGATACTTTTTCGATGATGGTGTTGTGTCAGTTCTTTGGCAAGACGCTTTAGTCTAACAGCGTTTCTCTCCCAATATGGGCGGCCTGTATTGAGAGACTATTGGTCCAAGCGGTTCTTGACAGAACGGCTCGAGCGCAACGAGTTCCGAATAACTGAGGGCAGATATATTTGTAATTAAAAAGATAGCTGTAGAGAGTTTACACGGTCCCATTTGTTTAAAATATTTGACCGGCAATAAGGCGTTCTGATTGGCCCTCTCACCAGTCCGTCAGATCATGTTAACTAAAATGAGTATTGATAAACTGCAATGGAACGTTGATAAAATACTTGGGGGTACACCATACCTTTAAAGCTTCTGTTGATCAAGAATGTCTCCGCTCCTTGTCTCTGCTAAGGGCCTAGAGCTAATCTAAGATGACGGACGATTTACACTGCTCCCTGTGAGTTTCAATGGAGGTTAAATTTGGAATTGGAATCGAACATTAAGAAACAGTTAGCAATACATTCGTCCGAAGTGAGGATAAACGCCTTCTAAAGGATTTTGTGTTGCTTGCGTGCTTTCCAAGTAAATCCGACTCGGCTGAGTCTGTGGCATTATTCTTCTTAGGGAGAAGAAATTCATATTCATCCATATTATCTTATGCTTCCCGCTGCCATTTCCTGCTCTTTCGCCTTCATGTTACCAGTCGCTACTCCTCCAAATGCTATCGTGTTCGCTGGTGGACATCTCAAAGTCAAAGACATGGTATGTATCGCTCACTGTAGCTTCAAAACTGTGATAATTAAAGGGGCATCGTCACGCTATTGAAGCGTGATATGAATATATGAATGCAAACACAACAATATTGCAAAGACTGTAGTACTACATTGGAACTATTAACTTTTATGCTGTTACGAATGACGAGGATGGAAATGGATTGAAACTTGAAAAAATTAGCCATTTTTTCAAGTTTTAAAGCTATGTAATGAAAAAGCGCCTTAAAATATTATATATTACTTCCATTCGAATTGTTCTTGATAATTCTGCAGGAGCATTTTGTGTACTGCAACGGGCACAAGACAATGATTTTGGCAGAATTGACCCGAAAACAGCAAAATTCCTTGTATTGACAGTGCAGTGCCCTTTTAAGGAGGGTGCGGCGCGAGCATCCGTAGTTTTGTTTAGGGGTATGGTTTTTAATTTGGAGGAATGTGAGGATGTGATTATTAGTGTAAATTCCAGAGGCTGATTGGTGAGAAACGCGGCCCATGACGTCACATTTCAAGGCTTGTCCACTAAGCCACGCTGTCTTTGCCATCCGGACAGTTGTTGAATGAAATTCCGTTCATTCGAAATCTTTTGAAGACAACATCCTTGGTAATATTGAGGTTTGAGAAAGATTGCGCGTAAAATGTTTTTGGGTTGGAATGAAGGGGTGGAAATTAATCGTACATTAGCCACGAAAAAAAGGCGATTTTAATGGTCTCGTTCCAAGAAGTGCTTTCCTGTGTCGAGCCAAGACCTTTTAAGGATTTCTAAGAAGCTTCTTACAAGTGGTTTATATATTAAGGACGAGACTATCTTTATGCAACTTATTTTAAGGAGCAGTAGCTTATATTTATTTTGTTTTTTCTCAGGCAAAAGCTGGCGTGGGAATGAATATCCTTGCTGTCACAGTGTTGGTGATCTGTGTCCATACTTATGGTGTACCGATGTTTGACCTTCACAATTTTCCAGACTGGGCTGGAGGCCCCAATCCGACCCCAACTGCTCTTTCCGGCAATGTCACGCTAGTTTGCCGAAATGTCACATCATCATAGGCTTTGCGTTGTCCGGCTTAGCCTGTTCCAGACCCTTAGTTGTTGGAGCTGTAGCGCCGAGTGAGCGATGAACAAATGAGGGATTCTTTGGAGAGGGACGTCTTTCTAAGTAGTTTCTTCCCAAAACCCGTCACTTCCACTCTCACTCTACACTGTTTTCGTTCGCGACCCATCAAGAGTTTCTGGAACATATCGCATTATGCTTTCTTTTACTATCGAAGATATCTAAATTTTGTTGATCCACACGAGCAATTGTATAGCCACGTTACAAATAATTCCACAAACAGTTGGAATATTCGTTTCCCATTTTAAACCGCGCTGGTTAGAAATTTTGGGCTAATTCTTTAAAACATTGTGTAACGTCGCGTAAATGACCTCATAATTTCCTGCAAAATGAATTTCTTTTTTCTCAATTACAATTCAATTACTACTGAGCAATGTCGTTTGGTGTACAAAGAGACTTTTTAATGTAACGAAAGCACAATGTTTTCAGGGCACTGAAGGGATTTTGTATATGAAATTTGTATGCTATGTGTAATAAAAGTGAGCAAATATACACTCCAACTTGTGCGTTTTATTCCTTTATTAGTCAAAGACTGTATTTTAATGCAGAAATTATCTCCTCATATAGTAAAACACCATCCGATTTTTATTTTAGTCTCGTGAGTGAACGCTTGAACCGGGTGTTCTTTACCAAATGCAAGTGGAAAAGAAAAGAAAACACCTACAATATTTTTTCCTCTTTATTCGTCAAGCGAAAACAAGGAACGTCGTAATAACCGCGTGCAAATTGGAAACGAATGCTCGCGCCCCCATTTTACCTCCTATCTCGGTCCTCGCTTCACTTGACATTCCAGGTAAATCTGTGTCCCAAAAAGCAGTTACAGCTTGCGTAAAAACCGCTACAACAAGGTGTTTAAAATTTTGAGACTGGTGGAGTTCTCAAAAGGAACCAGGTCAACTGACCGACTATCCTGATCGGCAAATGACTGAAATGAAGTCAGCGTACGTTAAAAAACCCAAGTTCGGTATTCAGTATGTTTCAGCCAGTGAAACTCACAGCGATAGCCAAGGGCGATCTGTAAAATTGTATCTGATATAAACAGTATAGATAGGATTCCGCGCGCGCGCTCTGATTGGTCAAAAACCCATGTTTTATCAGAGTATAAAACACCGAAAAAGCGTGTTTTACTGTTTTTCGTCAACTTTACTCAAGTGAAAATTCGCTAGAGATGGCGGAGAACATTTGCCATGAAAAAAGTCCCGACAAAATTCTGAGTCAAGCTGCAGAAATTGTCAAGGAAGCTTCTATGTTCGGGAGGAAAGTAGAAGAAGCGAAATTAAATTTCTCCAGTTTCTTGATTTTGCGTGTTCTGTTGTTTTTACTCGCGGTGTAACACTCGAGAATGGCCGTCGTGTTTATGACAGTATAATGCATGGCTTAGGCTTCTTTGTTTGTTAAATACAGTTTAAATAGATCTAAATACTTCAACGGCAGCGGAACGTTTTGACGATTTCTCGGATTTCTGCTGGATCATCCCTTACGCCTGCATACAAGGCACACGCTTTCGCGTTCCCTTGGTTAGCCCATCCCCCCCCCCCTACCCCACTCTCCACCCTCTGCTCGCCCACACCAAAGAACTCGCCGGCTCGATCGCCGTGATCGTTGTAAGATACCCGAACGGGTCCTAAAATTAGAATCGTTAAGTTAGGCGTGGGTTCAAAAAACCGAATGTATTATTTGAAAGGTCTCTGGTTTTTGCGATTTTTGGGTGAAATGGCTTTTTCACTGAAAGCAGTTTAAAAAATAATAGAAGTAAGAAATAATCAACACTTCACTAGGAACCTGGGGTGCTCTTACGTGAGAGTCAACTGTCTGTTGGTGTTCTATAAATAATTTTCTTTCTTTTAATCCTTCTTTAAAACCTCTAAAAAATTTATTCAAATTCAGGGAAAAAATTCTTAGACTGTAACTGACATGTAGATCTGCGCGGATCCAATTTCGTCACGCAATATACTACTGTATAGCACGCTTCGTTATATCGGTAGCATAAACATTGCGTGAGACGGGGTTCATGACAAGATTGCGTGACAACACCGAACAACTTGGCAACTGTGCGATTTGACTACTTATCTGTTTCAGAAAATACTGTTGTCTGAAAAAAGACAGTCTGGCTACTCTCTTTGAATAGATTGACTGCGTCTTCTGAGATTGAATTTAAGGTTAGTATTAAATGGTGAATACAGGAGTAACAACCCGATAATAAGGACCCTTTAGGACTCCCCAGTCAGACCATTCGTGTATTTTTTTTTTTTTGGCCGTCTTGCGTGCAGGAAATATTTTCACAATGTGTCCTGATCTTAATCTCTTATGCCTTCGATCTGACAGAAGAAAGATGAGTGAATTCGAACAAAGAGTGAGAGGCTATAGTAGTCTGGAAAAGACAGAAACAAAGTTACCATCCGAGACTGGTTCTCCTAACTTATCTTATCGTGGCGACCGCGAACCGCTCCAAGTGAAAAAGGCTTCGTTATTCAAGCGGATCTTGAGATGGAGAAAATACTTAATACTGATTTTGACGCCTATACTGCTGATGCCCATACCCATTGCTGTGGAAGGAACGGTGAGAGAACGTTGGGATTTTACACTCTCATAAAACTGTATGGAGAGCTACCTTAATTAAGTGTACTACAATGATTTACACGGGAAAAGAGTATCTTGAATATCGACAAGGTATTCTACAGTTAGTCGTTTGAAAAACTGAACTTCCATTTGAAAGCCAAATGTTGATATGAAGTGTGAACATTTAGTTATTTCAGTTGGTCTGTGTTATTCCAACGCGTGCCAATTGCGCAAGAAAAAAGGTCTTATATCAATTCCTACGTCGTCTGTATGTACCTTGTTGCCTTGTCAACAGGGCAAACGCTAAGGAAATTGTATGCAACACAGACTTTTTGTGGCGATCTCCTATTATTACTAAAATATAGCCCTGGGGGGTACTTGACCCATGTTTGTAAAGCTTGTCCCTGTTTAGGACAAAGGAAAAGATTTTTACACTATAGTGCTAGTATCTAGTCCTGAAAATGATCTAATGTTGACTAATGACCGGCAAAATAAATACTGTTATATGAAATAATTCATTTTTGAACTGCGGATGAAGACGAAAGTGAGAAATGATCTGATAACAATACTTGTCCCTGTCATGGGCGTACGGGTCGGGGAGGGGAAGGCGGGGGCTGCAGCCCCCCATATTTTGGGAAACTCAGATTTTTTGGGCAGCAAGAGAAATTTGGGCAAGGCAACTCAGGATAATTTTTTGGGGAATGGTTCACCGGCCCCTCTGAAAAAAAATTGCCCGTACGGGGATAACGCCCAATGGTCACTGTTTTTCGAATTGAGTTATAACAGCCTCTTGTTCCAGTGGAGGCATGGTCGCCCAATGGTTAGCTTGTGGGCTAAACTTCGCATTGAGTTATCCGGATTCAAACCTCAGCCGGGGCACTCCATTGTGTTGTTGGGCGAAACAATTTTCGCTCACAGTGCCTCTCTTCGCCCAGATGGATAAATATAATGCTGGGGGAAACAATGAGTGCGGCGAGCTAGCACGGTCGGTTCATTCTTAGGAAAACCAGGATAAGCCACATGGCTCGAACGAAGATTTTCCCTTTTACCTTAACCTTGTACGTCGATATAGAATTCCCAGTCCGAGTTCACAGTACATAATAGCTACTGTTATTTCACCAGGAAGCCCGTTGTGCGTACTGTATTCTGATCATGGCAGTGTACTGGGTGACCGAGGTTGTGGAGTTAGCTGTCACCGCTCTTCTCCCATTGGTTCTCTTCCCGTTGTTTGGTGTCCTGGGTTCTAAGCAAGTCTCTACGCCTTACTTCAAGGACACCAACGTGCTGTTTCTTGGCGGGTTGATTGTGGCTGTAGCTGTAGAGCAGTGGAACCTACACAAACGGATCGCTCTTCGAGTTCTCTTATTAGTTGGAGCTCAACCGCGACGGTGAGTCGATTGTCACAAGGGGAGGGCTGGGGAAATGAACATCAACGTAAATCTTGAAACAGATTCTACCAGATTCCTTTTTGTCTTGATTCGTTTATGTTTTGACCAAGTATAGTACATTCGTTCTTCTTCTTTTCTCTCTCAACACGTCATCAGTTTGTAAAGTGGAACAAACTTCAAAGTCTCATTAGAAATTGGGGGATTCGAATTCGGAGAAGAGGGGCCGGGCAAGAATGTTACCACTCTTGGCTCTACAAAGTAATTGTTGCTGTGTCATCGAGGCAACATTTTCTTCTACTTATGTTAAGGCACACTGAAAAAAATTGTGAACTTAGCTCACAAGACTGCGGCCCTTATTCTGCAGTATAAGGCAGACCCAAGAAAGACGAAATGGCGAAATGTATGGCAGGCCTGTGAGCGGAAGAGGATTGGTGCTTAAAATTGATCGCATAAGGACGCCACCGTGATATCCAGGGCTGTTTTCTGGTAGACAGTAGAAGTGGTTTTTTTACAAAGCTCTATAATCAATTCTGTTTATTTTGTTAGTTTGTTGCTTGGCGTTATGCTGACCACATCGTTTCTGTCCATGTGGATAAGTAACACAGCCACGACCGCCATGATGGTGCCGATTGTTGAGGCAGTGTTAGGGGAAATAAAGAGTGAAAGGATCAAGAATCAACTAGAGACAAATAACAAGCACAACAGCCAAGCAGATGAGGTGGGAAGCTTAATTTTATCACATATCTTTATTTTTTCTCAGAACCTTTTTTTCAACATTGTTAATTCATTTCTGCAGTCTGTCACCAGCCAGTCGTCAGTCAGACAGTAAGTCAGTAAGACAGGCAGTCGGTCTGTCAGTTAGTTAGTCGATTGGTCGGTTAATCGGTCTTTCATTCATTTGGTCGGTCGGTCGATTGGTCAGTCAGTCAGTCAGTCGGTCAGTCATTCAGTCACTCAGTCGATTGGTCGGTTGATCGGTTTTTCATTCGTTTGGTCGGTCGGTCGATTGGTCAGTCAGTCAGTCAGTCAGTCGGTCAGTCATTCAGTCAGTCAGTCGATTGGTCGGTTGATCGGTTTTTCATTCGTTTGGTCGGTCGGTCGGTCGGTCAGTCAGTCAGTATGTTTTACTGGATTAGGTGCATCATGCTTCCACACTTTGTATTTTATACCGTTTCCACCTGAATTGTGCTTTCCCTATTACTGCAGATTGACTACGTTGTTCCTCAACGTGGATCGTATGAACTTCATGACATGAATGAAGATAAAGAAAAACATGAACAGAAAGCGCCCAAGGACCAGGAACCTGAAAGCGCGGGAGGGAACACCGAAGACGACGTTGATTTTCGCCCCAAAGAAGTTGAGAGGTAAAAATCAGAGAACTAAAATGCTGGGCAGACCGGTAGAACATTTCTTCTCTTCTTTGGCTAGAAATCCCGAAAATTAAAAGGTGTTTAGTGGTATTATAGCCAACAGTCTACCGAGCACCTCCGATTTCCTATTCACAATCGCCAGCAGTTGAAAACGGGAAGCTCTTTGCATTTTACACCCTTTGGCATTTCCATTATTACAGAGAAGTATTTCAATGCCCAAGGTTTATTTGTTGGCGGAGTTTAATATATGGGCGCGAGTCAAGTCCGAGTCCGAATGAAATGTCCAAGCCATGTTTTCCAGCTATCGTGTTACGGACTAGCCACCTCGAGTCAGTGCTATTTAGGCTAAGTCGAGTGATATTTAGCTCAGAAAAAAATCCTGTATTTAGTCACTCGCGCCATCTCCTGCCCACATCCGCCACGTTTAGCCCATGTTCAAAAGGTGATGGCTGAAAGGGATAGACGAGGGACCTTTCTAACAAATTGAGTTGTCGTACACGAAACGTCCAATCGTTGGAGCCTCAGCCCTTTTAGTGGATACCGACTCCTCGAGGCTCCAATGATTCCACGCTTCCAGTAAGACAACTTAATCTGTTAATGGTTAGAAAGGAGGGTCCCTCGCGTCTATCCCTTTTAACCATAACCTGTTTGAAATCACGAGGAGTTGGGATACACCGCTTGTCAATTAGCAGTAACTTGGCCATTCGTCTCGGGTTGGTTCTACACTCGGCTCGGATCTGACTCGAATATGACTCGGGAAACCGATTCAGACTCCTATGTTATCATTTATTTTCCGTGCACTACAACGCAAGTCCATCAGTAATAAATGTGTCACAGACTTTCTTTTGGTGGTAATTTTTCAGAATGACTTCTGTAGCCTTACTGACAGAGGAAGAGGACATTGACGTACGTATTTTATACACCTCAGTTGGTTATCAACTTCATTATTAAGTTTGTATGTCACATTTCATTTTGCCGGACGGACGCAGCTTTGTTTTAACGCCCACTTTCGCTTGTTGGCATATTCATGAACTGGTATATAGTATAGTAAAGTTAAGTCTGTATTGGAGCCTAGTCCCCCCTAAGGCCAAAACGTATCCCGAGTACCGTTTAACTAAGCGGCAAAGAGTATTTGTTCTCTTGTCTGGATGAAATTCTAGGTCCATGGCAGGATTTCCCCAGCATTTAATTCACCTGTACCTATTTATACACCTGCGTGAAGCGAGGCACAATAACACAGTGTCGATCGTGTAGTTTGATCGTCCGGGTGAGGGTAGTCCTGAGGAGTGTTGTCGGTGACAGTGACTGACGTTTCGACAACCTTAGCGGAAGTCATCATCAGAGTCATGTGAAGAGTTGTTTGTCAGTCGAATGTTATAAGTCTGGTTCGTGAAAACTGGTTGGTCAGTTTAGCCGTGATGTTATTGGCTGTTAGACTCGAGTAGTTGATGTCGTCGGTCGTGATTGGTCGGTTTCGCTCCGTTGGTAAAGTTAGGTGGTTCTATTCGGTCTGTTTGTTATGTCTATGTCGGTCTGTTTGTTTTGTCTGCCCAGTGTCGCGGCAAGGTCTAGAACTGGAACTGCTCGATTCGGAGTCCAGCACACTTAAGCCAATGATACACGGTTCAACATTTGTTGAGCAACAAATGTTGCGACTGGGGTTCAACAAATGATGAACAGTGTATCCTGTGATGTTGAACGTTGAAATATGCCATTCAACATGTTAAATTTGTTGAACGTTGTTGAACGAAAATAGAGCTTGGCTCTAGCTCTATTCCGTTCAACAAGTTGCCGATTGTTGAACGCGTCCCCATATAGTATACGAGTTTCCGTTTTGCTAAAGGATGTTGTAATTGAGGATGGGCACTCCGCATACATGAATACCTTTTTGTCAGTAACGGATAATTAGTTAAGGTTTGTAACCTGCATTTAGACTAAAAAAGAAACTAGTATCATCCTAGAACAATAGAGATTCAGCTCGAAAATGGTCAGTTTGTTCAGCGGGACTCTATTGTTCTATTACTGAAATTTTAAAATATCCATATTTTTAAATACCCATATTTAAGTAGGTGCGGCTTTGACACTTTCACACAATAGGCACGTGGTAAACCCCTTCTAATGTAATTTTCGATCGCAATTGGTTAAAAGAAAAGGAACGCTACTTATGTTTGTCTAAGGGCACGTGGCCGGCCGGAAACCGGTGGACTCATCCTTGCTTTTTGGACGGGTGGATGGACTGATAAACTGGGTACAAGTATTCGAGAGCTCGATCCGAATCGGCCATTGGGCGCACGTGTTTAGTGTTGTCGTTGCGGCGATTTTCATACGCTTCCCGACGCAAGTTGGTCGCAGTTCTCAAGGTAAAATATTTTTCATTTCTAAAATCCTTTTGCTCTGCTATTGTCAATTTTCTAAATTGTTCTTTTCTGTCGTTCAATTGAAGGCCATTTCCAGTTCGTACTGCGCAATTTGAATTTTCGCCTGCAATGTTTATCAAGTCTCACACGAAAATGAAAATGAAAATTACGAGTAAAAACCTAACTTTTTCTTCATTATTAACAATCCGATATCCTTGCAAAACGATAATAAAGAGAAGACGAACTTCGACGGTATTCAAAACCGACGTTTCAGCTCATCGACTATACTAACTTCATGTACAGTATGTTGCCCTATTTCCGGGCACTTTTTGCATAAACCACCACAAACAAGCTGAAATTCAGCCACAAGTTAGCTTCCACTTCTGGTAAGTAGGCCGCAAAGTTTCATCGCCTGAAGCTCTTTGAATTCGTCGTAATTTTGGAAAGAGCTCGTCGAGTTGGATGCCCTATTTTCGGACAGGTTGCCCTATTTCCGGACGATCGTTACAAGATAAATACTCCGCTTTTCTTTGGAACATTCTTCTCCTTCGTGGCAAAATATATCTTATAAAAGTTGAATAAAGAAACATTCATTTAAAAGGTTACATTTGCCCGAAATCGAAAGCTTTTTTTTTCGATTATTTAGGGGAGAAGTCATCCATAGTTTGGAAACCACTCAAGCCGACATATTTGATTTGTATCACGGTAAGACGAGGAAGACTGGCGAGTGTTTTTTAGATACTGGACTGGACTTGGAATGCATGGAAAACATCACGCAAATATTTTTTCCAATTTAAGGCAAGTTGAAATTACGAAAGGGAGTTTTAAAAATGCTTGTCTTTCAACAACTCTTCGATAACATTGCATTTAAAACAGAAACTAGTTTGCTATCATTAGGTGTCCGGAAATACGCACACCTCACCAAAAATGCAAGTAAACTCTTTTGTGGTCAAGTTCAAGATACGAAACTGAAAACGGAAAATTCTTATATGCTGACAAACCTGGTCATTTAAGCTTTACTTATGTCCAAAAAAAAAATTTAATCTGTATCGCATTTTGCGAGAACAGACCGCCTAACTGTAAATAGGTAATTCGACGCGCGCTAAAAATCGCATTAAGAAGAAACAAATTTTACCTACCTCGACTGAAAACTTGAATGTTACCGCCTAAACGGAGCGTGGCTAGTCGATGAGTCTTTGGAACATATAGATCGGATTTATTTTATTGCTTCAACAAAATACGGAATCGTTAAGTCGAAGTGTCCGGAAATAGGGGTGTCGGGAAATAGGGCAACATACTGTACGCAGTTACCGAAGTGTAACGTATCAACGAAATCAAGACAGAAATGTAAACAAATCCTGAGACTGCGCAGTACGTAGAATGAAACTTATAAGGAGTGCAACTGCTGTACTGAACAGAGGCAGACCGAGAAACGTTTCATCTAGAGCAGCAGAACTACATTTGAGGAAAGGGCCTTTTTGTGCTAAAAAACCACCCAAGACGGAGCAACAAGAACATGAATGCACACACCACCAAAGGAAGCACGTAAAAAAATACTAAATCGTGCCTCTTTTCAAAAAATAATGATCGCCTAGTACTCAGTCTCCATGGATGACAAAGCATATCTACGTTCTGGCACTGATGTTGGGGTTCGTGATACCAAGTCAGGAAAGATATATGATGTCTCTGACAAGGATAAACAGAGAAAACTTCCACAGCATGATTTCAGTACTCCTCAAGTGCACATTACTCCTTCATCATTTCGTTTCATGACCGGACACCAAGAAATCATTGATGGGAAACTTCATCTTGTGAATGACACAGATCAAACTATAGTTACAGTCAGGCCAAAATACTATATTGGTAGTTCGGGAAGTATTTGGGCTTCAGAGACCATGCTTCTGCGAAGAGAGCTTCCTCAATTGCTCAAGTATATGGTGTTCTCCAAAGAAAGGTGGACCAGGTCCTAGAATGCATCAACAAGTTGAAGTTGCCACCAGTCAAGACTGACATCCTTAAGAACACAGATGCAGGGCCTGGTGTGGGAAGCAGCAATGTAGAAGTGAGATTCAGAAATGTCGAGATGGCTAGAATCCTCAATTCTGATCGAGTGAATAGAATTCACAGAGAGAGAGAGAGGGAGCAAGAGATGACATTGGCCAGAATGAGGCACGTATTGGTTGCATGTATTGGTGAAGCACTGTTTGATGGTGGGGCCATGCAATGGAAGTTCCATGACGCACTTGATGGACTGACACAAGATTAAATTGCAGCACTCTCAGTTGATGATATCAAGAAACGCGAGGAGCTGGCAATACAACAAAATGCGTGGACCGTTGCCCAGAATGTGGCTGAAAGAATCAATCACGAGCTAGGTCCAGCTGGAGATTACATGCAATCATTTCTGACCCCACACAGGAATGCCAGTTTTTCTTCAACGCAGAACAACTACGCCAATTTGTTTCGACACCAGATTCAAAGAAGAAAGACGTACAAGGATCTGCATACTTTAAGAAAATAACTACGTTTATGGAAGAACATATACATGTATACGTCAGAAAGGGCAAGATCAGCTGCAAGTGTCAAGTTCGCACCTCTGTTTGATCGGCTAATATACGCATCGGAATATTTTTCTCTAAGAACAATACAGATCCAGCTCGAAACTGGTCGGTATTTTTCAGGGAGACTCTTGTTCTAAAATAGTTGCGGCTTTGATACTTTCACACAATAGGCACGTGGTAAACCCCTTCTAACGTGAACAAGATTTTTCCGCAAATCCCCCTTTTAGTATGAGATATTCACCCATGAACATTGAAACAATAGAGATTGCTTAATGAGCTACGGAGTGCTGACCAAGACTGACCACTTTTTAAGGAAGAGCCTATTGTTTTCTTTACTCGCAATTATTACCCAGTCTAAACGAGGTGTGACTTATCACTTCGAAACTTGCACAAAATAGACATAGAGTCACGCTCTTTTTAACGCGTAGAGAAGTTTACGGGAAAAACCCTTTTTCAAGGAAATATTTGAATATTGAAACAATAGCAATTTCTTAATGAGTAAAGTTTCCTCCAACTGGCCCTTTTCCGTGTTGACCATTTTGCTCATTAACGAATTTCTATTGTTTGAATATTCAGAGGGGATTTTCTCTGCGTACGAAAGACTTGCGACTTTTACACTTGCACACAATAGACATGGAGTCACGCCCTTTTTAACGCACAGAGAATTTTTCGGAAACACCCTTTTTCAAGGAAATATTTGAATATTGAAACAATAGCAATTTCTTAATGAGTAAAGTTTCCTCAAACTGGCCCTTTCCCGTGTTGACCATTTTGCTCATTAACGGATTTCTATTGTTTGAATATTCAGAGGGGATTTTCTCTGCGTACGAAAGACTTGCGTCTATTACACTTGTACACAATAGACATGGAGTCACGCACTTTTTAACGCACAGAGAATTTTTCGGAAAATCCTCTTTGTCACGGAAATATTTGCGCATGAATATTGAAACAATAGCAATTTGTTAATGAGTTAAAGTGAGGTCAAACTGGCCCTTTCCCGTGTTGACCATTTTGCTCATTAACGGATTTCTATTGTTTGAATATTCAGAGGGGATTTTCTCTGCGTACGAAAGACTTGCGACTTTTACACTTGCACACAGTAGACATGGAGTCACGCCCTTTTTAACGCACAGAGAATTTTTCGGAAAATCCTCTTTTTCACGGAAATATTTGCGCATGAATATTGAAACAATAGGAATTTGTTAATGAGTTAAAGTGAGCTAAAACTGGCCCTTTCCCGTGTTGACCATTTTGCTCATTAACGGATTTCTATCGTTTGAATATTCAGAGGGGATTTTCTCTGCGTACGAAAGACTTGCGACTTTTACACTTGCACACAATAGGCATGGAGTCACGCCCTTTTTAACGCACAGAGAATTTTTCGGAAAATCCTCTTTTTCACGGAAATATTTGCGCATGAATATTGAAACAATAGGAATTTGTTAATGAGTTAAAGTGAGCTCAAACTGGCCCTTTCCCGTGTTGACCAGTTTGCTCATTAACGGATTTCTATTGTTTGAATATTCAGAGGGTATTTTCTCTGCGTACGAAAGACTTGCGTCTATTACACTTGTACACAATAGACATGGAGTCACGCACTTTTTAACGCACAGAGAATTTTTCGGAAAATCCTCTTTGTCACGGAAATATTTGCGCATGAATATTGAAACAATAGGAATTTGTTAATGAGTTAACGTGAGCTCAAACTCGCCCTTTCCCGTGTTGACCATTTTGCTCATTAACGGATTTCTATTGTTTGAATATTCAGACGGGATTTTCTCTGCGTACGAAAGAGTTGCGACTTTTACATTTGCACACAATAGACATGGAGTCACGCCCTTTTTAACGCACAGAGAATTTTTCGGAAAATCCTCCTTTTCACGGAAATATTTGCGCATGAATATTGAAACAATAGGAATTTGTTAATGAGTTAACGTGAGCTCAAACTGGCCCTTTCCCGTGTTGACCATTTTGCTCATTAACGGATTTCTATTGTTTGAATATTCAGAGGGTATTTACTTGCGTCTATTACACTTGTACACAATAGACATGGAGTCACGCACTTTTTAACGCACAGAGAATTTTTCGGAAAATCCTCTTTGTCACGGAAATATTTGCGCATGAATATTGAAACAATAGAAATTTGTTAATGAGTTAAAGTGAGGTCAAACTGGCCCTTTCCCGTGTTGACCATTTTGCTCATTAACGGATTTCTATTGTTTGAATATTCAGAGGGGATTTTCTCTGCGTACGAAAGACTTGCGACTTTTACACTTGCACACAGTAGACATGGAGTCACGCCCTTTTTAACGCACAGAGAATTTTTCGGAAAATCCTCTTTTTCACGGAAATATTTGCGCATGAATATTGAAACAATAGGAATTTGTTAATGAGTTAAAGTGAGCTAAAACTGGCCCTTTCCCGTGTTGACCATTTTGCTCATTAACGGATTTCTATTGTTTGAATATTCAGACGGGATTTTCTCTGCGTACGAAAGACTTGCGACTTTTACATTTGCACACAATAGACATGGAGCCACGCATTTTTTAACGCACAGAGAATTTTTCTGAAAATAATCCTTTTCACGGAAATATTTGCGCATGAATATTGAAAGAATAGGAATTTGTTAATGAGTTAACGTGAGCTCAAACTGGCCCTTTCCCGTGTTGACCATTTTGCTCATTAACGGATTTCTATTGTTTGAATATTCAGAAGGGATTTTCTCTGCGTACGAAAGACTTGCGACTTTTACACTTGCACACAATAGACATGGAGTCACGCCCTTTTTAACGGACAGAGAATTTTTCGGAAAATCCTCTTTTTCACGGAAATATTTGCGCATGAATATTGAAACAATAGGAATTTGTTAATGAGTTAAAGTGAGGTCAAACTGGCTTTTTCCCGTGTTGACCATTTTGCTCATTAACGGATTTCTATTGTTTGAATATTCAGAGGGGATTTTCTCTGCGTACGAAAGACTTGCGACTTTAACACTTGCACACAATAGACATGGAGTCACGCCCTTTTTAACGCACAGAGAATTTTTCGGAAAATCCTCCTTTTCATGGAAATATTTGCGCATGAATATTGAAACAATAGGAATTTGTTAATGAGTTAAAGTGAGCTCAAACTGGCCCTTTCCCGTGTTGACCATTTTGCTCATTAACGGATTTCTATTGTTTGAATATTCAGAGGGGATTTTCTCTGCGTACGAAACAGTTGCGACTTTTACACTTGCACACAATAGACATGGAGTCACGCCCTTCTTACCTCAAAGAGAATTTTTCGGAAAATCCTCTTTTTCACGGAAATATGTGCGCATGAATATTGAAACAATAGGAATTTTTTAATGAGTTAAAGTGAGCTCAAACTGGCCCTTTCCCGTGTTGACCCTTTTGCTCATTAACGGATTTCTATTGTTTGAATATTCAGAGGGGATTTTCTCTGCGTACGAGAGACTTGCGACTTTAACACTTGCACACAATAGACATTGAGTCACGCCCTTTTTAACGCACAGAGAATTTTTCGGAAAATCCTCTTTTTCACGGAAATATTTGCGCATGAATATTGAAACAATAGGAATTTGTTAATGAGTTAAAGTGAGGTCAAAGTGGCCCTTTCCCGTGTTGACCATTTTGCTCATTAACGGATTTCTATTGTTTGAATATTCAGAGGGGATTTTCTCTGCGTACGAAAGACTTGCGACTTTAACACTTGCACACAATAGACATGGAGTCACGCCCTTTTTAACGCACAGAGAATTTTTCGGAAAATCCTCCTTTTCATGGAAATATTTGCGCATGAATATTGAAACAATAGGAATTTGTTAATGAGTTAAAGTGAGCTCAAACTGGCCTTTTCCCTTGTTGACCATTTTGCTCATTAACGGATTTCTATTGTTTGAATATTCAGAGGGGATTTTCTCTACGTACGAAAGACTTGCGACTTTAAAACTTGCACACAATAGACATGGAGTCACGCCCTTTTTAACTCAAAGAGAATTTTTCGGAAAATCCTCTTTTTCACGGAAATATTTGCGCATGATTATTGAAAAAATAGGAATTTGTTAATGAGTTAACGTGAGCTCAAACTGGCCCTTCCCCGTGTTGACCCCTTTGCTCATTAACGGATTTCTATTGTTTGAATATTCAGAGGGGATTTTCTCTGCGTACGAAAGACTTGCGACTTTTACACTTGCACACAATAGACAAGGAGTCACGCCCTTTTTAACTCAAAGAGAATTTTTCGGAAAATCCTCTTTTTCACGGAAATATTTGCGCATGAATATTGAAACAATAGGAATTTGTTAATGAGTTAAAGTGAGCTCAAACTGGCCCTTTCCCGTGTTGACCATTTTGCTCATTAACGGATTTCTATTGTTTGAATATTCAGAGGGGATTTTCTCTGCGTACGAAAGACTTGCGACTTTAACACTTGCACACAATAGACATGGAGTCACGCCCTTTTTAACGCACAGAGAATTTTTCGGAAAATCCTCCTTTTCATGGAAATATTTGCGCATGAATATTGAAACAATAGGAATTTGTTAATGAGTTAAAGTGAGCTCAAACTGGCCAATTCCCGTGTTGACCCTTTTGCTCATTAACGGATTTCTATTGTTTGAATATTCAGAGGGGATTTTCTCTGCGTACGAAAGACTTGCGACTTTTACACTTGCACACAATAGACATGGAGTCACGCCCTTTTTAACTCAAAGAGAATTTTTCGGAAAATCCTCTTTTTCACGGAAATATTTGCGCATGAATATTGAAACAATAGGAATTTGTTAATGAGTTAAAGTGAGCTCAAACTGGCCCTTTCCCGTGTTGACTATTTTGCTCATTAACGGATTTCTATTGTTTGAATATTCAGAGGGGATTTTCTCTGCGTACGAAAGAGTTGCGACTTTAACACTTGCACACAATAGTCATGGAGTCACGCCCTTTTTAACGCACAGAGAATTTTTCGGAAAATCCTCTTTTTCACGGAAATATTTGCGCATGAATATTGAAACAATAGGAATTTGTTAATGAGTTAAAGTGAGCTAAAACTGGCCCTTTCCCGTGTTGACCATTTTGCTCATTAACGGATTTCTATCGTTTGAATATTCAGAGGGGATTTTCTCTGCGTACGAAAGACTTGCGACTTTTACACTTGCACACAATAGGCATGGAGTCACGCCCTTTTTAACCCACAGAGAATTTTTTGGAAAATCCTCTTTTTCACGGAAATATTTGCGCATGAATATTGAAACAATAGGAATTTGTTAATGAGTTAAAGTGAGCTCAAACTGGCCCTTTCCCGTGTTGACCAGTTTGCTCATTAACGGATTTCTATTGTTTGAATATTCAGAGGGTATTTTCTCTGCGTACGAAAGACTTGCGTCTATTACACTTGTACACAATAGACATGGAGTCACGCACTTTTTAACGCACAGAGAATTTTTCGGAAAATCCTCTTTGTCACGGAAATATTTGCGCATGAATATTGAAACAATAGGAATTTGTTAATGAGTTAACGTGAGCTCAAACTCGCCCTTTCCCGTGTTGACCATTTTGCTCATTAACGGATTTCTATTGTTTGAATATTCAGACGGGATTTTCTCTGCGTACGAAAGACTTGCGACTTTAACACTTGCACACAATAGACATGGAGTCACGCCCTTTTTAACGCACAGAGAATTTTTCGGAAAATCCTCCTTTTCATGGAAATATTTGCGCATGAATATTGAAACAATAGGAATTTGTTAATGAGTTAAAGTGAGCTCAAACTGGCCCTTTCCCGTGTTGACCATTTTGCTCATTAACGGATTTCTATTGTTTGAATATTCAGAGGGGATTTTCTCTGCGTACGAAACAGTTGCGACTTTTACACTTGCACACAATAGCCATGGAGTCACGCCCTTCTTACCTCAAAGAGAATTTTTCGGAAAATCCTCTTTTTCACGGAAATATGTGCGCATGAATATTGAAACAATAGGAATTTTTTAATGAGTTAAAGTGAGCTCAAACTGGCCCTTTCCCGTGTTGACCCTTTTGCTCATTAACGGATTTCTATTGTTTGAATATTCAGAGGGGATTTTCTCTGCGTACGAGAGACTTGCGACTTTAACACTTGCACACAATAGACATTGAGTCACGCCCTTTTTAACGCACAGAGAATTTTTCGGAAAATCCTCTTTTTCACGGAAATATTTGCGCATGAATATTGAAACAATAGGAATTTGTTAATGAGTTAAAGTGAGGTCAAAGTGGCCCTTTCCCGTGTTGACCATTTTGCTCATTAACGGATTTCTATTGTTTGAATATTCAGAGGGGATTTTCTCTGCGTACGAAAGACTTGCGACTTTAACACTTGCACACAATAGACATGGAGTCACGCCCTTTTTAACGCACAGAGAATTTTTCGGAAAATCCTCCTTTTCATGGAAATATTTGCGCATGAATATTGAAACAATAGGAATTTGTTAATGAGTTAAAGTGAGCTCAAACTGGCCTTTTCCCTTGTTGACCATTTTGCTCATTAACGGATTTCTATTGTTTGAATATTCAGAGGGGATTTTCTCTACGTACGAAAGACTTGCGACTTTAAAACTTGCACACAATAGACATGGAGTCACGCCCTTTTTAACTCAAAGAGAATTTTTCGGAAAATCCTCTTTTTCACGGAAATATTTGCGCATGATTATTGAAAAAATAGGAATTTGTTAATGAGTTAACGTGAGCTCAAACTGGCCCTTCCCCGTGTTGACCCCTTTGCTCATTAACGGATTTCTATTGTTTGAATATTCAGAGGGGATTTTCTCTGCGTACGAAAGACTTGCGACTTTTACACTTGCACACAATAGACAAGGAGTCACGCCCTTTTTAACTCAAAGAGAATTTTTCGGAAAATCCTCTTTTTCACGGAAATATTTGCGCATGAATATTGAAACAATAGGAATTTGTTAATGAGTTAAAGTGAGCTCAAACTGGCCCTTTCCCGTGTTGACCATTTTGCTCATTAACGGATTTCTATTGTTTGAATATTCAGAGGGGATTTTCTCTGCGTACGAAAGACTTGCGACTTTAACACTTGCACACAATAGACATGGAGTCACGCCCTTTTTAACGCACAGAGAATTTTTCGGAAAATCCTCCTTTTCATGGAAATATTTGCGCATGAATATTGAAACAATAGGAATTTGTTAATGAGTTAAAGTGAGCTCAAACTGGCCAATTCCCGTGTTGACCCTTTTGCTCATTAACGGATTTCTATTGTTTGAATATTCAGAGGGGATTTTCTCTGCGTACGAAAGACTTGCGACTTTTACACTTGCACACAATAGACATGGAGTCACGCCCTTTTTAACTCAAAGAGAATTTTTCGGAAAATCCTCTTTTTCACGGAAATATTTGCGCATGAATATTGAAACAATAGGAATTTGTTAATGAGTTAAAGTGAGCTCAAACTGGCCCTTTCCCGTGTTGACTATTTTGCTCATTAACGGATTTCTATTGTTTGAATATTCAGAGGGGATTTTCTCTGCGTACGAAAGAGTTGCGACTTTAACACTTGCACACAATAGTCATGGAGTCACGCCCTTTTTAACGCACAGAGAATTTTTCGGAAAATCCTCTTTTTCACGGAAATATTTGCGCATGAATATTGAAACAATAGGAATTTGTTAATGAGTTAAAGTGAGCTAAAACTGGCCCTTTCCCGTGTTGACCATTTTGCTCATTAACGGATTTCTATCGTTTGAATATTCAGAGGGGATTTTCTCTGCGTACGAAAGACTTGCGACTTTTACACTTGCACACAATAGGCATGGAGTCACGCCCTTTTTAACCCACAGAGAATTTTTCGGAAAATCCTCTTTTTCACGGAAATATTTGCGCATGAATATTGAAACAATAGGAATTTGTTAATGAGTTAAAGTGAGCTCAAACTGGCCCTTTCCCGTGTTGACCAGTTTGCTCATTAACGGATTTCTATTGTTTGAATATTCAGAGGGTATTTTCTCTGCGTACGAAAGACTTGCGTCTATTACACTTGTACACAATAGACATGGAGTCACGCACTTTTTAACGCACAGAGAATTTTTCGGAAAATCCTCTTTGTCACGGAAATATTTGCGCATGAATATTGAAACAATAGGAATTTGTTAATGAGTTAACGTGAGCTCAAACTCGCCCTTTCCCGTGTTGACCATTTTGCTCATTAACGGATTTCTATTGTTTGAATATTCAGACGGGATTTTCTCTGCGTACGAAAGAGTTGCGACTTTTACATTTGCACACAATAGACATGGAGTCACGCCCTTTTTAACGCACAGAGAATTTTTCGGAAAATCCTCCTTTTCACGGAAATATTTGCGCATGAATATTGAAACAATAGGAATTTGTTAATGAGTTAAAGTGAGCTCAAACTGGCCCTTTCCCGTGTTGACCATTTTGCTCATTAACGGATTTCTATTGTTTGAATATTCAGAGGGGATTTTCTCTGCGTACGAAAGACTTGCGACTTTTACACTTGCACACAATAGACATTGAGTCACGCCCTTTTTAACGCACAGAGAATTTTTCGGAAAAACCTCTTTTTCACGGAAATATTTGCGCATGAATATTGAAACAATAGGAATTTGTTAATGAGTTAAAGTGAGCTCAAACTGGCCCTTTCCCGTGTTGACCATTTTGCTCATTAACGGATTTCTATTGTTTGAATATTCAGAGGGGATTTTCTCTGCGTACGAAAGACTTGCGACTTTTACACTTGCACACAATAGACATGGAGTCACGCCCTTTTTAACTCAAAGAGAATTTTTCGGAAAATCCTCTTTTTCACGGAAATATTTGCGCATGAATATTTAAAGAATAGGAATTTGTTAATGAGTTAAAGTGAGCTCAAACTGGCCCTTTCCCGTGTTGACCATTTTGCTCTTTAACGGATTTCTATTGTTTGAATTGTCCGAGGGGATTTTCTCTGCGTACGAAAGACTTGCGACTTTTACACTTGCACACAGTAGACATGGAGTCACGCCCTTTTTAACGCACAGAGAATTTTTCGGAAAATCCTCTTTTTCACGGAAATATTTGCGCATGAATATTGAAACAATAGGAATTTCTTAATGAGTTAAAGTGAGCTCAAACTGGCCCTTTCCCGTGTTGACCATTTTGCTCATTAACGGATTTCTATTGTTTGAATATTCAGAGGGTATTTACTTGCGTCTATTACACTTGTACACAATAGACATAGAGTCACGCACTTTTTAACGCACAGAGAATTTTTCGGAAAATCCTCTTTGTCACGGAAATATTTGCGCATGAATATTGAAACAATAGAAATTTGTTAATGAGTTAAAGTGAGGTCAAACTGGCCCTTTCCCGTGTTGACCATTTTGCTCATTAACGGATTTCTATTGTTTGAATATTCAGAGGGGATTTTCTCTGCGTACGAAAGACTTGCGACTTTTACACTTGCACACAGTAGACATGGAGTCACGCCCTTTTTAACGCACAGAGAATTTTTCGGAAAATCCTCTTTTTAACGGAAATATTTGCGCATGAATATTGAAACAATAGGAATTTGTTAATGAGTTAAAGTGAGCTAAAACTGGCCCTTTCCCGTGTTGACCATTTTGCTCATTAACGGATTTCTATTGTTTGAATATTCAGACGGGATTTTCTCTGCGTACGAAAGACTTGCGACTTTTACATTTGCACACAATAGACATGGAGCCACGCATTTTTTAACGCACAGAGAATTTTTCTGAAAATAATCCTTTTCACGGAAATATTTGCGCATGAATATTGAAAGAATAGGAATTTGTTAATGAGTTAACGTGAGCTCAAACTGGCCCTTTCCCGTGTTGACCATTTTGCTCATTAACGGATTTCTATTGTTTGAATATTCAGAAGGGATTTTCTCTGCGTACGAAAGACTTGCGACTTTTACACTTGCACACAATAGACATGGAGTCACGCCCTTTTTAACGGACAGAGAATTTTTCGGAAAATCCTCTTTTTCACGGAAATATTTGCGCATGAATATTGAAACAATAGGAATTTGTTAATGAGTTAAAGTGAGGTCAAACTGGCTTTTTCCCGTGTTGACCATTTTGCTCATTAACGGATTTCTATTGTTTGAATATTCAGAGGGGATTTTCTCTGCGTACGAAAGACTTGCGACTTTAACACTTGCACACAATAGACATGGAGTCACGCCCTTTTTAACGCACAGAGAATTTTTCGGAAAATCCTCCTTTTCATGGAAATATTTGCGCATGAATATTGAAACAATAGGAATTTGTTAATGAGTTAAAGTGAGCTCAAACTGGCCCTTTCCCGTGTTGACCATTTTGCTCATTAACGGATTTCTATTGTTTGAATATCCAGAGGGGATTTTCTCTGCGTACGAAACAGTTGCGACTTTTACACTTGCACACAATAGACATGGAGTCACGCCCTTCTTACCTCAAAGAGAATTTTTAGGAAAATCCTCTTTTTCACGGAAATATGTGCGCATGAATATTGAAACAATAGGAATTTTTTAATGAGTTAAAGTGAGCTCAAACTGGCCCTTTCCCGTGTTGACCCTTTTGCTCATTAACGGATTTCTATTGTTTGAATATTCAGAGGGGATTTTCTCTGCGTACGAGAGACTTGCGACTTTAACACTTGCACACAATAGACATTGAGTCACGCCCTTTTTAACGCACAGAGAATTTTTCGGAAAATCCTCTTTTTCACGGAAATATTTGCGCATGAATATTGAAACAATAGGAATTTGTTAATGAGTTAAAGTGAGGTCAAAGTGGCCCTTTCCCGTGTTGACCATTTTGCTCATTAACGGATTTCTATTGTTTGAATATTCAGAGGGGATTTTCTCTGCGTACGAAAGACTTGCGACTTTAACACTTGCACACAATAGACATGGAGTCACGCCCTTTTTAACGCACAGAGAATTTTTCGGAAAATCCTCTTTTTCACGGAAATATTTGCGCATGAATATTGAAACAATAGGAATTTGTTAATGAGTTAAAGTGAGCTCAAACTGGCCCTTTCCCGTGTTGACCAGTTTGCTCATTAACGGATTTCTATTGTTTGAATATTCAGAGGGTATTTTCTCTGCGTACGAAAGACTTGCGTCTATTACACTTGTACACAATAGACATGGAGTCACGCACTTTTTAACGCACAGAGAATTTTTCGGAAAATCCTCTTTGTCACGGAAATATTTGCGCATGAATATTGAAACAATAGGAATTTGTTAATGAGTTAACGTGAGCTCAAACTCGCCCTTTCCCGTGTTGACCATTTTGCTCATTAACGGATTTCTATTGTTTGAATATTCAGACGGGATTTTCTCTGCGTACGAAAGAGTTGCGACTTTTACATTTGCACACAATAGACATGGAGTCACGCCCTTTTTAACGCACAGAGAATTTTTCGGAAAATCCTCCTTTTCACGGAAATATTTGCGCATGAATATTGAAACAATAGGAATTTGTTAATGAGTTAACGTGAGCTCAAACTGGCCCTTTCCCGTGTTGACCATTTTGCTCATTAACGGATTTCTATTGTTTGAATATTCAGAGGGGATTTTCTCTGCGTACGAAAGACTTGCGACTTTTACACTTGCACACAATAGACATTGAGTCACGCCCTTTTTAACGCATAGAGAATTTTTCGGAAAAACCTCTTTTTCACGGAAATATTTGCGCATGAATATTGAAACAATAGGAATTTGTTAATGAGTTAAAGTGAGCTCAAACTGGCCCTTTCCCGTGTTGACCATTTTGCTCATTAACGGATTTCTATTGTTTGAATATTCAGAGGGGATTTTCTCTGCGTACGAAAGACTTGCGACTTTTACACTTGCACACAATAGACATGGAGTCACGCCCTTTTTAACTCAAAGAGAATTTTTCGGAAAATCCTCTTTTTCACGGAAATATTTGCGCATGAATATTTAAAGAATAGGAATTTGTTAATGAGTTAAAGTGAGCTCAAACTGGCCCTTTCCCGTGTTGACCATTTTGCTCTTTAACGGATTTCTATTGTTTGAATTGTCAGAGGGGATTTTCTCTGCGTACGAAAGACTTGCGACTTTTACACTTGCACACATTAGACATGGAGTCACGCCCTTTTTAACGCACAGAGAATTTTTCGGAAAATCCTCTTTTTCACGGAAATATTTGCGCATGAATATTGAAACAATAGGAATTTCTTAATGAGTTAAAGTGAGCTCAAACTGGCCCTTTCCCGTGTTGACCATTTTGCTCATTAACGGATTTCTATTGTTTGAATATTCAGAGGGTATTTACTTGCGTCTATTACACTTGTACACAATAGACATGGAGTCACGCACTTTTTAACGCACAGAGAATTTTTCGGAAAATCCTCTTTGTCACGGAAATATTTGCGCATGAATATTGAAACAATAGAAATTTGTTAATGAGTTAAAGTGAGGTCAAACTGGCCCTTTCCCGTGTTGACCATTTTGCTCATTAACGGATTTCTATTGTTTGAATATTCAGAGGGGATTTTCTCTGCGTACGAAAGACTTGCGACTTTTACACTTGCACACAGTAGACATGGAGTCACGCCCTTTTTAACGCACAGAGAATTTTTCGGAAAATCCTCTTTTTCACGGAAATATTTGCGCATGAATATTGAAACAATAGGAATTTGTTAATGAGTTAAAGTGAGCTAAAACTGGCCCTTTCCCGTGTTGACCATTTTGCTCATTAACGGATTTCTATTGTTTGAATATTCAGACGGGATTTTCTCTGCGTACGAAAGACTTGCGACTTTTACATTTGCACACAATAGACATGGAGCCACGCATTTTTTAACGCACAGAGAATTTTTCTGAAAATAATCCTTTTCACGGAAATATTTGCGCATGAATATTGAAAGAATAGGAATTTGTTAATGAGTTAACGTGAGCTCAAACTGGCCCTTTCCCGTGTTGACCATTTTGCTCATTAACGGATTTCTATTGTTTGAATATTCAGAAGGGATTTTCTCTGCGTACGAAAGACTTGCGACTTTTACACTTGCACACAATAGACATGGAGTCACGCCCTTTTTAACGGACAGAGAATTTTTCGGAAAATCCTCTTTTTCACGGAAATATTTGCGCATGAATATTGAAACAATAGGAATTTGTTAATGAGTTAAAGTGAGGTCAAACTGGCTTTTTCCCGTGTTGACCATTTTGCTCATTAACGGATTTCTATTGTTTGAATATTCAGAGGGGATTTTCTCTGCGTACGAAACAGTTGCGACTTTTACACTTGCACACAATAGACATGGAGTCACGCCCTTCTTACCTCAAAGAGAATTTTTCGGAAAATCCTCTTTTTCACGGAAATATGTGCGCATGAATATTGAAACAATAGGAATTTTTTAATGAGTTAAAGTGAGCTCAAACTGGCCCTTTCCCGTGTTGACCCTTTTGCTCATTAACGGATTTCTATTGTTTGAATATTCAGAGGGGATTTTCTCTGCGTACGAGAGACTTGCGACTTTAACACTTGCACACAATAGACATTGAGTCACGCCCTTTTTAACGCACAGAGAATTTTTCGGAAAATCCTCTTTTTCACGGAAATATTTGCGCATGAATATTGAAACAATAGGAATTTGTTAATGAGTTAAAGTGAGGTCAAAGTGGCCCTTTCCCGTGTTGACCATTTTGCTCATTAACGGATTTCTATTGTTTGAATATTCAGAGGGGATTTTCTCTGCGTACGAAAGACTTGCGACTTTAACACTTGCACACAATAGACATGGAGTCACGCCCTTTTTAACGCACAGAGAATTTTTCGGAAAATCCTCCTTTTCATGGAAATATTTGCGCATGAATATTGAAACAATAGGAATTTGTTAATGAGTTAAAGTGAGCTCAAACTGGCCTTTTCCCTTGTTGACCATTTTGCTCATTAACGGATTTCTATTGTTTGAATATTCAGAGGGGATTTTCTCTACGTACGAAAGACTTGCGACTTTAAAACTTGCACACAATAGACATGGAGTCACGCCCTTTTTAACTCAAAGAGAATTTTTCGGAAAATCCTCTTTTTCACGGAAATATTTGCGCATGATTATTGAAACAATAGGAATTTGTTAATGAGTTAACGTGAGCTCAAACTGGCCCTTTCCCGTGTTGACCATTTTGCTCATTAACGGATTTCTATTGTTTGAATATTCAGAGGGGATTTTCTCTGCGTACGAAAGACTTGCGACTTTAACACTTGCACACAATAGACATGGAGTCACGCCCTTTTTAACGCACAGAGAATTTTTCGGAAAATCCTCCTTTTCATGGAAATATTTGCGCATGAATATTGAAACAATAGGAATTTGTTAATGAGTTAAAGTGAGCTCAAACTGGCCAATTCCCGTGTTGACCCTTTTGCTCATTAACGGATTTCTATTGTTTGAATATTCAGAGGGGATTTTCTCTGCGTACGAAAGACTTGCGACTTTTACACTTGCACACAATAGACAAGGAGTCACGCCCTTTTTAACTCAAAGAGAATTTTTCGGAAAATCCTCTTTTTCACGGAAATATTTGCGCATGAATATTGAAACAATAGGAATTTGTTAATGAGTTAAAGTGAGCTCAAACTGGCCCTTTCCCGTGTTGACCATTTTGCTCATTAACGGATTTCTATTGTTTGAATATTCAGAGGGGATTTTCTCTGCGTACGAAAGACTTGCGACTTTTACACTTGCACACAATAGACAAGGAGACACGCCCTTTTTAACTCAAAGAGAATTTTTCGGAAAATCCTCTTTTTCACGGAAATATTTGCGCATGAATATTGAAACAATAGGAATTTGTTAATGAGTTAAAGTGAGCTCAAACTGGCCCTTTCCCGTGTTGACCATTTTGCTCATTAACGGATTTCTATTGTTTGAATATTCAGAGGGGATTTTCTCTGCGTACGAAAGACTTGCGACTTTAACACTTGCACACAATAGACATGGAGTCACGCCCTTTTTAACGCACAGAGAATTTTTCGGAAAATCCTCCTTTTCATGGAAATATTTGCGCATGAATATTGAAACAATAGGAATTTGTTAATGAGTTAAAGTGAGCTCAAACTGGCCAATTCCCGTGTTGACCCTTTTGCTCATTAACGGATTTCTATTGTTTGAATATTCAGAGGGGATTTTCTCTGCGTACGAAAGACTTGCGACTTTTACACTTGCACACAATAGACATGGAGTCACGCCCTTTTTAACTCAAAGAGAATTTTTCGGAAAATCCTCTTTTTCACGGAAATATTTGCGCATGAATATTGAAACAATAGGAATTTGTTAATGAGTTAAAGTGAGCTCAAACTGGCCCTTTCCCGTGTTGACTATTTTGCTCATTAACGGATTTCTATTGTTTGAATATTCAGAGGGGATTTTCTCTGCGTACGAAAGAGTTGCGACTTTAACACTTGCACACAATAGTCATGGAGTCACGCCCTTTTTAACGCACAGAGAATTTTTCGGAAAATCCTCTTTTTCACGGAAATATTTGCGCATGAATATTGAAACAATAGGAATTTGTTAATGAGTTAAAGTGAGCTCAAACTGGCCCTTTCCCGTGTTGACCATTTTGCTCATTAACGGATTTCTATTGTTTGAATATTCAGAGGGGATTTTCTCTGCGTACGAAAGAGTTGCGACTTTTACACTTGCACACAATAGACATGGAGTCACGCCCTTTTAAACTCAAAGAGAATTTTTCAGAAAATCCTCTTTTTCACGGAAATATTTGCGCATGAATATTGAAACAATAGGAATTTGTTAATGAGTTAAAGTGAGCTCAAACTGGCCCTTTCCCGTGTTGACCATTTTGCTCATTAACGGATTTCTATTGTTTGAATATTCAGAGGGGATTTTCTCTGCGTACGAAAGACTTGCGACTTTAACACTTGCACACAATAGACATGGAGTCACGCCCTTTTTAACGCACAGAGAATTTTTCGGAAAATCCTCCTTTTCATGGAAATATTTGCGCATGAATATTGAAACAATAGGAATTTGTTAATGAGTTAAAGTGAGCTCAAACTGGCCCTTTCCCGTGTTGACCATTTTGCTCATTAACGGATTTCTATTGTTTGAATATTCAGAGGGGATTTGCTCTGCGTACGAAAGACTTGCGACTTTTAAACTTGCACACAATAGACATGGAGTCACGCCCTTTTTAACGCACAGAGAATTTTTCGGAAAATCCTCTTTTTCACGGAAATATTTGCGCATGAATATTGAAACAATAGGAATTTGTTAATGAGTTAAAGTGAGCTCAAACTGGCCCTTTCCCGTGTTGACCATTTTGCTCATTAACGGATTTCTATTGTTTGAATATTCAGAGGGGATTTTCTCTGCTTACGAAAGACTTGCGACTTTTACACTTGCACACAATAGACATGGAGTCACGCCCTTTTTAACTCACAGAGAATTTTTCGGAAAATCTTCTTTTCACGGAAATATTTGCGCATGAATATTGAAACAATAGGAATTTGTTAATGAGTTAAAGTGAGCTCAAACTGGCCCTTTCCCGTGTTGACCATTTTGCTCATTAACGGATTTCTATTGTTTGAATATTCAGAGGGGATTTTCTCTGCGTACGAAAGAGTTGCGACTTTAACACTTGCACACAATAGACATGGAGTCACGCCCTTTTTAACGCACAGAGAATTTTTCGGAAAATCCTCCTTTTCATGGAAATATTTGCGCATGAATATTGAAACAATAGGAATTTGTTAATGAGTTAAAGTTAGCTCAAACTGGCCCTTTCCCGTGTTGACCATTTTGCTCATTAGCGGATTTCTATTGTTTGAATATTCAGAGGGGATTTTCTCTGCGTACGAAAGACTTGCGACTTTTCCACTTGCACACAATAGACATGGAGTCACGCCCTTTTTAACGCACAGAGAATTTTTCGGAAAATCCTCTTTTTCATGGAAATATTTGCGCATGAATATTGAAACAATAGGAATTTGTTAATGAGTTAAAGTGAGATCAAACTGGCCCTTTCCCGTGTTGACCATTTTGCTCATTAACGGATATATATGTTTAGAATATTCAGAGGAGATTTTCTCTGCGTACGAAAGACTTGCGTCTTTTACACTTGCACACAATAGACATGGAGTCACGCCCTTTTTAACTTAAAGAGAATTTTTCGGAAAATCCTCTTTTTCACGGAAATATGTGCGCATGAATATTGAAACAATAGGAATTTGTTAATGAGTTAAACTCAAACTGGCCCTTTCCCGTGTTGACCATTTTGCTCATTAACGGATTTCTATTGTTTGAATATTCAGAGGGGATTTTCTCTGCGTACGAAAGACTTGCGACTTTTACACTTGCACACAATAGACATGGAGTCACGCCCTTTTTAACGCACAGAGAATTTTTCGGAAAATCCTCCTTTTCATGGAAATATTTGCGCATGAATATTGAAACAATAGGAATTTGTTAATGAGTTAACGTGAGCTCAAACTGGCCCTTTCCCGTGTTGACCAGTTTGCTCATTAACGGATTTCTATTGTTTAAATATTCAGAGGGGATTTTCTCTGCGTACGAAAAACTTGCGAGTTTTACACTTGCACACAATAGACATGGAGTCACGCCCTTTTTAACTCAAAGAGAATTTTTCGGAAAATCCTCTTTTTCACGGAAATATTTGCGCATGAATATTGAAACAATAGGAATTTGTTAATGAGTTAAAGTGAGCTCAAACTGGCCCTTTCCCGTGTTGACCATTTTGCTCATTAACGGATTTCTATTGTTTGAATATTCAGAGGGGATTTTCTCTGCGTACGAAAGACTTGCGACTTTAACACTTGCACACAATAGACATGGAGTCACGCCCTTTTTAACGCACAGAGATTTTTTCGGAAAATCCTCCTTTTCATGGAAATATTTGCGCATGAATATTGAAACAATAGGAATTTGTTAATGAGTTAACGTGAGCTCAAACTGGCCCTTTCCCGTGTTGACCATTTTGCTCATTAACGGATTTCTATTGTTTGAATATTCAGAGGGGATTTTCTCTGCGTACGAAAGAATTGCGACTTTTACACTTGCACACAATAGACATGGAGTCACGTCCTTTTTAACGCACAGAGAATTTTTCGAAAAATCCTCTTTTTCACGGAAATATTTGCGCATGAATATTGAAACAATAGGAATTTGTTAATGAGTTAAAGTGAGCTCAAACTGGCCCTTTCCCGTGTTGACCATTTTGCTCATTAACGGATTTCTATTGTTTGAATATTCAGAGGGGATTTTCTCTGCGTACGAAAGACTTGCGACTTTTACACTTGCACACAATAGACATGGAGTCACGCCCTTTGTAACTCAAAGAGAATTTTTCGGAAAATCCTCTTTTTCACGGAAATATTTGCGCATGAATATTGAAACAATAGGAATTTGTTAATGAGTTAAAGTGAGCTCAAACTGGCCCTTTCCCGTGTTGACCATTTTGCTCATTAACGGATTTCTATTGTTTGAATATTCAGAGGGGATTTTCTCTACGTACGAAAGACTTGCGACTTTAACACTTGCACACAATAGACATGGAGTCACGCCCTTTTTAACACACAGAGAATTTTTCGGAAAATCCTCTTTTTCACGGAAATATTTGCGCATGAATATTTAAACAATAGGAATTTGTTAATGAGTTAAAGTGAGCTCAAACTGGCCCTTTCCCGTGTTGACCATTTTGCTCATTAACGGATTTCTATTGTTTGAATATTCAGAGGGGATTTTCTCTGCGTACGAAAGACTTGCGACTTTTACACTTGCACACAATAGACATGGAGTCACGCCCTTTTTAACGCACAGAGAATTTTTCGGAAAATCCTCTTTTTCACGGAAATATTTGCGCATGAATATTGAAACAATAGGAATTTGTTAATGAGTTAAAGTGAGCTCAAACTGGACCTTTCCCGTGTTGACCATTTTGCTCATTAACGGATTTCTATTGTTTGAATATTCAGAGGGGATTTTCTCTGCGTACGAAAGACTTGCGACTTTTACACTTGCACACAATAGACATAGAGTCACGCCCTTTTGAACTCAAAGAGAATTTTTCGGAAAATCCTCTTTTTCTCGGAAATATTTGCGCATGAATATTGAAACAATAGGAATTTGTTAATGAGTTAAAGTGAGCTCAAACTGGCCCTTTCCCGTGTTGACCATTTTGCTCATTAACGGATTTCTATTGTTTGAATATTCAGAGGGGATTTTCTCCACGTACGAAAGACTTGCGACTTTAACACTTGCACACAATAGACATGGAGTCACGCCCTTTTTAACGCACAGAGAATTTTTCGGAAAATCCTCTTTTTCACGGAAATATTTGCGCATGAATATTGAAACAATAGGAATTTGTTAATGAGTTAAAGTGAGGTCAAACTGGCTTTTTCCCGTGTTGACCATTTTGCTCATTAACGGATTTCTATTGTTTGAATATTCAGAGGGGATTTTCTCTGCGTACGAAAGACTTGCGACTTTAACACTTGCACACAATAGACATGGAGTCACGCCCTTTTTAACGCACAGAGAATTTTTCGGAAAATCCTCCTTTTCATGGAAATATTTGCGCATGAATATTGAAACAATAGGAATTTGTTAATGAGTTAAAGTGAGCTCAAACTGGCCCTTTCCCGTGTTGACCATTTTGCTCATTAACGGATTTCTATTGTTTGAATATTCAGAGGGGATTTTCTCTGCGTACGAAACAGTTGCGACTTTTACACTTGCACACAATAGACATGGAGTCACGCCCTTCTTACCTCAAAGAGAATTTTTCGGAAAATCCTCTTTTTCACGGAAATATGTGCGCATGAATATTGAAACAATAGGAATTTTTTAATGAGTTAAAGTGAGCTCAAACTGGCCCTTTCCCGTGTTGACCCTTTTGCTCATTAACGGATTTCTATTGTTTGAATATTCAGAGGGGATTTTCTCTGCGTACGAAAGAGTTGCGACTTTAACACTTGCACACAATAGACATGGAGTCACGCCCTTTTCAACGCACAGAGAATTTTTCGGAAAATCCTCTTTTTCACGGAAATATTTGCGCATGAATATTGAAACAATAGGAATTTGTTAATGAGTTAAAGTTAGCTCAAACTGGCCCTTTCCCGTTTTGACCATTTTGCTCATTAACGGATTTCTATTGTTTGAATATTCAGAGGGGATTTTCTCTGCGTACGAAAGACTTGCGACTTTTACACTTGCACACAATAGACATGGAGTCACGCCCTTTTTAACGCACAGAGAATTTTTCGGAAAATCCTCCTTTTCATGGAAATATTTGCGCATGAATATTGAAACAATAGGAATTTGTTAATGAGTTAAAGTGAGCTCAAACTGGCCCTTTCGCGTGTTGACCATTTTGCTCATTAACGGATTTCTATTGTTTGAATATTCAGAGGGGATTTTCTGTACGTACGAAAGACTTGCGACTTTAAAACTTGCACACAATAGACATGGAGTCACGCCCTTTTTAACTCAAAGAGAATTTTTCAGAAAATCCTCTTTTTCACGGAAATATTTGCGCATGAATATTAAAACAATAGGAATTTGTTAATGAGTTAACGTGAGCTCAAACTGGCCCTTTCCCGTGTTGACCCTTTTGCTCATTAACGGATTTCTATTGTTTGAATATTCAGAGGGGATTTTCTCTGCGTACGAAAGACTTGCGACTTTTACACTTGCACACAATAGACATGGAGTCACGCCCTTTTTAACGCACAGAGAATTTTTCGGAAAATCCTCTTTTTCACGGAAATATTTGCGCATGAATATTGAAACAATAGGAATTTGTTAATGAGTTAAAGCTAGCTCAAAATGGCCCTTTCCCGTGTTGACCATTTTGCTCATTAACGGATTTGTATTGTTTGAATATTCAGACGGGATTTTCTCTGCGTACGAAAGACTTGCGACTTTAACACTTGCACAATATAGACATGGAGTCACGCCCTTTTTAACGCACAGAGAATTTTTCGGAAAATCCTCCTTTTCATGGAAATATTTGCGCATGAATATTGAAACAATAGGAATTTGTTAATGAGTTAAAGTGAGCTCAAACTGGCCCTTTCCCTTGTTGACCATTTTGCTCATTAACGGATTTCTATTGTTTGAATATTCAGAGGGGATTTTCTCTGCGTACGAAAGACTTGCGACTTTTACACTTGCACACAATAGACATAGAGTCACGCCCTTTTTAACTCAAAGAGAATTTTTCGGAAAATCCTCTTTTTCTCGGAAATATTTGCGCATGAATATTGAAACAATAGGAATTTGTTAATGAGTTAAAGTGAGCTCAAACTGGCCCTTTCCCGTGTTGACCATTTTGCTCATTAACGGATTTCTATTGTTTGAATATTCAGAGGGGATTTTCTCTACGTACGAAAGACTTGCGACTTTAACACTTGCACACAATAGACATGGAGTCACGCCCTTTTTAACGCACAGAGAATTTTTCGGAAAATCCTCTTTTTCACGGAAATATTTGCGCATGAATATTGAAACAATAGGAATTTGTTAATGAGTTAAAGTGAGCTCAAACTGGACCTTTCCCGTGTTGACCATTTTGCTCATTAACGGATTTCTATTGTTTGAATATTCAGAGGGGATTTTCTCTGCGTACGAAAGACTTGCGACTTTTACACTTGCACACAATAGACATGGAGTCACGCCCTTTTTAACGCACAGAGAATTTTTCGGAAAATCCTCTTTTTCACGGAAATATTTGCGCATGAATATTGAAACAATAGGAATTTGTTAATGAGTTAAAGTGAGCTCAAACTGGCCCTTTCCCGTGTTGACCATTTTGCTCATTAACGGATTTCTATTGTTTGAATATTCAGAGGGGATTTTCTCTGCGTACGAAAGACTTGCGACTTTTACACTTGCACACAATAGACATGGAGTCACGCCCTTTTTAACGCACAGAGAATTTTTCGGAAAATCCTCTTTTTCACGGAAATATTTGCGCATGAATATTGAAACAATAGGAATTTGTTAATGAGTTAAAGTGAGCTTAAACTGGCCCTTTCCCGTGTTGACCATTTTGCTCATTAACGGATTTCTATTGTTTGAATATTCAGAGGGGATTTTCTCTGCGTACGAAAGACTTACGACTTTTACACTTGCACAGAATAGACATGGAGTCACGCCCTTTTTAACGGACAGAGAATTTTTCGGAAAATCCTCTTTTTCTCGGAAATATTTGCGCATAAATATTGAAACAATAGGAATTTGTTAATGAGTTAAAGTGAGCTCAAACTGGCCCTTTCCCGTATTGACCATTTTGCTCATTAACGGATTTCTATTGTTTGAATATTCAGAGGGGATTTTCTCTGCGTACGAAAGACTTGCGACTTTTACACTTGCACACAATAGACATGGAGTCACGCCCTTTTTAACGCACAGAGAATTTTTCGGAAAATCCTCTTTTTCACGGAAATATTTGCGCATGAATATTGAAACAATAGGAATTTGTTAATGAATTAACGTGAGCTCAAACTGGCCCTTTCCCGTGTTGACCCTTTTGCTCATTAACGGATTTCTATTGTTTGAATATTCAGAGGGGATTTTCTCTGCGTACGAAAGACTTGCGACTTATACACTTGCACACAATAGACATGGAGTCGCGCCCTTTTTAACGCAAAGAGAATTTTTCCGAAAATCCTCTTTTTCACGAAAATATTTGCGCATGAATATTGAAACAATAGGAATTTGTTAATGAGTTAAAGTTAGCTCAAACTGGCCCTTTCCCGTGTTGACCATTTTGCTCATTAACGGATTTCTATTGTTTGAATATTCAGAGGGGATTTTTACTGCGTACGAAAGACTTGCGACTTTAACACTTGCACACAATAGACATGGAGTCACGCCCTTTAAAACGCACAGAGAATTTTTCGGAAAATCCTCTTTTTCATGGAAATATTTGCGCATGAATAATGAAACAATAGAAATTTTTTAATGAGTTAACGTGAGCTCAAACTGGCCCTTTCCCGTGTTGACAAGTTTGCTCATTAACGGATTTCTATTGTTTGAATATTCAGAGGGGATTTTCTCTGCGTACGAAAAACTTGCGAGTTTTACACTTGCACACAATAGACATGGAGTCACGCCCTTTTTAACTCAAACAGAATTTTTCGGAAAATCCTCTTTTTCACGGAAATATTTGCGCATGAATATTGAAACAGTAGGAATTTGTTAATTAGTTAAAGTGAGCTCAAACTGGCCCTTTCCCGTGTTGACCATTTTGCTCATTAACGGATTTCTATTTTTTGAATATTCAGAGGGGATTTTCTCTGCGTACGAAAGACTTGCGACTTTAACACTTGCACACAATAGACATGGAGTCACGACCTTTTTAACGCACAGAGAATTTTTCGGAAAATCTTCCTTTTCATGGAAATATTTGCGCATGAATATTGAAACAATAGGAATTTGTTAATGAGTTAAAGTTAGCTCAAACTGGCCCTTTCCCGTGTTGACCATTTTGCTAATTAGCGGATTTCTATTGTTTGAATATTCAGAGGGGATTTTCTCTGCGTACGAAAGACTTGCGACTTTTCCACTTGCACACAATAGACATGGAGTCACGCCCTTTTTAACGCACAGAGAATTTTTCGGAAAATCCTCTTTTTCACGGAAATATTTGCGCATGAATATTGAAACAATAGGAATTTGTTAATGAGTTAAAGTGAGCTCAAACTGGCCCTTTCCCGTGTTGACCATTTTGCTCATTAACGGATTTCTATTGTTTGAATATTCAGAGGGGATTTTCTCTGCGTACGAAAGACTTGCGACTTTTACACTTGCACACAATAGACATAGAGTCACGCCCTTTTGAACTCAAAGAGAATTTTTCGGAAAATCCTCTTTTTCTCGGAAATATTTGCGCATGAATATTGAAACAATAGGAATTTGTTAATGAGTTAAAGTGAGCTCAAACTGGCCCTTTCCCGTGTTGACCATTTTGCTCATTAACGGATTTCTATTGTTTGAATATTCAGAGGGGATTTTCTCTACGTACGAAAGACTTGCGACTTTAACACTTGCACACAATAGACATGGAGTCACGCCCTTTTTAACGCACAGAGAATTTTTCGGAAAATCCTCTTTTTCACGGAAATATTTGCGCATGAATATTGAAACAATAGGAATTTGTTAATGAGTTAAAGTGAGCTCAAACTGGACCTTTCCCGTGTTGACCATTTTGCTCATTAACGGATTTCTATTGTTTGAATATTCAGAGGGGATTTTCTCTGCGTACGAAAGACTTGCCACTTTTACACTTGCACACAATAGACATGGAG
Source organism: Blastomussa wellsi (assembly GCA_947652115.1). Lineage (NCBI taxonomy): Eukaryota > Metazoa > Cnidaria > Anthozoa > Scleractinia > Plerogyridae > Blastomussa > Blastomussa wellsi. The sequence continues at coordinate 14,700,764 of OX393569.1, forward strand.
TCACGCCCTTTTTAACGCACAGAGAATTTTTCGGAAAATCCTCTTTTTCACGGAAATATTTGCGCTTGAATATTGAAACAATAGGAATTTGTTAATGAGTTAAAGTGAGCTCAAACTGGCCCTTTCCCGTGTTGACCATTTTGCTCATTAACGGATTTCTATTGTTTGAATATTCAGAGGGGATTTTCTCTGTGTACGAAAGACTTGCGACTTTTACACTTGCACACAATAGACATGGAGTCACGCCCTTTTTAACGCACAGAGAATTTTTCGGAAAATCCTCTTTTTCACGGAAATATTTGCGCATGAATATTGAAACAATAGGAATTTGTTAATGAGTTAAACTCAAAGTGGCCCTTTCCCGTGTTGACCATTTTGCTCATTAACGGATTTCTATTGTTTGAATATTCAGAGGGGATTTTCTCGGCGTACGAAAGAGTTGCGACTTTAACACTTGCACACAATAGACATGGAGTCACGCCCTTTTCAACGCACAGAGAATTTTTCGGAAAATCCTCTTTTTCACGGAAATATTTGCGCATGAATATTGAAACAATAGGAATTTGTTAATGAGTTAAAGTTAGTTTAAACTGGCCCTTTCCCGTTTTGACCATTTTGCTCATTAACGGATTTCTATTGTTTGAATATTCAGAGGAGATTTTCTCTGCGTACGAAAGACTTGCGACTTTTACACTTGCACACAATAGACATGGAGTCACGCCCTTTTTAACGCACAGAGAATTTTTCGGAAAATCCTCCTTTTCATGGAAATATTTGCGCATGAATATTGAAACAATAGGAATTTGTTAATGAGTTAACGTGAGCTCAAACTGGCCCTTTCCCGTGTTGACCAGTTTGCTCATTAACGGATTTCTATTGTTTAAATATTCAGAGGGGATTTTCTCTGCGTACGAAAAACTTGCGAGTTTTACACTTGCACACAATAGACATGGAGTCACGCCCTTTTTAACTCAAAGAGAATTTTTCGGAAAATCCTCTTTTTCACGGAAATATTTGCGCATGAATATTGAAACAATAGGAATTTGTTAATGAGTTAAAGTGAGCTCAACTGGCCCTTTCCCGTGTTGACCATTTTGCTCATTAACGGATTTCTATTGTTTGAATATTCAGAGGGGATTTTCTCTGCGTACGAAAGACTTGCGACTTTAACACTTGCACATAATAGACATGGAGTCACGCCCTTTTTAACGCACAGAGAATTTTTCGGAAAATCCTCCTTTTCATGGAAATATGTGCGCATGAATATTGAAACAATAGGAATTTGTTAATGAGTTAAAGTGAGCTCAAACTGGCCCTTTCGCGTGTTGACCATTTTGCTCATTAACGGATTTCTATTGTTTGAATATTCAGAGGGGATTTTCTGTACGTACGAAAGACTTGCGACTTTAAAACTTGCACACAATAGACATGGAGTCACGCCCTTTTTAACTCAAAGAGAATTTTTCGGAAAATCCTCTTTTTCACGGAAATATTTGCGCATGAATATTGAAACAATAGGAATTTGTTAATGAGTTAAAGTGAGCTCAAACTGGCCCTTTCCCGTGTTGACCATTTTGCTCATTAACGGATTTCTATTGTTTGAATATTCAGAGGGGATTTTCTCTGCGTACGAAAGACTTGCGACTTTTACACTTGCACACAATAGACATGGAGTCACGCCCTTTTTAACTCAAAGAGAATTTTTCGGAAAATCCTCTTTTTCACGAAAATATGTGCGCATGAATATTGAAACAATAGGAATTTGTTAATGAGTTAAAGTGAGCTCAAACTGGCCCTTTCCCGTGTTGACCATTTTGCTCATTAACGGATTTCTATTGTTTGAATATTCAGAGGGGATTTTCTGTACGTACGAAAGACTTGCGACTTTAAAACTTGCACACAATAGACATGGAGTCACGCCCTTTTTAACTCAAAGAGAATTTTTCGGAAAATCCTCTTTTTCACGGAAATATTTGCGCATGAATATTGAAACAATAGGAATTTGTTAATGAGTTAACGTGAGCTCAAACTGGCCCTTTCCCGTGTTGACCCTTTTGCTCATTAACGGATTTCTATTGTTTGAATATTCAGAGGGGATTTTCTCTGCGTACGAAAGACTTGCGACTTTTACACTTGCACACAATAGACATGGAGTCACGCCCTTTTTAACTCAAAGAGAATTTTTCGGAAAATCCTCTTTTTCACGGAAATATTTGCGCATGAATATTGAAACAATAGGAATTTGTTAATGAGTTAAAGTGAGCTCAAACTGGCCCTTTCCCGTGTTGACCATTTTGCTCATTAACGGATTTCTATTGTTTGAATATTCAGAGGGGATTTTCTCTACGTACGAAAGACTTGCGACTTTAACACTTGCACACAATAGACATGGAGTCACGCCCTTTTTAACGCACAGAGAATTTTTCGGAAAATCCTCTTTTTCACGGAAATATTTGCGCATGAATATTGAAACAATAGGAATTTGTTAATGAGTTAAAGTGAGCTCAAACTGGACCTTTCCCGTGTTGACCATTTTGCTCATTAACGGATTTCTATTGTTTGAATATTCAGAGGGGATTTTCTCTGCGTACGAAAGACTTGCGACTTTTACACTTGCACACAATAGACATGGAGTCACGCCCTTTTTAACGCACAGAGAATTTTTCGGAAAATCCTCTTTTTCACGGAAATATTTGCGCATGAATCTTGAAACAATAGGAATTTGTTAATGAGTTAAAGTGAGCTCAAACTGGCCCTTTCCCGTGTTGACCATTTTGCTCATTAACGGATTTCTATTGTTTGAATATTCAGAGGGGATTTTCTCTGCGTACGAAAGACTTGCGACTTTTACACTTGCACACAATAGACATGGAGTCACGCCCTTTTTAACGCACAGAGAATTTTTCGGAAAATCCTCTTTTTCACGGAAATATTTGCGCATGAATATTGAAACAATAGGAATTTGTTAATGAATTAACGTGAGCTCAAACTGGCCCTTTCCCGTGTTGACCCTTTTGCTCATTAACGGATTTCTATTGTTTGAATATTCAGAGGGGATTTTCTCTGCGTACGAAAGACTTGCGACTTATACACTTGCACACAATAGACATGGAGTCGCGCCCTTTTTAACGCAAAGAGAATTTTTCCGAAAATCCTCTTTTTCACGAAAATATTTGCGCATGAATATTGAAACAATAGGAATTTGTTAATGAGTTAAAGTGAGCTCAAACTGGCCCTTTCCCGTGTTGACCATTTTGCTCATTAACGGATTTCTATTGTTTGAATATTCAGAGGGGATTTTCTCTGCGTACGAAAGACTTGCGACTTTAACACTTGCACACAATAGACATGGAGTCACGCCCTTTAAAACGCACAGAGAATTTTTCGGAAAATCCTCTTTTTCATCGAAATATTTGCGCATGAATATTGAAACAATAGGAATTTTTTAATGAGTTAACGTGAGCTCAAACTGGCCCTTTCCCGTGTTGACCAGTTTGCTCATTAACGGATTTCTATTGTTTGAATATTCAGAGGGGATTTTCTCTGCGTACGAAAAACTTGCGAGTTTTACACTTGCACACAATAGACATGGAGTCACGCCCTTTTTAACTCAAAGAGAATTTTTCGGAAAATCCTCTTTTTCACGGAAATATTTGCGCATGAATATTGAAACAATAGGAATTTGTAAATTAGTTAAAGTGAGCTCAAACTGGCCCTTTCCCGTGTTGACCATTTTGCTCATTAACGGATTTCTATTGTTTGAATATTCAGAGGGGATTTTCTCTGCGTACGAAAGACTTGCGACTTTAACACTTACACACAATAGACATGGAGTCACGACCTTTTTAACGCACAGAGAATTTTTCGGAAAATCTTCCTTTTCATGGAAATATTTGCGCATGAATATTGAAACAATAGGAATTTGTTAATGATTTAAAGTTAGCTCAAACTGACCCTTTCCCGTGTTGACCATTTTTCTCATTAACGGATTTCTATTGTTTGAATATTCAGAGGGGATTTTCTCTGCGTACGAAAGACTTGCGACTTTTACACTTGCACACAATAGACATGGAGTCACGCCCTTTTTAACGCACAGAGAATTTTTCGGAAAAACCTCTTTTTCACGGAAATATTTGCGCATGAATATTGAAACAATAGGAATTTGTTAATGAGTTAAAGTGAGCTCAAACTGGCCCTTTCCCGTGTTGACCATTTTGCTCATTAACGGATTTCTATTGTTTGAATATTCAGAGGGGATTTTCTCTGCGTACGAAAGACTTGCGACTTTTACACTTGCACACAATAGACATGGAGTCACGCCCTTTTTAACGCACAGAGAATTTTTCGGAAAATCCTCCTTTTCATGGAAATATTTGCGCATGAATATTGAAACAATAGGAATTTGTTAATGAGTTAAAGTGAGCTCAAACTGGCCCTTTCCCGTGTTGACCATTTTGCTCATTAACGGATTTCTATTGTTTGAATATTCAGAGGGGATTTTCTCTGCGTACGAAAGACTTGCGACTTTTACACTTGCACACAATAGACATGGAGTCACGCCCTTTTTAACTCAAAGAGAATTTTTCGGAAAATCCTCTTTTTCACGGAAATATTTGCGCATGAATATTGAAACAATAGGAATTTGTTAATGAGTTAAAGTGAGCTCAAACTGGCCCTTTCCCGTGTTGACCATTTTGCTCATTAACGGATTTCTATTGTTTGAAAATTCAGAGGGGATTTTCTCTACGTACGAAAGACTTGCGACTTTAACACTTGCACACAATAAAAAATGGAGTCACGCCCTTTTTAACGCACAGAGAATTTTTCGGAAAATCCTCTTTTTCACGGAAATATTTGCGCATGAATATTGAAAGAATAGGAATTTGTTAATGAGTTAACGTGAGCTCAAACTGGCCCTTCCCCGTGTTGACCCTTTTGCTCATTAACGGATTTCTATTGTTTGAATATTCAGAGGGGATTTTCTCTGCGTACGAAAGACTTGCGACTTTTACACTTGCACAGAATAGACATGGAGTCACGCCCTTTTTAACGGACAGAGAATTTTTCGGAAAATCGTCTTTTTCACGGAAATATTTGCGCATGAATATTGAAACAATAGGAATTTGTTAATGAGTTAAAGTGAGCTCAAACTGGCCCTTTCCCGTGTTGACCATTTTGCTCATTAACGGATTTCTATTGTTTTAATATTCAGAGGGGATTTTCTCTGCGTACGAAAGACTTGCGACTTTTACACTTGCACACAATAGACATGGAGTCACGCCCTTTTTAACGCACAGAGAATTTTTCGGAAAATCCTCCTTTTCACGGAAATATTTGCGCATGAATATTGAAACAATAGGAATTTGTTAATGAATTAACGTGAGCTCAAACTTGCCCTTTCCCGTGTTGACCCTTTTGCTCATTAACGGATTTCTATTGTTTGAATATTCAGAGGGGATTTTCTCTGCGTACGAAAGACTTGCGACTTTTACACTTGCACACAATAGACATGGAGTCGCGCCCTTTTTAACGCAAAGAGAATTTTTCGGAAAATCCTTTTTTTCACGGAAATATGTGCGCATGAATATTGAAACAATAGGAATTTGTTAATGAGTTAAAGTGAGCTCAAACTGGCCCTTTCCCTTGTTGACCATTTTGCTCATTGACGGATTTCTATTGTTTGAATATTCAGAGGGGATTTTCTCTGCGTACGAAAGACTTGCGACTTTTACACTTGCACACAATAGACATGGAGTCACGCCCTTTTTAACGCACAGAGAATTTTTCGGAAAATCCTCTTTTTCACGGAAATATTTGCGCATGAATATTGAAACAATAGGAATTTGTTAATGAGTTAACGTGAGCTCAAACTGGCCCTTTCCCGTGTTGACCATTTTGCTCATTGACGGATTTCTATTGTTTGAATATTCAGAGGGGATTTTCTCTGTCTTCGAAAGACTTGTGACTTTTACACTTGCACACAATAGATATGGAGTCACGCCCTTTTTAATACACAGAGAATATTTCGGAAAATCCTCTTTTTCACGGAAATATTTGCCCTGAATATTCAAACAATAGGAATTTTTTAATGAGCTACGGAATGTTGACCAAGGCTGACCACTTTTAAAGGAAGAGCCTCTTGTTTTTCTTACCCCAAAATATTAGCCAATCTAAACGAGACAAACTGATGATGTAGTGTAGTGTAGTGAGGTGTAGTGAAGTGTAGTGAGGTGTAGTGAAGTGTAGTGTGGTGTAGTGAAGTGTAGTGAGGTGTAGTAAAGTGTAGTGAAGTGTAGTGAGGTGTAGTGAAGTGTAGTGAGGTGTAGTGAGGTGTAGTGAAGTGTAGTGAGGTGTAGTGAAGTGTAGTGAGGTGTAGTGAAGTGTAGTGAGGTTTAGTGAGGTGTAGTAAAGTGAAGTGAGGTGTAGCGTGGTGTAGTGAAGTGTAGCGAGGTGTAGTGAAGTGTAGTGAGGTGTAGTGAAGTGTAGTGAGGTGTAGTGAGGTGTAGTAAAGTGTAGTGAGGTGTCGTGAGGTGTAGTGAGATTTAGTGAGGTGTAGGGAGATGTAGTGAAGTGTAGTGAGGTGTAGTGAAGTGTAGTGAGGTGTACACCTCACTACTCCTAATAACCATGTCAATATCGGGAGACTCATGGATTATAGCTAAGTACGCTAAACATCAATAAATTTGTCAAAGCTCAGCTTTTACAAGTTTAATGTGCCGTTAACAATAATTCCAGCCCTGAAAGAGATTGGTGTCTTAACAATTTAAAGCCACTCTAATGATCCTCGTTTCTCTTTCAATATATATGTATATTGTACAATCTTCTTTTCTTCCGTTAGAAGTACGTTTGGTGTGAAAGTTTTGTGTGCAAGTTTCAAAGTTACACCTTTTTTGATAGGCAAATATTCCATTCTATTAAAAATAATGGGCTCCATCGCTCTAAAGGCGTCTTCATACTCGAACAACTCTCCCAAAATGGTGATTTACCGGAACATTTTGTGCGATCGGGTGTGATCATGTTTTCATTGTGCCAAAGTGACAAAGCCTTTTTTAGGTCGGCTAATATTTGTATCGTAATATGTCTTAGAACAATGGAAGTCATCCTTGAAAATGGTCTGGATTTTTAGCTGAAGGCTATTGTTCTAATATTCAAGTGCCCATATAAGCCGATCAAAAATAGGTGTCATTTTCACACTTGCACACAATAGACAACCGGTCACGTCCTTTCTACCGCGCAGACATTTCTTTGGGAATTCCCCATTATAAGCTATGAATATTTGAACAATAGGAATTGGATAATGACCTTCTGGGTATGGAGCTAAACTCGCATTTTAGAAGTGGTCTCCTATTTTTTTAATTAGATGCCAATATCAGCCGAAATGAAATGACGTCACACCCTTTCTTGTGGGCAAGTGTCAAAGTCACACTTCTTTGAAAGCTCTTTGAGTCCGCTCTTATTTGGCGAGCAAGAAGCGGTTGAAGCCTTGCTATATTTTTGGTGAATGCAGGGTGCTTTTGTTCTTAGCCAATCAGATTAAGTGAGGATTTTCTGAGTCTTCACATGACGACCGGAAGTCCTTGACTTCCGGAAACATGGCTGGCCAGATTACACGTTCCTGATGCTGACCGAAATGAAAGCGGGCTCGGAGAGCGATATTATCGTGAAATATCCAAAACAAAATCTTTCCTCTTTCTTTCAAGTTTGCGGGGCTTAAAATTTATTTCTCTCCAATGACTATAAGTCAAAAGACTCTTATACATATTTCCAGATGCAATATTTCTTTTAACTTGTACAGAAGTTTCAGCATTGTTCTTGTTGTTATTTTGAATTTTTTTGAAAATCTTCCTATTCCGTTGTGTTTAATTCTTCTTTGTTGGTCTTGTTTTCTTGTTCGCCTCAGAGAACTTGCTATGAAAGAATAGAAACTAGCAACTAATAATCAACATAAATTATTTTATTTTACTTAGTTATATATTATCATTTAATGATTCAGCTATTATCATATTAATTTCAGATATATTATCATCGTAAAAAGTCCATACATTGTCGTTTCTGCGGTCACCTGTAACTCTAAGGAGACAAACACAAACAAGCCACATTTAAGAACAAATACATTTTCCACAACGTGGATTAATTTCGTAGTAATAAGACCTTATTTTATTTTGGGACATAGGTTGAAAATTGTGCCACTGGAGAAATAATATGGATTTCCGGGGTATCTTCGGGAAGCGCTGGTTTGCTTGTGGGCACTCGATGTTCGGGCAGAACTCGGAAATATTCAAAACAATTTCCATTTTTATCTGAGATGAAATAATCAATTATGACACGAGCGTGGGACAACGAAAATATTAGGGAACTTCGCAACACCGACGGCGACGGCGAGGACGACCCCTGATTCAAAATGAATTTAAATTTTACGTACAAATTTCACATTTTCCTCGATTTATTCGGTGCATATATCGTTTTCAAACGTAGCTCTTTTAGAAAATCGCATAACAAAATGGTGGCCGTGAAAAGGAGGTTCTGCATAAAAATTCATAAATGGGGTTGATCGAAGAGTAAAAGTTAATGAAAGTTAATGAAAATTTTCAAATCAAATGTTTTGGGATATGGCAAGCTTTAAGGAAAACTTAGAGCTTGGTTGTCTAATTTTGGGTTAGAGAAGCATAAATAGCCATAAACTGATTCTGACGGCGAAAATGATGAAAAATAAACAAGAAAGATAAAACAGCTAATATATTTCGCTGTTTTATCTTTCTTGTTTATTTTTCATCGTTTTCGCCGTCAGGATCCGTCTGCCGTTTATAGTTTGCTTTGTGAATAATTTACTGATCCAGGTCTACAAGTGATCCGGCACTTCTCATCGGTTTGTTGCAGTGGTCTTGCAGATTTCTATTATAAATAGCCATACTCGTCAGCACTGTCACGTGGAAACGAGCACGGTGACCCCCACTTTTTATTACGTTTTTATAATTTTCTTGACTTGATGCAACTGTGTACCAAGTTTCATTAGAAATCTATGACGGGTTCTTTTACTAGGGAATCACCTTAACGAAGACCTTGAGATAGTTTTCGGCTGGTTCATTTAGTTCATGCTCAGTGGTCGCTTACGCACCGACATATACCATCGATGCGAAGTGGTTTAATGATAACAATAATATTAATAATCTTGGCACAGTGTTTGGATTACTGTATTCAACAAACTCAGTAAAAATGGTGAAGATCAACAACGACTTGTTACTCTCACCAGAAAGTTTTGAGATATTATAGGCCATTTTTAAGTTGCAAAACATTTTCTTATATAAATCGATTATAAGCATTCGTTTCAATTTGATTAAATGGTTACCTTATTTCTTCGGTATACATGTAATAAAATACTCACACGATCTATTCTTAGACATTTTTGTACGCCAAAACTGCAGGAAGCGGAGACTCGATATTACAACAGACTGTGCAAGGCAATGATGTTGGCTGTTGCGTATGCTGCAAACATTGGAGGCACGGCTACCCTGACGGGAACCGGTCCGAATCTGGTATTCGGTGGACAAGTTAACAGGTAAGTAACTCGAATGACTTCATTGGCTTTATTTCAGCAAAAGCTTCCTTTCATATCATTATACTAAAGAAGAATCCACTGATTGACGCAATTTTATAGTCTTTTTTTGTACGTCTAAATTTCGGCCGATTCTGAACGTTCTCAATTTTAGTGGACGATTTACAAGTTCTTAATGTGGTAACCTTTTTACTTTTAAAAACACAGTGGTATTGAAGTAAATTCACTCCTACCCGATACGTAGAGGTCCGTAGATGCTCACGTCACCAATTGTTGATGACAGCGCAGGTTCTAGGTTGGATTTGGATAAAGATTGATTCATATCACACAGTTTAAGAAAAGAATAAATTCGTTCTCTCGCCCAACTAGCTTTGGGTTCGTTCTTAGGATGTTCATAAAATTTGCCTTTTCTCAGCCTCGGAGTTCTTTTAAATGGTTCTTATAAAAACCATTCGAAACTATTCATATGAAAATTACTTTGATTTGCATGAAAATGAACATGGAGGTTAAACACACTTTCATACGAACTCGGAAATGGCCTATTTTATACTCAGCTGACCGCATGGTCTCACTAAGTTACTTATCATGCTGTCATACAGTATTTTTCTCTGTTCATTTTCAGCCTCTTTCCCAAGAGTCCCGGATTCAGCTTTGCCACTTGGTTTGGATACGCTTTTCCTCAAATGGTGGTTCTTCTATTTGTTGCGTGGATCTGGATTCAGTTATTGTTCCTCAATTTTAAGTACGTCTGATTGCTTCGAAACTTCTTACTGCAAACGCGATAGAAATTACTATGGCAAAAGTGTTTGCTTAGTTAATTTTGCCACTTTTAAGTCTCTATTTTTGTGATCTTTCGCGTATTTCTTGGAAGCGTAAATAAACAGAGCACAACACAAAGGTAACTTATTTACTCTAAGGAGCACCAAGTTCATTATCCACCGCTAAGTCATAATTTGTACATCTTGAAAAATTTAGCCTAAACGTTTTAAGTTCGTCATCTCGTGCAATCCGAGTTAAAGTTCTCTATTCTAACTATCCGCGTTCCTTTTAGGTTAATTCTGACCTCTCTGGTGCTTCTCTACACTGGCAAAGTACTATTACTTCGAGTCTTCGTTCCTTACTGCGCAGGCTTGACGAAACGATCGACTCTCGAAAGTTCTGTTACAAGTTCGATTTTGAGTTCAATCGGAAGTCCCATATTTCAAGACTTCAAATTGGATCTTTCCAGGGTCGCTCGTTTCCTGACCGTTGGTCAAGAGGAACGAAGACACTGGGTACGAGGGTGAAAGAATTCTCTGTGATGCTAAAAATAAGCCAAAATATAAAATTTTTAAAACTATTTTAAACTATTTGGGATGACCGTTCGATAGTGATGAAATAGGAGGGCAAAAACAAGTTTCAGTGAAGCTTCTACATTTCAGTAAACATCTCGACAGCTTGCAACTTACTCTCTTAGTCATTCATGCAATAGCTCACTTTCAAAATCATGTGACATTTTTGGGTGCCGCGGAGTAAAAGTAGTGAAGGCTCGCATTGGAAGGACACAATTCAAAATTGCGGCTTTCGTGGTGAATGAATTTTAACTTGCGTAGCAGGTATGCCTTCTCATTATAACTGCTGTGTTCCGCTGCGCAATTGCTATTCCAGGTAAAATTCGAACCTATCGTTTCATCGCATTCCTAAAAATAAATCTCTTCAAAAGGGATCAATAAGATAAATCCGCAACAAAACATTGAAACTTCAATCGTTTCATACACGAATTTAAAGGAGGAAAGAAAAAGTATCTCAGGTAATTGCCGACAACATTTCCGTGGAGTAAACCAGATTATAAAGCTAGAAAACTACCTACAAGGAAATAATTGTCCTTCCAATATGGGCCCGCGATACAACTGGACGTGATAAAATAAAAAACCACGTGATTTTGAAAGTGAGCTATTGAAACCGTATGTGTGATCCACGTCTTGAGCAAACCTAATCTAATTTTCTTTGTCTAATGACAACTCCTTTAATTTGCATATCAAATGTTTGACAGTAACAACTAACGCAAGGCTGTTTTTAATCTATTAAGTTTCCGCAAGTGTTTCCACAAGTCACAAAGATCGCGTCAGCAGGACACCCAATCAACACAAGCCATCAGACATGTTTTGGTGGATCAGTACAGCGCACTTGGACCAATGTCGTAAGAATTATTATTATTTAACATGCGATATTCTCTTGACGTCAAATGATCCACATTGATAGGGACAGAGGTTCTCGTTTAACTTTCCACTCACTGAACAGGCTAATGAAATTCCCTTCAGAGACCTGCCTAGGTTCTTGGACTGGTTATTGTATTCTACCAATTAGAACTTCTGATGCACGGTTAATACGCTGGACGAATTCCCTGCCTGGGTTACTACGTTTTGTTCTTGGGCAAGACACTTCTCTCGCAACGCCTTTTTCCGCCCAGAAGTATAAATGGGTGCCAGCAAATTTAATGCTGGGGTTAACCCTGCCAGGGACTAGCATCCCATCAGGAGGGGGGTAGAAATACTACTAGTCCCTTCATATTACGGAAACTGAGTTAGCTCCGGCCTGATGGGCTACTAGCTTGAACACAAGTTTAACTTGCCTTTTACTAATCAGAGATGCTACACTTAAGAAATTTCACTTTCAGTTCAATTTAGATTTTCATAAATCAGCACCGAATAGAGACTCGTGTTCATACTCAGGCTACTGCTAATTAATTCTCTCGTATTTCCAGGTTTGCCGAGAAAGCTGTGCTTGGCCATTTTATCTTATTGGCTTTGCTATGGCTGTTTCGTGATCCTAAATTCATGAAAGGGTGGGCGATAATATTCAAGGAAAAGTAAGTGCAGTTACTGTATGTATAAACAGTACTCAGGTATGGAAAATATAAATTTTATCTGGCGATGGTTTGAAGGACCGAAGAAGGCTCTAAAGATTGAATCCTGCCCAAGTTCGTTGGTTCTCGCAGAAGGCAGGGTAACATCATAGGTTAATTGTACGGACCAGGAGCGCTCTTTCCGTGCTAGCTCTATCAGACACTAGCTTGCTTACATTAAACATCAGGTCCACTTCAATTTTCCTTACATTTTGGAAACCTGGAAGTTCGCCAGGGCTTAAAAACGGCTTGAACATTCGCAGTAAGATCCCAGCCGTCTTCCCGCCATTCGAGTTTCAAAATGGCGGACGGGGAATCAGAAACGAACGCGTTATTGCCCACGTCTAGATCGATAAAAAACTGAAACCCGAGCCTGCGCAACGTTGTCTGAAGACACTCCCACTGACCCAAAATTACATAGTTTATCCGTCACTGTCATACTTAACAAATTCACTTAAACGTTCTGTTGGTTTACTTTTAGCTACGTTCGAGATGCAACAGCGGCCATGTTTATTGCGTTCTCGTTGTTCGTGTTCCCTTCACGAAAGCCGAGGTTCTTCGCTGCTGATGGTTCGGGTAAGTTGGCGATAATGAACTCGCTCTAACTAAGGGTGTGCCATTTTTTGTGATATCAATGATCACTTGGATTATCGTGCATCAAAAGAACGGCGGTGAATCCTTTCAAAGAGTAGCTTCATCAGTTGAATAAAACTAGAAGTAATCAGAGCGCGTTCGACTCCTGACTTTTATTGATTCCATTTGCGGAAGTTTAATTTCTGTTTCAGCAGCCAGTGAAATTCATCTGTTCTTACGGCAATTCAACATCTCACAAGCGTAGAGCAAGCGCTTGAAAGTCGTTTCCAAACATCTGTCCAAGTTTTCGCAAGAATACTACAGTTGAATAAGCACGTCAAACTGAGGCCAATAATGAAAGCCAGACAAGTGTGAAACAGAATTGTCGATTAATTTTGCCTTAAATGCAGAGCACGAGATAAAACATGACCTTATTGAAACAAAGAAATCAAGATTTGACGTGAAGTTTGTTTGTGGACCAAGCGCAGCGAGGTCTGTATAAAAATGACTGACGGCCAATATGCCCCACTACGGCTCGAGCAAGCTAGTTGACTTTATTTTCACCACAGTCAGTTTATTTTTGCCTCATTTAAAAGCCTCTTCAATAAAGAGAGGGGGTAAGTTTCTAAAGAAACTGTGGTGCTGCGTCGGTGGGAAGTATAACAATATAATTTGGTTTTATCAACTGGGTTGATAATGTCAATTGGCCACCGTAAAGAGATTCAATTGCTGACGTTTCGAGCGTTAGCCCTTCGTCGGAGCGAAATTATATTGTTATACTTCCCACCGACGCAGCACCACAGTTTCTTTAGAAACTTACCCCCTCTATTCATTTGTTATCATTACACAGTTTACAAACCACCACCTGGCCTTCTGCAGTTCAAGACCATGTCAAAGAGATTCCCGTGGCACCTTGTAGTCCTGCTTGGCAGCGGCTTCGCTTTGGCAGAGGCTTGTAAGGTGAGAGCGACTATCTCTATAATAGAGTTCCCGTAAAACAAAAGACTAACCAGCCTTCTAGATCTGACTTGAAATTTGATCAAAGAGTTCTTTTTGACAATTCTTTCCGAGTTGTTTTTGATGTTGAAGAATGTTACAAAAGGGTTGTCACTTATACGCTGGTTTTCCTGCTATTTTACACGCCACAACGCCACGATTTTTAAAGCTTAGTTTTGGATGAGAAGTTCGGTAAATAACAAATTACACGAAAATAATTCTTGCTTATCCATCAACCCATTTTTCCCATTTCCTTGACGTAACGTCGCCGTACCTTCTGATTGGTTTGTTTACTCCTTGACGTCATTATTTTTCAACCAACCAGAGACAAGCATTTTTGCAGCTAATACCAAATTTAAAAAAAAAGTGAATCGCAACAGCATATACCTCGCCCCTCGCACATTTTCAAAATTTTGTTTTTGATTCTCTGTTCAGGTTTCTGGTCTTTCCAAGTGGGTTGGCTCACAGCTGGCGCAGCTCGACGCTATTCCAAGTTATGCAATCGTTATCAGTGTCTGTGTCATGATTACTACGTTCACCGAGTTCACCTCCAATGTAGCAACCGCTACCATCTTCCTACCAATACTGGCCTCGCTGGTAAGTGTATAGACCGAGCAGAATAATTTCCCTCGCTTTTAACGATCTTAGAATAGCTTAATTAAGTGAATATTTTTTCCTAAGGGAGAGGAAATTCAAGTTCACCCGTGGTATCTTATGCTCCCCGCTACTATTTCCTGCTCGTTCGCCTTCATGTTACCAGTCGCAACTCCTCCAAATGCTATCGTGTTTGCTGGTGGACATCTCAAAGTCAAAGACATGGTATGTATTGACGTCCGTTACAAGTTAGACTAGTCAATTACTCTCTTCGGGCGTTCAAGTATTTTAAACCATTAAAATTCCAGAATGCTGACATAGCTGTTGGTCCTCAGCAGTGAATTTACATGTGACCATTTCAGAGTCGCATTATAACACTGAAATGCATATGTTTAAGCCTATATTTTTGCTCTTTATTCTTAGGCAAAAGCCGGTTTCGGAATGAATATCCTTGCTGTTATAGTGTTAGTGATCTGTGTGAACACGTATGGTGTTGCTATGTTCGATCTGAACAACTTTCCGGACTGGGCTGCAAGTGGAGCAAGCGTGACCCCGACCCCGACTGCTTTGGCCAGCGATGTCACGCAAGTTTGCCGCAATGTCACGTCTTCATAGGCTTTCCTTGGCCTCCCCCTGGACAGTTTTATCGCAATATAGAACTAAGTTCAGTAGTGGAAAGGTGTCATTTTTCCATTTACTCGCATTTATCCACTTTTTCTTATAACATTTATAAAGAAAAATGATTGATTTGTCTTCGAACGTCATGTGATTTTCTCACCAGAGAAATTTTTTTATGCTACACTGATATGATCGGCTTTTGCTCATGTTGTGTTGAAACAAATGATAAGAGATTAAAACAGATAAAGTTAACAACAAGGAAGTAACACTGATGTTTTGTAGCATTTACGTTTAAGATACCTTAATGCGGGGCTTTAAACTTGTCGCGCAACTGGCATCGTTTCATTGGAAGTGGAAAAACCTTTATGCGCGTATCACCACTGCTGCCGCAAGCTGCGTGAACATGTTGCGCGAATTAGACTTACAGTTTTAATACTGTGTAACTTCAACTTTGTGCAAGATGTTGAGGCAACTTGCAACACGGTTAGTAATACTGTGGTAACACGCACAACAACGTAACGCTTCTCAGCGTGAAATACAACAACGTTTCGCGCCAAATTGCAAGAAAAAGCTGCCCGTATCACTCAACCTTAAAGCCTATGGCAGTTTGGAGGCAGGACATAAGCGATTTATCACGCTCGGTTACAAGCGATATAAATACGAAAGACACAAACAAACAAATATACCAAGATTTATTTAGAATCGCAGAGATATGATGAAAACTTGCAGCGATTAGGCTATACAGTACTTCAGAGCTGACAGTGGTTTTGAAGGAAATTTAAACAAATTTTCAGATCTTTTGAACGCTATTATGTTTCGTATATTTTCCAGCGTTTACGCAAAGTAATGCGTTTATCGGTGCCTCACTCGTTGAGTGAGAACAATTGAAAAATGAAGAAAATAGATGTGGATTTTCCAAGAAACTTTACTTGGCTAGCACGTTGGACTAAGAAACAGCAAGCGTTGCCCTGAGGAACGGTGCACAATAATATCGATCACTGCTCCACAAGCAACTGAAGCCCTAACAACACAACAGTTTATAAGCTGACCTGTCTTGTTAGGAATCGATGCCCGTTCTGAATAGAGCAGTACCAAGCTTGTGAACATTTAGTTATGAGTGGCTGGCCTGTGACTGTAGAGTCCGCAATGGTCAATATAAAAAGCACAGGACACTTGCAATTTCTGCAACAAAGCAAAAGCTTACTTTAACACAAAGGGCCGTTAGGTTGGATTACTTCCTCCGGAGGAAGATTTACCAGCTAGCTTCCATGTGAAGATCTGAACTACTCTGGCTTGTTCTGATATTTGATTGACATATGCTAATAAGGAAGCATCGCTTGTGCCTTATACCAACACACTTAACTACTAACGTGTTATTGTATCTGCGCGCCTGGTTCTCGCTACTTTCTGGGCATGTCGCTTGCCGGAATTTACCCTGGTCTTATGCACCTATCAATGTTAAGCCAGTGGGGGGGGGGGGGATAGGTGGGGGATTTGACAGTAGTGATCGTCCCATAGTGGATAGAAAGATAATATTATTTCTCCACGGACAATTTTTCAGCTATAAATATATTATACTAATACGCATTAGTACTTTTGGCCCTTTTAATGGCCTTTCTAGCAACATTTTATTGACTTTTAGTGGCTATTTTGACAATCCACAAATGCCCTGGGGTAGGGCATTTGAACAGAAAATCTCAGCTCAGTTCAAATGCCCCGCCTATGCCACCCCCCTCCCCCCCCCCCCCAACCAGCTTAACATTGATAGGTGCATTACAACTTAAAAAGAGATGGAGAGTAGAGATGGGTGGGGAGGGTAAACGAACATCGTGTAACACATGCCATACCTGTCTGGAAGATTTGACCAAGGTAGCGATCCTTTCTGTTTCTGAGTTGCCCGCCAGCTGGGATGAATGATTTTTATGGATGAACAGTCTCGTGTTTGAAACATGAGCCCAGGTCGGTCCCAGAGCGGGTTTGGTAGAAAACGAAGACTTGGAAGAGTCTGTTACCACATTGTTAGTAATCTATAGGATATAAAGGAAAGAAACTCAATTATTGCAACATGATACACCATGCAATGGAGCATTTAAATTTCGTGTTTGTATATTATTTAGTTTCACGTACCATAACTGCAACTGAATGGTCAACAGCTAAAGACTTCAAAAGTCTTGAAAGATTCACCATCAAAGAATGACCTGAGATGAACAAAGTAAGGAAACATTAATAAAGGGTATGGAATTATGGGCAAGCTTTGTCACAAATGTTTTTTTAGGTTACGACTTTTATAGGCTGCCGCTCTCAAATGTGCAACAGTGCTACTTGAGGGTCAAGCAAAAGATGCCTCAGGTTTACAAGCAAACTTATCAGCATAGGCTTGAAAAAGGTAGCCCGCATAGCAGGCGTCAAAAGGGGGGTGGGGGAGGGAAAAGAGAGAGGGGATGGGAGAGAGGGGCACCCCCTCCCCCCTCATTCTTGTCCCAGAATCACTTGTTCCTCTTAGTCAGCTGTACCTGTGCAGTGCAAGGAACAAGTGGCTCTGGGGTCACATGATCGACTGGTTGGAATCTAACAAAGGGGGTCCAAGTAAATCAGCCATTTTAAACTAGCCTACGAGAAAGGGATTTTAAAACGGCTGATGTGATTGGACTCCCTTTGTTAGATTTAGCCAATCAAATCATGCATCCCCAGAGAACTTGTTCCTCATGCACAGGGATAGCAGGAAAAGAGGGACAAGCCACTCTGGGGACGAGAATGCTCGCCTTCCCTTTAAAATGCCTGCCATGTAGGCTAGGAATAAGGTAAGCCCTGAGGTAAGCCCAAGATTTCTCAAGCATTTATTGGATGAAAACAAACTCAAATGCTATACACTGCCAAATAAACAGAAAAAAAATACAATTTCATAACTTTGTTCTCATTTTCCTGAACAGCAGCTGCCAAAATAGCCATAGTTAATAAAGGCAAATCAGGATCAAAATATAAAATAGAAATATACCATGAATTTGCTGGCCACCGAGAATGGGAGAAATCACTCCTGCTACAGAATCCACAATGATCATTCTAAGATGCTGCATGCATCCATCATCATCATCATCCTAAAATGTATGTAGAAGATAACTTTTGT
Source organism: Blastomussa wellsi (assembly GCA_947652115.1). Taxonomy (NCBI): domain Eukaryota; kingdom Metazoa; phylum Cnidaria; class Anthozoa; order Scleractinia; family Plerogyridae; genus Blastomussa; species Blastomussa wellsi. Next base: position 14,719,106 of record OX393569.1, read on the forward strand.
TACTTTAAGTGCATATGAAGCGAAATATTTTCAATGTATATTTCTAAAGTTTAGCATGTTGAAGGAAGAATCTGAAGTTTGAGAAGGAAAGCGAACAAATTGACGATTTTATAAGCCTTGAAAGTTACCGCATTTTGCTCCAAAAATGTCCGCCAATTTGCGCGGTCAAAATACCAGATCGTGACGTCACATTGGTTGCATCTCAGATCAAGAGATGAGGCGGACAGTGAGAAAAAACCTTATCCCATTGCGTTCGAACGGTTAACAAACGGCTATTTGTTTCGAGACGGCTAGTTATTCGGAACGTTTTCGCGTGAGAGGTTCCGACTCAGCGCTTACCCAAAACAGCTCTTTGCAACCAAAGTGACGTCACATTAAGGATTTCACAATAGAAACTCGATCCAGACTCCGGACACTTTTACGCCAGAAAAACCCCATTTTATAGCCCTCAAACTCGCTCAAATCTTTATCGAGTGTAATTTTTCTACTTACAGTAGTTTTCTATTCGTGTAGGGGAACTGAAAACGGCAAAGAAAAAAATTCGCTTCATATGCACTTTAAGACAGTTATGAAAGCAAAAAGTGTTCCATTTCATGCAGTACACTCAATTTTCAATTCATTTTTACTCAGTTCAAACATGGACAAGTGCACTTCACCATATTTTGAATTTAAACCGAGGGCAAAACACAGCAAAACAAGAATATGAACTGAAAAGAATTCAAAATGTTTTCCTTCTTCAATATTAATTCTTACTGATCATAAGTAAATAACAATATTTAGAGAGGAAGCCACATTAGCCTCAGCTGGTTTGCGAATCCTCTAGCAAGGTCAAACTGTGGAATATAGAAATTTTGGTTTTTGAGGAGGATTAACCAGAGAACCTGATGAAAAACCCTTGGAGCAATGCAAGAATAAACAACAAACGCAACCCACATAATGCGGCACCCTCGGCGGGCCAGAATCGAACCCAGACCACATTTGGTTGGAGACATGCGCTCTCACCACTGCGACACCCTCACTCCCCAGGATGCATATGCCTAGAAATGAGCTGAGTGAAATTTTCTCTTGGAAATCCAGCAAAGACTTCAAACAAGTTTGGAGAGCCTTTGGCTCCAGTAGCCATCAGCAGTACTGCAGGGTGGTCATAAATCAAGTGACTTCTTTCCCTACTCTAATTTAACTGATTTTATACAATATTTGTTTGCAACACAGTACAGTACACATTATGTAATGCAAAACACTACAAGTGCCATAGGAAGCGCATTTGTATGGCTGTAAAAAACATGTCAACAAGGAAAATTATTTATTTTGTCATACAGTGTGTAATAAGTAGTCTTTCCATCACCTGGTTTCTTATTCTCTGTCTCACACTTTCAAGAGCTTCTAATACTGAGAATATGTCAAAGGCTTGAACAACTGATATCCTGGAAAGTATGTTGTAAACTTCCTAGAACAGAAAGAAAAAAAAAATCAGTGGCGTATATCACTGGATTAGTATAATGGACACATTATGTTTAGTCAAAAATTGAATGAGTTTTTTTTACTGTAATTATAATGTTTCCTCAAATTAGCACAATATACGAATACCCCTGCACAATCCCAGAATGGAATAGGCTTCCCCTACCGGTCGTCCATGCAACTTCTATTGCCCACTTCAAGACTGTCGTTTTGCCTTAGCGACTTCTGTGTTATTGTTAATAGTTAATTATTCATGTATGTGGTATGTTGCTGTAAATAGCTGCCACTGCCCATTGCTGGATTATTGTAAACTATAGGCAATTATCCCAATTAAAGATTAAAGATTAAAGAACCCTTTCAAAACATTGAAAAATTTCATAAATCCTCTTTTAAAGTGCACCTAGCCCCAAAAATTATTTTTCACTAAATAAAGCTTTGTACCCGTTCGAAATGCATAACACCTTTCGTTTCTCCTTTTTACCAAATGCTGACTGTTTATAGCATTCAAAAGTTACGAAAAACTGAGCACCATTTGTTGCATGACTGAGTCTGAAGGGCCATCAGTCTATTCCTGGGTTGACATCACAAACTGATTTACATTGCATCAAATCTTGTAAACAAGCATGCCAATCAGTTTGTGACGTCTACCCAGGAAAAGAACCACGCTCCTTCTAACTTGAATAGGGGGGGTAAGTTTCTAAAGAAACTGTGGTGCTACGTCGGTGGGAAGTATAACAATATAATTTGGTTTTATCAACTGGGTTGATAATGTCAATTGGCCACCGTAAAGAGATTTGAGAGCTGACGTTTCGAGCGTTAGCCCTTCGTCGGAGCGAATCAAGGAATTGTGCGTCGTGTGTTTTTATATACAGAAAGATGAAGCTTCGCTATTG